>CM046659.1:77301124-77901124 GCA_025594165.1 Tamias sibiricus
CCGATGACCCGGACATATGAATCTGGAATCATCCCACCAGCTAACTGAATCCACATGAGGGAGCCCAGGCAAGACTAGCAGAACTATCCAGCCAACCCATAAAATGTGAGAAATAACAAACTATTTTGATGTAAAGTGACTAAGTGTGGGGGTAGTTTATTATGTAGCAATAGATAATTCAAATGGGAACAAATTAGATAATGGTTATGAAAATATTTTCAAATTACAGGAATGTCTAAATTCAGAAGAAAACTTGTTCATAATAAATAAAATTGTCTATACTAAAAATTAACAAAGCCAATAAAAGATTTAAAATGAAACCATTAAAAATAGAGTAAACTGAACAAAAAAGAAATCTGTGACTATATACTGATAATAAAGAACTGTTTTGTCCATCAATAAGTGTAGGCAGAGGTGAAGTTGGAAAACTAACATGTTACGACTACATGGTTAAGATTAGCTGGAGGAAACCAGGTGTGGTGGTGCGTGACTATAATCCCAGTTACTCAGGAGGCTGAGGATTGCAAGTTCAAGGTCAGCTCAGGCAATTTAGGCAGCTCCTGTCTCAAAGCAAGACATTATTAAAAAAAAAAAATAAAAATTATGGGAATGGTGATTTAGCTCAGTATAGAGCACTCAATCTTCAGTACCATAAGGGGGGAAAAGATTGATTAGAAGAAGAATCATCAGTGGATGCTGAATCTAGGAATAAAGTTTGATGAAGATGGTATTTGTTGTTCTCAATTTGTCTTCTCATAGGTGGTTATTCACTGCAAAATAAAAATTCTTAATTACACAGAAGAAAGACCTTATGATACCATGATTGTGTAAAAAAAAATTAAAATCACCAGCAAAGGTAGATGGACACTGTGTGCTTCTAGATGTGATGCCATGATAAGGACATTGCTAGGGATGCATAACCTGAACCTATTCATGAGGAAACAGACAAATTCAAGTTTAAGAATAGTCTATAAAATGACTAGCCCATGTTAAATTAAAACATTGTGAAAGGCACAGAAAAGCTGAGAAATTGCTCCAGATTAAGGGAGACGTAAGAGCTGTGAAAACTAAATACAAGACATGATCCTTGACTGGATCCTATACTTGAAAGGGGAAAAGACTGTAAGAGACCCTGGGATATTTGAAAATATTGAAATACAGACTGGAGATTAAAGGGTCATGATTTATGCAATCTATTCTCTAATAGTTTATAAAAAATAAATTATAGAAATGCACATATATGAGACAGAGTAAGTAAGAAATAATAAAGCAAGAAAAAAAACGTGCAAAATGTTACAAATTTCTGAAACTTGGTAAAGTTATATGACTTTCCTTGAGCGTGATGTGATACTATGATAAGGACAAGACATAAAAAACACAAATGGAAAAATAGATAATCTTTTCACGTATGAAATTAGCAAAGATGCAAAATGGAAATAATACTGTCAAGGATGTAGCAAGGTGAGCATTTATACTAATAACTGTGGAAATTTATGTTTTGAAAGCAATTTGGCAGTACATGTTAAGATTTTCAGATGTGTTCTTCCTCTTGATCCAGTATGAAATTCTAGAAATTGTTTTAATGGAAAGAATTAGAAATACAAATACAAAGATGTTCTTTGCATCATTGTTTGTTATTTAAAAATTGTATAGTCCAACAGGAAGTTAAGTAAATTAGGTTAACATGAAGTTGATATAATGTTTTCAATAATATGGGGGCTTCATGTGTAATACATTAAGCAAAGTGAAAGCATACACTCAAAAGACTAAATGGAAGTAAAACAAAATATTAATAGTGATCAACTTGTAAAGGTCCTAGTGGGATACACACTTGCTAGCCTATAAAACTTCTGGCCCTGGTGTGAACAGAACTTGTGCATATGAAAAACTGGATAACAAAAGTCATAAGTTTACGGACTATATTCTTTCTCAATCTATCATAGTTAAAACAATTTAAAATGGAAAATCTAGGTTAAGTTAAATTCAGGACATGCTTATAGTTTTCTAACCTATTTATCATTGTGTTCTATTTTATTGATACTAAGTATAATTAGTACAGATATTAATCATACAGCATAGTGGGTTTCATTGTGGCATATTTGTACAAGCACATAGCATAACTTGGATCAATTTTGCTCTCCATGACCTTCCCTTACCCTCTCTACCCATTCTCTTCCTCTATACATCTCCTTTCTCCATTTGTGATGTCTCTTTTTCCTTCCCCTAGCTTTCACATATGAGAGAAAACATGCAATACTTGTATGAGTCTGACTTAATCACTTAATATCATGCTCTCCTGTTCCATCAATTTTCCTGAAAATGATGTAATTTCATTCTTTATGACTGAATAAAACTCCATTGTGTATATATACCACATTTTCTTTATTCCTTCATCTCTTGATGGGTACCTAGACTGATTCTGTAACTTGGCTCTTGTGAGAAATATGCTGTATTAAACATGGGTATGCACATTTAACAAATATTAATTCTTATGGATAAATACTAACAAATGATATAGCAGAGTGATATGGTATTTCTATTTTTAGTTTCTAGAGGGACCTTCATACCAATTTCTGTACTAATTTACATTCCCACCAACAGTATATCAAGGTTCATTTTTCCTGCATTTTCACCAGTATTATTGTTATTTATACTCTTTGATGAGTGCCATTCTGACTGGGGTGAGATGGAATCTCAGTGTAGTTTTGATTTGCATTTCCCTGATAGCCAAAGATGTTGAACATTTGTATTTTTCATAGAATTATTGGCCATTTGTATTGCTTCTTTTGAGAAGTGTCTGTTTAACAGCAGAAGTACTGTCTTCAATTTGATCAAGGCCAGCTAGGACAACACCAGGCTACTTCCTGTTTTCTCCAAACATGAAGATAGATAGTCCTCAGAATATTCCTGGCTATTTCAGAGCTATAGAAAGTTGAGATATAGGTTGGGAATACAGCCTTTTTACTTTTAGAACCACTGTGACCATAATGGGTGTTTTGTGTAAGACCACCCTCCAATTTGACCCAATGTTCATATATCTATAATTCAGGAGCACAACTGGTAACTTAAAATCCAAATTCATTTCAGTTGGGCTTAGGCACATAATTGAACACTCTTATTTGAAATGTGTTGATTTTATAGAAAGTGTCTGGAGTGAAGCGAGTGACTATATTTAAAAATATGCCTTTTATTAAAATTTTTTCTCCACAAAAGCCTAGCATTAATTTAATCAGGTAAATCTGATTTTTGTTATAGACATTTTGTGTTTGAAAAGCAGTCATATTGAAGGTGTGTAATGATATATCATTTTGGCCTTGACAAGCTAATTTTAAAAAAAAGATTTTGAAAGGAAAAAAAGTATTTTATTCACTCAGAATTTTGAATAACTTCTTAAAGTATAATTTGAAATGATTAAAACAATTCATTACTTACTGAAAGGCTTGGGTCATGTGTATTTTGACTTAAATTATTTTGCACTGACACTGATTTTGATCATTTGCTCCCTACCAAGGCATCTCTGTGGATAAGATGCAGTAAAACCATTAACAACACTGATTTCAATTCAGAATATTAAAATCCATTGAGACACTGTATATGCATTTGCTTCATTGAGAAGTTCAGTCATGATCAAACTGTCCTGGCTTATCTCCTGGAAGTAGCACTAATTTTATCCAAAGCTTTGGTCATTTGAGTGTCAAGAGCCAGACCCTGAATTATCTTTGAATTCATTGCTCCAGGTTGTAGTTCCATTTAATCAGGTAGTTTTTGAAATTTTCTTTCAAATTAAATTAGACTTAAAAGTGCTAATTTCCTTTTAAGTTTTCTTATGTTATCATATGTATTAATCATTATCCTAAGTAAATGTACTGGTATGGTCTGTTTATTAATTAACAAAAAATTGATAAAATACTTTTTTTTGACAGGACAGGTAGTTAACAGAGATACAACTACATATTAATTGACAATGAATATGCAAACAAGAACAGAATAATTTAAATCTGGCTTCCTTAAAACCATGTAAAATTGCTTAGTTATCAAGATATTAAAAAGATAAAAATTACCTTTTTTGGGGGGAGGGTACTGGCGATTGAACTCAGGGGCACTCAGCCACCAAGCCACAGCCCCAGCCCTATTTTGTATTTTATTTAGAGACAGAGTCTCACTGAATTGCTTAGTGCCTCTGTTGCTGAGGCTGGCTTTGAACTCGTGATCCTCCTGTCTCAGCCTCCTGAGCCTCTGGGATTACAGGCGTGTGCCATTGTGCCTGACTTTAACACTGATCTTTAATAAAAAAGTCAAAATAGAGAACTGGAGTGAGCATTAAGCAACTACAGTATAACAAAGGCTTAAGATAAGGATGAAATAGATAAAGAATGAAGATCAAGAAATTCTTCAAAATGGCAGTAATAAATAAAATAATTCACTGCCATTTTCCCTTTACCAAAAATTTAAGAACACATGGACAAAAGGAGAACAATACTGGGCCTATACTTGAGAATGACTTCATGTCACACACAACGTGCATAAAATTAATTTATTAAAGAATACCATGTGGACTGGCATTGGAGTCTAGTGCTTAACAACAGCATAGCAAATTCCATTAGGCTTCAAGTCCTTAGAATAATCATCTGTGAGTTGATGCTTATCCCAGGTTCTAATATTTAGTGACCTTGATTTCTGCATTCATGGTTCTACCCTTAGATAATGCTTCTTTCATTTTCTCCCATCTATGTCCATTAGGTCCAGTATTGCAGTGTTTCTGCTAGTGCAACATTCTCGAAAACTTGTTGGTCTTTTATAATTCATGGAAGTTGAAGACATTATATAAGAGGGTCTTCTTCAGGTCTTTATTGGATAACCTCATCTGTATTCCTAGCTTTTGCTGAAATGGTTGATTGGATTCATGATTTACATGTCTAATCTCTAATGTTTGCTCAACCACACCCTTTATTATGTTTTGCTGTCTGGGTAGCTTGAGATTTCCAAATCATCAATTGCTAGTTCCTTTATCCTTAATATTTCCTTCCTCAACATATATCTTCACTCTTGCAGTTTTCAATAAGCAGAATGAGAAATCAGGCTGTATCTTACACATTTTTGCTAAAAACCTTCTCAGCTAAATATCATGTTCATAACTTACAAGTTCTATATTCTACCTAACACTAGAAACTAAAAATCCTCAGTTTTTATTTCATTTTATAAAAAGGGTCATCTTTCCTCCACTAACCAATTACTTGTTCTGCATTTCCTTCAAGACCTCATTAGAGTCATCTTTAATGTCCATGTTTCTACCAGCCATCTCTAAGTCAATCTAGGCTTCTCATTATGTGCCTCAAAATTCTCCCAGTTTCTACCCATGACCTACTCCAAAGCCACTTTCAACTTTTAAGGCATTTGGTATAGCAGTACCTCATTTCCTGGAACCACAATTTGTGTTAATTTCTAGGGGTGCTATAGTAAAGTTCCATAAACTGGGTAGCTTAAAACAGCAGAAACTTATTCTGTCATAACTATGGAGACTAGTAGTGTGAAATTAAAGTGTTAGCAGGGCCGTGTTCCCTTTGAAGGGGGCTTTTTGTGTGTGACTTCTGTTGTCTTTGGCTTGTGGATTAATTACTCCAACTTCTGACTCCATCTTCATATGGCTTTCTTTCTTCTGTGTCTCCACATGGCAATCTTATAAGGATACTAGATTTATAAACAAGACCTACTCTAATACAATGTGAGCTCAACTAATTACAGCTGCAAAGGCCCTATTTCCAAATAAGATCGTGTTCTGAGATTCTGGGTAGACATGAATTTTGTGGGGAGATTATTCAATCCATTACACTGCGCATGCACTTCAAACACATTAAATTGCCTAGCTACATACAAAGCCAAAACCATTAATTGTAGTCTATCAATAAAGTAAATCAGTAGTCATTGAGTATCATAGATGCTTATGCTTTTCCTTAGGAAAAGTAAAATTTACATGTGTAGCTCAGTTTACTTTCCTATCTTCAGAATGATGTTTTTTACCACTTAGTTGGGTTCGTCATTTTAATCTACTGCAGAATGACCTGATTTTAGGGGAAAAAAAGAGGACAAAGTTTTCTTTTTCTTTTTTTATTTTTCTCTATTGTTTGCTGCTGGTTTATTCTCTTTACAAGAGTGGTCATCATATTTGTGATTCCCTGTAACCTTTTAAGTAGTCTTTTTGTATTTAGGGGCAATTCCCAACCTTTAATTTCTG
This sequence comes from Tamias sibiricus, assembly GCA_025594165.1. Lineage (NCBI taxonomy): Eukaryota > Metazoa > Chordata > Mammalia > Rodentia > Sciuridae > Tamias > Tamias sibiricus. The sequence continues at coordinate 77,307,357 of CM046659.1, forward strand.
CCTATCTAAATCAGAAATTAAAATAGAAAATCCCAGCCACTTTAACATTGAGCTAGAGATTCTAGCTCATATAATAAAGGTAGGGGGGAAATCATAAAAGTGAGAGTAACAGAAGAAACACTGTCATGTTTACAGAGGACATGATCATCCCTATTAAAAATCCTGTAGAATTGATGAGGATGGTGGTGCATGCCTGTAATCCCAGAAGCTCAGGAGGCTGAGGCAGGAGGATTACGAGTACAAAACGAGGCACTAAGCAACTCAGTGAGACCCTGTCTCACAAAATAGGGCTGGGGATGTTGCTCAGTGGTTGAGTGTCCCTGAGTTCAATCCCTGGTACTCCCTCCCATTAAAAAATCCTATGGAATTAACAATAAAACTACTAGAATTAAGATTAGAAAGGTTGCAGGATACAAAGTTGATACACAAAAATCAACTGTATTTGTATAGATGGATGCTTCTCAAGTTATGATGTGGATTGTAAGCTGCCTGTCGTGGCCAGCCACAGCGCCGCGGGAGAAAAACTCGGAGGCAGAGTAAAGATACTTCTACTTTTACTTCTACTTTCTTAGAGAGAGCTTAGAGAGAGAAAGAAAGATTTTTCTTCTTCTTAGAAAGAGCTAAGAGAGAAAGATTCTTTTTTAGAGCTTAGCTCAGAGAAGGCTTCTTCTTTCTAGAGAGAGCTAGCTTAGAGAGAGCTTAGCTTAGAGAAGGCTTCTTCTTTCTTCTTTCTTCTTCAGCTTAGAGAGAGAGAGAGAGCTTGAGAGAGAGAGAGATTAGAGAGATTCTTTCTTCTTTCTTCTTTCTACTTCGGCAGCCTCGGCCTGACTCTGACCAGCAATTACTTCTTCTATCTGGTTTCTCTTCTATCAGAACTCTTAACTGCTCTGACTCTTATTTCTTCTTCTGACTACGTTCTGGCCGCTCTGACTCTTTTCTTCTTCTCCGACCCGAACTCTTCTTTCGACCGACTGAGCGACTGCACGACTGACTGAATGAATTCCTTCCTTCTAACTCTGACCGCTTTCACCTGGTTATATACCTTTAGCTTTGCGGGTGCCTCACGTGCATTTACAGGTGCGTCACATACATACTTATTATCAGGTGGAACTTATGGCTTCCAGCTAGCCGCAATAGCCCTTCCTAATTGGGGCTCCTTCAGTGGATATATCTCAATGAGGCCATTATAAGCAGGAAATGTCATAACATGAAAATGCCTCAAAGTTCAGGGCACAGTACATTGCAGAGCATTGGCTGTTTGCCATCATGATTGCATAGGCAGTGGGGAGTTGCTGCTCCTTGCTGCTGTGAAGCATCATGATGGACTACCATGCCATATATTGCTAGCCCAGGAGAATATCAAAATTCAAAATCCAAAGTATGGGTCTACTAAATATGTATTGTTTTTGCTCCATGATACATTCCAAAAATTGTAAGTCAAACCACTGTAAGTCTAGGGATAAATGAACACAAAGGTAAATGATATTAGTGATAACATAAAATAAATGACAGATTTGGGTTTGTGGCTTAGTGGTACAGCACTTGCCTAGCCTATGTGAGGCACTGGGTTCAATTCTCAGCACCACATATAAATAAATGAATAAAATAAAGGTCTGTTGACAACAACTACACACACACACACACACACACACACACACATGATTTCAATATAAATAAATAAATAAATGACAAATTTGAGGGTGAGAATGTAGCTAGAGCACTTTCTTGGCAGGGATGAGGCCCTGGGTTCAATCCCCAGCACCACAAGAAAAAAAAAAAGATGACAAACTTTTATACTTTATTACTGCTTTCTGATGGTGTTGGATGTGACAGTACTGACATAGAAAAGTAACTGTGATGGATTGTTAAATGAAAGGAGCAAGATAAAGAGAAATATGTTCGTATGTTCTTATTATTTACTCATAAGATAAACTGAATTGGAGAGTTTGAAATTTGGTGAACTGGGCACAGTGGAATGTAAGTGTAGGGTACTCTCTGAAAATAGAAGATTGAATGAAATTTTCCACAGTGGAAAACCAGATTACTTTTTAGCCTCCTTCTGGCTGCTCAGCTATGATAATGCTGGCTGCCAGGTGTACATACCCCACCCAGAAGATTAGAATCTATCTCCTGAGAAAAGATTTAGGGATATTGACTTTGGGGAATTTCCTAAAGAAAAGTCTGAATTTCTGCTTAATTGCCCAAGAGAACAGTATAAAAGGAAATTTTAAAAATGATAGAAATATTTTAAAATTAAAAATTAATTGAACATCGAGAAGACAAAATTGAAGAATATCCTGGAAAATGGAATAAGATCAAGAAACATAAAAGAGATAAATGAAAGACAATTGTCTTCAATAAATAGAAAGAATTTGATCACTCAGGTGGAAAATGATTAAAGAGATTTTACATTTTTATCAAGGAGCTTGAAAAAAATCAGAGAAAGTTGCATAGAAAAGCAAGCAAGCAAGCAAGCAAGCAAACAAACAAAAAGAGGATATGATAATTAACTCCAGTTAAAAAGTCCAACTTTGATAGAAAGGAAATGTATTCATGATTTTCTACATGGACGATTGGTGGCTGCAGACAAAACACGAATATGCCAAAATGTTTGTTTTACATCAGCCCAAAGGTTACTACTGCTACAGAGACCCCACCTATGAAATCTCCTACCCTCTGTAGTAGCTGGAAGTCAAGGGTCTTGATCAACTAGACATCACCATGAGTCAGCTTTCATTTGAAAGTCTGAATTCAGCAACTGAGAGGCATTAGTGGATGATGTAAGAAAGTACAGGTCATATGCAAGGTGATGATCGTATGACAGTTGAGGATGGTCTGTAACAGTATTACCAATAGTTGCTGACCCCAAGTGCTTTCTTTGGTTTCCTTTGCAGAGGATGAAACTGAGACATTAAGAGCCAAGGCAACAACTTTCCCAGAATGGTAGGGCTTGGATTAGGAGGCAGGCACTGCAGTTCCAGAGCTCTGCTCTTGACTACTGCTCTTCTGCCTGAATACATACTTAAAGAAATGCTGAACGAGGTTTAAAAAAAATCTTAGAAAATCAATGAGGGAAGAAGGCTCTTCTGGTGGAGGCAGTGGAAGAATGAAAAGGACTAACGCGAGATAGGATTCGGAAGGGACAGGAAACTGACATGCCATTGTGTTCACAAGAATTGAGGATTGATGTGATTCTATTAACAATTGGCTCAGAGAGATCCTGATAAACTGCTTTACCTGATTGAAGAAGTGGAGAATATTGGTATCACAATGATCTTTCTCCTGAGGCTCTCATTTCATTCCTTCCATGTTTTCTAAACACCATTTCTTTCTCTTCTCACTCTCAGGAATCGCCAGGCTTCATAGCACAAGCAGAGAAGCTCAGGCCTGGCTTCTCTTGTTCAAACTTTTCTCCACTTAATATCTGCCCCTGGGAGTCTTGGCAACCAGGCAAAGTGATGGCAACCTAGAGGCAAAAAGGACCTGGTTTTCCCTCCCACCCCCAGCCTCATTAAATATGGTGCCATTTCTACCAAGAGGCTGGGGGCGGAGGCTGTGTGGGCAAGAGACACAGCTTCCAAATGTTCTTGTAAATATTCATAAAAACATGTCAGTGTTGCTAAACCCACAGCAAACGATAATCATCCGTCCTTCTACACCCTGCATCTTTTTGCTGCTAATCCTTTTGTCTGCCTTGAATTCCTTCCCACAATTGCTTCTCCCTCCGTCCTGTGTTTTTGAGTGGCTGCCAGCCACCCTAGCCTTTCATGCAAGTCAGTGGTACCCTTTTCAAAGCAGTGGCCCTCTGCTGCCAGCTAGGGATACGAATGACACACACCATCCTAGGGATGTTGTGTCTTCTCATCTTGGTTCCTTGCTCTTGGGGAACACAACGGTTATTCTGCCCAGGAACTGATGGGGATTTCTGAGCAACCTGGCACATCTGAAACATTTTTCTGACTCATTGAGCTGGCATATACTGCTAGATCAGCACTGGCCCTGTTCCACACAGCCTGTCACCAACAGTGGGTGTTGTTGTAAGCACTAGTTTTGATTGTGGCAAGATGGGCTCTGTGACTCTCCTCTTGTTCTGTTGAGTTCAGAAAAGGCATCTGGTCTCCATTCACATTACATTTGACAAGAGTCCAAAACCTAAATGAATGTTGCTAATAAAGAACTGTAAGGAAAAAACATGTTGAGAACTACTGAGTGTATTCAACACATATCAAGTGTTGGAGCAGGGGAGGGGGAGAAGAGTGAATGCACTGGGTGAGGATGACTGATTGGAGGGTGAGAGCTCTGGGCTGTTTTCCTGGTTCTGCCCATGAATTGTACCTCAGTTTGCCTGTTTTACATGGAGAGTGCTCCGAAAGTGCTTTCCGATACAGAAGAGACTGCCTGTGACCTTGCATATGTTTACCTGTGCTGTTGGTCAATGAAGCTTCAAATGAGCTAGTAGTATTGATTGAACAACCACTTTGTGTCTAAGTCGATGGCTGCCAAGGAGTGACTTGAGCTCCTGCACAATCTTCACTGGCTCACTCCCTTCAGAGTCGTTGACCTGGATAATTGGCATGTCCTCCACCTCTTGCATAGTACATACAAATCCCATCTTCCCTCTATCCTTCTCAGGTGTACCTTTTGTAGCATAAACTCCATATTGCTGTGTGCCTCCCAGAGCACCTGACAAGCACAGTAAGAGTTTACCTCTAAATGGTATTGGTTGGGGTAGGCTGAAAAGTGTCAAGATGTGAAACTTAGTTAAACTAAATGTCAATTAAACCCCATGGAGCAATTACTATTTCCTGGGGTATACTCTAAATATGAATTATCTACAAAATGTACATACACTCAGGTAACTGAATTAGAAAACTTAAAAGGTTATCTTAAATTTTAGAATAATACTATAGCTAAAATTCTTCATGCATGTAAAGGATAAAATGATTCTAAACAATTTTAGATTGTTCTGATAAAGTCCAATTGTCCATGTATTAAAGATTGCCTTGTCTTTTTAAAAAATCTAATAGGGCACATGCTTTTCTCATTTTAAAAGTGGTTTCACAAAAATAATAAAAAAAAATACTCCCATTGGATATTTTCTAAGTGCTTTGATCAGAGAAAGTTCCTACTGTCTTAATTTTTACAGAAGGACATATATGTGTTAAGATTTTTAGTTTTAGCCTATGACCTTAATACTTCAACTAGTCCAAAGTAAGAAAGACTGGGAAAGTGAATGAAAACTACAAATAATCCAATGCTGTTCTTGGTGGATTATTCTGTGATTGATAAGCCTGTTCTAAAGTTTATTTCCTCCTCAGGGAAATCCTTGGGTCTAGAATTCAAATTATAATTTGTCAAGCAAGCATCTCTTATACAGTATCGATGGGACATATAATGAAAAAGTGGACTATTGTCTTGAGGGGGAAGTAGAAGGCTACCCTTTTTGAAGATGGAAAGATCTATACTTGGGTCTAGTAATCTATAACTACATCTGAATAAGCAAGATTTGAACCATAACATTCAAAACAGTCCTCAAATGCCTCTGGAGGTAAAAAGTCTCAGTAGAGGAGTTGTACGGGTACGTTGACTGACTTATAAAGGATGATAACAATGAGAACAATTGCACGTGTATTAATTTCCAGGTGTTGATGTAGAGGGAGAGAGCGTGTACAACAGGACAGGGGGCCAAAGACTTGAAACTTGTGGGACCTCAGTGCTACAAGTAAGGAAGAGCAGTTACAGGGCATGTGGAGACAAATCAAGGAGGATGGAAAATGAAGAATCTCAAATTTGGATACAGCAGATACTTGTTCATTCAACCTATAAACCAAAATTTATTGAGTTTCATTTTTATCTGGACTCATGTGAGGAATTGGAGATATGAAGATTAAACAGTGTGTTTAGTACTAGAACTAAAAACTGAACAATTGAAGATGATAATTACTGTTATTATGAAGGTACTCAAACATTGTGTGAAACTTTTTGAGTTTTCACTTAACTCTAAATTCCCTTTCAATGACCAAATATCACAGTCAAATTTCTACATTTTCTGTTCCCAGTTATTTATCATTTACTCTTCAACTTTCTCCATTCTGGCTTTTGCTTTCACCACTCCAGAAAAATTGCTTTCAAGTTCTCCTGCTAAATTCTAAGATAATATTTAGTCCTGATTGTTTTTGATCTCTTGGCAAGATTTGATATGCTTAGTTCTTCTTTTCAAAATGCTTTCTTCTTACAACTTTCTAAGGCAGCACATTCGCTCTCACCTTATTGGCTATCTTCTACCCATAATTTAAATATTAGAGGTCCCCAGAGCTCCTTTCTTACTGTTTATGCCCAAGTTATATCTTACAATATCCATCACACTTTAGTATTATTTTATTGGCTTTTCTGTCACTGTAAATTTTGTGAGACCCGGACTATATCATCATTGTATTAGTGCCTAGCGTGAAGTTTATATTTAATATTTATTGAGCAAAATGGATAGTTGAATGAGTTTGAGAGGCTTAAAATAGTAGGAGTTGTGAGAAAGAGAAAGAAACAGTCTTTTTTTTTTTTTTTTTTTTTTTTTTTTGATAGGTGATTGGGAAGCATTTGAATATCTGAGTGACATGCTTGGGTTTGAAGGTCAAGTTACTCCAGTGACAGTGTACAGAATAGGTTAGATAGGGCAATCAGGGCAACTGACATTACAATAGCCTATGTGAAAAGGATGATGGCTATAGAAATGAAGCAAAAACCAGTGGGGAACTAATAAGTTTTAAAGATGGTCTTCTTATAGGGGGTAGGACAGAGAAGTCTTGGGTGCATAGGAAGCACAGGAGCAACGGCAACTTGGGAGACAAATTCGATATTGGACCCAATGAGTTTTAAGTTCTTCAGGTTCTGGTCTGAGTGCACAAGTTAGATTATATTATAAAGTCTGGGAATTCAGGGACCATGTCAGTTTAATCACATATTCATTCCGCATGTTGGTGCTTGATAAATTCTTCTGATGGTATTGATGGAACACTAACTACATTTGCTGATCCTAAATTGCTGTTCCATTTAGGGGAACCCCTCTATACATAGCCCGTGTGTTTATTTACTCACCCCAGTGGGGCTTTATGACTAGGTTGCCCTTTAGATGAACATTATCTATTTTTGCAGATGCTGTTTCAAAATTGATTAGTTCTTCGACCCACCCACTGAAATCATCCAACCTATTGAAGAAGCAGAATAGGATGTGGATTATAGGGTTTCAGATAACACTAAGTCCCTAGTGAAAGGTATGTTATTTCATTGCTTTGTTCTACTTTTGGAAAAGTGTAGCTGTGTTTTCTTTTCTCCAACTGTATAGGTCACAGCAATTTTTTTTTCCCCACTGGGAATTACAAGCTATATGGAAGATTTCCAGAGTAGAATCACAGTCTCGCATGAATGCTAAATACAACTAATCAAAGCCTGGAAGGTACACTACACAGAGGGTAATTAGTAGGTTATATTTGGGTCAGTATTAAGGTCATTTATGAGATACTACAAGAATAAAAGACCTTTTGACTTTCTGGGAGAAATGGATGTATATTTATTTTGTACATTATAATATATGCATTAAAATGATTAAATGCACTTTTGGTAATCTCATGTGTCTCTCTCTATAAAGATCATTTAAAAACCAAAGTGAAACATTGTCCTATGTTCACAATATGAGTATTAATCTTGGGAAAAAGAAACTGAATGCCATACTTAACATCAGAGCTAACAAAAGAGGATTCTCACCACTTGCTTAGTATGCTTTCTGCTATGGAATCATTCATATGATAGTCTTAAAGCCTCCACTGAACAACCATAACAAATAAATTCATGGTAATGGGACATGTTTATATTGGATCTTAGTTCCCAAAGACTGTATGGGCTTTTAGGGGCTTCCCTGACCAATAGGAACATCAAATGAGAGGAATTAATGTAAACTGAAATGATTCCTAGGATACTTAGTAATCATTGAATATAGGAAGGTTATCATTTGGTGAATTAAAAGAATGGACTGAAGGTAAAAGCCATAAAGTCCCCATACAGATTTGGTGTTATTAGTATACTTTTCTATAAACTGATCTCACCTACAATACCCTCTTTGTTTTAACCACAACTCCTGTGGGAACAGATTTTTCCCCACTTGCTCTATCTAGCTCAAACCTTCTCTCCTGAACTCTATCTCCAAATCCAGTTGCCCTCTAGGTCAATTTTTAATCTAAATCTGTAACTTTATCAATATCTTTATATCTCAACCTTCTCCTCCAAACCTCTCCCGGTGTCTGCCAAGATTTCCAATAACCCAAATGTCTAATTGTAGGACTCATCCTCCTTTCCTCTCTCTCCCTCATTGCTGATAACTAAGTAGTCATTTCTTGGAATGATTTTGATTATAAAGATCTGTGGAAACCATTCCTTTTATTCTTCCCACTGTCATTGTCTTCATTTAGACCTTTATCATTTGTTCCCTGAATGACTCCCATAATATTTTATTGGCTCTCTCAGCTTCTAGTCTTTTCTCATCTTCTCTCTTTACTCTATTCCTTGAATCTCTATCAGAAAGAGTGTTTTAAAATACACACCTGTCCACGTTACAACCCTCCTTAAGGCCTGTTAACTTCTACTTCTCACATAAAGTTGAGCCCATCAAGCATAAGCTTTCTTTACTTCCTTCCACTTTTCCCCTGTGCAGACATACCTGCACCATTCCCATCTCTGATTCCTCACAACCTCCTTACTTCTAGCTGCTGCCAACCTCTGAGCCCATTGATCTCTGTCCCTTTCCACCCTGCCTCCTTGGGGGCTCTCAGACCATCATTTGTAGCCTTTCTCTTCACCCTCCACCCCACCCCCCACCACTTCTCTACTGACTTGTTGTTCTTAACATAGACATTTCCTAGTTTCCTTGATCTTACACAACAAAAGTCATTCCTCAGATGCAATGGGCCACAACACAACTCATCATTTCCTCGCACCATCTGTGTTAGCTACTCTTGTTCAATCTGAGGTCACATTGCACTCCTCACCCTGACCCCATGTTAGTTACTACTCTATCACTTCGCATATTCATTCTACCAAACATGTCACATATCATTGTTAGCTATTTTCTTGCCTGTCTTCTCTATTAAACAGTGAAACTTATCATTGTGTTATTATTACCAAAAATTCATTAATTAACTAATAACTATCAATTTCAAACTGTAAAGAAAGTCCTGGACATACTTCTTATCATCCTAAAATTCCTATTTCAAGCTCTCATTTCAACCTTATCAATTTAGGTTTTCCTACGCTGCCTTCCCCCAGCCCCCAGGGCTGTGTGCAGGTTCCACAGGGGTTATAAAGTACTGATGTTGATGAGGGTGGGGTGTGGGATATGTCTGGTCCTGAGTCACCCAGGATGGCACCCCTGAGACTCCCCATCCCCACCCGGTTTCCATTTGCTGTACATTCAAATGGTTAATACTCTCCTGATCTGGACCATAAGCCTCTCTGAACTGGCTCTATCTCAATCACTTCTTTTTTTTCCCATGGAAACATGTAGCTGGGATTTTTCTTGTTCTTTCTTCTCCCTGAAATCAGGGTAAGTGTTGAGCAGGGAGCAGGACTTTTTAGGAAATAACAATGTCTTAGCTTTCTTCTTTCTCTTTTTCTGTCCCAAGGAATCAGCTTTTAGGTCAAATGGGCTTTGACCTTGGCTTCCAAATCTGTTTGCTTTGAGTTGTTCAGGGATTGGGGTTTTGAAACCTCAAATCCTGCTTTATTTATTCTGATGCTTTCTACCTCAAGAAAAAGAAAACCTAACTAAAAAGTGGTCTCCATAATAAAAATGTTTAATCATTTCAATGAAAGTAGGTTGAGGCATAGAAGATAATCTTTGGGTTGGTTTATAGCACAGCAATGTCAGTGAAGATTCAGGCCTTTTCCTTCTCTCCACTCCTCCATCCTTGGAAGATTGACTTTGTTCTAAAGCCTGTTTTTTCATGGTCTCAAGATAGCTGCCCCCTTATTATTAGGGAGAGATATTTAGCATATTATACTTTTACAATAGGAAAGTAAGTTATTGCAAGATCAATTGTTGATGATGTGATAGTATGTAAAATGTTTCCATTTCTAGCAATTGGGAAATTAAACGATCAGGGCAAGATTGAGATCATATGATATTTGCATAAGCAATGTATGTAAGCTTGTGCACCTGAAATCTGGATATGATATGATGGGTGTTATTTAGTTGGCAAACATAAAATCTCTACAAAATATACATATTCATTAAGTGCTATATATAGTGTGTATATATATTGGTAATACACGGTAGTCAACAAATTTACCAAAGAAAAGCAAAAAAAGAAAGAACTTGTCTAATATGTAATTCCCAAACTGGAGACTCATATTCTTATGTGAAGATTCAAACATCATGCTTTGGTTTAAAAGGTATTGCACAGATTTTCCTGGTGCAATCTTTACCTGAGTTCTCAGGTTATTTTTTAAAAATTTTTTAAAAAAATATTTATTTATTTACTTTAGTTGTACAGAATGCAATGCATTTATGTTTACGTGGTGCTGAGGATCGAACCTGGGCCATGCACATGTGAGGCGAGTGCTCTACCACTGAGCCACAACCCAGGCCCAGGTTATTTTTTTTTATGATGAGCTTGTCCCCATTTTTGCTTACTTACAAAGCATTTTATTTCCATCTTTTAAGTAGTGCTTCTAGACTCATCTTACCTCTCTGGTGATGAATCTCTATAGGCTGCCAAGCCAGGTCCTATAGCAGCCAAGATTGAAGGCATCTGGTCTCTTTTCATAATCACATTGAATCCCTGGATAGCTATATATTTTACTCCAGAAGGAGAAAATTGTTTATATCTGGCTCTTGTGCTTCCTTAGTTTGCATTATAACCAGAAAATTATGCATTCTTGAGTTGAACCAACTCACAAAATAACGAATGAGTAATGGTACTTGGCTCTTGTTTTCCTTTTTTAATTTTAAAGGACATAATGTGTGTTATCTCAGAGAATGTCAGTTTGCTGATTCAAATTTGGCCATGTGGTTGAATCTAGCTGCCCTTTATAACTCTACTTTCTATATATTTCAAATTTCTTCCACATTCCAAATAGAATCAGTAAATGCAGTTTTAAGGCCAAAATTGGGATTCCTGCTTGGATTCTTGTTGAGAACTATTCTAGCCTAAGTACTAGCTTCTGTAGGCTAAGACACCAGCCCCTGAGAACCTTAAAATCTGGGGCATGTAGGACTCCTGCATATCACCTTCCAACAAGTTTGTTTAGGTGAGAATTTACCCAAATGCGTATATTTCTTATACAGTTTCAAAAATGAACTCCTAATATTATCCTTTGTCAATCATCTACTTATTATTTATTAGATTTCTATAGCACCTTTTCTCCAAAGAGCTCAATGTATCTTAAACACATGTTACAATGTACTTTAAATAGGTGTTACCAAATTTGGCATTATATGTGAGAAAAACTGCTAAAATTATGAATTCCAACTGCAAATTACTAAACAAATGAAAGGAAGTTTTAGCATAATTAAAAAATTATATATATATACACACATATACATATATACATATGTGTGCGTATGTGTGTATGTGTATATATATATATATATATATATATATATATATTTTTTTTTTTTTTTAAACAGACCTGTTAGCCATGTCAGAACTTCTTCAGGGTTAGCTCTGGAACAGTGAATGTTACCTATAAATACAATCACTTAATTGGTATTTGAAATGTTACGCAGTTTTCTTGTTTGCAAAGGTTCTGATATTTCCTTTGGTTTCTAGAAACACAACAACAGCCATTTCCGCCTAAATGTCAAGTGATAGGCCCAATAGGCCTTGGGTGTTTATTTGGATGGACTTACAGGGGCTTGCAACTCTTTTGCAGTTAATATACTAGCTATTTTCTTTCCCTTTTGCCATCAGTTCTGAAGTAGGACTGAGCACAAGGGAGCTGTCATCAACGAGCTCCTGTCCCTTTGACAGCAGAGGGAGGAGAGCTGGAGGGTGATGGAGGCAATTACTATGCCCTCTCTTCTCCAGAGAGAAAAATAAACACATTATAATCTTTAAGTTAGAGGTAATTCAGAAAGTCAGAAGCAGGGAGTGCCTTCTAATTTAGAGACATTTTCTCTTTCTTTGCCATAAAATACCACTCCCTCCCCAAACTACAACAATAATAAAAGAAACCCCACAATCAAAGAACCAACTCCGACCTCCCCATCCTAGATATCCCAAATTGTGGGCTTCAGTTGCATTTGCCCTTTTCTTTTCTTCCTTCTCCTTTTTACTGGGGTGGATTGCTTTCAGTTGGGGCCGTCTTCATTCCACATGAGCTTTGAAATCATATCCCTGGATCTGTATAGAACGGCAGTAGTTCAAGGTATTAGTAGCAGCCTTCCATGGTAATGCTGTCATTAGATCATTATGACTATTCTAAGGTTCTGCCTGTGAGCATGGCATGAATTTTATATTTGGAAATAAAATCCTCCCGGGATACCACAAAGCTGCACGCTGGCCTTGCCCCTTCTTACAGGCCGTTAGGATTGGCTGCCCTGCCTCTGTCTTGTGTTACGCAGGAATAAGTCCTGCCGTGTTTGTTTCACATAAGAACCCCTTCAATTTGTTTATAATGATCTGAATGATATTATTAGGTGAACAAAGCCACTCAATGGTGACATTTATTAACCAGTCATATCATCTGTGTTTAAATCTCATATTACATTTCAGGGAAATTGTGTGAACCTAACTCCAGCATAACTTTTCTTTGGGGACCATTGCTTTGTATTGAGTTTGAAATAAAATAGAACATAGAAAGCAGATTTTATTTCCAGGACAGCATTTCACTTAAGAGGTTTAGACTGAGCCAGATTATATATAAAGGCCCACAGAAAGGGGACTCTTCGACCTAGCCCTGGCTGTCTGTGTATCTGTCTGAGTTGGGGAGCAAGGTCCTTTCTAATGAGGGATTTGGGGACTGGAGCAAACAGTGCTGTGAATGTAGAGGAGAGGTGTCAGGATAGAAGAAAACTGTGTGTTTAAAAATAAAATCTTTGTGTGGGGAGAGCAATGGACACACTGTGGAGATGGGTGCACACATGTGGCATGATGCTCCTTTGTAAGAAGGCACACAGGTATCAGTGATGGCAGCCAGGTATGCAGGTGGATTAGAACATGCAGCAATTGGATTGAAGGATGATGGTCTTTTTATGTGAAAGCAAGGAGGACAGGCACGTGTGGACGAGTTATGAATGAAATTAGAATGATATTCTTTACATTATTTTAGTGTGGGAGATCATAAATATTACACAAGATTATTAGAGAGGGGGCTGGGGTTGTAGCTCAGTGGTGGAGTGTTTGCCTAGCATGTGTGAGGCCTGGGTTTGATTCTCAGCACCACATATAACTAAATAAAGGTCTAGCAACAACAACAACAAAAATTATTAGAGAGAATAGTCTAATGAACACTCATATATTCATCATTCAGCTTCAACCATAAGCTCATGGCCAATCTCTCTTTTTTTTCCTTTCAGCCCCAGGGATAGAACTCATGGTCTTGCGCATGCTAGGCAAGTACTCTATCACTGAACTATACCCTCAACCCTTTCAAAATTTCATTTTGAAATTATAATACACCAATAAAATATGGGGAAAAAATTTATTTGCCCAAACTGACCTCGAACTTGCAATCCTCCTTCCTCAGCCTCCAAAACTTAGTAGGTCGGATTACAGGTGGGTGCCACTGCACCCAGCTTTTGGCCAATTTTGTTTCATCTTTATTTGTCCCCTTCCACATTGATGCTCTATTATTTTGAAGCAAATCCAAGATAACATGTCTTTGCATTCATAACTACTTTTGTACAAGTCTGTAAAAGACAATCTTTTAGAAGTCATAACCATGGTACCATTATCATACCTATAAAATCAAGGATTTCTTAATATTATCAAATATTCAGTAAGCATCTAAATTTATCTGTCTCATTTTTTTAATAGTCGGCTGGTCAAAATCAGAACATCATTAAATTCCTCAGATTACATTTGGTTGTTGTGGCTCTTAAGAATCTTTTAATATGTAAGTTTTCCCTCTATTTTTTCCTTGAATTTATTTGTTGACTGAAAGGAAGTCATTTTCTCTACACAGTTTCCATATTTTGGATTTTGTTGATTGCACTTTTTTTTATCTTATATGAAATACTAGTTAGATTTGGAGGCTTGATGTGATTCATATTTGATTATATGGTTTCAGGTTTGATTATTCATCGGTGATATGGTGTTTTTATATCAAGAGACACATGATGTTGGGGGATGTTAGCAGACACCCATTCTTATTGCCTACATCCGTTATTTTGTTAAGGGCTTGAAACATTGGGTTTTCTTTATTTTTATTTTTATTTTATTTGGCTAAAATATATCTTAGAGAGAAACTTTTCCTTTACCACTGTAATTCTTCCTGGGCAGAGTCCATACAGGAAAGGTAGGTTAAATGTTTCTATGTAGGAGCTTGCCTAATATATATTGTCTCTAAGATCAATGATGTTTGTTTCCTCCAGTAGTATTATGAATGTGTGAAATTTCATATTTCATTAATTTTAATCCATAGAAATTATTTTTAGTACTCAAGCTGCCTCACCTTTGGCTAGCAGGAGCCTTTTCAAATTGGCTCTTAAGTTCTTTGGCATAGTAGCTTCGGAAAACGTTCTTGCCTTTTGACATAACTACATGTTCCATGCTCAACTTGTGCATTTCATATAAAACACCTGGAATCAACCATTTCTTTAAGAATCTGTTTCTTTTTAGAGGCAAATGGAAATTAGGAGTGTTTATCATTCTCATTGGTGGAAATTGTATATATTTTTTTGTATTAGGTTATGACAATGTTTTTGAAGTACACTGTGTTTTTTCAAATCACATCTGTTCAATGGTGATAATCATAATTGTATCAGGATGCATTGTTTTGCAATGACAGAGAATCTGACCCAAGCTGACATGAAAAAATAAGGAAATTTCTTTTTCTTTTCTTTTCTTTTTTTTTTTTTTTTTGTAACTGAAAAGTTCAAAGATAAGATTGGGTTCAAATGAGGCTTCTATTTTCTTTCTGTCTCTGCTAGCCTTTCTTAATGTTGGCTGCATCCCAAGACTAGCTCTCCAATGCAAAGATTTCCCGATTCTATAATTATTGTATGATAGGTTTGTTATCTTGTTAGAACCTATAGTGGAAGACTCAAACATTGAAACATTCTGAAAATAATACTCATCAATGTATTAATCCAGAAAATTCTTTCATATCTCTATTATACAGGTGTTGGCAGTATAAGAATTAATCTCTGGAATTCTTTTCCCATTTGTCTAGAAGAGATAGAATACTAAAACCCTTCCAGAAACGAGAGAAACCTTCGTTGTTAACCTGGAGTTTGATCTTTCAAAGTTGGTTCATACATCATCAGGATGCTATAGTATTTGTAAATTAAAAGAAAACAAGATGCCAAATCCAGATTGTTACTTTGGGATGACTATAAATTTAGGTGCTGTATTTTGGATTACAACACTAAACTTCTCTACCACATGAGTTACAACAGAGCAGAATTTAGTAAGTGAATAGCTCTTAAATCTCATCTAGACAAGATTCATTTTACAAAGCAGAAGGTGTTCCTTGTAGAGAAGCCCCTCAGCAAAGTCTCTGGGTATGAGGGTCATAGTGATAAGATTATTGCTCACTGAAATAAAATTTAAAGTAGCCTGATCTGAGTTAGTATAGATTAAATGGTAAGTAGATCATTGAATAATTTAAAATAAAAAATCCTCTAATACTAAATGCTATTATTATTAAATACTATTAGGAAAGGCTTCCGTGATAGTTACTCTATTTTGTCATCTGGTGTGAGAATCTATTAACAAATTACAATCACAATTTCTCCATAAAATAACAGCTTTATCTTTTAAGTCCATGGAGTGTGACCTGATTATTTTTTAATCCTTAATATGATCCATCCATTCCCTTATCAACCCATTTTTTCATCATTAAAATGGATGTTACTTGTTAATGACCATGGCCGGCATTTGTTCCCATTCCCATTTAAGATTTACTAACAATGTCTTAGGGACCTACCACATTGTATTACAGAAGGCTTATTGTGGTCAAGTTTGTGCTTGAAAATGCCCTGGCTGGGGTGGGGGAGGGGGAGTGAACAAAGCCAACAACCTCAAACCCAAACCCAACCATCTGTGCTATTTGATGGGGCGTTCCTGACTCTGAGCATTAGTCCTAGCTGAGAGGTACCACAGAGTACAATTGTTTATGCTGTGCCACAGTGTAAAGCAGACAATACCACACAATCAAAGCCTTCACACTCAAACAGACATCACACTCTGTAATTATATTTGTCTGACAGATTATTATAATTGTACATGGCAGGTAGTGTAAGGCAGCTCCTTTTTACAGCCTAAATAATGTGGCATATTCTGCATACTCTAAATCAACCTTGCAGAAGGTAAATTATGAAAGCTAACTGCACGTTGAGTGTTTTTATTTACTCTTTCAGTTAGCATCTTATGTGGTGCTAGACAGCAAAAGAGCATTACCTTATTTTGCCTGGTACTATTTCACTTAACACTTTATTGTGCAAAGTTTCTTTCTGGCTGACAGCTTCTTTTATTTTGGCATACTTGGGGCAACATGAGCAGTGATTATAGATAATGCTTTTGCCCACACCTAACTGACCAGATCAGCCTGTGCTAAGTCAGCATAAGGACAAAATGCAATTCTTAGAAAAAGAAACAACACTGAATTATAAAGCCAATTCTGTGGTTTATTACTTCAACAAAGAGAATAAATCATTCAGGGAAATAGCCTCTCAGTCATTTGCAGAGATCAAGGACTATCTGACAGCCTTCTAATGGTGCTCACCATATCTAATTCTCCCTCCTTCCAAGCACATGGGAGGGTTATTTTTATAGTTAGAAGAAACCATGATGACCAGTGTTTGCAGTTGGTTGCGGGTGGAAGTAACATGTATCATTTCTAGTACTAATATGTACTTATCAATGTGAGACCTTCTGGCACCCTCATACCATGTTAGTGACTCAGGATACCACATGTTGTCCTGACGGAGCAACTATTGCTCTCCTCTACCAGCTCCGGTCCCCAAGTAACAGAAGCCCAGACACTGCTAGGTGGATATAGATTTATACAGTGAATGGAAAACAAACCTTTGCCCTGTTAAACCACTGAAATTTGGGCTTAATTTGTTATGTCAGCAATAATTTAGCCCTTTTTTGATGGCTACACAACTCTTCGATATGTGTCTATGGTGGCCACATCTTACATTAGATTTGTGAGTGTTATAACAATTTGTCATAGTTTGTACACATCTTTTCTTCCAAAATGTCTGATAAAATAATAAAAGCTACCATATACTGAATACTTGACAAGTGCTGCCATTATATGTTCTCTATATACTTTATGGCTCATCCTCATACAAATTTGCAAAATGAGGCATCTCAGGTTAAAGCAAATAAGTGATTCCCCATGTCCACACTGGAGCACTGTTCAAAACCAGTCCTGTCTAGATAACTATTTGTTCCATTTCACTACATTGTCTTGTATTATTTATTCCCTGATTGCAGCCTGGAACGGCAGCGCCGCGGGAAGGAGTCCGGAGACAGGATGGAGACGAAAATATTCTTTAATCTTTCTGTCTCTGTCTCTTGTAATTTCTAACACCACATACACACTCTCACAAGAAACCAAGGCACCTACTCTTACAAGAAACTACAATATATCTATACAATAGCGATAACCCTGTCTTTTCTCTCTCTGGTCTCTTCCCATGCGCCCGAGCAGCAATGGTGCTAGCTCGATCTGCTGAGTCACCGCTCAAATCTCTCGAGATCCTCGACCAAGTCCCGTGAGATCCCAGGCCAAGTGCCATGAGACTACGGAAGGCGGAAATGCCCAAAAATGTCTATGGCCCATAGTCAACCGCAATCTTCGCTATCTCCCCAAATAGGGCTCCTGCACCTGAAAACTGTCAGGTAGATTTAAACATTAGAATATAAAAAGATACATATAAAAATACTTTTATCTTTCCCAACATTTGATAGTGTTCTATTTTTTTATTGTCTAAATTGCTATTAGGTGCTGCATAAAACTAATCTTTTTTCTTTTTTTATTTTTTATAAAACTATTCTTAAATAGCAAAGCACCGAGACACCAGAAACTGTTAATCTAAAAGAAAGCATGAAACAAACACAGATGTATTCAATTAAACTCATTTCAAATGATCAATGCAACTGTGTAGTTTTATCAGGTGTTTCCATGAACTTCTTGGACATAATCTTTAAAATAGAGATTGGTTGTGATTTCTGTTGTTACAACTTCTTTCTGATCTGGTCTTGGAGTCTCTTAAGAAGAGCCATAAACCAAGATAGCCACTCTCTAGGAGAATCCTGACCAGAGCATGTTATGTGTGGGAGTCAAGTGTGTCGGTTCTGGTGAAATACAATGGTGAATTTCTGGTGAAATACAAAGTACATGAAACAGAAGAAATTTAGTATTCACATGCGCCAGAGAGGTTAGGGGTGTGGCCAGCAGCCTGGAAAAAGTCCAGAAGTGGTAGAGAGCTCAAACTGAGGGTAAGGTGAGAAAGGGAGAACCTGTGGACTATGCTTGTGAAAGGTCCCTGGTGTATTCCCTCAGGCTTTCCCTCCAGTGTTGTGGATCTGCTGGTTTAAGGAAGATACATATGAAGGGGGAGTTTACTTACCTGGCTCTGGTGTTGACCATGAAGTTTTTCATGGGTGAGTACCCCTGGAAGATGCTGGGTTTTGAGTTAGTTGGATGAAGAACAGATGGGCTATATTGCAAACAACCACATAGACAGAAAGTTTTAATTAGGCTGAAGGTGACCTGGGGTTTCAACCACTTAGGTCAGGCCTAAAAATGAATGTTGGAGCAGCAATTGTATTAAACAAATTCACAACAAGGCTATCTTCACATGCTCATATCTGGGGAACTCAGTCACGACAGCTGCTGCTACTGAAGCCCACTTTAACATTTTATTGATAAGAACATTCTCATTTCTCCAAATTTTCTTGTTCTAGTTTTTTTTTGTTGTTGTTTAGAAGTCAACACTAAATTTTTAAAAAAGGATTTATTACTAAATCATGTAAATAGATTTCCCTACCCCAAATTGCTTTTGGGATAACATTAAAGTATAAAAAATTCCTGACTGCCTTTATGTATCTATAACTTTCTTAACTTGTGCCATTTGATATGAAGCTGCCCTAAACTGCCAAGTTGTATTTTATGAGATCCCTGGCCTGACCTGATTAGATTAATGGTGGGCACTTAATTTAAGGGAAGTTGGCAGCTAGTAAACTTGGATTTTGGCCTGATAGAAAATTTGTATTCATTTCTAGAAGTAGAGCACTAATCTCCAGGATATATAAAGAACTCAAAACACTTAACACCAAAAAAAAAAAAAAAAACAAAAAAAAAACAAAAAACAACAACAACAACAAAAAAAACAATCCAATCAATAATTGGGCTAAGGAGCTTAACAGACACTTCTCAGAAGTAGATATACATTTGATCGACAAATATATGAGAAAATGTTCAAAATCTCTAGTAATTAGAGAAATGCAATTCAAAAGTACTCTAAGATTTCATCTCACACCAGTCAGAATGGCAGTTATCAAGAATACTGACAACATTAAGCGTTGGCAAGGATGTGGGGGAAAAGGCACACTCATACATTGCCGGTGGGACAGCAAATTGGTGCAACCACTCTGGAAAGCAGTATGGAGATTCATTAGAAAACTTGGAATGGAACCACCATTTGACCCAGCTCTCCCACTCCTTGGTCTATACCCAAAGGACTTAAAATTAGCATATTATAGTAACACAGCCACATCAACATTTATAGCAGCTCAATTCACAATAGCTAAACTGTGGAAGCAACCTAGATGCCCTTCAATAGATAAATTGATAAAGAAACTATGGTATATATACACAATGAAATATTACTCAGCACTGAAAGAGAATAAAATATGGCATTTGCAGGTGAATGGATGGAGTTGGAGAATATCATGCTATGTGAAATAAGCCAATCCCCAAAAAACCCAAAAGCCAAATGTTCAATCTGATAAGTGGATGCTGATACATAATGGGAAGGGGAACATGGGAAAAATGGAGGAACTTTGATGTGGCAAAGGTGAGGAAGGGATGAGAAAGAGGCATGGGGGCAGGAAAGATGATGGAATGAGATGGACATCATTACCCTAGGTACATGTATGACTGCACATATGGTGCAATGCTACATCATATACAACCATAGAAATGTAAAGTTGTGCTACAATTATGTAGAATGAATCAAAATGCATTCTGCTGTAATATATACCTAATTAAAATAAATTAAAAAATAAAAGAATAAAAAAAATAAGCCAGCCGGGCGCGGTGGTGCACGCCTGTAATCCCAGCACTTTGGGAGGCTGAGGCAGGAGGATCGCGAGTTCAAAGCCAGCCTCAGCAATGGCGAGGCACTTAGCAACTCAGTGAGACCCTGTCTCTAAATAAAATACAAAAAAGGGCTGGGGATGTGACCCAGTGGACGAGTGTCCCTGAGTTCAATCCCTGGTACCACAAAAAAAAAAAAAAAAAAAAAAAAAAAAAAAGCCAGTACCTATGACAATTAAAGATGTAGAATTTATTTGATTCCTGGATTTTTTTTTTTTTTGCTGAAAATCAAGTATTATAAACTTTACCCAGGAACTTCTTGCAATGTAGAAATCACCAAGCTATTATAAAATCAGGAAAGGATGTTCTTGGTGAGAGCAGGAAGCTTTGAGATGGATTAAAAATGTTCCATGGAATATATAGCAGCAACTTAACATTCTGTGAGGCATTAGATCCCTTATGAAGACAATCTCTACTGCTCTGGGACATGGGATCTGCTAAAATATTACTAGACCCAGACCAAAAAAAAAAAAAAAACCACCACCACCACCACCACCACCACAACAACAACAACAAAACAAAACAAAACAAAAGAAAACCCTAGATACTCAGTCAGAAAAGGATCTGAGGAGATACCCAGGTCTGTAACTTTTGGTAGAAAGTGAATAATCTGATAGCATATAGTTGTAATTATAGTTCATATATTCCTTTTTTTCTTGATGGTTTGAAAATTTGGCTTTGATCCAACTGTAGAAATTTTATTGTATTGATTAAAAAAAATTTAACCCATACATAAAACATAAAATTATCTATATTATGTGTCTTTAAAATCATGTTAGACATTTCTGTCTCCTCAAATATGTCATCTCTTCATAGCAAAAACATTCAAAGTTCCCCTTTTCTAGCTTTTTTTTGAGACATACAGTATATAATTGTTATTTATAGTCACTATATGGTACAATAGCACAGCAAAGCTTCTTACTTCTAACTACAACTTTCCCCTCTCAACCTTTCAACCCCCAGACTGTGGTAACCATCATTTTATTCAATTTCTATGAGATCAAATTTTATATTCCACAAGCCAAGTGTAGAGATTAGATAATTTGTAGACCAACTATTTATTAATGTTAGAAGTTATATAGACATGTACCTTTTATATGTGTTTGATTTAATTATCTATTATTACATGCTCTAAAAATTATTTGCACAATTGGAGAAAAATCAACAATTTCTTAAAATTTGGTTTGACAATCCACCAAAGAAAACTTGATGTTCATTGCTGGGGGGGAGGGGTGTGTGTGCAGATTGTACTGGAACAAAAACAAGAAAATTGAAGTTCTGGGCAATGCAATGCCAATCAAAATCCCAATGACATGCCTCACAGAAATAGAAAAAGCAGTCATGAAATTCATCTGGAAAAATAAGAGACCCAGAATAGCTAAAGCAATCTTTAGCAAGAGGAGTGAAGCAGGTGGCATCACTATACCAGACCTTAAATTATACTACAGAGCAATAGTGACAAAAACAGCATGGTATTGGCACCAAAATAGGCTGGTAGACCAATGGTACAGAATAGAGTACACAGAGACTAATGCATATAATTTCAGTTATCTTATATTAGACAAAGGTTCCAAAAACGTACATTGGAGAAAAGATAGCCTCTTCAACCAAATGGTGCTGGGAAAACTGGAAATCCATATGCAACAAAATGAAGTTAAACCTCTATCTCTCACCATGCACAAAATTCAACTCAAAATGGATCAAGGATCTAGGAATTAGACCAGAGACACTACATCTAATAGAAGAAAAATAAGCTCTAATCTCCAACATGTTGGATTAGGCCCCAAGTTCCTTAATAAGACCCCTGAAGCACAAGAATTAATATCAAGAATCAATAAATGGGATAGATTCAAACTAAAAAGCTTCTTCTCAGCAAAAGAAACAATCAGTGAAAGTGAATAGAGAGCCTACTAATTGGGAACAAATTTTTACCACATGCACATCAGATAGAGCACTAATCTCTAGAATATATAACGAACTCAAAAATCTTAACATCAGTACTGAATTAATTTAATTACTTGTCTACCTCTCTTTAGGATGATTGGATTTAAATCCCATCTCATCACGAGATTTTAGACATATTACTTAGTTTCTGTCTCCTTATTTAAAAAAGAGGCTATAGTGTCATCTATTTCATGGGATTGTTCCAAGTATTGTATATATGAACACATTTAGAGTCCTACTTGGTGCCCATAATGCTTGGGCCACCGTCTGGCAAGAATGAGCCCTAGAGTGAGGAACTCAAGGAGACTTTTGTGCATCCCTGAGGGTGAGCATCTCCTTACATTTTGTTTCCTTGTTCTTCTCCTGTCATACTCTAGTTCTGATCCTGGTTGAGCTATTATTATTCATTTATTTATGTGTACTTTATTGTGAAAGACAGAAGTAAGGTTTTGGTAGGCACCCGAGAGTAGTGATAAAATTCTTATCCTATCAATTTTTGTAAGGATCACTTGAGATACCACATGTAAAGAGTTTAGCAAAGTATGTGGCACATAGGAAATAATAAATGTGAGCTTTAAAAAGATAAAAAGAGGTGGATGGACAAGGTTACCTCTAATGTCAATGTCACTCCTAACTCTAGCAATCTGTATTCTCAGTTAGAGCTAACTAGTTAAGATGTAATAACTAGTTAAGATGTAATAGCTGCCTTGAAGAAGGGTGGCACCAACATTTATCAGTATGACTCTGTGGGGGTGGGATCATTATAACACAGAGAGAAACATGTTCTCAGTCTTTAAGGCCTCACAATCAGGCTGAAAAAAGGCAGGTGAATAAGTAAAACATATTCTCATACATATGGAACAATACTATCTATATCCAAATACACTTTCCATGGGGAATGGCATGCTGTTGAGATGGAACTCTTTGGAAAGCTGCTTTTCCTTCCAACCATTTAGGGAAGCTTTTGAGGCCAACTCCGAGTGTTCTTTGAAATATTTATTTAGTAGAGGGCCATTGCTTAGTCTGATGGGAATCTGGGAGGTGTTTGTAGACTGGGAGATGGGATGAAGGACTGAATCAATGAAGAACTGAGGCATTAAAGAAATAAAGTGAAATAATGAGATAAAAGAATAAAAGCTTACATGAGAATATGCAAAGGAGGTTTTAGAAGGCTCTTGATGGACAGGTCTTGTGGTAGGACCCTTAAAGATTATTAATGTAACTGTTAATTTTCTCATCTCATTTATTAGCATGAGCCTCTTACATAACATATCTTAGGGTTACAGGAGTATAGTACTGCAGAAATCCCTGGGAAATCTAGCCCAGATCGGTATAATTACTTCTATCAAGAGAGATTCATTAGAATCAATTAATTGGTCAACAAACTAAAAATGGTCTACAGACATTCAAAATTAGTACAATTTTTGAAGAAAATTTAGGAATAATGTGTCTTTGGCTTTGAAGACATACCCAGAGTAGATACTTAAATATTTTTTATTTGGCATGTGACACATTGCAAGTTATACATTAGCTGTTCAATAACTATTTGTTGAATAAATCAATAAATAAGAATTGTCTTTAGGTGAATGTAATTGTGCAGTGCTTCTTAACTATATTATTTCATATTATATTTATGAATGATATTGCAGAAGTAAGTATATATGAAATGTTTAAACAGAATTATCTAAGAAAAATGTCAATTGATATAGATACAATTATTTTATGGGTTTTATTTAGAGGCAATGTGTGTGTGTGTGAGTGTGTGTGTATGTGTGTGTGTAATGTATCCTTAGAATTAAACAGAAGTCAATGGGAAAGTCTGAGTCAGCAAATTCACAAGAATCAGGAGAATTTAGAAGACTTGCAAAATGTCTCTAAGGAGTGGGAGATTGAAAGCTTTGGCATTTGAAAGGAAATTACTATAGTATAAATCTGTCATCATCTTAATTAGATTGTGGAGGTACCCAAATGTCCAGCAACAGGTAGCACAGTGTTCCTTATTGGAGTACTATAAAGCTATTAAGCTATTACTGAAGTTGGATAATATTTAACTATATAAAAAGATTTTAACAAGATATTAAGTGAAAAAAGCAACTTAAAAATCAATATGTTCCAGATTAACCTATTAAAATATGTATAGAAGGAACCTGTAACAGGACCTAAAATCAATAACAAGAATCATTTCTGGTAGAACCATAGATTTCTTCATGCTTGTATGTTTTCCAATTTTTTTTTTTTACAATGGATCCATATTTTAAAAAATACTATTAAAGTATTTTGTGAAGGATAGAATGAAAAGGACCTTCAAGATTGGACTTTGAACTCAGTGTTAACCTCTGTTATCTCTGAAATTGGGTTTACCTAATGCCAAGGACTCTCTTTCTTGTGTGTGGATTCAGTGTCTCCTGCTATTTTAATATAGCCATAGAGCATAGCATCTTAACCCTTAATTTTACTTCAAAACTATATTTATGAACTAGACACCACATTTACCTTTTGGTACATGAGTACATTTTTGGTTAGCATGAATATTCATGAGTATGGCTCATAGCTGCCCTACACTGCCCCATGGCCTTCAATAGGACAAGGGCAGCATCTGGGATGATAAGCTCAAATGGTCTGTGAGACCCTTGTTGATTGATAGGATATAAGCAGAAGGTCAGAAAGAAGATGATTCTAATGGTTCATTTAGAACTGACCAGGCCTTGTAGAAAGGTCAAATTAGGCTACTTAGCATTTTAAAGAAAATGATTTGATTTGTTTGCTTAATACAGTGTAAGTACCACTGTCAACACATATAGTGTTTTAAGATTATGAGCTTATTAAAATAGTAAATCTGTGGAGAACTTTCAGATCTTCACACAATTATGCTTGAACCTAATGCACAAGTGAAAATAGGCGATGGTAATAACATCAGACAATACTGGAGACAATTTCTCAGCCTCCAGGTACAAGAAAAATTACTGATTGCCCAAGCTTTGTGCCAGCTCCTTTTTATCTGTCTGCTTGCAGTTTTTCATTCAAATTATAACACCTTTTCCTAAACGATAAATTAACAGTGTTTTTGTTGTTGTTTTTTAGTTTTAGTTTTAAGTTTAGATCCTTCGAAAAGCTTAACATAGAGTCATTAGTCTTTGGTAAGAGGCCACATTTAGGCAAAGCAAATACAAAAATAAAAATACTTCATGCAAAATAAAAATCAAATAAGGGATGAATGCATGGAGCTGCCTGATTATTGTATTTCTGAGGGTCTGCAGGTTTGTTTTAATTTCTTCTTGCATTCATGAATCCTTATTTTTTATTTTTTTGGAGTCCTTTCTATGTGGGGGTTTGTATTTTGCTTTCATTTCCCCTTCCTGGTTCTTTTTCAATGAGGAAATTAATGTTTTCTTTTCACTTATTAGGCTATTTTGGGAAAGGCTAAAAGTGTCCTTTAGTCTTGAGTAACCATTAATTGCACTAGGGAACAAGTTGCATCTTCTTGGCTTTGAAAGGGTAAGGTGAGCTTCTTGGTTTGGAGGTAGAAAATGGACAGCATGAGGGAAAAATGACCTTCCTTTGACCCTAATGAGAAGCTCAAAGCTTCTCATTTCAAGGTCCATTCAGCTCTATCACACCATGTACTCCTGAACAGGCATTGTCTTTAAAGTGTATCCAGGCCAGGTGGGGTCGGGGCTGGGATAGGAGGGAAGTGCTGTCCTCAGGGGAGGACATCACAGTACTTTTCCTGACATCATGGTTGGACATGCTGTTATTTCCCCAAAGTTGTGAGATGTCTGCCCATGAATATTTGACATGGATTTTTAAACATCTGCTATGTGCAATTACTGAGATATGTATATAAAAACAAGACGCATGGTCCTGTTTTTAAATCCAGATGTAATATCATACCATTAGAGAAGCCTTTACAGATTCATTCATTGGATCCCCCTGATAATTCTAAAATGTGGTTAAAGCAGATATGATGATTTTCAATTTGTGGATGGTAAAATTGGTCTGAGAGAGGGTAAACTGTTTAGATTCATACAGCTAGTAAGTGGCAGAGCTGGGACCTGATGTCAAATAGTCTGATTTTGAGTCCAGTTAGCTTAATGGTTCTCACTTAGGGCAGGGTGGGAATTAGATTGATGAGAAAATATTTTTAAGTGTTCATTGCTGGTGTCTTTATGTGTTCTGGTACATGCTCTTGAGGTCTAGCCATCTAACCTCCCTCTACATGTATGAGATTATGCTAGAAGGCAGAGTGATGTGGAGGAGGTTAATCTCATGAATATAAAGAGTCTCAGGTATATAGATGCATGTCTTTTAGGTGCTTTTGACATTCCTGATTTACACAGCTGACCCTACTAATGAAGAAGCACTGAGGTTTGCAATATTTGCACGAGAAGTTACATTAGACCAGGGGTGATGAGTGTCAATCACTAACAGACAATAAGAATGCTATGAATTCAGGAATCAGAAGTATCATTTCTAATGTAAGTGGTCAAGAAAGTATTTAGAAAAGTATGATTCAGGGAGTTTCTCAGAGTAAATATTGAGAGCCTCAGCCTTATATTCTTCTGAGTACCATCCTATGCTTGCTGTTTGAACTTAGGCCCATTGCACAAGCCCTCCAAGGTTCAGTTTTCTAATTTATAAAATTGGGCAAGTCTACCCATCTCACTAGGATGGCATGGGATTTAAATGAGAGCAGATGTTAAATGCCACATTTGGCATGGGTTATAATAGCAGCCCTCAACAAAGGAGTTCCCCTCCCCTTCCCTAAATTCTACACAAATGAGTTTTTCCTATTTTTGGGAGAACTTTATACACTGTCCCCCCTTAGCAGGTGTGTCCTCATCTCCTCATCTATGGAATTCTGCTCTGTTGGTAGGTACATCTTTCAAGATGTCTCCAGGATTCTTACCCTGGAATGTGGTTTTGTCCTTTCTGAATCCTCCTGCCCTGGCTTGCCCTCTACTTCATCTAGAGTTGCATTCCACACAATCTGCCTCCTATTTGCAGGCTTGTCTTTACCTCCCTGCAATACCTGGTACAGGTCCTTACTTTTATTAGCATCTGAACAAATTTTGCGCCAACAGAATTCATGAGTTTTGATGTTCCCTTTGGGCCTGGCATGATCAGGCCCCTACGGTAGGTCCCTTGAGTTGAGGACTTGCTCCAATCACTTGGGATTTTTCTCTAATCTGTAACAGTTACAACTAATCGGATTTAAAACTGACTAAACACTTTTATTATAGCCTGCCAGAGGTATGCATTAAAATTTAACACTGTTTCCTCTTTGAACAGAAAGAAAGTACTTATGGTGTGATTATATAGGATTAGAATTTTTCATTAAAAAGGGTTTTAAACACTTCGGCAAGTAAAAGGCAGAATCCCATTTAATGAGTTTTTAAAGGTAGTGAAAGTAAGCAAAATTTAATGGAACCATTTTCCCTCCTGCAACAGAAAGCCCCTTTCACTGTGATGTCCCAGGCATAAATGGTGGCCTTATGGCTTGGAAAGAGATGCTAGTCACACAGAGCAATGAAAGACAAAGACCACTACAAAATGAGTGAAGACTTAGAAACCAAACAGCAGATCAGAATGCATCACAGCTCTGACTTTGGAGAATTTCTGAATTATAAAAAGGTGATTTTATAAACTTTACACTTTGAATGGAAGGAGGAGACACTTTGTGATCTGTGATCATCTTAAGAGGCTTACAGCCAGCATTCTTAAAGAAAGTTAAAGGTCTGGGGACTTGAAGGCCGTCATTGAGGTTTGATGTCATCTGCTGGTGTGGCCCACAGTGGCAATGGGTTCCTGGGGCCTTCCTGTGGGGTGGGGATCTCATGGAGGTTGGCAGATGTGGTGCCATTTAATACTGCCCTAATGCCACGTGCAAATGCAGAAGTTGCAGAATACAAAGCTTTGTCCTTCGAAAACAGGAAATCTAGCCAAAATATTTAACCAAGTAATTTTATCACTGCCTTTGAAATGGCTACAGTATGCATTTTAGTTGGGTTTAGGAGCACACGTATATCAAATAAAGGGCTTGAGTTGAAATAAATATACCTCAGATTGATTTACACAGCAAGATCTAAAGAGTCAATTTTCTAAGCATTTCAGAAATGGGAGTTGCTGGAATTGGAGCATGGCAGCTCGGTGGCAACAGTTTAAGTTTCCTGTGATGTGGACTTTGATAGAACCATAGTGGCTACTGGAAATGTTGTGTGTACATTTTCATTTATGGCTAATTAGAAGTATTTTCATGACTGGATTTGGGAAATGCATCGTGGGTGTCAGAACACTGCATTGCACAGTTAATAAGAATTGGCACTAAAGTCACATGTATCATACTTGGAAGCATACTTTTATGAAGACGCAGTTTCAGAATTGTGTGTACATTCTCCATTATAACAAATTAAAATTATTTTTTTATCTGGTATCTAGGAAATGTGACAGGAATGTCAGCAAAATGTACTATGCTAACAGTTGCATCTCAATTAAGAAAAAAATACATCACCAACATGAACTTGCATGCTTCTTGAAGAATCAGGGTGACCAGAAAGTTGGGAAGATGATTCTTCAGGCCAGGCAAAGACATCTTCTTTTCCTCTCTTTCTTCCTTCTGCTTTTCTTTCTTTCTTACTCAAAGTAGAAATTGCCTTACCTGAGGAGCAGAACAGAAGTGTATGAATGGTTGACCAGATCATGACTACAGTGAAGTGAGCCTATCTTGACTCCCTGCCCAATTAAAGTCTATAGTGTCTATGCCCTTTAGCTCTTCCCCTTTTTATAATCAATCATAAAGAATTTATAATACCTAACCTTTATAGAGCATTTACTATGTGCCAGGCACCATTTTGAAGGCTTTATCCATTTTTCTCACTTAATCTTTAACAACCTAATAAAGTAGATTCCATATTATTATTATCTCTATTTTACAGAAGGGAAAATTGAAGCCCAAAGAAATGAAAGAACTTGCCCAAGTCAGCACAGTCATAAATGACAGAGTTAAGATTTAAACATGGTCAACTGTATCCAGAATATAGACTCTTAACCACTTACTTTTTTGCTTCTTCATTTTTTTGTGTTGTTTTTGTATTTATTGCCTTAATGTTTTTTTGATTATCTAATTAATCAATGCCTCTTAAAAAATAAACAAGAAAAGCAGGAGGAAGAAAGTAAAAGCCTACCTGGAATCCAATCTCTCAGAGGCAATTACCATTAGTATGTTGGTGACTGCCTTTTCATTCATCTGTCATTTATGTATGTATGATTTTACATGAATGAACTAATATAATTATGTCATAAATGTGGGATTTATTTTTGAGGATCTCTTTTTCTTTTACTAAATCTCTGTCCTCCATTCCTTTGCCCACACCTGCATTTTTAACAAACTGGTAATATATCATTTTTAAGCTTATGTATAACTAAAAATATAAATGCTTACATATAAATTTATAACTAAGTATATTTCTATCATATAAGGGATTTTTGGAAATTGGTTTTTCTTTACAAATTGGGATCCTATTATATACACTGTTCTGCATCTTTGTTTTCTCACCCAACACTGGACATTTTTTCATGTCAACTGGATTAATTTACTCTTTTCAATGGTTGAATAATATTTCATTGGATGGTCAATTTTATATATACTCATCCAATAACAAAATTCTGCCAACTTAATACTGTTCTATAGTGTTTTAACCTTTTATATTTTGCTCCTCCTACAGCAAGCTCAAGGCAAAGACTTGTAGGCATATGGTTCATTAGGAATGCCATCCCTGAGCAGGGAGTGAGGGACTAAGGAAAGTGAAACAGAGAAGACAGAAGGGTCAGTGCAAATGTTCTTGGCTGAGTTGGTCCCTGCCTTGTTCCACTACATTCACCCTGTTTAAGGGGCATTGAGGAGACTTAGAACTCTTTGGCCGGGATTCATGGGGAGAGAGCATTTATCCTCTGGTTCATGTCCCAGGTTGGTCAACATTTGCTCCAGGGTGGTCACACTTGGTGATAGCAGGTTGCGTGTGTGTGTGTGTGTGTGTGTGTGTGTGTGTGTGTGTGTGTTTGTGTTTTTGGTACTGGGGATTGAACCCAGGGCTTGGTGTTTGCTAGGCAAACACTCTGCCACTGAGCTTAGTCCTGCAGGCTGTGCTTGTGTGAACAGAGGCAGCAATCTTGCCAGGCCCTGGTGAGGGTGTAGGGTACAAGGAAGCCTGAGTGGAAGGTGTGGGACACAGTGTCATTTAGGCAGGTGTGTGCACACTCCCCTTATATTAGACTGGTTGAAGTAACAATGGCTGGAGTAAAAATGGGATAGAAAGGAAATGAGGTATCCGATAGAGAGTAACACGTTCTCTTTGCTTGTCTTGGGGTTCCAGAGTTTTCATACAAGGGTCATTTGCTGTGATAGTAACAAGGATTACAAGGTACCACTGTACCAGGTGCCTTAAGCAGAACATCCCCAGTCTTTACAACCATCACATGGGATAGAAATTTTATGCAGAAGGAAAGTGAGGCCCCAAGGGATTATGAGGGATGACCACTTGTACTGTGCTTTCTTTGTATTTCATGGATTAGCACAATGCCCAGTGCTTAAAGGATAGACAGTCTATGCTTTTAAAGGAATGCTGTTGAAGTCATTTGTGTCACATCATACACCCAATATGTGGCAAACCTGGCAATCAGACTCCTAACATCCAAACCCTAGGTGTCCTCTGTTAAGCAAGTGGTCTCAAGTCTCTCTTATCTTTCTTGGGTTGTTTTTTATTTATCTCATTTCCATGAAAGCCTATTATGGATCGAAACATCAACTAAATTCTCCCAAACTATACATTATGTTTCCAAAATATCCTGTCTTCTCACAGTGATTTAAACCAGAATATACATTCAAACACATATAATTAAACAGAAGAATAAAATTATATCTGGAAGTTAATAACTAAAAGAGCGTACCTTTATGTCTTTCACCCTAATTATTAGGCCTACAATAAAGAATGTGTTTCTAACCACCCAGGAGCAGGGCTTCCTATGTGTTTCTTCTGAAGTGAAGAGATTTACCTTCTGGCTGTTGAAAAATAATGTTCTAACAGAAGAAACTAAAAGAAAAACAAAGCGTGGGCTCAGTGCTTAGCTTAGGCCGGGGTTCCAACTGCTCCATGAATTATGAGACGCTAATATAGCAAAGGATTAATCTTTGATTAACAATGTGTAATCAATCAGGAAGAGTTGCTCTGCAGGACAGCACACTTGTGATTGTCTTGCCGAAACGGTCTCAAGTCATAAATTAAGAATTATTTGGAGAAGGCAGCATGCTCTTCCCTATGCTTAAATGCATTGAGGTGGGTTAGACAGAATAGCATTCCCCCTGTGAATGCATACCTGAGGTCCAGGAACCATAAAAGCTGACGTGCTTCATTCTGGTGACCTGTATCTGCTGCTGTGTAACTCGTTACCATGAAGCCTTTTCAAAAGATCTTAGAATTCGGTGGGCCAGGAATTCAGGCAATTCTGTCCCATGCGCTTTAATTGGCAACACTTGGTGGTATTCAGCTGGCATCTAGTCTGTTCTGGATGGTTCAAGACAGCTTTACTCACATGTCTGGTCCTCCCCCTCCCCTCTCCATGGAGTCCCAGGGCCTTGTCTTGTGGTCTTTCCATCAAGGGTTGTAGGACTTCTTACACGTGGCATGTAAATAGAAGTGGAGGCTGCCCTTGTCTTAAGGTCTGTGCCTACAGATGGACTCAACATTACTTCTGTAGTCTTTTGTTCAGAATTGTTACGGAGCCCTGTAGATTCAAAGGGAGAGAACAGAGATCCCACCTCTTGCCAGAGGCATGCCAAGAACTTGATATCATCTTTAATCTGCGATTTTTATCTTTTGCCCCCGTTGTTGAAATACTGGAAGAGGAGAGAAGGAAAATGTCAGGAGAAGCAGTCCCAGACTTCTTGCCTGATCTGTCAACCTGGAGGATGGGGTGAATGATTTAGGTACAAAGGCCAGCATTAAGACCCTACATTTAATCAGGGAGACAGAGTGCCCCCAAGTTCCACAATCAGCCTCCTGCTGTATCAGCCTCTGTGATGTTAAACTAGAGGGAGCTGAGACTTCCCAAGATGAGGAGGCTGTGACCCATTTCTTCAACCTGGAAGGTCTTGTGTCCCTTTGTAACACCTGCAATGAGCAGCTGGAGAACAGGAACGGGGCCACATGGCTTCAGGAAGAGCTTCCTGCCACAAAGCGTTGAGCATCCTGAGCTTTCTCATCCACAGAGGAATTGTTCCAAGGTGTGAGGAAGGAGAAAGGATTGGCGGCACAGGATGAAAACAACAGCTGCCTTCCTCTTTTTAAGAGAGAGGCTAGAATTTGGGATGAAGTCTTATTATTGTGCTTCAAGATCCGTTTGCATCAAAAAATACAAATTTATAACACAGTGTGTTATTTTAAGCCAAAGATTGGTACAAAAAGAAAATGTCAACTTCCAATTTTCTGATAAAACACTGTGGTGTGGGGGACTAAAGTGTGGGCTCTGAAGGTCCAAGTGCATGGGGTTGAATTCCAGCTCCAACATCTACAGCAGTGTGATCTTGGGTGTTCCTTGGTTTCTTCATCTGTGAAATGGCAGCAGCAATGGCAGCAGTAGCAGCAGCAAATAATGGTAATAATAAATATTCTCTCCATAGGTCTTATTTGAGGATTAAGTGAAAGCCCTCAATACTCTGCCTAATGCTTATTAAGTGGTCAATCCATAGAAAGTGTTCAATAAATGTCAGTTTTTATCACTGTTATTGGAGCAGTGGCCCCCGCCCTGGCGGTGGAACACAAGGGCACTGGGGGACTGAAGGAAGGGAGGGGTTGAAACTCAAGAAAGACTTCTCATTCCTCTCTCTCTGGTTCTACCCACTGGGGTATAATGTGATCTATAAACTCTTCTGTCTGTTGACATGCCAGCAAATGATACGTCTCTCTGATCTACTTAGGTTTTCAAGCTTAATGTAAGGGCCCAGGTGCTGGAGGCTCAGAGCAGAGAGAGAGCTGGGGGCTGGGGGCTCT
Source organism: Tamias sibiricus (assembly GCA_025594165.1). Taxonomy (NCBI): domain Eukaryota; kingdom Metazoa; phylum Chordata; class Mammalia; order Rodentia; family Sciuridae; genus Tamias; species Tamias sibiricus. The sequence continues at coordinate 77,340,887 of CM046659.1, forward strand.
CCTGGCCTTTACAAACCACTGCAGACACTAATAAATAAAGCATTCACTCAGAGAGTCTGAGAGCTGGGGAACCACATCGCGTGCAAATCCAGATCAGTGGCTGAGCTTCTTCCAGGTTGAAGTTAATCATAACTGACATGTTAGAGTAAAACTACTTTATAAAATCAATATTAAATTTACAACCTTTGACATCCTAGGACATCAAAGATAAAGGGGGAAATAAGCCATGGAATAAATAGTCCTCTAGCTATGCCAGCTGCTTAAGGAGACCCAGAGATGTGGGAAACCAGGAGCCCAAATCATACAGTGTTAGTCTTGTTTTTGTACCAGCTTCTTGACATCAATAAAAACATTAAAAAATATCACACAGACATTTACACACAGAGAAGAAAGGGAAACAACAAGGATTGTTCCACCAACAGAACAGATGCCCAGAATCATTCTAGAGTGGAGTGACTGGATTCCTTCTCTGATGGTGAGGCTTGATTTTCCTGGACAGAGGGATCCTGTGATCATGGGGCCAAAGTCGCTTAGAGAGGCTGGCAAATCCCCTACCGAGGACCCTAATACCAAGGACCTCTTACCAAGCTGGGACCTTGCTCTAACTAAAGTAAATAAATAAATATTAAAAAAAAAAAAAGTCTGCACTTCTCTAGTAGGTCCTCCCTGTATTCACAGACATCCAAATATAGCAGCAGGGGACAATGGAAGCAGAGTGGACTGCAGATGTCACCATTAGGTGAGAATGTGCATCTCTGAGTGCTCTTCAGGGGGACTGACTCTCTGTGGCTTCAATCTTGGTGAGATTCTTATATCTGGGAAGCAGATTTTAATTTTGGCCTATGGAAGCAGAAAAAGCCTTACTCCTCCAAGGAGGAGTGGATCTGGGGCATCCCCCAGCATCCAGCAAAGGCAGAAAAATGAAGGTCTTCCTTGCACCCAGAAGCATTTTCTTCTGGGACTAGTCAGAGAACTGTGTCACCTCTGTGGTGGCCTGAGCACCTTGAGTACATTAGGTAAATTAGCAAGTGCTCAAGGATAGGCAAATGTTATGGTTTGGATGTGAGGCATCCTCTAAAAGCTCACGTGTGAGACAATGCAAGAAGGTTTGGAGGAGAAACAATTGGATCATAGCCTTGACCTAATCAGTGAATTAATCCCTGATGGGATTGACTGAGTGGTAAATGGAGGAAAGTGGGGTGTGGCTGGAGGAATGGTTCATTGGGGGTGTGGCTATGGGGTATAGACTTTGTATCTGGAGAGTGGAGTCTGTCTCTGTCTCTCTCTGCTTCCTGATTATGATGTGAGCTGTTTCCCTCCACCACACTGTTCTGCCATGATTTTCAGCCCTACCAGGAGACCTGAGGAATGGAACCGGCCTTCTATAAACTAAGACTCCTGAAACCGTGAGCCCTCAAATAAACTTTTCCTCCTCTTTGATTGTGCTGGTCAGATTCTTTTGATCAAGGTAGCAAAATAGCTGACTGAAACAGCAGAAGAGGGTGAGGCTAGGCCTGGCTGCTTCAATGGTATAAATAGACCCTTCCCTTGTAAGTTCTATAGTTCTTTTGGAAAAACAGCTGAAATTCATGCCCTGGCTCACCTGCACTCAACGTTATAAGTGTGAACTTACCAATATAGATATTTTTCAATGTTTCTCTCTACGAGACCCTTAAAGGGAAGGGCAGCCAATTCAATCTTTTTTTCTTTAAATATTTTTTCAGTTGTTAATGAGTATTTTATTTATTTATGTGGTGCTAAGAATCGAACCCAGTGCCTCACACATGCTAGGCAAGCACTCTGCCACTGAGCCACAACCCCAGGTCCAGCCAATTTATTCTTATTCCCCATCCCACCCACCCATACAGCTCCTTCTACTTCCCCGGGCCCCTGCATCTGCTGGTCCGTGTCTTCCATCCAAACTTCTAAAGAGGTTGAATTGAGCCTTTCTGCTTTGTGTCCATCAGAGGCTGTAGTGATATTTTCAGCCAGACTTTGGGTTTTGTATGATTGTATGAGCACAGATAGGCAAGCTAAGACCAAGCCTATCAGGAATGTTCAGTTTTCATCTGCATCCTGAATACAAAACAGAACATAAATAAGTTTCTCCATTTAAAATTTCATAGAAAAAAACTCACCCTAAGAAAGCAGGGTAGGTCTTGTTGATGTGTGAGGTGTGTGAAGGCCTGCGGCACAGGGTTAAGGAGAACAAATACCTACTTGAGGCTGGTGTGTGTACAAAGTGATAAATTACCCCAAGTGTATAAAATGATGTTGTCCTTTGATTAGGATGTGAATTCTGTGAATCTGCTTCTTCTTCCTCCTTCTCCCCCTTCCCCTTCTTCTTCTTCTTTGTGAATGAATGAATTCATTTCCTAGATAAATTGTAGGAGAAAGCTCGTATTTGTTTAGGGCTTAAGCTGTTGTGTCAGGTACCATGATTGGCCCTCTACTTATACTTTCTTACTACTCCTATGTATTGGTTTTTTATTGCTGCTATAGTAAATTACCATAAGTGTAGCTTAAGTTAACACAAAACTTTAATTTTATAATTCTGTTAGTCTAAAATCTGATGCAGGTCTCACTGCACTGGAATAAAATCACATCGTAATCAGGACCATGGTTCTTCCTGGAGACTCTATGAGAGAATTTGTTTCTTTGCCTTTCCCTGTTCCCAGAGTTCATCATCATTCCTTAGCTCTTGGTACCTTCTTCCATCCTCAAGGCCACCAATGGTAGGCTGAGTTCTTCTCACATGGCCATCTCTGTTGCTTGTTGCTTTGCTACCTCTCTTCATAACCACAGCCTGGAAAGGATCTCCCCTTTTAAAGACTAATGTCATTAGATTGGGCCCAAGATGATAATCTCCCCATCTCAAAGTTGGTATCCTGCAAAGTCTCTTTGGCCATGTTAACTAATATCTTCTCAGTTTCCAGGAATTAGGGGGTAGACATTTAGGGAGGCTCTGATTCTTCCTACTATAGCTTCTATAGACAGATATTATTAACCTTATTACAGGGAAGAGGAAGCAGATTCTCAGAGAAGTAAAGGAGCTTGTTCTATTATGTGACAGATTTGAAATTCCAACCCAGGTCCTCTGTCTTCAAGGCCTAGACATTTCCCACTGATCCAGGCTGGGTCAAGCCATAAAAAGCATGCTGCTGGATGGGATGGGAGCTAGACTAGAAGCTTGAGGGAGAAGACTCATTAGAGGCAAGGCAGAGAGTCAGAGAGAGTCTTTGAGAAATGTTCTCACAGAAGAAGAAATATATATTTGTATTTGGAAAAGGTGAGTTCACTCTTCTGAGGAAGAAGGTAATTAAGGGGCAGGGAATCAAGTCTGTGACTTAGAGAAGTATCACCTTCTCTGTCTGGACCTCAAAGACCCTATGGATTCCATGCTTTATGTTGTACTGTACCCACTTGGACAGACATTTACCAAATGAATTCTTCCTAAGCTGTGGGGACCCAATATGCCACCCATCCCAAGAGTTTTACAAATAACCCAAAGGCACATACAGAGACTTTGGATTTTTTACTTTTTTGAACTGATAAGAAGCTGATCAGGGCAATGCTTGTGCATTTGTTATCATGAGCTAAATTAGTTTTGTTGGCATTTGTTTTGGTGATGGATGGCTTCCTATCACTGTCAACCAAGCTAGGAGATGCTCTTGATCATGAAAGCCTTCCAGGTACTGCCTAGTCTGCCTACTTGAGGAGAATAATATATGTAGGTAATAAAAGCATAACAAAAGATGGTTGTAAAATTTTAAAAATTATTTTTAGGCATTTGCTTATAGCATGACACTATTAGGGAACATACTTGATTGCATAAGAAAGGCCGTTCAGGGAATTGGGTTTCATGGGAACTTTTGTCAGACATTAGGCAGGGACTGTCCAAATAGCTAGTGTTCAACCCTTTTTCTGTTTTTTATAGGACAAAATATAAAACCAACCTTCTCGAATTTCATTCTCTGGTGCTAATAGGAGAGAACATTGATGACATACCACAAAAAATAAGGATATGCTTTAGGGGTGAACCAGATGGTTCCCATCTCATCTCATTGAATTGTTATCTTTTGAAGAGCTCTTTTTTGTGGATTACAAAGAGAATGTAATCATGTTAGAAATCTCTAGAGAGTTTCATAATGAACCCTACTTACATTGTGTTGACACTAATAGTAACTATAACCATGATCTTCAAATCCCCATGTAGGAGGCAGGTTTATTGAAATTAGAGCATGGGCCAGTAATTCATTTAGAAACATACTTTTAAAAAAATGAGCTTTATGCTGACCAAAGCACACTTAAGCCTGCTTCGCTTACAAATATGAGGTGCCATATTAATAATGAAATCAGTGCAGTGTAGCTCATGAAAAATAACATTTTGCTGACAAGTTTGCCCAGTTTAATTTCATATCAAATTAAGAAACTAAGTAAACTAAACATTTATATGACTGACTCATACTGTGAAAAAAATATGATCACAGCTTCATATCACAAAACTATTATGTTCTGTTCAAGTAATTTCCTCTCAGCATTTCCTTTCCTCATTTAAGGTTTCCTTCTTCACCCAAAAGCATCAAATTAGGAAGCTTAAATGACTGAAGTATTAACACTCCCAAGGGGGAAAAAAAAAAAGATTGCCTTTCAGAATGGGAAAAAAACACCTCACCATCCTCACCAATGTAAATAGTCACAAAGGAATAGGAATAGAATGGATTTTTGGTTGTTGTCATATTCTTTTCTAATAGTTTGATTTTTGATTTCAAATTTCTTCAAAATGAATTCTTTAAAATCATTTCCAGCAGTGTGCAATTGAGCACGTTCAAAGAACAAAATGGCCAGAGTATTTTATCATAGAAGATTGGGTTTAGACTAGTAGGATTGTGTTGAAGTAACTTTTGCTATTTCGAGTATGATAAATTGTAACTCGCATATGGTTCAATTAGCATTCCTGTGAATAAATCTATCTCTGTCTGAATCTTTGTTTAATTTTGGTCTGCCTAGCTACTCTGAATAAAAGTGAATTTTTGAAATTTTACCTATCTTTTCAATTTTATATTTATTCATGAACATACTTGGCAATTTGTTACATGAGGCAGATGTATATTAAGGTGGCAAATGTGTAATCCCTCTCCCAAGACAGGCACAGAAAATCTTTTCCACTGAGTAGACAAAGTCTCCATGTTCTTAACACTTTGCTCTAGGCAGCCATTGTGGATTAGAGGAAGTAGGCATTTGGTTATAAAATAGAACATGCTTTAGATATTTTCGGCAGAAATAAGAGGGAATTAAGGGTTTATAAAACTGCTAAAAGGGAGAGCAGGTGTCAGTCCTGACTTTCAGGAATGACTCCCAGAACACTACACAACTGAGCCTCCAGGAAAACTGTTAGCTGCTGCGTTCAGGAATGGTAGGAATCAGGAGGCTACAGTGGGAAATTTAGTGTTTCCCAGAATACATTGCTGTAGCTACAATCCAGGGAGGGATCAGAACCCTGGGATCAGGAAGCCGCCACTACCATGCCTGCCTCTCAACATGCAGGAAGCTGTTGATTGGACAGAGGTTTACAGAATATGGCTGCTGCCACCACTTCTGCCCCTGTGTCTTGGCACTTAGAAAGCTGGAAACTGACCCTGACACAAGCAGAAAAGCCTCATGCTACAGCACCATTGTTCACATTTAATTGGGGAAATCTAATTTACATCTAGAATCCTGGCTTTAAGAAAGCCTGAGAGTTTCAGCGTAGGAAAGCATAATGAAGTCAGCATGTTTACTGAACACATGTCCATGGCACAACTTTTTGGCTCTCTCTGACCTTGCTGGAGCCTCCCTGAAGGGAAGTGTGGAACTTGTGTTCAGAATAAGAAGAAAGGGCCTTCCTTAGAAGATATCTTGACTTCAGTGAATTCAATCCCTGACTTTGACTTAGAGGACATAAAGAATGATAATTCTGGCTTCCTAGGAGAGAATTTGTTCTCTCTTCAGTGGTTCGCTTTGCTCAGGAACTTAATTTTAGATTTTGAGCAACTTGTGGATTACTTAAATCTTTGTATCTGCTGACCCTGCCTTTCCTTCTCTCAAGAAAGGAGGGCACGTCCTGTTTTTAATCTTTTCTTCCCTGAATTAATAAGAATGAGCTCTGTTATGTTTCCTGTGGCAGCTTACTATGCTAGCGTTCAGTTAATGTCATTTCATATAGAACTACAATAAAATGCAAATACATATGAATATATAATCCAAATATTAAAGATTGCGGCATAAAATGTGCTCTTAACTGAAATCTACAGTTACATTCACATTCCCCTGAGAAAGAACCTGATTCAGAGTATACAAGAGTAACACTGAAAGTACTTTGACTCTTCAATAGCTCTGCTCTGGCTCTGTGGGTAAGATACCCAACTTTTCTTAAGTACCAACCTTTATGTACTAATCTGGTACCCCACAATGGCAGGATCAGAGTGCATAAATGACTCTTCCACACCAAAACATGTCATTTATGCACTCTGAAACCCAGGCTTTTGAATTCATAACAAAATTGTTCTCTACTTCACAAAAGAAAGTCAATATTCATCTTCTTAGAGGAATATTAGTACCAATAATTTGTAACTACGTCCTTAATATGTCTAGCAAATATGAAATGCCTGAAAAAATCACAGTAATGAAATTTGATATAATATTAAAATTAAATTTCATGTTTGAAGTTTTATGACTGGCAGAAGGATAGTTGTATGACTTTTGCACCTTGGTTATGTGAGTTTTACTTTATTTTACAGTGTGTGTCTAGTTTAGATAATATAGCTTAACAGCCATTTTAAATTAACTATTAATTTCTATGGATATATTTTTTTTTCTAGGAGACATGTGAGTCTATAAAGAGCATGGCTATGAAGGTGTAATCTTCCATAGACTCTCTCATTGTTCTGAGGTCACTCCCATGTTTTTGCCCACATGTAGCCATTCCTTCCAAGGCTGCTTTGAATCATCATCCCCAGCCCTGCCTTTGCCCCCTGGGGTCAAAGCTTCTTCTAAGGTTTCCTCTCCCCTGCCATATCTCAGAAGACCCAACCACCTCATAGTAGTTTCCCATCTAATATATTCTATCACATACTTTGCCTTGTAGGACAAGTACATTGGAAAAGGCTTGTCATTCCTAAATTCTTTCAAAATAGATTCCTTCTGGAAGCAGATAAAGGTGGAGGGAGGCCACATATTTTTCAAACTGTTTGATATGAGAATGAAATACATCTTTCTTTAGGATGTAAGACTCCATGAAAAAAGATATAGTTTTAATTTTGGGTAAGTCAGAAAACACAATGGAGGTGATCTGAGAAATTGTCACAAGGCAGGACAAGGCCTTGAATACAAAAGACAAATTACAGAACTGGAGAAAAAAAAAAAAAAAAAGCTATCAGGAACATGATGTACTAAAAAGAAAAAAAATAATTTGCATGCTAATTACTTAAGCTCTCAAACTAATTATCTTGACCCTGTCACTATCCCCCTTTCTTTATGGAAAAACTTCACAAAGAAAGGCACTCATGTAAGTTATTTAGAAGAGTTTCTTTGGTTTCATTTTTCTGTTTTCATTATAGAGAAGCTACCTTGAGTACTCTCTATTTAAAAAAAAAATATATATATATATATATATGCATATATGCATATATATATATATATATGCATATATATATATATATATATATATATATATATATATATATATATATATCCAATAAAGAAAGAAGTAGGATAAACTTTAGTTAGAAGTCATTTGCATCCAAGAAGCCTGTAGGTGCCTGACTAATTTAGCTGGTAGAAATGAGATTCTGGGAGATACAATAAAGGGATCAAAGAGTGCTCTCGGCTGGTAGTTTCTGATAGGTTATAAGATCACGCAGTGCCCTAGATTTTGGTATCTGTTAATAATCTGTTGTGATGTACAGCAGGTTCTGATATACAGAGTAACTCAAGTGCTCTTCTGTTGGGCATATGGTGCTTTTAAGAACACTCTAAGGGTTGATTTGACTGCTCTGGTGATAAAGATGGTACAGTGGGAAGGAAGGGAACTAGCTATGGATTGAGGGGAGGAAGGGATTCATGTGAGAGCCGAGTTGTGCAGCAAACAGCACACAGCGACTGAATTAGAAAATGAATTTTGCCATCATTTAAAACTGACCTCTGCACGAGCCAGTGTTTCTCATGATAAAATTTGTGTACATGTACCCCATAGGCATTGAATATGCATGTAAATATAAATATATATATATATATTTAAAAGATATATATTATGTACATGTGTGCTTGTAAACATATACATATATTTCACAGCAAACTCACATGAGTAAGAAAGAACAAGATTTAACCATAGCTGCTACTACTGTGGATGGGGAAAGATACTTGATAAGAGCAAAAAAGAATTCTAGGGGAAAGTTGAGTAACAGACATAACTTTTCTAGGAAACAGCTTAGTTCTCATTCTTTCCCCATGTAAAGACAGGGGAAATAATAGATTTTTCTCATAGTGGCACTTATAGATCCCACTCAGCAGCAGAAGGAAGTATTTCGTATATAAAACTAACAGGGTAAGTTTATAGTCAGAAAGTGTTATCCATCTAGAATTTCCTGTGTTATAGGGACTTGCATAATAGCAAATAGGATAAAAATTGTCAGAATAATTGTAACATGACTGATCAAATCTGTGTAGTTGTAGAAAGCCTTTATAATTCCAAATTTGAGTAATTTCAGGCAGGGAGCAATAAAGAGTTAGCTCTGACACGCAATCTGACCAGATACCAACCAGTATGTAACAGAGAAGGAGGTCTCAGGTTCTCACAATCCTAGGGGGCAAAAGTATTTACGTCGAATGCAGGGGCATGATAGACACTAACTAGCCATTGCTAGCAAACACACACACACACACACACACACACACACACACACACACACACACACACACTTTAAAACCCTGCCTGTCCAATATGACCTGTGAACCAAATTAATACTACCTGATATTGGGTTACAGTCCTACCCAAGATTTTGAAGAAAAGTTGTTGTTTCTCCCAATTACCTAATTTCTCTATTCCAAGGAGCTGGCACACTCAGCTAGATGTTGACTATTGCTGGATTTTACATAGAAGGCTTGAATAAATAAATGTAACAGAAGCCAAAATTATCAGTTTCATTCTTGTGAGTTGTTCAAGTATAAATGCACACTATCATATCATGACGTGTCATAAGTGAGCGTGAAATGAAGCAAAGTTAGCATGAGCAGACTTTTGATGGAAACCACCCATGCTTGACTTGAGTTCAATATTCATAAAACTCACTATTATTAGCTAAATGAGTAAGTAAATAAGAAAATAAATTTTACCTACTGTTTTTTAAAAGATGGACACAATATCTTTATTTATTTTATTGTGGTGCTAAGGATCAAACCCAGTACCTCACATGCATGAGGCAAACACTCTACCGCTGGGCTGTAACCCCAGCCCTGTAACCTACTGTTGAAGAGGAACATATGCTTCTAACCCAATAGCAGAGAGAGGAAGTAGAAGTGAGAATTGAACTTTACTAAGTGTCACTGGTGTGTCAGGAATGCCTGTAATTGTTTGTCATACATCTCTTCTAATGCCCCACAAAGGCTCACAATATACAGATGATTATTTCCACTTTATAGATTACAAATTTAAGGCATAGAGAACTTATCTTGACCAAAGGTACAGAGTTTGATGAAGCACACAATCAGTTCTTGGAATCCATAGTTCTAAAGTCTGGATTTTTTATGTACTACATATTACCTGTATTTCATTGCATACATGCATTTTGGGATATATTATTTGTTTTTAAATTTTATGTAATTAATTTATTATTTTGGATTCAAGTCTTCTTGGCTGTAATTGTAACTTAAAATAAAAATGTGTTAAGATTATCAATAATTTAAAATAATGTTACTATACAATTAATAATAATGTTTTTAATGAAATAATATTTTTATTTTCCAGAATACCATAAGTTGAATAAACTCAACTAAATTATTAAGAATGATTATTTTGGGAAAGTAGGATATTGGGTGATTTTTTAAGTTTCTCCTTTGTGCTTTCTCTATGATGATCATAGATCATTTCTCTAATCTAAGCCAATATTATTTTAAAAATAAAACTGGGAGGTATCAATACAGAGAACTACCTGAGAAGGCAGATCCAAATATCATTTGTAATGCTTTATTAGGATATCATCAGAAAACCAAGAAAGTGCATCTTGCTGGAGCAGGATCCATTCCTTTTTGAGTGTGTTACCTTTTCAATTTACTTGATCATCTTTATGATTTCCAAAATTCATTCCAAGGACTTTTTGTACTCAATTCAATTCAAACTCTATGCAAAAAGTGGCAAATGGTAGGTATGCATTTGGGCCTAATTGTTAATCCAATTTTTATTTCACACCTGAAATAATAATATGACTGTAAGAAAGATTAGGAAATTATACGTGTAGGATAATGTTGAAAATGTTCTGGGAAGATTGATGGCAGCTAGAGGACCTTTAAATGCCTAATAATAATAGTTAACAATAAGTGAGTACTTTACTCTGAGCCAGCACTGATCAAAGCACTCTCAGTAAATTAATTAATCTTCTCAACAAACTCATAAGATAATTATTATAATGCCATATGTTATGACCACTATTTTACAGATGAAGAAACTGGTCTTCAGAAACTATATATATTTTCACAACTAGTTAAGACGTGGAATGGGAATTTAAATCCAGGCACTTAAATATAAATTATGACTTTCCTATCAGATGCATCTGGTTCAACAACGAAGACAAATCTTAGAAAACGTGAGCATAGATATTGACTTAAGCAGAAAGAGGTAATATTCAAAATTTCCACCAGCTGGTCAGCTCAGTAATGAATTCTGACCAATTAGAGTGGATGACACCTGTGAACAACTGGCTTAGTGTGCTGGTGTGCCTGTGTGAACAGTAGCTCTGACTTTTTAGAGAAAGAAGGAATAGTTTGAAAATTATCATTTGATGTCTTCAAAAAGAAAATTGATTAAAATAAGAGGACTCAGTAAAGGCTATATCAAGTACAATATGTAAGGCAGGTAAGTTAATTCTCCTGATGCACACCTTGCTCAAAGTGGCATGTTTTAAAGATGGTGGAATTATTTGATTCTATTCATCCCCAGACAGTGTTATTTTCCTTGCTGGTAAACATGAATCAAGGCCCAGTGTTTGTAGGCTTGAGATGGTGAAAGTGGTCTTAAAGTGGCCCTGCCTTTCTCTAAATCCAGGGAGGATTAGAAAGGATTTTGACTTGAATTCATTTAATTGGTTTAGTGTCTGCTTGGTTATTAAGAAGGTAATAGGGGGCTGGGGCTGGGGCTCAATGGTGGAGCATTAGCACCTGTGAGGCACCAGTTTTGAGCCTCAGAACCACATAAAAATAAATGAATAAAATAAAGGTATGTGTCCCATCTACAACTAAAATATTTTTAAAAAAGAAGGTAACAGGGTAATGGTTTTGAAATAATAAAATCGAGACTATCATCCATCCAGAATCAAATGATGAATTGAATACTGCATACTGATACTGCAGTTTGTTGTAGCCCAATAAACACATCCACATTTAGTGCTTTCAGTCTTCTTACTTTCCTGCATTGGTACTTGCACATATTCTTACTAAGGTTTTCTTCAGTTTCTCCTGTGATGGAGAAATCAATTACTCTGAGCATTTATTGCCTAAAATACAATATTAAATTATAGGAAAATAAAATCTGGTTCTGGTCCTTATCCTGGTTCTGGTCCTAGTTCTGCTTCTGACAGACCTTGGGCAAAACAACTATTGTGCAAAACATTTCTTACTCTGGAGACCTGTGGAAGGGTGTTAGGACATCAAGCACACAGAGCCAGAACTTTCCTTCTCGGACAATAAAAATATTTAAACACTTGGAATTCCTATACCTGTCAACTCTAGCACGTAGTTGAGTATTTTTTTTTTTTATTGTGGTGCTGGGGATTGAACTGAGCGCCTTATACATCCAAGGCAAGCACTATACTAACTGAGCTATACCCCCAGCTCTCTAGCATGTAGTTGAAAGTGCCATGGTCCTTTAAAATTACTTATACTTATTATTATTCTTGAAGCATTTTTATTTCTTTGGGGGGTTATTGTATTAAACAGGCACAGTACAGCCCTCATTAAGATAGCCATCATGGCGGGTTTTCCCACTGCGTGTCTTCTCGCTGTTTTGTCCACCCAGACGTGTGCATGAGGCCCTGTTTGGCATGACCCCAAAACCTAATCTTGTCATCATAGGGGAATTGTTTAGGGACTGAAAAGTTTATTTTACTTTTAGAATTAATAAGCTACATTTTTTTGTTTGGTTAAAGATTTTCTGTTTCAGAGTTTAGAGTCCCCCTTATAATTTTCTTAATGAAATGACAGTCCCCAGCTTTTACACTTGCTTTTATTTCTCTGGCTAGTTTTCTCACAACTTGGCATTCTAAATGGACACTTGTTAGATGTTTTGTGTTCTGACATTTCACCTTCTAATTTGTAAAGCACAAGAAAACCACAAAAATCTATTTAAACTGGAATCCATCAGCAGAAGGAAATGATAGTCTATTATTACTTGGTGGATTTTAAATTCTTAATTCTCAACTATGGAATCCTCCCCCAACCCCTGTCCCTTTTTTTTTAAATTTATTTTTTTAATTTATAATAATTACAATTCATAGTGCTCATATATATAGCATCTTTTTACATACAACTGTTTGTATACAAAGTATATTCGTACAATTCAGGTCTTCAATCATGCATTTAGGATAATGATATCCATCTCATTCAACCACTTTTTTTGTTGTTGTTGTTGTTCCCTGTCCCTTTTAAGTTGCTCTGGGCTTAGCAGGACCATGATTTGGGCCTTTGGATGGTGCAATATGTAATGAGAGCAACAGACAACAGAGGTGGCTGAGGGACTCAGCATGGGCCAGGACAGCTCATGGAAGACAAAATGTGGGAAACAAAGTGCTCCGAAGCACAGGGTAATTTTGTCAGGTTCTTTGCACCTGGCTTTTCAATTAATACTGTTTCTTGAGATTTGAAAAAATCACACAAACTCTTGCTCTAGAGCACCTGGAGCAAGAACAGCATCCTCCCATCTCTAAAAATATCTCCCAATGGATAAACTGTCAGGAAAACATGTTTGTGTTCCTACTTTGAATAGAAATATTTACTGTTCAGACTCTGTACTCAATTTAAAAAAAATCAAGTAACTAGATTCTAAATTGAATTTTTACAAAATGATGACCACATCAGGGCACTGGGTCAGCACCTTTATAACCAAAGCAAGAGAGCAAGAATTTCAAGCTTGCAGATAATTTTCAGAGAATTGATTTATGTTGTACCAAATTTGTTTGTTTTAATTTTATGGTCTTTTTAAAAAATATTTTATTCTAAATTGTTATAAATGACAGCAGAATGCATTGCATTTCATATTATACTTATAGAGCACATTTTTACGTATCTCTGGTTGTATACAAAGTATATTCACACAATTCGTGTCTTCATACATGCACTTAGGGTAATGATATCCATCTCATTCTACCATCTTTTCTTTTTTTCTTCACCCTTTTCCCCCCTACCTTCCCATCCCTCCCCATTGGCTATCTAGTGTTCCTCTAATCTTCCTATGCTCCCCGTCCCAACCCCGCTGTGAATCAGCCTCCTTATATCAGAGAAAATGTTCGGCATTTGGCTTTTTGGGATTGGCTAACTTCACTTAGCATTATATTCTCCAACTTCATCCATTTACTTGCAAATGCCATGATTTCATTCTCTTTTATTGTTGAGTAATACTCCATTGTGTATATATACCACATTTTCTTTATCCATTCATCTACTGAAGGGCATCTAGGTTGGTTCCACATTTCAGCTGTTATGAATTTTGCTGCTATAAACATTGATGTAGATGTGTCCCTGTAGTATGTCCTTTGGGTATAGACCAAGGAGTGGGACAGCTGGGTCATAAGGTGGTTCCATATCCAGTTTTCCAAGGAATCTCCATACTGGTTTCCATATTGGCTGCACCATTTTTCAGTCCCACCAGCAATGTATGCATCTGCCTTTTGCCCCACATCCTCTCCAACATTTATTGTTGTTTGTGTTCTTAAGAGCTGCCATTCTGACTGGTGTGAGATGAAATCTTAGAGTGGTTTTGATTTGCATTTCTCTAATAGCCAGAGATGTTGAACATTTTTTTCCATGTATTTGTTGATTGATTATATATTTTCTTCTGAGAAGTGTCATTTCAGTTCCTTGGCCCATTTATTGATTGGGTTACTTGTTTTCCTTCCTCCCCCCCCCAAATTTATTGGGTTATTTGTTTTCTTGGTGTTAAGATTTTTGAGTTCTTTATATAGTCTAGAGATTAGTGCTCTATCTGATGTGCATGTGGTAAAAATTTGTTCCCAATTAGTAGGCTCTCTATTCACCTCACTGATTGTTTCTTTTGCTGAGAAGAAGCTTTTGAGTTTGAATCTATTCCATTTATTGATTCTTGATATTAATTCTTGCACTACAGGAATCTTATTAAGGAACTTGGGGCCTAATCCGACTTGTTGGAGATGAGATCTTACTTTTTCTTCTATTAGGCGTAGTGTCTCTGGTCTAATTCCTAGATCCTTGATCCACTTTGAGTTGAGTTTTGTGCATGGTGAAATATAGGGGTTTAATTTCATTTTGTTGCATATGGATTTCCAGTTTTCCCAGCACCATTTGTTGAAAAGGCTATCTTTTCTCCAATGTATATTTTTGGCACCTTTGTCTAATAAGATAACTGAAATTATATGGATTAGTCTCTGTGTCCTCTATTCTGAACCAGTCTATTTTGGTGCCAATACCATGCTGTTTTTGTTACTATTGCTTTGTATAATAATTTAAATTCTGGTATAGTGATGCCACCTGCTTCATTCTTCTTGCTAAGGATTGCTTTAGCTATTCTGGGTCTCTTATTTTTCCAGATGAATTTCATGATTGCTTTTTCTATTTCTATAAGGAATGTCATTGGGATTTTGACTGGAATTGCATTAAATCCCATGTTTTTGTATCCAATTTGCCAGAATTTTATTGGGAATTTTTGCAACTATGTTCATTAGAGATATTGGTCTAAAGTTTTCTTTCTTTGATGTGTCTTTGCCTGGTTTTGGGATCAGGGTGATATTGGCCTCATAGAATGAGTTTGGAAGTGCTCCCTATTTTTCTATTTCCTGAAATAAATTGAACAGCATTGGTATTTGTTCTTCTTTAAAGGTCTTGTAGAACTCAGCTGTGTATCCATCTGGTCCTGGGCTTTTCTTGGTTGGTAGGCTTCTGATGGAATCTTCTATTTCATCACTTGAAATTGGTCTGTTTAAATTGTGTATATCATCCTTCAATTTGGGCAAATCATATGACTCTAGAAATTTGTCAATGCCTTCAATGTTTTGTATTTTATTGGAGTACAAGTTTTCAAAATAATTTTGAATTATCTCCTGTATTTCCATAGTGTCTGTTGTGATATTTCCTTTTTCATCACATATGTTAGTAATTTAAGCTTTCTCTCTCCTTCTCTTTGTTAGCCTGGCTAAGGGTCTGTCAATTTTATTTATTTTTTCAAAGAACCAACTTTTTGTTTTGTCAATTTTTTCAAGTGTTTCTATTGTTTCAATTTCATTGATTTCAGCTCTGATTTTAATTATTTCCTGTCTTCTACTGCTTTGGGTGTTGGATTGTTCTTCTTTTTCTAGGGCTTTGAGATGTAATGTTAAGTCATTTATTTGTTGGCTTTTTCTCCTTTTGAGGAACGAACTCAATGCAATGAGATTTCCTCTTAGAACTGCCTTAATAGTGTCCCAGAGATGTTGTGTCTGTGTTCTCATTCACCTCTAAGAATTTTTAAATCTCCTCTTTGATGTCATCTGCAACCCATTGATCATTCAATAGCATATTATTCAGTCTCCAGGTGTTAGTGTAGCTTTTATTTCTTTTTTTATCATTGATTTCTAATTTCATTCCATTATGATCTGGTAGAATGTAGGGTAGTATCCCTACTTTTTATATTTGCTTAGAGTTGCTTTATGGCATAATATATGGTCTATTTTTGAGAAGGATCCATGTGCTGCTGAGAAGAAAATGTATTCGCTCATTGAAGGATGAAATATTCCATATAAGTCAGTTAAGTCTAAGTTGTTTATTGTATTTTTGAGTTCTATAGTTTCTTTGTTCAGCATTTGTTTGGAAGATCTATCCAGTGGTGAAAGAGGTGTGTTAAGGTCTCCAAGAATTATTGTGTTGTGGTCAATTTGATTCTTGAAATTGTGAAACATTTGTTTGATGAATGTGGATGCCCATTGTTTGGGGTATATATATTTATATTTGTTAAGTCTTATTGGTTTATGGTTCCCTTGAGCAGTATGTAGTGTCCTTCTTTATCCTTTTTGATTAACTTTAGCTTGAAATCTACTTTATTTGATATGAGGATGGAAACCCCTTCTTGCTTCTGTAGTCCAGTCCATGTGAGTGGCGTGATTTCTCCCAACCTTTCACCTTCAGCCTGTAGATGTCTTCTATGAGATGAGTCTCTTGGAGGCAGCATATTGTTGAGTCTTTTTTTTTTTTTTTTTTAAATCCAATTTGCTAGTCTGTGTCTTCTGATTGGTGAGTTCAGGCCATTAACATTCAGAGTTACTATTGAGACATGATTTGTATTCCCAGCCATTTTTGTTTATTTTTGGTATTTAACTTGACATGGTTTCTCCTCTGATTGGTTTTACATTTAGTGTAATACTTCCCTCTGCTGATTTTCATCATTGCTTTTCATTTCCTCTTCATGGAATATTTTGCCTAGGATGTTCTGTAGTCTGGCTTTCTAGTTGTAAATTCTTTTAACTTTTGTTTATCATGGAAGGCTTTTATTTCGTCCTCAAATCTAAAGCTTAATTTTGCTGGATATAAGATTCTTGGTTGGGATCCCTTTTCTTTCAGAGCTTGGTATATGTTGTTCCATGATCTCCTGGCTTTGAGTGTCTTGAGTTGAAAAATCTGCCGTGATATGAATTGGTCTCCCCTTAATATGTGATCTGATTCCTCTCTTGCAGCCTTTAAGATTCTGTCCTTATTCTGTATGCTAGGCATTTTCATTATAATGTGTCTTGGTGTAGATCTGTTGTAATTTTGTACATTTGGTGTCCTGTAAGCCTCTTGAATTTGGTTTTCCAATTCCTTCTTCATGCTTGGGAAATTTTCTGATATTATCTGATTGAAGAGATTGTGCATTCATTTGGTTTGAAACTCTATGCCTTCCTCTATCCCAATTACTCTTAGATTTGGTCTTTTGATGCATCCCATAATTCTTGTATCTTCTCTTCATGGTTTCTTACTATCTTCACTGTGTGGTCAACTTTATTTTCAAGATTATATACTTTGTCTTCATTATCTGAAGTTCTTTCTTCCAATTGATCTAGTCTGTTGGTAATGCTTTGTATTGTGTTTTTTATTTGGTTAATTTTTTCCTTCATTTCAAGGATTTCTGAATTTTTTTTTCAGAGTTTCTACCTCTTTTTTTGAAGTATTATTTTGCTACCTGTATTTGCTCTCTTATATCTTTGTTGTAGTGGTCAATTTTTGTCTGCATTTGCTCATTTATGTCATTCTTTAATCCACAGATCATTTTAATTATGAACCTCTGAACTTGTTCTCTGACATTTTATCAACTTTGTTGAGCATGGGTTCTGTTATTGTAGTATCCTGGTTTGTTTGGGGTACTTTCCTCCCTTGTTTTTTCATGTTGTCTATTTGCCTTCCTTTTTTGCAGTGTAGATCTGAGATATTACAGTTTCTACCCTGTAGCTGCCTGACGTACAGCCACAATGCCGCGGGAGAAAACCTCGGAGGCAGAATGAAGATACTTCTACTTTTACTTCTACTTTCTTAGAGAGAGCTTAGAGAGAGAAAGAAAGAGATTTCTTCTGCTTAGAAAGAGCTTTCTTCTTTCTTCTTCAGCTTAGAGAGAGAGAGAGAGCGAGAGCGAGAGCTTCAGCTTAGAGAGAGAGAGAGAGCTTGAGAGAGAGATTCTTTCTTCTTTGGCAGCCTCGGCCTGACTCTGACCAGCAATTACTTCTTCTATCTGGTTTCTCTTCTGTCCGAACTCTTAACCGCTCTGACTCTTATTTCTTCTTCTGACTACGTTCTGGCCGCTCTGACTCTTTTCTTCTTCTCCGACCCGAACTCTTCTTCCGAGCGACTGCACGACTGACTGAATGAATTCCTTCCTTCTAACTCTGACCGCTTTCACCCGATTATATACCTTTAGCTTTGCGGGTGCATCACGTGCATTTACAGGTGTGTCACATACATACTTATTATCAGGTGGAACTTATGGCTTCCAGCTAACCGTACCAGCCATCTCCCTGATTGGGGCTCCTTCACTACCCTATATTCTTGTAATATCCGTGCAGGTTGTCTGTGCCTCACCTTAATATTGCGCTTTCAGAACCTGCAGGTGTCCCTCAATGTATGCTACTGCAACTAAAGGTGGTGTTGGCAGTAGTGGATGTAACTTGAGATAACAGTGAAGGTGCCCCAAGATGAATGCAATGTCTTCCTGAGATGGGGCTGAAAGGGTGGGCCTTATAATGTCTTTGGGATGCCTGCTCTGAGATGTGGCTGCTTTTTTTGGCCCTGTCAGTTGTCAAAAGGTAGGGGCTACTGCGTGGGGAAGGCTATGGCTATGTCTGCAGTGTCTCAAGATGAAAGTGGGTTAGGCTTTTGCTCCCAGGTGGGGGGTGGGGTAGTGGACTCTGGACCTACCTTGAGGCTGTGTCCCACGCAGGTTGGTGTGGGCTGAACTGGTTGAATTTGAGCTCCTGTGGTGGTCTACTGGTCGGAAGAGGCAGAGCAGAGATCAGTGAAGCTGTCCTAGGCCTGCCTGAGCTCCACAGTTGTTGGCTGGGCTGACCTGGGCCTGCCTGTGCTCGGGTGGAGGTCAGTGGAACTGACCTGTGTCTGGATGCACTCAAGTGGAGGTCCTTGGGGCTGTCCTTGGCCTGCCTGCACTCAAGGGGAATTTGGTGGTGCTGTCCTTGCATTGCCTGCGCTCGGGCAGAGGTCAGCAGGACTGACCTGGACCTGGCCGCACTCCTGTTTGTTTTTAATTTTAAAGCACAATACTTCAGGAGAAGAATATGTTAGAGATTAGTTCCTGAAAACCTGAAAGGCAATGACTAGTTCATGCATTTATTGAAGCTTTCATGAATGACTCTTGTATTCGTTGAAAATTAGCTCAGAAGATTCTGGTTCTGTAGATGAGTGTTTGGGCTGATGGGTATAATTAATGCCATATAGTTTTTCCCTAGACAAATTCATTCACATTCTTTGTATATTTTATACAATTATTGTTCTGAAAAAAATTATTTAATTTATTTTGGGATAGACTGAACTTTAGAATCTTTGAAATAAAGTAACTTAATAGCTCAGCTACCCCAGACTTTAATAGGAATCCACTGACCCCTTATTTCATGTGCTTACCATAAGTTCCACATGGAGACCTTTGGCTACTTTAATAAGCAATCTAACCTTAAAATAGGACAATTTCCCTGTTTGTAAAAGTGTTTGGAATAACAGAAAACTTTCCAAATAGTTCCAAATAGTTTCATTTATTCTTTAGTTGCAACTTTATAGAGTAAAGGATTTTTAGAATGGGGTCATTTATCAAACATACTGTTTTGTATTTATTTTTGTTCTTATTTTCATATCATGGTTGATACTTGCTGCTTAACGGCTCAGTGTTTAGCTCATTTGATGTGACCTGCTAAAAATAACCTTCATCACTCTCCACTTTGCTGTTCATGAGATGAATTCCATGGATAATAAAACCAAGGACATTTGAGTGACAAATAACAGGAATACAATAAGCTAGCCTGCTTCTTGAGACTCAACACCTTAAGGTGTGGTTTCTAGGTAATGGGGCTGCCTATAGTCTTGGTCCAAATGTCTGAGATAGGAGTGGTGTGGGGTTCCAACACCCCCACAGGGCAACTGACTCAAGTTCATCATCATTCACATTTTCTATTGTTGGAGGGAAGAATTTTGTCTCAGTTCTATGGCACTTAAGAAAAAGAATGATACAATCCTATATCACTTAGCCTGAAGACTCTGTTGACATGGTTTATATTATTACAATTTCATAGTGTATTTAAAGCTACATATGCTTTTTTGTATCAATTTTTCCCTCTGGAGATTGGACTGTGCCAGAATTTGTGCTAAGTACTAAGAAACAGGTGGGACCTTTCTCTACTGGTTTACAGCTTTATTTGAAAATGGATTGCTGAAAGAATGAATAATGAATTTCGAAGTATCACAACTAGAATCCTCTATGGGGCTTTTATGTGGCTAAGGTATATTTAATGTGTTTCCCCCGCTCATTTTGCATTTTCCCCCACCTATTTTGAGGCCAAATTGGAGCAGTGAAAGGAGACTGGGAGGGAGGTGGTGAGCAAATGTTTGGCAATATTGCTTTAGCACTCTCCATGTAAATTCAATAATGGAGGATCAGAGGGCCAGAGGCCCGCTGGTTCATTCCTGGGACTCCAGCCATTCTTATTAATCAACTCCAGCAAATCCAAAATTACAAAATAAGTTATTCCTAGCTACTTATCAAAGCTGTTAGAAACAAGTTTTCCAAACTTTTCTTTCATTCTTACTTTTCTTCTTCCTCTTCATTTCTCACTTTGGGGAGGTACCATTGAGTTGAAATTTTTAAGAGAGATCATTAAAACGTCCAGAGATTAAGAAAGAGATAACTATGAGAAACACAATTTGTAAGCCCTTTTGGACTTTATCAGGAAGGAAATAATAGTGGTTTCCATAGAGAGAACATTTTAGTTGGGACTTTGGGGGTAGTGATACATCTTAATGTTTGAAGAACATTGGAAACATTTTAAAATTAAAATACTGTAGTTTCACATATTCTCAAAAATGCAATGAGATAATCTATTATAGATAGGAATAAATGCATAAAGTCTATTGCAACATAAGACTGAGTAACAGAAAATGATTAAAAGGTCTTAGTATGACAACATGAGTTTCATAAAAGGGAATTAGTAGGAAGAAAGAATTGAGACAATTTTTATACTGTCAATTCAAATTAAAAAACAAAAATGAAACAAAGGCTTTCTCCCAAAACAGAGGGAAAATTAATTCACTTCCTACTTCCTTGTCCTCCAGCAACATGGAAAATATTAACTAAATTTTCTTCTTGCTCTTTTCCTACCATTTCTGAGATGTTACCTGAAACTCAGTGGAATCTGATAATTAAAGAATAATTTACTGATGTTGAAACATTTTTCATTTCACTAAATAGATTTGAAAATAGAAATCTACTAGCACTGATAATTTCAAGGATCCTGTTGCCAAGAATGGGTGACATCAGCAGGGTTTTTGTGTGACTATCTTCAATGACTGCTCAGGCTTTTGGGGGTTAGCCAAAGCCAAAACATGTTCTCCAGGCTGTTGCATTTTGCATTGAGAGTGCTTCAGTTAGCAGGACTACATGCTGTATAAAAGAAGTGGAGAAGGCAAGGGAAAATTCAACAAGAGGAAATTAAGCATTTTCCTGATGTTCTTTGTATGGTAATCATCTTCAGGATATCTGGAAGTCATAGAAAAATAAAAAAAAAAAAGTTATGGAGAGGAAACCCAGACAAGGTAGGACTTTAGGGGTAGACTTTACTAATTCTGGCACTTGTTTTGACCTTTATAATCCGCTGTATCATGAGTGATGCCATACAGTGACAGTCAATAATCTGTTGAATGAACAAATGAACAGCCAAACCAGGAAACAGGCTCATCCAACTCAGTAAAAAAGCTGTTTGTTGAAGCAAATTCCTCGAACTATTGGGCAGTGAAAGGATTAAGAGAAGACCTGGTGTCTTCCCTCAAGTTACTTCTGAGCAGTTCATCATTTTGGTGTCCACAGTCTTGGCTTGATTTTTTTCCCTGCTTTGCATAACCCCACATTACTTGAATTATGCTAGTGGTGGTAATGCAACTAAATGACTATTTCTCCAAAACCATTTATAAATATACAGGATATTAGGGAAGACTTCACAATACATCACACCTTGAACTAGCAGGCACATATTAGCTTGAATCTACAAATTACCTGGGTAAAGAACTGAGCTCTCCATGTCAATTTTGGAAGGTGATTTGAAAACCATGGGGTGTGCACTCTCCCAGTGAAGAATTATTATTTCCATCTGTACTTGCCATGCATTATTTTCCTAACTTTAAAAGGAAACTTTCTATCAATTTTGTTTGCTTCACAGAACAACAAACTAGGGAGACAAAGAAAATGTTCCTTGGTGAGGAGAGGGTTTGTGTCATTTAGTGGTTTATTGTGAGCCATTTTGGCATTGTTGAAATATAATACATTTTGAAATGATGCCCTGTCTGGATAACTTCTTTATTCTCTTGGTTATTTTAAATGCTGCTAAAATCTGGGGAATAAAGGAAATCTATTACCATATTTTTGTGATTTCAAACTTTAAGCTGTGTGGTTAAATGAGATACCACTTATCTTAGTGTTCCAAGGATGCACTTTGGAATTTATCTGGGAGAACTCAGGAGAGGGTTATTTTAGGTATGGTATAGTGCGGAATTCTGAACAGTTAGAATTCCAAGGTTTTAATACATGCTGAACTTTAAGAGTTTATATCTACACACACACACACACACACACACACACACACACACACACAAAGAGTGTGGCGGGGAGGTGCCCCTGGTTCTCTGTAGTTAAGTGTTCTGCTAAAAATTTATATATAACTCAAACTATGCCATGGGGGTGAATAACCAACTCTTAAAGACACATTTTACTCTCTTGCTTGGCCAATATCAGAAGAATAAATTTTGGATTAATCCCTTATATTGAAATATTCAACAGTGAAAAATCTTTCCTTTTCTCAAGATGACAGTGAAATTTTATTCTTTTCTTTAGTATGTGTGGTTTCTATAGAAGAAGGTAAATAATGCATTTTATATAAATCAGAAACCAGCTCAAAGTCCTTAGAGTTTCAGGTCAAATCCAGTTACTATTCTAAACAGATAAGGAGGTAGGGTAGGCAGATGATAGGTCCAAATACCACAAACCTTTGGTCAGAGGAAACATGAAGACTTACAAATAACTAAGAGAAAATAAACATTTTATTCACATATTAGAAAAAAAGAAGGAAGGAAAGAGGGAGAGAGAGAGGGAAGAAAGAGGGAGGGGAACAGAATACAAAATGGTTCATCAACATAATTCAGGCTACAGTATTGTGTACACTGGTTGCTACTTAGGTTTTGATCATAAGAACACTGCTAGGAGATCTTATAAGCTTTTTTGACCCATACAGGCATTTTGGTAAATTTTCTTCCAAGCAGCTGATAAGGAAACTTTATCATTGCAGCCTCAGAGTTAAAAGCCAGACCAGGGACTAAGAAGACAAGGGAAGAGCTCTAAGAGAATGGGGGTCGGTCCAGTTGTGGATGCAGAAAGAGGTTAATAGAATGCCCTGGAGAACAGTACCAGAAAAGATCTTTGTTGTTGAATATGTTTATTAACCATTTATAAGATGAGGTGAATAAAGAAGTGATATTACTCAATGACCCTAAATTTTCAGCCCAATAGGGACCACAAGGGACTCCAGCAAGACTTAACAAAACTAGGTAATTGGACAATCTGATGAAGATGAAATCTGAAACAGGTGAGAGGTGTTGTACATCTGAAAGAACAATTTAAGCTAATCATACACAGTGATGGGCATTGAATTAGCCATAACCTTCCAAGAAAAAGATCATGAGCTTTGCTCAATGTGCAACAGGGCTAAAAATAAGTCTCTGGAAGAGGACTGAGAATAATGTGGAAAATATTAAGGTGCCATTATATAAATTGACAGCATATCCTTGTCTAGAATATTACATTGAGTTTTTGTCACCTCATCATAAAAAATGGAATGGAAAAAACAGAAAAATGCCCTGAAGTTCAGCTAAACTAATTGGAAATATATGACAAGCTTCATTACGAAGAGAATATTTTACATCCCATTTAAAGATTTCCTGTTGCAAAAATCCTATAGTGATGTAAAAGACAGGCATTTATGACTCTCAATAGCATCAGAGTTATTCCCATTAAGGAGAAAATAAGCACTCACATTTTGTACAGCAGCCTCTAGACTTGGATGATCAAGACATTTTCATCCCCAAATAATGTCTTGAGTCTTGTTGAAAGTAGTAGAAGTTGGTGGCATCTTTAAGGAAAAAAAAAAAAAGAGAGAGAGAGAGAGAATTTCTTTGAAAACTTTTGATACACACTTCTGCACCTATAAAATGATAATTGATATTCATAATAATTCCAGGTCACTGCATGATTCTTAAAACCCTTTCAGAGTTATTAAAACACACACACACACACACACACACACACACACACACACACACACACACACAGAGTTATTCAATGTAACTAGATAAGTAAAATGTGACCTAATTTCCTAAAACTTAATTTATGGTAGATATAATAATTTACTAACCATAGTGTTTTTTTACTTAGTCTTTATTTAGCCTGAGAACCCCATCCAAATTAACAAAGATGAAATTGGGGTAAGAGGAAATAACACCATGAGACTGAGAAGGGGAAGTTAAGACAATGGGGCTCATTTCTCTGGGTGCTGGGGTAAGGTGGGTTTCCTATTTCCATTATTATCTTGGTATATACACACACAGCCCTGACTCTTAGAATTTTCTTTGAAGGAGAAACTGGGAAATTAAAAAAGAACTAAGAACAATGTGTTGGCACATGCCTATAGTACCAGCTACTCAGGGGCTGAGGCAGGAGAATCCCTTCAGTACAAGAGTTTAGGGTCAAAGTCAGCCTGGGCAACATAGTAAGACAAAACAAACAACAACAAAACAAAACAAAACATCAACAACAAGAAACCTGAATTTAGTTACTATACACAATCCCTGACTTACAGTGGTTTGTTTTATAGTTCTTGAATGTTATGGTGCAAAAGCAATATGCATTCAGTAGAAACTGTTCTTCAATTTTTGATTTTTAATTTTTTCCTGAGCTAGTAATATATGGTACAATGCTCTCTTCAGATGGTAGGCAGCAGCAGTGATCCATGACAGCTCCCAGCCAGTCACAGGATCAAGGCAAACATCTCCTACTCTGAGTTATCTCAGTCAATTTTTGTGTCACTGTGACCAAAATACAAGAATAACTTAGAGGAGGGAATGCTTATTTGGGACTCCGAGTTTCAGAGGTATCACTCCATTGTTTTGGGTCGGAGGTGAGGTAGCATATCATGGGGGAAGGGCTCAACAAAGGAAAGCTGCTTAGGTCATGGTACTGTCCAGAAGCTGAAATAGTGGGGAACTAGCTGCCTGCAGGGACAAGGCACACTTTCAGGGCATGCCCCCAGTGACCCTCCTCCTCCAGCCACACCCACCTGCCTCCAGTTACTACCTGGTCCATTCAAACTAGAATGGTCTGATTAGGTTACAGCTCTAGGATCAAATCTTCTCACCTCTGAACATTCCTGCATTAATGCAGGAGATTTTGGGGGACACCTCATGTCCAAACCATAACAATAGTGTTACTGTTTTGCTAAGCTATGTTTGGTAGGACAGATGGATTAAATTTACTTTTGACTTATGATATTTTGAACTTATAGTAGGTTTGTCAGGACATAACCCCATTTTAAGTTGAGGAGTATCTGTACTTGGTAGTGAGAGTAATAACCAAATTGGGCTATATTTCTCTAAGAATCAATTCAAGAAACAAGCTACTGAGAAATCAGTTTCATGATTATCTATAATAGTTTGGCTCATACTTTCTTTTCCTGGGAAGTCTGTTTATATCCACAAGTGGCACCTTGGGAATAGTTTCTTTCAGAATGACATAGACCCTTTATTGCCTTAGGGGATCTCTACCAGAATATAAACCTTAACGGTACTTCCCATAAACTACATGAAATGTATTTTAGCATTTGTTTTTTGTGTCTAAAACATCATCTGGTTTGCTCTTGAAGAAATAAATGGAGACCAACCAAATAAGAAAAAACAAAGTCCATTTACTCAGAGTTTTCTACAGCAAGGCAGTCAGCCACTGTTTCTTGGTGTTTGGGCAAGACTTAAAGATGGGAAGAAGAGTGGGAAAGCTTTATAGTGTAGGAAAGGAAAGGCTTTCCCAAATGGGGAGGTGTAGGTGAACTAACTAGAAGCAGGGCATCCCATGTGATTGGTTTGGTGTGCATATTTGGCTTTATTTATTTTTGGGTTGGTGCTAACTTGGAAGCAAGGATGGAAATTAGAGAAGATGTCAGTTACTAAGTCCAGGCCATTTGGGGCTGACTATTGCAAAGATTATCATTTGTTTGCCCGAGTTAGTAGAGACAGCAGTCTGATTTCCTCCAAGTCTAACTTATAGGTGGTTGACTGGTGGTGATGGGTTGATTTTCTGGGCAGGTTGTTGCAGGTTGTGGAGTCAGAGTTCTATTTTTATGTATGGTCTGGCCATTGTCCATCGGTCTGTCACTTTGTAAAACAACAAATAAAATAACTCTACATTGTGAGAGAACTGAACTCCCATAAGTATCTGACTTCTATTTTTTTGTAGAATTTTTAGTTTGTTGATACTTGAAATAAATCATTGCCAAAAGAAGAAATCTTTTGGAAATCTCAATTATGGCCACTTCTCCTGTGGGTAAGAGATGACTTTTTTCCTTTGAATAAAGCAAATTATAGAACACATAGTTAAAAATATGATAATATTTGAGGAAAAAAGTCCATCTTACATTTAAAACCAAGTCTATAGTTTTGTAATATCAATTAAAGAGCATAACTTTTCAGTCAAATCTCACTGTGAATTAGGCTCTTTAGAACAAAAAGTTGTGGCAACTATTTTCAGGCCACCAGGGTGCCATTTTGGAAACTGTTTCAGG
Organism: Tamias sibiricus; assembly: GCA_025594165.1. Classification (NCBI taxonomy): domain Eukaryota; kingdom Metazoa; phylum Chordata; class Mammalia; order Rodentia; family Sciuridae; genus Tamias; species Tamias sibiricus. The sequence continues at coordinate 77,367,913 of CM046659.1, forward strand.
GAACCTATTGATATTCTAACAGGTCCAACGAGTTTTCATGGCTTCTCAAGGGCATTAGTTTCTTCCTGCCAGGGAAACAGTATGAACTAGGAAGATTTGCTTTAGCAATGAAGAAACTTTTACTGATAGATTGTGTAATACTCAATATCTTCAGTTGAAAGGTATTAAGCAATCAGAAAATGTTAATTTCTGTCTAGGTACTAGTACTGACATTTAGCCATGTATAATATACTAACACAATTAACTAAAATATACCATTCCTGAAATGTGCTATAGCCAAATGCACTATATTTTTCATATGATTTGCAATTTCCATGGAGAGCTCATTTGGATTACGTTTATAATATTCATTTAGCAAACTCCATTAGCAATGTTTACAAGTGCTTATGGATCCAGTAAATGAGTTTGCGGATGTGCTGTGAACGAAGCTAAATGCATCCATTTGTATATGGGATCTAATGCATAAACTCATTCCAATCAGGCACGGTGTAGAGCACATTAAACTAACTTGGGAGTCTGGATTTTATGTGGTTCCTACTTCCCTCATATGACTGAATTGATTAACCTTTTGGTTTCTTGATTTTCCTGAAGGGGAAATCTCATTGAAACACTGGATTAATATGAGCAGCTGAGCATAAGAATCCTTAGGGGCAGGCAAACAATCAAACAAACAAACACTCAGAATAGCGAGATGTTGATTCAGTCTCTTCCTGGTTTTAAGTTAGATTTTTTTAGTGGAAAAGTGTTTTATCACACTCACTTTCCTAGAACACTAATCACATTAATAGGAATATAACTTTTTGAATTATCCTTGTGATCTGAAAAAATTTCTGCATCTTGCAAAAGGAATTAGCCCCAAAGTTACAAATCTTAAAAATGATTACAATGGTAAATTTTATGGTACATGTTTTCAACAACAACAACAACAACAACAACAACAACAAAACAGTAGCAAAACCAAATCACTTTTAAATATTTGTATTTGCGTGACTGATTCTTTTGATGGGAAAGGTCTGGAGGCCTGTTAGAAAGGAGAACAAAAGTCCTTTGTTAGAGTGCTAATGATCTGTACAAACTAAGGATTTACCAATTCTTGAGATGTAGGCTTCTAGGTCATTGTTCACCCTAAGTCAAGTCAAGGGTGGACATATGGGACCTGGTGAGAGTACACCAGGAATTCCCAGCCCTGTGGAGAGTTCCTGGATTAGGAGAAATCCTACAATCATAATTGCTAACATTGACCATAGGCTCAAAGTACTTCACAGATAATTACAGCAATCCTGCAGTGGCAGATGCTATGATTTTCACCTTCATTTTACAAATGAAACTTAAGTTTAGAAAAATTAAGTGACATAGCTTAAGGTCACTCAGCTACAAAGGGCAGTGCTGGAATTTGACTCTCTATCTCCAGAGCCACTGTTTGTAACCATTATATAACAGATAACGGGTATTTTCTTTATAGCTTGGCTGAAATAAAAGCATCAGAAATTTTTTGCAGGGTCAAGTAGCTGTTCTTCTAGAGTTCTAATTTTGGTTTAGTGAAGATATAGGGTCTAATTCTCCATCTTGAATCTAATTTAGATGCAGGATCCAGCAATTTGAGTAATCTTTGATTTGATAAGAAACTTATCGAACAGTGCCATCCAACGAGAATATTTTCTTGTCTTCTTTCAAAATTGAGTTGGGAATTTGAGTTATTATTTAACATTTTTCACAAATATAGTTTTTTTTTCATAGAACACAGATGCTCTTGATTCCCTAGCAGTCACCATCTGTACCTCAATTTACATTTCCCAAAACACTGCTGACATCTGTTTAAATGCCAATCTCTCCCCAACTTTGTGGGATTTTAGCTCAAAAATGATATCCTTGGACTGATTTGGAATTTCAAAATTGCACTAATTTCCATTGAAGTGCTCAATGGCCACAGGTACACAAGCTTTGTCTGCCCCTCTGAGAAGGTTTCACAGAATGGAGTTAATATTGAAAGTGAACTATTATTTTCAAGCGGACGTGGGTCCAAATTATTAAGTTAGAACTTTCATCTATGAGAAAAGGAAGGAAAATGCTCTGTTTCATGGAGAGATTTCTGGGGGAGTAGGAATTCTCCCAACAAATCCCTGCCCTGATTCCTTCCCTTAACTTAATGTTCCGTTTCTACCATCAATGTCTGACTTTCTCTAGTGAAGCATAACATCAGAGGAGTTTTAGGAAATACATCTGGGCATGGAGACAGTGTGGAATGGAGTTGAGGGCTGGGTGAACAATGGGACTGAGAGAGACTCATGAGCTCTGAGATACTGAAAATTTTAAAAAGGCATAGAGAACTTATGACCCTAAATGAGTGTTGCTCCTTCATGATACGCGCCCAAACTATAAATTTAATCCAATGGTAATTATTCAAAACATTCTTGCAGCTGCTTTAAAGTCAGGGGCACATTCTTTTGAAAATTATCAATGAGATCAAACTTTTATCCTTTCAGGGTAAATTTGTTTTGTAGGAAAATCCCAAAGCCACCTGGAATGTTGTAAGGCTGTAAGTGGGTTTAAGGAAACAATTTTTTTTCCTACGTGCTTCACAAACTGATTTTCAGAACACAATTTCAAAAAATGAGCTTTAAAAATATTTTACAATGACAGCATCAGAAGACTAGGTATGTCATCTCTCAAGAAGAATTTTTCATGGAAAGTATAAATTTGGTCTTGTTTGTGTTTCAGAATCAGATGGAAGTGGGCTTTAGATCTGGCTTCATACATTTCAAGATGTATGACTTGGGTTTGATCATGTTAGGCCTCAACTACTTGCCTCATTTGTGAAATAGAGATGCTATCAACCTTGTGGTGTTGTAAGGATTAAAAAGGGTAGTGTATGAAAAGATATTTTCCCTGTGCTTGGTTTAAGTAAGCTCTTAATATAACAATATTCTCATACCCTCTTCATAGCCTCAAAGTAGACATATGGATTCTGTTCTTATGGTATACAATGTGTCTTAGTCCATTTTGTGCTATTATAACAAACTACCTGAGACTGGGTATTTATAAAGGATAAATATTTATGTCTTACAGTTCTGGAGGCTGGAAAAGCACCAGCAGATTTGGTTATCTAGTGAAGGCTGCTTTTTGTTTCTAAGATGGCACCTTCATGCTGCACCCTGGAGGGAAGGAGTGTTGTATTATCACATAGCAGAAGGTGGAAAGGCAAGCTAGCCAGCTAGACAAATGCTTCAAGAAGCCTCTTTTGTAAGGGCCTTAATCCTATTAATAAAGAAGGAGCCCTCATATCCTAATCACCTCTTAAAGGCCCATCTCTTAACATTATTACACTGGCAATCCCTGAAGTTTGGAGGAGATGTGTTCAAACCATCACAGATGTGATGCCCCAGAAGGAAAGGAACTGGAACCATGTTCTACTATTTATTTGGCTATAATAGTCCTAAGCAAGTCATTTAACTTTTGAGTCTTGAATTCCTCTCTGTAAAGTGGGTAATCTTACCAGATTTCCACGAATATTAGAGATAATACACATAAATAAGTTAGAATGGTAATTAAGGTTATTTTAGAAAGGAATCTTATAATACTAGCCTTTTAATTAGGGCCATATTATTCTACAAAGAAAACAACTTTAATATGGTGCTAATATTAGCAATTTAAAATTGCCAAAATTCCAGGTTGCCACTTGGGAATATGTCAATGAACATATATCTCTGGGCATGGCTGCATCACATCTAGATTTATTTGTTTCTAGTTTGCAAATCCAGATACCATAGGTAAGCTGGTCCTACTTGCATCTCTGAATGGATTTGGTAGGATTCCTACTGTTATCAACATAAGGTCCTTGGTAACTATAAAGCCCAGGAGAATCTTGCTTCCAAGGTTAGAATTTTGCTATATCTACAAACTAAGACCTTAGAGAATAATTTCAGTTGTGAAATATTCAAATTCATCCTTTAAAATGTAAATTAAAAATTTAATAGAGACAGGGCATTGCTCTCTTCTTCATTTCCAGTATTAAATTCCCCCCAGTAAGTCTTTAAGAAAATCTTACAAGAAAAGCAAATCAGACCTGATAGCAACATCTCTCTTTCAAGAGGGGAGAATATTCATATTTTCTTTTCATTTTGTTTGGCAAAAGTGTCTCAGTTAAAAATGAGATGTCTGACTCATTTCTACAGCCAAATATTTCTGAAATAAAAGTTTGGAGTTATAAAAATAAAAAAAAAATAAAAATAAAAAATCCAGTTCAATTTAAAAATAAGCTTGTAACTTGCTGATTTCAAATCAAAATGTTTAGGAATAAAACTGTAGTTAAACAAGTAGTTTTTTTAAAAAGGAGCAGAATTCTTGCCTCAAATCGAATTTTGCAGAGAAGACTAAAACAAGATACAGATAAAAGCAAGGCTTCTCTGGTAAAAGATGGAGGGAAAGGCCCATCCTTCCCCCTTCTAATTCTTTCTTCTTTCTTTCTTCTACCTCCTAGGATCCTATGACACCATCTCAGAAACCCCAGGGCTCCCAGAAACACAGTTTTGGATCCATGGCCCAGTTGTTCCTTTGGCTTCATGTCGTCCTCTTGTTGATAAAAACAAGGGGGGAAAGGGGAAAAGCAGAAAAACAGCCTTTCAGTACTAGTCCTGTCAACTTGAGTAGACAAGAGACAGACATGTTTATAGACTGACAGCTCAGTTCTCTGTGCTTTGCCCAGTGTTTGGGAGTATGGGTTCTGAATATAGACAAGATTGATTTCTGTTGGTAACAAAGTTTCTCCTGGTTGACTAGGCAGATTCCCTTTAATGACTTTCAAATCTAGAGGACAGTTACCATGGTCTTACAAAGTAGCTCTACTCATATTTGATAATATTGGTTATACTGGTACTTTCCTTTGTCAAAGTGAGGTGGGGTGAGAATTTGAATATTTTAAAAACAGGCAGAGACTCCTCTGCTGTGTATCTCTTAAGTTAGGAAAAGTTGTGGTTTTTTTTTTTTTTTTTTTTTTTAAACTCTCAGTAAATTGCCTTTGGTGAGGCAGTAGACAGGGAAATGTCACCACAGCCCAGCCTCTGCCTCATGACTTCTAAAATGTTAATGTAGCCCCTGCAGAGATCTCCTCTGGTGCCTTCAATTGACAAGTGAGTTTTAGAATGCAATTGCCAGAAATCATCCCATTCAAGGAGTAGGACTAAATTGCTCTGTACCCAGACCCTATGGTAGATGAGCATTGCTTGGGATTGGTTCTCCAAACAGGCCTGCTTGCATGGGTCCTGCCTGATAGAAGGAGAGACAGGCAGGATGGTGGGAAGGGAGCTGTGGAGGAGATGCTAAAAGTCAATAATGAGAAGCTGGTCCTTCTGAAACCAAGAGGTTGTAAAAGGAATGTGAAAGTTGTTGAAATCAAAATGGAGTCTCGTGTCAACCCTAACAAAAACAAAGCCAGGATGTTACAAAGAAAGGGTTCCTGCAAATGATTGCCTGATAGTAGCTATCACAAAACACTGTCAGAACCACAACTTACATAGAGGCCATCACACCTTATACAAAAAGTGCTTCTACAGGTCATTGTCCAGCAACTGTCCACCCAGAGCTTAATGTTGCCCTGGTTATTAATCATCATGGACAAAGATGATTGTTTCAAAATATCTGATGTGATTCTCCTCGTTTTTGCCTTTAAATCTTCCATTTTTTTTTTTGTTTGTTTGTTTGCCTCAAGCTCCTTTGAATACATACATAGTTTGCCTTTACAGTGCTCTGGTATTCCTGAATAAGTATCATTATGCTTTGGAGAATCTTCGATATCTTTTAAATGATAAGGATTATATCACAGACCCTTAAGGATGTAGCAGAAGAAAGAAATCCACCTCATGTTTAAGAAAAAAATCCAATCTCACATTTAAGAAAAGATAACTACAGGTCCATGTTTGTTAGGCTGTGTGTCTTTAGTCAAATTACCTAACCTCTCTAGTGAAACATTTGATTCTTGCAATGGGAAAATAAATTCCAGTGTTTCTCAAACTATGTGTGTTGAAAGACCAGATTTATTTAAATTTCCAGTCTGTTATTGGTTGATATTTTTGTAAAATACAATACAAATTGGTTCCTAGATATACTTAAATCTCCCACTGGGAGCAGTGGTGTACACCTGTAATCCCAGAGGCTCAGGAGGCTAAGGCAGGAGGATTGCAAGTTCAAAGCCAGCCTCAGCAACAGAGCAAGGCCCTAAGCAACTTAGCAAGATCCTGTCTCAAAATAGAAAATGAAAAACAGGCTGGGGATGTGGCTCAGTGCTTAAGCACCCCTGGGTTCAATCCAAACAAACAAAGAAATACTTAAATCTCTTATTCTTAAGTTTAACAGACAAAGTTACTCTGTCAGGTTGCATTTAAAGTTTCTAAACCACCACTTTCCAATAACAGTTGCAGCCTGGTACCAGCATGTGGACTAGATGTGGCATTCTCCTTGGTACAGACACCATTGTCCTCACCTGGTAGGGGTAGATGAGGCTAATGGAATAGTAGAGTTGTCTCTGTATTTGACAATCATTGTCATTATTTTTATATTTCCTTTTAGTTTAACCAATAAATCACTATCTTTCTAAGTCCACACATAGGGAGGAGGAGGAAGGAATAGTTAAAACCAACCTCTTTTGACAGACTGAGACATGGTGGGTTATAGGGACACCAACTGCCGCTTCAAGTTTTGGGAGTTAATCCACCAGCCAGGCACAAATCCTGGGATAGCACTTTAAAAATGTCAACTGAAAGCATCCAAAACAGACTTCTAGTGTGAAGGACAATTTCATATTTGCACCACAATTTATCAGCATGATGCTCCTCATGGATTTACACCCCTCCCTGCCCCTCACTGGGGCTGCCGGGCAGCAAGGGCAGCTCAGTGTTACACTCAGGCTTGGAGGCACATGGACACAGGTGTGAATATCTACTTATTGCTAGTGAGAGAACACAGATGTGGTTATTTGAACTCTCAAGCCCCCATTTTCTCCTTGCAAAGTAGGAGCTAATAATATTGCCTGTTTTTCTTGGTGCTGCTGAAAGGATTAAATGAAATAATCCCTGTTAGTGTTCAACAATTTTTAAACAACTGATGATTGTTTTTAAGACCAGAGTGAATGGCTCCATTTTAGTGGCACCAAACTAGCACATGGCTAGATTTCCCTGGCAAGGTGGACCCGAGAAGGCAGTGGCGGTAGTATAGCCCTTCCCAGACATAGTAAAAGAAAAGAACCCCAAATCTCAGCATACCCTCATTAAAATGTTTCTGACCCTTAAATTATGACTTTCTCTGTAGCTATCTAACACTCTCTCTCCTTCCCTTCACCCCAGCTGTGAAAAAGATGGTTATAATATGGAAAAATGAGTGGAAGTCCCGAGTACCTCCTCTAAGGTGAGGAAAACCGCAGGGGTTGAGCACAAGTCTGGGGAAGCAGGAGCCCCCCGTTTTTCCCTATCTGCACAATGTGCACAGAATATCTGTGATTAAAATTCTTAACACGGTTCCAAAGCATCACCTTCCTAGGTAGATGACTTGCAAAGGCAGGCAGAGATTGAGGAATGATCTGACTCGAGTGGCTCATTTGTAAGAGCTCGAGTAACGCTCCATAATGAATTTGCTATTGACTGTTATAGCAGTGCATTCATTTGGCATTAATGGGCAGGGCCAATGTACAGTCATAGTTATTTTATTTAAATTCAAGCTTTGCTACCAGGCAACTAAATTGCTGCCCAAGGAAAGTGATATGTCAATTTCAAAGGTACTTATTGCCACACCATCTAGTAGCTGAAAAATATAAAGAAAATATAAAAAAAATAGGATGCAAGTGTACATGCTAACTAATGGTGATGATGCTAATAATAATATACTTTATTGAGAAGGCATAATTAGTGAAGGGGGCTTTTCAAAATGGCATTAGCCTACATGGGGTAAATTTAAGCTGAAAGGTGGGCCAAAGTGGTTTCAAATACTTCTCCTAACTTGTGTAATTATTGGGGTAATTTCATTGGGTGTCATTTTAAATAAAGCTTCAGTGGACTCGAGCCTCACCTTACTATCATCTCCAAACTCTTCTCTAGTTCTTTCTGGAGCCCTCAGTCCAGGTGCTGTCTCATATGAGACCTGAAATGAACCTCCTCTGATGTTTTGTTCTCCAGGTCAAAGGACCTTGATGTTGTCTCTGTCCTGGTGGTTCCTATGTGAATGCTGCCAGGCCAGTCCAACTCCCCTCCCCTGGATGCTGTCTGGATTGACACTGCAGGCTGTGGTCTGAGAAAGAGTTGGCATAATGCTGAGGTCTGGTCTCAGCGGGGGGTGCAGAGCAGCAGGTTCGGGACAGTTGCTGAAGTCGGGTTTTTGGCCAGGGGTGCTGGGGCAGCATGGTGGGGGTGTGTCGCGACATGTGTAACAGGTAAGGAGTTGGCGATGGAGAAAAGCACACACCACAAGGTCTGGAGGCTTAACTCTTTCTTTACTTTCTTTCCCCAGTTTTTATAGCCCAGAAAACACAGCAATTTACATTACAGCTTTTGAAGTTATATCAAAGAGTTTCAGGGTTATACATTCTGAGGGAAACAGGGTGTTTTTCTAAGTACATATCACTGCTTAATCTATCTAAAGATAGAGAAAAAGCGTATATGGGTTAATCTTAAATGTCAACAAGATAAAATACAAAACATGTTTTTTATTCAAACCTATTTCCATGATCCCTTAATTCTAAACAATTCCGCCTATAATGTTTTATGGCTGAATCACCCTAACATCTTTAATTGAACTCAAACTGCTAGGCTCCTTCGTTCCCTGTAATGACTTTGTTTTGAATTCAGGAAAAAGGGAGTATGGCTGTTTTTCACAAGTCGAGCTAACAGGTGTTTTCTCATTAGCCAAATGTTAGGTCTGAAGGACTTCTACTCTAAGGAACTTGTGTATCTCTATCTTAAACTACTTCAAAAGTAAAAGGAATCCTTATCAATCACAAAAAGACCTTTAAAGCTTTTTCTTGGTGCACATGATTATAATGAGAAGAGGTCAAACAGCGGGTATTTATAAAAGCTGTTTCCTAACTGGAAACCCGTTATATTAGTACAACTTTAGAAAATGTTTTTATGCTCCTAACTCAGATTCCATAAGGCTATAATTTCCAGAACCAGTCTCATTCTTAATAATTAATGCATCAGACCTGATGGTCATATGAGCAGAAAACAAGACAGAGTATACAGGATCAGAATTAGCCATATTTATGCTACATCTTCTCTTAGGGGAGCTGCCTTGCACTCCCCCCAGATGGACAGATTCTGCTGCCCATAATGGAGATGCCTTTGCTCGCCATCAGAAAGAAGATGCTGCAGCATAATCGTTCTCTGCCACACAGTCTTTCTAAAACACAGATCCTCTTGTTTCTTACATTAACCTCTCTGTTATATGGGCTGGAAATCAGCCTCCCAAGCCGGGTTTTGTGTGTGTATGTGATGGGAAGGCAGTGAGGATAGGCAGGTGCTGGAGACTTCCCTGCATCCATCGCATCTGATCCTTCCCCAGAGACCTTTATAAAGCCCACAGCATGGATGTTACTCATGCAAATTAACATTGTCAAAGTGAGGAGGGTCATCCAGTTCCCACTTGCCAGATGCATCTACCTTCTGGCTCTGGTCCAGAATAGTATCCCAGGACGACCAACCAATTCAGTCATAATTTGTACCTTCTCATGAATGAGTTTTAAGGACATTTTTCCAGTAGCATGCTTGGATAGAAGAGGACCTGGAGAGTGTGGGTAACCTGAGGTAGAAGAGATTGGGATGGAGTTGCAAAATGTTGACAGTATTGAAACCAACTTTGACACATCACTATAGTACTCTAAGGCGGCCTTGCTCATGCTCGCTGTGAAGACCAGGCTGGAATGAGGTGGGTAACAGTAGCTAAAGTGGACCAAATACTGAAAGAAAAATCGGAAGTTCAAGTATTCTCATGTGAGTCAGCCACTGTGTGTGACTTCAGTATGTGGCATTTCTAACAATGAGTCTGAATTAAGACTGCCTTTGAAAAATTGAGATGAAAATTCCTCATCAGAGAACAATTACCACTCATTTGCTGATTATGAACAGTCGCCTCTCAAAGAAAAGTCATACATTTCTACTTCTCATGCCTGTGGCTTAATATGTTTTATCTCGTTCGATGTTTCTATAAAGGATTCCCAAGTTTTGACTTGGAAGGGAATACCATGGTCATTCTGAGAAATCTGATCTGCGGGTCACTTCTGCTCTAGCCTTGTTTTGAGTGTTAGGAGGAGGGAGGTAGGGAAGATGGGTCCAGCATATGCCTTGCCGTGAGTCACTTGGCCTAACTCTGTCATTTAATAAAGTGAACATGGTGGTGGTGGTGGTGGGGAGGGGGTTGTATGGACAGTTGGAAACATAAGTGCAGTCAGGGCAAGGGTTCCTCATTATGTCATCACAAGGGCTTCTTAAAAATTAGTTTTCTCCCCTCAGGGACCTCACACTTCAACAATTTTATTTACCAAAACCATCCATCAGATAGTATTTGCTTTGTTTTCTCTGTTCATTAAGATAAGCTAGAGATAACTGCCAATCAGAGTTTTTGATTGACATATGATAACCAGGATTACTGATTTGATATAATGCCATAAAAATTAAGCAAAGCAAAAATGAAAGAAAACCTGGTGTGCATATTTATGTTTATTTTAGTTAGATGTATGTTTTCAATTAGGCTTTTAAAGAACTAAATATAACTCACAGATGCCTGTGACTGTCTTGACTCAATTTTTGAGAAACACCCAAATTTCAGAGTGCAGGATGAGAAAAACTTCCTGGGATCTAATAGGGTTGAGGATACTGGAGAGTTATATAGTACCTTTGGGGAATCTTCTAGCAGGGCTTTTGGACTTTAGTCAATTTTAGGATGAATGGCAGGAGCATGCCTATTCCTGAGGTATATTCTAATTAAGAAGTTACACTCAAAGAGCTGAAGGCTATTTTCAAGCAATTGGTAAGAGGAGTTTTTCAGAAAAGAAAGACTCTCTTTCTAACCAATTTCATTTAGGTTTCTAGTCTTGACACCACAGAGAGAATATCAGGTTAAACTTGTTTGCCCAAAATTGGTGGACTGGGCTGGTAAATTCAGTCTATGTAACAATTTGCATGAACCACACCCCTAAGCCCTCTGTGTGGCACCTTTCAGATGAGTCCTCATTTATCAATCTCTTCTAATAACATTACTGTTGTAATGAAGAGTAGGGGCATGAAGGAGATAAGCAGTGGGACATGGAGGTCTAGTCAGTCACCCCTGTGCATCTGTTTTAGTCAGCTTTTTTACTGCTGTGACAAAAAGACCCAACAGGAACAATTTTAAGGAGGAAAAGTTTATTCAGGGCTCAAGGGGAGGCAAAACATGATGACAGAAGTGTGTGGCAGAGGGAAGCAGCTCATATGATGACCAGAAAGCAGAGGGAACTCCACTTGCCTGATACGAAATGTATACCCCCAAAGCAAGCCCCAGTGACCCACCTCCTCCAGCCATACCCCACTCACCTTCAGTTACCACTCAGTTAATCCCCATCGTGGAATTAATTCACCAATTGGGTTAAGGTTTTCACCACCCAATCATTTGCCCTCTAAACCTTCTTGCATTGTCTCACACATGAGCTTTTGGGGGATACCTCACCTCCAAACCATAATATCACCTGCTGTGAGTTCTTATCTGTGCTTGTCAAAAGAAGAGTGAAGATTTTAAGAAACATGAGTTCAGCCTACATGGAGGAGATGTCTGTTAAGGTATTTGCATCTTCTGAGTGGTTTTGAGAGCACTCATCTACAAGTGCAGATCTAAAAGTCTTACATCGTCTTTAAAGTGATGAGGACAGCAGGATAGAAAGTGGGTAGGTAACTTGTATTATTATATTTTTTAAAGGAAAGTAGAACTTTGGATCGAGTAGGTGACTGACCCTTGCAGTGAATTAATACTGATGAGAAACTTCCAATATGAGTGGCTGATTTAAAATACATATAACCGGCAAATACACATACAAAACTTTTTGCAAGTGATTGTGGCTCAACTGCCTATTTAAACCAAACATACATTTGATTGTTTTTAAATATTGATGCCTTTGCTGTTATTACAAAACACTGAGTAGGAGTTCACACAATGAGGGCGACATGTGAACGCGTCAAGCTAATGTCAAAACAACAGCCTTGAGCAGCACTGCTGTCTGACAGGTTTCAGAGCAGAGTGACTGCTGACTGGACGACTCTGAGGCTGCATTAGGTCTCTCCTCATAGGGACTTTGCTATTTTCTTGGGTGTCTGCAGCCTGGAGTTGTGTCAGACTTCACTGATTCTATCTCTGGGTAGAGAGGGAGGGCATGAACTTTGCCAACAGGAGGAATGAATATGTATAGTGTTTTCCTTTGGATCTGGCTGAGCGCGACCTCTGCTGAGAGGGATTGTGTGACAGCAGGCTTGACTTCAGTCTTCAGAGGTCTGCCAAATAAAACATCTAGGTTGCACCTCTCATGCGAGGACCACCAACCAGCCAGTGCTGAACTTCTTTTGGTGCTACACTTCTTTTACTGTAGGGCCACTGAAAATACTATTTCCCTGGCCTGGAATAGTCCTGGTTTCCTCTTTACACTGGTCCTGTCTGACACTAGCTTTGTCTTAATGTTATTTCCTTGGGTGCCTTCACTGACTTCCCAAAGAAAGTTAGGCGGACGCCCTGATATATGTCCCCAATAGAACCCTCCTCCATTGTACCCTTGTATTTTGTATTCAGGGTTCTACAGAGGAACACAACCAGCAAGAAGGGTGGTGTATGTGAGAGAGAGAGAGAGAGAGAGAGAGAGAGAGAGAGAGAGAGAGAATGAATGCATGTAGAGAGAGACAGAGAGAGAAATATTTATTATGTGATTGCAAAGGCTAGAAAGTCCAAAATCTGCAAGGTGAGCTGTCAGGCTGGAGACCCAGGGAAAATAAGATGTTTCAGTGTTCAACTCCAAGGGTTCAATTCCTTTTTACTTGAGGGAGTCCAGACTTTGTTTTATGAAGGGCCTTTAACTGATTGGATGAGGCCCAGCCACTTTATGAAAGGCAATCTGCTGAACTGAAAGTCCACAGATTTAAATGATAACCTCATTTTAAAAACAAATGAGAAGCATCCAGAATAATGTTTGAATATACCCAGAATAATGTCTGAGTACAGTGGCCTAACCAGGACAACACATAAAACTTACCCTCATAGTTTTGTAACATTATCATATCTATTAATGTTTATGTATGTGAATGTTTGTATTTCTCACTAGGCATGAGGACATAGGTCAGGTTTGTTATGTTTTTGATATATTCCAAGAACTCAGCACAGAGTGGATTTATTTAATATTTAGATAAGTCATGATTTTTTCATTAATTCAATGAATACTTACTTAACACTGATTATATTCCAGTTACTGTTTTAGTTGCCAAGAATAAGCAGTGACACATGACAGGTAGAATCTCTGCCCTTGTGGGGCTTCCATTTGAGTAGAAAAATCATAAAGAATTTCGGTCACATTAAATGCTATGAAGAAAAATAAAGCAGCACATGGAGCTGGTAAATAACAGAGGTTGTGAATATTTCTAAATAAAGAAAAACAGGCAAGCCAAGAAAGGCCTTTCTAAAAAGAGGTTATCTGAGCAGAGACTTAAGAATGTGAAGGAGCAAACCTAGATAATGAGGATCTTAAGCAAAAAAAAAGAGCAAATACAGAGACCTTTAGGTGGGTGTGAGCTTGGCAAGAGGACCAACAGCCAAGGGAGGAGTGAGGTGCGAGACATAGTTTTAACAGGGAGTGAACTGATCTGATTTTTGTTTTAAAAATACCACTCTGATGGCTGCATTGAATGAACTTCTAGAGGGAAGGTGGAATTAGCCACTGAGTCAGGAAGTCACTGTAGCACTTTAGATGAGATGTGATGATGACTTGGTCTAGACTGATATGAGAGGAAGAAATGGCAAGAATTTGGATTTGAGACAGGTAGAGGTGATAGAACTTGCCGATTGATATGGATGTGGAGTGTATGTGTGAGGGAGACATCAGCAACAAGGCCTTAGCTTTGGGTCCAAAAGCTGGGAAAATGGTGGTGGTGTTTATGGAGGTGAGAATCTTAGGGAGACGAAAACAGGTTTATAGTAGGAAATGAAGATGTTTGGATGTGTTGAACTTGGAATGGGTGTTAGGTATCTAAATGGAGAGGGCAAGAGGGCAGTTGAGCATACTGGTCTAGATCTCAAAGGAGAAGCCTGTTCTGGAGGAGCTGACTCACTGGGAGTGTGCATGGAAGTTAGTCATCCTGGAAGCATACAGGGATATTTGGGAGAAGAGAGCCAAGGATCAAGGTCTTGGGTACATCATCATTTAGGGTCAAATAGAGGAAGCAGATCTAGAAGAGAAACTGAAAAGGAGTGGCTGGAAAAATATGGCGGTTAGAGTCCCAGAGACAAAAAGTGTTCTTAGGAGCAAGGAGATCCCGTCTCTCTGTAGCCAGCTGCATGAATTTGGCTCCACAGCCTATGAAGCACTTGAATAATCTGAAGAGTTATAAGACATGATACCAAGTCCCTGAGCCTAATTGGAGAGATAAGTCACATTTGACTGTTCAGAATGTTCCTTGAGAATAATGCTGGAGAAACAGGCCTGCGGACAGAAGGATAAAAGAGAGAGAATTCTTTCCCCCTCTGGAATTAGCCACCTTGTGTTCATGAGACCAGAGAGAACATTTGTTTGTTTTAGCATATATTGAGAGCCCATTATGTACCAGATACTATTTAACCCTCAAAATTATAATTCTATGAAAATTAAGCTTTGGGAGAAGTTTTACTTATTTTCCTTTTCATTCTGTTATTCCATCATAAGAAATCTACACAACTTAGGGACCTGAAAGCAGGGTGTTAAGAACAAATCACACAAATAAAATGAATCTAAAATTCAGAGTTTTAAATTAAAATTAGTAAAAAATCAAGAGCAGACTCATATCAGGTAAAATATGGGGATAAAGGGTAATAGAACATTGTCAGGAGCTCACATTTATTGAAAATTTGCTCTGTGCCAGGCACTTTCTAAATACTTTGCGAATATTGATTTATTTAATACATAACCTGACAACTGCAATAGAAGTGAAAGAAAAATCTATCAAGTTGATTTCTTTTAACTGGGTTTTAGCTATGTTGTCTAGGTGGTCCTTGAACTCCTGGGCTCAAGCAATCCTCCTACCTCAGCCTCCCAAGATCTGGAACTATAGGTGTGTACCACTACTAAATCTGTGAGCTTTGACAACAGAGAAGACTGGAAAATCTTTTCAATGAATAGCAATCTCTGAAGGAATAAGTGGTACGCAAGGTATGTGTATATATGATCTTTGTGGACGCATGTGTGTATGTATGTTTGTGTGTATATATGTGTATATGCATGTACACTTGAGTATGCGGTATGGGGGGAAAAGTAAAGCATATTCACACCTGTCAGGGTATTTTAGCAATGCTACTAGATGCTCTGCCTAATGTGTGCTACAGTGCTTTGAAGAACAGTGTAGAGATTCTTTAAGAAGGCAGGGTGATGACAGCTGAATTTCCATGTTACATGCATAAGGGTTTCTCTAATACAGGGATAATACTGACAGCTTGATCCACCTTGCTTTTTTCCTGGTAATCTCTAGGCATGGTCCACAAAAATGTCTGTGTAGATACATTCTCATGTAGTTATTAAATTTGCAGGTTGATAAGGTCAATAAGAAAGAGGGTAGAAGAAGTAACAGAAGTTCCATATAGAGGAAAAACAGGGGACATGCTCTCATTCAGGGCTTGGCAGCACCCCTCCTACACTTGCCTACCCCATTGTTCCCCACCGTGGCTGGGGAAATAGAGATGGTCTTTTTACCTACCCTCTTGGAAGCAAGGCCTGCTTCCTCACTCCTGGTCCCAAGGAGTCTGTCTGACTTCTCTTCTTAGATACTGGAGAGAGAAAATCAGGCCTCAGAGAGTTACAGCTAAACAAGGCTTTATTGTCATATTAGATCAAAATCATGACTGTCTCATATTAAGATATGAAAGAAAAAAAACACTCAGCTATTTATTTTTTTTTTAAACAGGGAAAAGAGTTAGATTGCTAACTAAATAAGTGTTACCAGAATTCAAATAGGTGATAATTGCAAAAGAAAGTCTAAATGGGCTTTTTTTTTTTTTTTTTTTATTTTGCATTGAAGAGTGAAAAAGTCATTGGTGTTTCAGAATCACGAAGAGTCTAACCCTTTGTCTTCCAGTGTGCAGAAGAATCTTTTGGAATTCTACTTTTTTTTTTTTTTTTTTTTTTTTTGTATGTGTAATGTTGGGGATCTACTCCAGTCCTTGTGCATGCTGGGCAAGCGCTCTATCACTGAGCCACATCCTTGGCCTAATCTATTGGAATTCTAAAAAACCTAATTCAACATAACATTCATCATTCACTTATGGGTGAACTGGCTAGCTCATATAACTTTCCTCACATTAATCTTCATAGATGGTCTTCACTTGCACCTTTGGTAATACTCATACAAAAAAAGTAATAATTGAATCACTTAAAGCAGGCCCTGGTTGGTAGTTGCCTTCCTCTGTGGTGTCCCAACCAGAAACCTTGCAGCAAGTATCTGATCCAGAGTAGTCATCTTCAATGCAGTTCAACTGCTTTTTATTGGACTTCAGCTGGATAGATGCATAGCACTGTCCTAATCCTTGAACAAGATGCAGAATCCCAGAAGGAAGAATGTGAACTATAATGTAGGTACATACATAATGCAATAAAAATTATGTATAGTGATAACATAAGAAAGTGCTCAGAGCATTCATATAATTACTAAAATCCTGTAATCATCGAATTCTAACATGGGGGCAAAGATGAGATATGAGGTATATTTGTCCTATAATATTTAGCATTAAAAGCAATCCTGAGCAAGAAAAGTGAAGCAGGGGGCATCACCATACCGGACTTTAAATTATACTATATAGCAATAGTAACAAAACCAGCATGATATTGGCACCAAAACAGACTGGTGGACCAATGGTACAGAATTGAGGACACAGAGACTAATACATATAATTTCAGATATCTTATATTAGACAAAGGTGCCAAAAATGTACAGTGGAGAAAGGATAGTCTCTTCAACAAATGGTGCTAGGAAAACTGGAAATCCATATGCAACAAAATGAAATTAAACCCTTGTCTCTCACCATGCACAAAACTCAATTCAAAGTGGATCAAGGACCGACCTAGGAATTAGACCAGAGACAATACGCCTAATAGAAGAAAAAGTAAGCTCCAATTTCCAACATGTCGGATTAGACCCCAAGTTCCTTAATAAGAATCCTGTGGCGCAAGAACTATTGCCAAGAATTAATGAATGGAATAGATTTAAACTAAAAAGCTTCTTCTCAGCAAAAGAAACAATCAGTGAAGTGAATAGAGAGCCAATTAATTGGGAACAAATATTTAATACATGCACATCAGATAGAGCACTAATTTCTAGAATATATAAAGAACTAAAAAAAAAAACTTAACACCAAAAAAGCAAATAACCCAATGAATAAATGGGCTAAGGAATTGAAAAGACACTTCTCAGAAGAAGATACACATTTAATCAACAAATACATGAAAAAATGCTCAACATCGCTGGCAATTAGAGAAATGCAAATCAAAACTACTCTAAAATTTCATTTCACTCCAGTCAGAATGGCAGCTATCAAGAACACAAACAACAATAAATGTTGGAGAGGATGTGGGGAAAAAGGCACACTCATATATTGC
The DNA here is from genome assembly GCA_025594165.1 of Tamias sibiricus. Taxonomy (NCBI): domain Eukaryota; kingdom Metazoa; phylum Chordata; class Mammalia; order Rodentia; family Sciuridae; genus Tamias; species Tamias sibiricus. Next base: position 77,385,734 of record CM046659.1, read on the forward strand.
TGGTGGGACTGCAAAATGGTGCAACCGCTATGGAAAGCAGTATGGAGATTTCTTGGGAAAATGGGAATGGAACCACCCTATGACCCAGCCATCCCACTCCTGGGTCTATTCCCAAAAGACTTAAAAACAGCATATTACAGTGACACAGCCACTTCAATGTTTATAGCAGCACAATTCACAATAGGTAGGTTGTGGAACCAACCTAGATGTCCCTCAGTTGATGAGTGAATAAAGAAAATGTGGTATATATACAAAATGGAATTTTACTCAGCAATAAGAGAGAATAAAATAATGGCATTTGCAGGTAAATGGATAAAGTTGGAGAATATAATGCTAAGTGAAATTAGTCAATATCAAAAATCCAAATACCGAATGTTTTCTCTGATATAAGGAGGCTGGTTCACAGTGTTGTTGGAAGGGGGTACATAGGATCAGAGGAACACTAGAATGGTCAACGGAAAGGGAGGGGAAGGGAGGGAGCAAGGGGGGAGGGGGGAATAAAAAAAATTGGTGGTTGAATGAGATGGATATCATTATCCTAAATGCATGATTGAAGATCTGAATGGTACTTATATACTTTGTATACAAGCAGTTGTATGTAAAAAGATACTATACTTGTGCATTATGAATAAGCAAATAAATAATTAAAAATATTTAGCATTAAATTCATAGTTTATCTGAAATCTGGACCACAAAAGTTTCTCTAACCTCATATTAACTAGCAGTTTTGAAATAGCAGTTCTTAGTAGCTTATATAGAGTAAGTATGCCATTGAATCATGGTACTTTTTGAGGTATGTTGTCTCTATCTGCAATTGAAGGGCATATTTAGATTTGGTTACTTTTTCAAGTAATGATGAATCTGCAGTTACATACTCTGAAGGAACTCTGTTACTGTGTTCCTTGTCCACATATTAAGAATGAATATATCAAGATCCTCTGGTCCCCAGTGTATAACATGTCTTAATAAATATGGCCAGAGTTGAGATCTCAATCTACTTTTTCTCAAGTTTTAGCATGTCACAAAAAATAATTAAATTGTTTTGGGCCAAAATTTTTGATTGAAGTATTGGTACTAGAGGTGATTTCATGCTTGAGATGGCAGAGTCAAAAGCATGAGCTAGAGGCAAGACACAGGCTTTGTCATTGGTTTCCCACAGCTCATCCTTACAGAATGTAGGAATTCTGGAAGAAGTAGGGCATATTGCCAACAGAACAGTAGCTAACTAATAACAAAAGGGAAGTTCCATGACCACCTTCAAGTAATAAAAACAAGATCTAATATATTTTAAACAAATTGGAAGTCTTTTTAAAACTAATTCAGAACATGAACACATTGAAAGATAGACAATTATATTACAGCCTGAGATTTGAACTGACTAAACCCTACCATTTATAAAATAGTGATTTAATTGTGTCCAGTCCCATACAAGGTTGTGGTGAGAGGCTTCTTGTTAGCTCAGGCAGAAATCATGAAGCAAGGTAGTCACTCAACTTTTTCAACAAGTTCTCTGATTTGATCAGTATGCATTGCACACATTTATTGAAACATCACACTCTACCCCATAAATGTGTACAATTAAAGTAATAATGATTAATTTGATCATTAGCGAATAATTAGAGAGTGATACACTTTGAATTTTTATTTAAAAAACAAACAAACCAAAAAGTTAGTCTTTGGTCTGCCTGAACATCAACAGACTGGAATTTGGGTTCTTGGCCATTAGTTTGTGCTCGCCAGATTGTCTGTTTCTTCCTCCAATGGATGTGAGAGCACTTTAAGTGTATGCCATTGGCTACCATGATGTACTCAGCTCAGGTCTTTCGCTGCCTCCTGTCTGTCTTCCCCTGAAAGGAGGAGCATCCTGTGGCCACAGCTAGTTGTGAAAGGGGAGTAATGACACCTGTTCACCCACAGCATTGCTGGATGTTTTCACTGAGAGTGGATGTGAAAGCTCTTTAATTAACTAAATAAAGGTGTACTTGATGGTGGGGTTAGGCATGTTGCCTATACTAATTTATATCTAGATAGCATCTTCACAGATTTATATTTGATTCTTAAAACAACTCCTGATATAGGAAAGGAGATAATATCAAACCTTTCACAGGTCAGGAAATCGAGGCACTGAGTGATTATGTGACTTATTGGCAATTACGGACTAAATTACCACAAGAATTAGACCACAGCTCTTTGGGCTAACTGCCAGGCATTGTCTCTTATAAACATGACATGTTATTATTTTGCTCTGAACCACACAATAATGGAGAACAAAGAAATTGAAAGTTTGTAAAAATAGTTTTTTAAATGGCCTGAAAAACTATCCCCCCTTCCCCAAGTTTCTTTTCTCCACTTTGAGCAGATATTTTTGAGACTCAGATTTATCAGGGGTAACAGGATCACTCAGGAGGTAATTTCTCTTGGCATTTTATTTTATTTTATTTTGGTGGGCAATTGCATTTTTTTTTTTTTTTTTGCTCTGCAGTAGTAAAATATTACTATTATAAGTGAGGGTTGCAAATGTGAAAACAGGCTCTCAAATAAAAATCGTATGGGGCACTTAGCATTCTGAAAAATATTTGAGTCATTATGTTGCAGTTCTAAAACTGAATCAATGCTATATTTAATAAGGCACAACAGGCCATGAATTATTGCACATTAATTCATACCCAGTGTGTTGCTAGGCACATGGCTAAAAGCTGAGTGCAGTCAATGCAACTAAACATGAATACACCATAATTCACACACCAGAGGGTCCCACTGTAATTATAAAATGCTATTATAAAGGTTATTTAAAAATATTTAGATATGTTAAGTTTTATACCTACACAATTCGTGATATAGTCTCACGAATTTATCAGCTCACTCCCTTTTTCTCAATCCTACAACTCCCAAGATTTACATGCTAAATACTAGATCACCATTTTTCTCATCAGTAGACTCCCTAAGGCTAGAAATATTATTCTGTGGTTTTCAGTTTTCACTTGGGGGAAATCAGAACTTTCTCCTAAGCAAGAAGTGTCATGCCAAGCTGTCCATAGAGCAAAATTTTAAAGAGGAAGGAAAGAAAAAGGGCTAGAAATTCTGCTATAGTTGCACTGGAGGCAGAATTACAGACAGGTTAGAGGGTGTGGCTGGGTTCTCCTTTCCTCCCCTGGTGGATGCTACTGGGTGCAGAGCAGTAGAAATGCAGAAAGAAGCCCTGATGCTGATTCCAAATGTTGCCAAGGAGGACTGGGAGAACAAATTAAAGGAAGGTTTGCTCTGGTCTGCTTTTATTTTGAACTTCAAAACTATGGTCTGTGATAGAGATTTTATTTATTATTGGTAACCATGGATGAGGAGCTTTCAGGAAAATCCAACTCATTCTGAAAATATTTGTACAGTACTTCTTTTGAACTATCATAGCATTATTTCCAGCAACCTGGAGTGTAATGGAGGCTGGTGGAATTTTAGAATGGTGAGCCCTGATGGCCCTCCCACCACAGTGCTCTTATTCTCATTCCTAAACATGATGCAAACTAAACATTGGTGTAATGTGTGTAATAAAACTTCACATTTACATAACACTAAAAAGTCATAGAACTTGTGAAAAAAATGGTTGACTGGTTTTTAGGAATGTTTACATTCCTACTGATACCACAGATCCAGAGCATCAATGCATAAGCATATGGCTTAAAAGTCCTTTTAGATATTAGTTATTAGTCAATAAAATATGAACTTCAGTAAAATGGGTAAAAGAAGAAAAATGGACAGTTTAGCTCTCATCATCTGTCAAACAAGATTTTCCTCCTAAAATTTTAGAAATTTTAGAAACAATACACATTTTTCCTAAAAATCTATTCTGTTCTTGCCCTACTATATTTGAGATTTTTTATCTATATTAGTGACGCACATTGTAAACTTTAGAAGGCATGATACCAACATAATAGCTAGACTTAAATACTATGAAAATCCAAATAAGAAAGGATTTTGCTAAAATTAATGAACTGAGTTAATTTACATTTCTATTTCCAAGACTAATTGTAAGAGCTTCCACCTTGATTAGAGTCCTTAGTAAATAAAAATACACTCAAATTTTATAAGTGTTTGAATGGCTCAACTATTATGGGAATTAGATTTGACCAAGGTGTTTGTTGATTCAGTTTAAGGATGGAAAAATGAACTTTATTAAACAATATGTTTAAAATGTCACTAATGATTTAATTGTAATAATACTGTACTGAAATTTTAGCTGTATTAAAATATGTTTAAACTAGTTAAGATCCCTTGATAGGAAAGGAACCACAGTATGACCCACCTATATCACTTCTCAGGAGTTATCCTAAAGAATTAAAGTCATCATACTATAGCAATACATGCATATCCATGTTTATAGCAGCACAATAGCCAAACTATGGGGCCAGCATAAGTATCCATCAGTAGATGAATGGATAAAGAAAATATGGTAAATATACACAATGGAATTTTATACAACTATAGAGAAGAATGACATTGTATCATTTTCAGGAAAATGAATGGAACTTGAGAACACTATGTTAGGTGAAATAAGTCATACTCAGAAAGTCAAGTGTTTTAGTTTTCTCTCATAAGTGGAAGCTAGAGAAGAAAAAGGAAAAGAAAAGTTGAGAGGCATCTTATGAAGATTGAAGAGATCTGTAAAGTGAAGGAAAGGGACAAGGAAGAGGGAGGAGCAGAGGGAAAGGGGAAATACTGGGGGATATATTATATTGTTATACTGTGTGCATGCACGAATATATAACAATGAATCCCACCATTATGTACAACTATAATGTACCAATAAAAATATGGAAAAGAAAAATTTAAAAATCCCTCCCTCTATAATCTATCAATAAAAACACTGTGCTTATGTTGCTATTTTTGTCCTCAATCTAATATAGAGGCTCTCAAACTTTCATGGAGTATCAGAATCACCTGGAAGGATTATCAAAGAACAGATTGCTGGGTCTCATCCCAAGAATTTCTGGTTCAGTAGGTCTAAGTGGTGCTCAAGAATTTGGAAACTAACAAGCTTCTGGGTAATATTGATGCTTTGGGTCTGGGACCACACTTTGAAAGGCACTGATGGTTTCTTTATATTTTTCTAAATTATGATGGCTTCCTTTAATACTATTACCGGGCAAGCTGGTATTTACTAAGCCTGGCAGAGATAAATTTGAGTCTGTGATTTATTTGCTTGATGATTACGAAGGCAAGTTAATAGGTCTAGATCAAAAGGAGAATGTTCTACATAGGATCCCTTCCAAGTTTCTGCCCTTTTCGGCATTAATAGTTCAAAGGCTTTCAATTGCAATGCATATGTGGACAGTTCCTGATTTATGAATGACTTGTTTTTCAGTTTGTTGTTTCTTTTTCAATGTTCCACAGATTGCAGAACTAACCAGTGGGAAAAAAAAATTTGATTAAATTCATATGTAGTTGAACCACAGTATCAATTGAATTCTTCCACTACTTGCAAGGAAATGTGTGTCCCAAGTTAATACCAATTAAAATTTATAAAGCAACTTACAATTTCCAAAGTGCTCTTGTAGTCACAATCTCATTTAATCCTCCACAATAATCCTGTATGAAAGGTTTTCATTATAATAACTGAAAGATATGTTCTGCCTAAGATAATGAAGGCTGTTTCACTCTGGACCATGATGTGCTCTTTCCACTTGCCATACTCCTTCTAAAGACCACTTAAGTCATTGAGAATCTGGAGACATGACTGTGCCTGGAAACCCCAACCTCTAAACCCAAGTAATTTTTGACCTACTTTCCTTGAATTTTCTGAGCTTAACACCTATTGATCTTGGACCTAAGAGTTTTGACTTGTTCCTTTATACCTTAGTCCTAGATGTTTCTCTATTTTAGTTGTCCTTGTTGGGTTTGACCTTTGACTTACTGATACAACTTTCATTTCTGCCTAGCAATTCAGGTCCCTCTGAAACTAAAGAAGCATTTAGGAGAAGGCTCATATGTCAGTCCATTAGCTTCTTTGTCTTTTGGTTTCTGAGTTAGACAATCCCTTGCATAATTTCATTCCTGAGGTTCAGACTCGACTTAAGAGTAATAGAGAAGACTGAATAAGATCTCTTCTTGAAAAGCATGTTGTCTCATACTTAATACCAACAGGGCTTCTACAGCTTGGATTTGGAAACCTGACCATGATGCTGGTGGAGTAGCTAGAGTCTGGAGTGACTGATCAATTTAGGGGAACCCAGATCACCATGATTATAGCCATATGTGAGGTCCCCACTCCTCATCCAGAACACTGATGCCTCAGCATATGTTTACAAGTCCTTTTAGAGATCAGTTATCACTCAACAAAATAAATATGCAACAACATCAGGTTGCTAGTTTGAGCAGGCACATTCCTGGCCTTAAGGAGACTCCAGGTTCACAGTCCTCTAGGCTATGTTTTTTCCATTCACTCTTTGAGTCATATAAAGATGACTTAATCGACTTAATCTTCAGTTGTCTAAAGTGCCAATTTTACAAATGCAATGGTAGGGGACAAGTGAGGTATCCAGCTGTCTTAATTAGCACAAATACAGGTACATACCATTAGGACGAAGAAGAATATGTGGCCCGTCTATCTGCCTGAAGAAATGCCAGTGATGAAAGCAGAGCAGTGCCACCAGAAACAAGGGGGTTGGGGTCGCCTTCAGGCCCATGGAGAGTTAATATTAGCCCTCTTCAAACATGAAAAAATAATAATTAAACACTGCTTGTCAATTAATGCCAACTTAAAGAAAGGCCCTACACTTAGATTAAGCGAGGAGCATGGGTTTCTTGAAAACAGCAAGAAAGGGGGAAGGAAAGCGGTATAAAATAATGGAAGAGATAAGGTGAAAAAGGAGAATAATTAAACACACATGTACTTTCACAGAGTTGGGGCACTCATATTTCTAATTAGAATTTCAATGCAGGAGCCCAATTTAACCTTAGGGAGTCTTTATATTCATGTCACTGTTGTACACAGCAATCAATCCAACTCTGGCATCTTACTTGCAAGTCGAATTTTCATATTACATTAGTGGAGCCCCAGTCTCTTTGTATCTTTAATGGATATTTTCTTTTTAGAGTTTTAGTATGTGTTTTGTCTTCTAGAAAATTCTATGCTGAGAGGAACAATAGCCATTTAGATACTGGAATTCAAAAGAGTCAGTGGCTTCCTGACATTAACCCATTTCTTTCTTGACAAATGCAGTCATGGTACTTTTGGAATCATTGTCTGTCATGTCTGCTTCACTGAATTTAGAGGAGTTATCAATGTATGTTCAACAAAACAGCCTGGTGCACTAGGAAGCGGATGGTAAATAAAAGAATCCAGAACATGACACCCGGTAGGTCAGTTTCCAAATCTCTGAAATGGAATTTTGAATTTGTTCTTCTTTCATTGTCTTCAGAATATTCATATTGAACTAACAATTTCTATTTCTGGAGCATATTATAGAACCACAGTCTTTAGTTCTATATAACTAAAAGGTTAGTAATTCTAGCCATTTGCTTTACCAAATAGGAAAATGAGACAAGCTAAATATTTTGCCCCAAATCAGATATTCAATAGGAAATTATTTTAATTCATATTATGTAATGTAGAAATCAAGCATATCAATTCTTTTTTAAAGTTTTTTTTTTTTTGTAGTTGTAGATGGAAAGAATGCCTTTATTTTATTTGTTTATTTTTATGTGGTGCTGAGGATCGAGCCCAGTGCCTCACACATGGTAGGCAAGCACTCTGCCACTGAGCTACAGCCCCAGCCCAAGGATATCAATTCTTAAGTGGAAACTCTTGACTTTCACACTCTTACTTTTGGGTAAGTCCTAATAGGATAACATTATATTACTTCTGAATCTGAAATGCAGTAGAACATTTAGGAGTGAGCACCAGAATAACATCTATCCTGGAGAACATTTAGATGATGGACCCTCCTTGGGTCATCCTCACTCATCTCCTAAGGAAGAGCAGCCTCCCAAGGAAGTGGCCTGACTGACTTCAGGAGCTCAAGGGTAGCTGGGCAGGTGAATGTGGGCACCCATCCTGGAGGTCAGCAGCACTTTACCCTTATATATGTCAGGGTTATCTGAAGAAACAAAACCAACAGGAGAATGAATATATGAATACATATATATGAAAGGAGATTTCTTATGAGAATTGCCTCACATGATTATAGGGGTTGAAAAGTCCTAAAGTATGCCATATACAAATCTAGAAGCTGGAGAATCAGAAAAGCTCATGGTGTTATTCAGTCTGAAGCCAGAGGCTGTAGAACTGCAGGATGGGGTCAGGGTTGGGGTAGAGGTGATGTGCTGGTATAAGTCAGATTAAAAGTCCTCAAACCAGAAGCTCTGATGTCTAAGAGCAGGAGAAGATTGGTGTCCCATCTCAAAGAGGGAGGGAGGGAAGGAGGGGGAAAGTGAGGTGGGAGGAGAGAATGGGAATTTTCCCTTCTTCCATCTTTACATTCTATCTAGGTCTTCAAGGAATTGGAGGGTTCTGGCCTACATTGGTAAGGGCAGAGCTTCCTTACTAGGTCTACTGATTCAAATGCCGAACTCTTCTGGGAACATCCTCGAAGATACATCTAGAAATGTTTGGCCAGCTCTCTGGACATCCCTTAGCCCTGTCAAGTTGACACATGAAATTAACTATCACACCTTTATTTTAGGGGAATTGAAGGTGTTCCTTCTAATGCTCAGGCAGCAAACTGACAAATCACTTGCTGGAGATGGTCTATGGAAGCAGAATTCTTCTTTTGAGGGCACCCAAACTCCAGATCTGAGGTGTTAAAATGAGTCAGAAGTTGGCAAAGAAATCCAGAAGACCTAACATTGATAACATTTAGAATATGTAGCTCCTAAAAAAATGGAGACAAAAAAATGTGGACAAAAATTAATAAATAGGAGAACTTCAAGTTCAAATATAGTAAAGATTTCTCAAAGTCTTGGAACTGAAAAATTCCCCTTTGTTTTGGTGGTACTGGGGATCAAATCCAGGACCTCTTGGTAGGCAATTGCTGTATGGATGGGCTGTATTCCAAGTTCTTGCTTTTCTTTCCTTTATTTTTTTTTTCCAATTTTGGGATAGGGTTTTTCTAACTTGCCCAGGCTGGCCTCAAACTTGAGATCTTCCTGCTTCAACCTCTTAAGCAACTGGGATTACAAAGATGCACCACTGTGCCTGGAAAAAGTTGATAAGTTTTGACTGAAAAAAATCAATACATGAATGGAAGAAGAGAGTCACCAGTTAATTATGAACCAGTGGTCTTAAAATCAGGTAGGGAAATCCCATCTCAGAATAGAAACAGTGAGAGGAAGAAACTGAGAGGGAAAAATATAAGTGATATTGGATGACAGATATAGGTCATCCAAGATACAAATAATGGGAATTCCATAAGGAGAAATAGCAATAAATATAGGAAAGCAATAATGAAATAAATAATATAAGACAATTTCCCTGTATTAAAGGAAGATTTGAACCATTGAAAGGGCTTACTGAGTTTCGGGGATAATTGGGGAGATGGGGTGCAAAAAACAACTTGATCCTAACCACATGCTAATCTTCCTGAGCTCAAAGGATAAGAGGAAAATGATAGAGACTCACAGAAAGAAGGAACAAACTGTTTTCAAAAAAGAATAGAGTCAAACTGGCAAAATCAGACCTCTCATCTACAACACCATAAGTAGGAGACAATAAAATTTATATGAAGTCATTGAGAAAAAAAGAGGGCAACACATGAATTCCACATCCAGCCAAGATATCCCTCATTTACATTTATTTGGGCAAAAGAAAAAATATTTGCATATATGTAAAAATTCAGAGATTGTGTTATCTTTATACCACATTTGGAGAAATATTCAATAAAACCCCTAACAAACAATAATTGAATGAGAAAAGATAAAGAGAATGTGTGTGTGTGTATGAATGGAGGATGATGACCTGAAGGTGACATAAATGCTAAGTAAGGATTCTTTAAATAGAAGTAACATGACTAACGATGTGAAATTTAGGATTTGGTCCTGGCAGGTGGGGTGAAGAAAGCAAGAATTGAAAGCCTTTCCATGAATAGTGACTGGATCAAGACAGCATGGATTCTGTTTTACTTATAAGATTTGGTTCTTTGTTGATCTTTTTTAGTATTTTGATTTAAAAATAACTCATTAAAATACTTTTTACTTTGATTATCATGTTTTTTGACACTCCCTTAAATTTTGAACCCAAAGGCCTCCCTTGCCTTTCCCAAGTTCTAGGCCTGGCTAGCAAAAGTAAGGAAACAGAATAAGAGAAAATTGCAGTCACAAAGCCAAGTAAGAAGAATCCCTTAAGAAAGGCAACAAGAGAGGTGGCATAGGATAAGATCTGAGCAGAGGTCACTGGGTCTGTTTCTGGGCAAGCCATGATTGACGATGGTGGCAATCTAGCCGAGGTAGAGTGAGATCTGAATGGGAGGTTGGGCCGAGAAAGCCACAGACATAGACAATGATTAAAGAATGTATTGCTTTTATAAATGAGAAAATCAATTTTTTTAGTAATTCCAATAGCATTTACCCTTGAGGATGACATCATAAAAATTTCCTATGAACAGAAATTGCTTAGAGCGTCATCAATAGCAAAGAGTTCTCACTTATCTTGGGCTATTGAGGCAGCTGTCTAGATGAAAATGGCCTTTAAAAAGAACTTTCTAAGGAAATCATGCCTCCTCAGATGTCCTATAGCCAGAAAAACAACACAGGCTTTCAAAAAACATTGTTATCTCCCCCTCACATAGGTAGCCTCGCCTGTGGAAAATGGTGTGTTCTCCTTTCCTGCACATCCTTCATTACACACACGTACTTCTGAAGGAATAAAAATAGGAAACTGAGACCCTTTTTAAGGCCCTCTTCAGACCAGACTCCATTTAGGTCCTGCTCTTCCTGTACACACTTGGAGAAGGGTTGCCAAGGAAACCCGAAACAAAGCCGACTTCATGCACTCAACGCAGAAATGCACCCAGGATCTCAAATCTTTATACATTACTGAGGATTGACAATCTCCTTCCCTTTTCTAACTGGAGTTTTAAGAACAACCTTAAAGTGCTTCACATTCTTATTCTTTAAATCTGGGATACAGTCGATGAGGAGTTTTTCCCTCTTATCTTCTGGCTACTTTTCAAGTGTTTTGCCATTACTTCACAGTTTATGTATTCAAAAGTAAACATTATAATAATAGCAACTCTTCGTTTGAAAAAATGAAATGCTTAACTAACAAATTAAAAAAATGTAGTTTTCATTCTGTATTGACTTCTCAGCATCACCTTTAAGAAATATTGCTATGGCTTATATGTTAATTTTAGAACTCCTGAGGCTAGAGTTTTTGTCATTGCTACTCCTGAGAATATACAACCAAATAACCTGATAACACCTCGAAATCTATTGTGTATAAATTGGCTGGTTGCAGAAGCTAATTGTCATAACTGAATGAGGGTCATTTTCAAGATTGTAAATTGATATCTTTGATTTAATCCATTAAATTGTCTTTTGCATCATGTTATTAGAACAAGAAAAATGCATTAAGCAAGAGAGTTCATAGGGTGAAATCAATCTTCTGATACTCAGCTAGAAGCATGGGTGATAGGCTAGATAAAAATTAAACAGGTTTTTCATTTAAAATGGGACAGACCTTATAAGCAGAGGGTACTAGTGGCAATGACTTGTTGAACCCTATGGAGGGATGAAGGCATGTAGAGCAAGAGGATCCATTGGGATTTGGAAAGGATGGTCAGGGAAATAAGATGAGATTCTGTGTGTGTGTGTGTGTGTGTGTGTGTGTGTGTGTGTGTGTGTGTGTGTTTTCCAAAAAAACAAGTTTAACTTTCCCTCGGATCATTGGTTTTTAAGGGCATCATTTTCCTGACTGGGTCTTGCACCAAGGTATTGTTTTCGAGAAGCCACACAACCTCCAGGGAAGAGATGCATGTGATGTTGTGAGAAGCAGGGGGACTAGACACCAGCCACCTGAGTCAGAAGGAGGCAGCCCAGAGTGGTAGCACTTAGGAGGTGTGGCAGTTATCATGTGATAATCATATCCGTGGAGAGCAGTACCTCTTGCCTCACAATGCCCTAGGGTGTGATTATCTTATGATAACCATCTTAAAGATGTCTTTTTTTTTGCTCAATTAACACATATTTCCATGAAAATTAGCTATCAAGATGAGTTATAAAATACAGATATTTAACATGACAGGTTAAAATAGTGCTGATGTCTCCATCCAATTATTGCAATTTGCACTCTGGACAAGGAAAACTACTTGGATGAGTGATTCAACTTGCTAACATTTATAGGTTTTGTAATTGTATATGATTACAAGATTTTCTCATACTGGGAAAACTGTGTTTTTACTGACAGAGCTGTCTTTTTGAAAGGCAGACTCAGGCAGGTTTATATCAGTGTCTTCGTCTCCCATCAATTTGTTCTGTTTGGACCTGCCTTTTTACAATACTTCCCCAGGGATCCCAATACATTTTTTTTTTTTTTTTAAATCCATTCTGTGGCATGCAATGAGAAGGAGCCAGGCCATTTGCTTTTTGAGCATTTGCTGGCAGAGAGTAAAACACACTTGTCATGAGCGCACATGGGCTGGGAATATTTCCTGAGAATAAGTGGGGCAGCAAAGAGAGGGAAAGTTTGTGCATTGTAGAAGTCGGTATCGATCTGAATTCCTCCTGGTTCCTGGCCGAGTTCTATAATATTTTGGGCTGTAATAGCTCTACAGACCATGTGTTCCTTATCTGAGAGCAAGTAAACTCATTCAGATAATCTCTAACTTTCTTTCCGGCTTTAGCATTCTGTGCTTCTGAGGTAAAAACACATACAACATCTTGGTAGACGAAGATGCTAAATGGCTAGGCACTTCCTAAGCTTTGTGTCTAGAGCTGTAGAGACAGTTGACGATGTATGAGACATTTTTTATTGTTACAGCTGAGGGCCATTGTTCCTGGCATGTAAATGGTACAGCCCAGGGAGGCTGCTAAATATCCTACAATGTATAGAATAACCCTCACAACAAAGAATTACCCATCTCCAAATGCTGAGTGCTTACATCGAGACTCCCAGGTCTAGGGCAAGTTCCTCACCGTCTCTAATCTTTAGTTTCCTCATCTGTAAAATGGAGACAATAATACCTACCCAGTTGGGTGTCTGTGAGGATCCACTGAAGGTAATACATGTAAAGCAGTTACTACTGCCTGGTATGTAATAAAGACTAAATGTCATTAATTATCATTATTGCAATGATAGTGCCAATAATATTTTTTGTTGCTTTTTGTTTTGTTGGTGCTGGGGATTGAACCCAGGGCCTTGTGCATGCTAGGCAAGCACTCTACCAACTGAGCTATGTCCCCAGCCCAAGCCAATAATATTTAAAAAAATATATTTGTTACACGCATGGAAAAATTTTCTTTAAAGTCATTTTTTTCAATGACAATCAACTATGCTAACAATTTCGGAACCACTGCTCTAACATACACCTTGGGGATAATTCCTCCAAATGGAAACTGGGTCTCCTCCTTTTAATCACTCCCAACACCTGTTTGAGTGCCTTGTATGTGGTAGGCACTTAGTAATGTGATTGAATGGGATGAAAAGCTAATTCATAATAGGACCCTATCATACATTTTTTACAATTGTTCCCACAGCTTGGCATTGACTGATGTTGACAGACACAACGGTATTATATGCACAGGTCCTAGTCTTTCTTTGTCTGCCTGTAGCAGGTGTAAGGCAGCACGCCTGTGGGCTAAAGAGGCCACTTGTACTCACAAGTTGGGACCTGCTAGCACAGCTCAAGTGATCCTACACCTTAGTTAGGGCCAAACACAGAGAGATGTTTCATTAGAAATAATTGAACACAAATGAAACAAACCCAGGAGTTCAATGCTCTGCAGCTGTGGTTGTCATCAAATCATTCCTCTGTTATATTTATTGGAGTGATTTTGGAACTAATGGACACATGCTTTGAGGATGTTTACATGTACATTGGGTCAATGGTGTGAAGGTCATTTTCTGAGTCTGCTTTTCAGTATTCAAAATTGAGTCGCCTTGAAAATATAAACCACACTGTAGGAATGTGAAACTGAGAAGAAAAGATATTCTTTTAAACTTAAAGCTATCTTCTACTAGAGTTGCATAAATCTAGAAGAGGGATTTATATAATGAATCATAGTAATACTTGTTAAAACTTAACAATATCTAAGTCAACCTGTTGGTGATAGGTTTTTAAATTATAAACACGGAAAATAAATGTGAAAGAGACAGCATATTTAGGAGATAGTTTTTAAAAGCATATTATAGAAGTATTTGCTACATAAAAATATATAATACATGTATAAATTATAAACACAATTATAAACTAGACACCTAAGAGTCCACCATTAAATTTAAGCAATGAAATATTACTAATATATTAAAGCTCCTTCTCAGTCACTTGTTCATTGGAAACCCCTGGATGCTATCCATCCTTCACCCAGGTATCCATTATCCTGAATTGTGCTTTGAAATAATTTTAATGTATATATACTTATCCACAATTTATTTATTTTAGGATTTTCTTATCTTTGAACTTTATACAAATGGTATCATACAGCATGTATTTATGCTGGTCAGCTTTCCATTGTTGTAAGAAATACTTGACATAAACATCTTATAAAGAAGAAAGGTTTATTTGGGCTTATGGTTTAAGAGTCCATGTTTATGGACCTTCGTGGCACAGTACACAACAGTTGGAGCACATGGTGGTGGAGGCTGCTCATCTCATGCCCCCAGGAAGAAAAAAGCAAGATAGGAAGGGCTGGGGTACCAGTCCCTTTTAAGGGCACACTCCCAATGATCTAACTTCCTCCAACCAGGCCACATCTCTTAAAGGTTCTACCACCAATGATCTAATGTTCTCCAACTAGGCCACACCTCTTAACAGTTCCCATTAGCACCATAAACTGGTGTCCACGCTTTCAGCACATTGGCCTTTGGGGGACATTTAAGATTGAAACCATACAGAAATCTTCTGGGACCTACTTTTTTCATTCTGTATCATCCACATAGTTGTGAAGTCATACTTGAATTATAGTCTATTTTAAGATTTTTATTAGAGTTTATCCATTTTCTTGTCCGACAGGGGTCCATGTATTCACTTTCTTTTATATTTTTGATGGAAGGTACCACTGGAAAAACTCCTTTGTATGTAAATATACCTCCAACCTCTTCATCTGGAAAACATAGTAATTCAACTAGTTCTTTAAACTCTACAGGATGCCTTCTAGTCCTTGCTTTTTGGTGATTGTGATCTTTATATATGTCCATTTTACCTACTATGCTGTGAGTCTTTTGTGGACAGAAATATATCTATTTCATTTCTATTTCTCCAGAACCCAAGATGGTAGGATGAATGGTTGTAAGTGACAGAAAAGCAATGCCAACTGGATTCATTTTAAAAAAGAGATCATATTTGTTGGTTTTGATGAAAATCTTAGTGGTGACCCCAAGCAACTTCAGACTCATGTCATCACAGCATCCAGACCCTAGGAAAAGAGAGACTCTCTTTGTAGTTCCTACACAAGTTATTGGATTCACTGTCATAGGCCTGAATTGACTCATCCGTCCATCCCTGATATCAATAACTGTGGTTTCAAGTCGTGAAAGGCTATGATTGCTGTTAGGTCCCTAGACATTAGTAACTCCATTTCGGTTCTGGGACACAGAACGAAAACTTATAAATTGGCAAGAAAAAGAAACTTAAGATATCCTGTTCCCATGACCTCCTCCCCTACAAGTCCCTAAATACAAAAAAAAATATGTTGTTACCCAGCCACCTGCACCCAAGGTCAATTCTATCCTGCTGAACCCAAGGTCATTTCCAACTTGTTCTTGTTCCTTGTTAATATATATATATATATATATATATATATATATATAAAACCTCTATTCAAGTGACTCTGCCTGCTGTGCCTGGCAGAAGGGCAGCCTGGAAGTCATTCTCTGTCAATAAACCTTTGCTTGAGCTCAGAGCTGTGTCTCTTGTGGATATTTGTGACACATACCCTAACAGTTGCTTTATGTCCAAGTCACATATTATGCTCTTGGGGCCCGATATAAACTGCCTGTATTAAGGATGCGAATAAAGTGGCTATTTTAAAGTGAAAGAGGAGGGGCAAAAGAGAATAAGTAGAGATAAAAACAATAATGTTTCTATAGTATATGCTTGATAAATTCTAGGTGAATAAAATTTAAAGGGTAAACAGAAAAGTAAATTTGAGCATCATATAAATAGGAATTGATCAGCAGTAGTAAAGTTTGAGCAAAACATTATAAGATGATGTAAGGGACATATTAAATGAAAGGTCTTTTTCTGGTGGTGAAAATAAAAAAAGGAAGGAAAAAAGATAAGTGTTAGGGTTATTTCAGCATTAATTCTGGGGCTGTATGATGAATGCTTCAGAGATTAGGTGATGGTACAATGAAAACAAATGCCTGGTAGGACTTTGATGGGATCAGGAGTATGGTTAGTAGGAAGCCCAAGCAGGGACTCAATCTCAGTGTCAGGAAGAAAGTCAAATAGCTGAAGGGACAGAGAGGGAGAGAGAATGCAGGATTACCAATGCCAGTTTGGAGGCGATGAACACAATTTGATTTCTCTTGAAGAAAGGATTTTGTCAATTTCATTTTCCCTTTTTACAGAGTCTATATTGGGAATATGGGAATATCCCACATGTAAAAAAACCACAGTATTAAAATTTGGGAAATACTGTAACAATGAAAAGAGATGCATGCAAGCCAGAGATATTATTTCTCTAGATATCATCATCATCATCATCATCTTCCTCTGAAACTTAGGTCAGATACAATAATCTATATTCCTTATGTATAAACACAAGAGATGATTCTATGCATCAGGTTTTAAAAAAAATTTTTTTTAGTTATACATGGACACAATTCTGTAGGAGGCAAACACTCTGCTACTGAGCTACAACCCCAGCCCTATGCATTAGTTTTTATAGACTCAGAATTGAAACTTGAGACCCAGTTAAGTCTTGAATTCAGGAGGGTATCTTTGACTCTTCAACACAGTGACAGAAAGTAATGAAAAACATAGCAACTTAAGAAAGAAAATTTCTTTTTCTTCTAAAGCTAGAAAATTTCAGTGGGGTGGGATCATTTCCAAAGGAAATAGGATGACAAAGAAACTCGTGTCTTTCAGGCACGAACTCGTCCACTTCTCATGCCATTGGTCCCTGCCTGCTTTCCAGTTGTTTGTGCTCCTTACATAATGAGATTTCCTGAGGTTGCATTTTGGGAGTCTTTTCTCTTTTGCTCTTCCTCTTCCCTGGAGGACTTATCTGTTCTTGTTTCTTTAACTATTATCTCTAGTTGGATAATTCCAGATTGTTATCTCCACACACTTAGTTTTAAGTGCCTGTAGGATGTCTTCTAGACACCTTAAGCTCATCATGTCCAAAGACAAACTGCTCAATGTTACTCCATAAGAGTTTTTTTTTTTTAATCCAGCATTCTGTTTGTTGTAGTGACATCATAATTTCCTAGACATAAGGCAGAGTCATCAGTAACCTTTAAAAATTCTCCCTGATGTTTATCCTGGACTGATGAGAGAATGTCTTCTTTTTTTTCCCATCTCAACTGCTGCTTTCCTAGCTAAGTTTCTTCTTGTTACTTCTGATCTACTTTCTGCAATAGTCTTTCTACACATATTATCTACACCACCAGCAATCCATCCTTTGCCAGATTCATCTTCCTGAGGTGCACTTCTAATTTAACCTGGCTTCATGATAAAAACAAAAACAAGCTAGGCGCGGTGGCGCACTCCTGTAATCTGAGCACTTGGGAGGCTGAGGCAGGAGGATCGTGAGTTCAAAGCCAGCCTCAGCAATGGCAAGGCACTTAGCAACTCAGTGAGACAAAAAAGGTCTGGGGATGTGGACCAGTGGTCGAGTGCCCCTGAGTTCAATTCCTGGTACCAGAAAAACAAACAAACAAACAAACAAAACTGAATTTCTACTTTCTACATGATTTAGAGTAAATTCATCTTTGGTATCTTGTGCTTTCTATAATAGACTATCAATCTATCAGTCTAGTTTTTTTTCTTTTATTACTCATTTGTTTATGTTCACAACTCCAGACAATCATTCATTATTTATACATCTTTCCTTTTAACCATGACTTTGCTCTACACAGAATAATAACCACTAGCTCTTTTATAGGACTTCTGTTTCAGACAATAATCTAAGCATGTTATGCATATTAATTCATTCGTTACAACAATCCTAAGAGGTATGTGTTATTTTTAGTTCGATTTTATGACAAAGAAGTCAAGGTGAAGAAAGTGCAACTAACTTGCCCTGAATCACACAGCTAATTGATAGAAGAGTCAGAATTGGAATCCAGGCAGAGTCCATGCTCTTAGTCACCATGGTCTTCTGCTTCTTGTCAAATTTCTAACCATGCTTCAGTGCCCATCAAAATCCTCTCTATCCATCAGGGCCCATATAAGTGCTGCCTCCTCAATGATGCCTATTTTGGTCTTCACAAATAGTGGTGATTTTCCCTGCTTTGAACAACACAACAATTTGTTTGTCTACATTTCTCCCCCTATATATACCATGCATGGTAATTTAGTTTCTCTCTATTTTTATTCCTTAACTAAATAAATAAGGCCCGATTCTTACACTGAATGAAGTCACGATCCTGCATCTTATAACGCCTAGAAAAGAGATATCCAATATTTAATTCATGTTTATTGAAATCAGTTAACATTATTGGGCTCACAAAGGACTTGTATCTACACCGAGAAATCAAGTCAGATAAACTAAAATGTTTATTGCAATTTTAAAAGTCAGAATTATTTGGGGTAGGGTAAAGTCTGTTTAAGAAAGACAGCTTCTTAGTAATACTTTATGTTTACTTCAACACCTTTTGATTTTTAATTCCATACCAGAGTTATTTAGTAGTTCAAAATTATGAATAAAATAACAAGGGAACTTATTTTTTTTAAACCTTGCTAAACTTCACACCTTCATATGCAATTCAAATAAAGCATTTTAGAAACCCTTCCAGCTCTCAGATAGATTAAGCCTTTGACTTGTTCTTCACTTCAAAATATTACATTCTTTGCTTTATTATGCTTATCCACACTCTTGTTCCAACCCTCTATTCCCTTGAATCACACTTTTTAAAAAGAGGGACCCAGTGAAACACTTGTTTAAACACAAATATATGTAAATTCTTTTTTCTACTTTAAGTATCTCCACTAACAACCTGATACTGGGTCCTAAGTCTTCAGGTTCAATTTAAGCCCTCAGTCTGGGACAATGATAATAAATAGCAGTGAACCAGAAATCAGAGTTTTTCATAATTGGATGCCTAATTACTAAAGAATAAGTCTTTACTAAGTGGAATTTGACCCAATCAGATCTTTATCCTGTCTCTCTATGATTTCCTTGCATTTCTCCTATTATAAAAATTAATATTCAGTTGAGGATTTTCTTCCTGGAACCATTTTCACATGTAACCACAATATGTATGTCTATCTGTTGCACAATTTATGATAGAAGTGGCAAATATTTGGATTGTTATTGGAATTGGTAAGGTCATTTTCTTAGTCCAATGTTCCATGAAGTGCCCTAAAGGCACAGTGAGCAGTGGTGGCAGTCACTAATGGAGGATGCATTCATGCTAATAAGATTGCTACTAACATGAGTCGAAGTTGAGATTTCTGCATATAAATAAGGTGAGCAGCAATCAGGCAGCATCTACTTGAAATCAATTGCTAGAGGCTGTGGATACCTAGTAGAATTATATTCTTTTGTCAATGGATTTTAATTTCTTGTGATTTTTAAAAAACTCCTTTTGCACAGTAAAGTATATATATGGGATACTCTGGTTATAATGAGCCAAACAATATTCATTACAGAAGGTGAGCCCCCTTCCTTGGAGTCATTTTATGGACTCGAGAGTTTTAAAATTTAATAGTATCCCAATTTCTAACCCACAAAATTTTGGGCAGAAATTTCACCTCTTTCATATTGGGGAAATCAGGGCAGGCAGTGGGAAAAGAACTTAAAGATCATGACCTCTATAGAATATATAAAATTGAGGGGCAGTTTATGGTCGGGAACAGTTATTTGTTGAATAATTCACCTGTCTGGGAAAGACATCTTTTACAGCGGTATCTGTAGATTGCAGTGCAATACTCAGGTAATTCTGAAGGGGTAAAGGAATCTTCCTGGTCAATTAAGTCAGTAGAATCAAATTAGGTCATCAGTAAGTATGGATGTTATAGTAAAAAAATGCCATCTGATTGATAGTCATTATTCCATCAGACTATTTAAATGCTTTAACACCCTACAAGCAAGTTTTATCTTATTCTACATCAGGCACTTAAAAGTATTTGTTTTGCTACTAATTTAGTATTATTAGTTAACTTTATATAAGAATATATGTTCATATATATAAAATAATAATACTAATCTCAAATCTTGTCTTTCCTAAAGAGGTATTGTTTGAATAAATGAGATAATATAAGCATATCATGATATAAAAAAAGTGAATCCAAAATATCATTTTAAATTTTAAATCATAAATACCAATGTTTCCTAGAGACAATGATTCTATTTCATTCAAGTAACATTTAACACATATTTACTGAGCTCTGACTAAGTGCCAGATAGTGTGTTAAGCAGGTACTGTGACGCTGAGCAAGGAAGACATATAGTATCTGCCTCCAGGAATTTTGCTGTACCAGAAGAGGCAGACATTTACAAGGCATAGAGGTAATGCATGAGGAAATTTTTTTAGCTATGTATGTAATTTAATTTTCTCCATTAGTCTCTGAATCCCTTGAAGTGAAAGGGGTTTTAATCATCATTGTAACGAATATAAGATTTAGTACATGGCCCGTTTTCAGTAAGTGTTTGTCAAATGAGAAAAATAAATCGATGCCAGTTAACTACCCAATGTGCGTATTTAGACTTAGTCATTATATTCTAGGAACTGAAGATCATACCTTTGTGAATCCTGGAACTTTTTATAGAAAAAAAAAATCCCGTTATGTTTATTCAGTGTTCATCCACTGCCAGATACTATACCAATAGCTCTACATGTGCAGTCTTATGTAATTCTCATAACCTTGAGAGGTATGTATTACTTTTATGGTTGACGAGGTTTTGTGAAGTCCAGTAACTTGTCTAAGATCCCACACTTAATAAAGGGCTTAAATCCAGAGTTGTTCCATCCCAAAGCGTATTTTCTGAACTGCTACACAGAATAGTGGCTCGGGTTCTTTTTCACAAAGGCCAATGACTTGGAAGAAACACTTTATTAAGTTTTTCAGAATTTTACTTCTATAATAGAAAATCCCTAAGGAATAACGTTAAAAGTATTTTAGTCAGCGGTACAGAATAGTATTGGTGTTGACAGAGACTCTCAACCCATCTGGTCAGACAGGATAGGCTACGGTCTCATTCCCACAGTGCTTGGCAAGAGTGTAAATTTAACTGGGGAGCAGAGGAGTGTGGTGGGGGTGGTGAGCCCAAGAACATTTGCTGAGGAGCAGGACTCTTGTGGGTGTTCAGCTTTGTGGTGACGTGAGATCTTTGTAAGCACAACCAAAACAATTGCTTTTTTCCTTTTTCTTTCTTTCATTTTTTATTTTTTTTGAGGGGTACCTGGGATTGAACTTAACCACATCCTCAGCCCTATTTTGTATTTTATTGAGAGACAGGGTCTCATTGAGTTCTTTGTGCCCCGCTTTTGCTGAGGTTGGCTTTGAACTCATAATCCTCCTGCCTCAGCTTCCAGAGCCGCTGGGATTATAGCAGTGTACCAACCACCATGCCAGACTCAATTGCTTTTTTTTAACCTCCTCCCAGCCTTGGCTTCCTCTTGTCATGCCTCTTCAAATGATGGCTGCCTCTGAAGTGTAGTAGGGCTATGGAGGTACTTCTAGGGCCCAGAATTTCATGGGAGTGGTGGATGGGACCATGCTGATTACATGATGAATAATTCTTTCCTCACATATTTACATATTTAGCCTCATTAGTAGAAGCCCAACACGAGGTTGTAGGACTACATGTACAACATATGGTCACACCCAAACACTTGTTCTGGAGCAGAAACTTAAGGCAACAAATAGTCAAGTTAGTGGCATTCTCCACCTTCTCTCATAACAGGTTGCCCTCAACTTAGGTAATGTTGCATAGTGTAAAAAAAGCTTCAAAGGCAGGGGACGTTGGTTCCTAGGATTTTACTTTTAACTGGTCAATAACCTTAGATTAGTTACTGTTCTTCTATGAGACTCACTTTTTTTTTTTTTTTAACCTATGATGTGTGGGACTTATGATTCTTAAAATCCCTCATGCCTATTAAAAGGGTAAGCAACATGAGGAAACAAACTGGATTTAAAGCAGTTTCAGTTGGCTTTGCCTTTTGCTAGCTGTGTAAATATGGGCAGTCTCTATACAAATACATCCACACATTCACACAAGTAATATTGGAATATGAATTTTATCTTCCTATCTTATGGGGTTTGTTGTAATAATTAAATTGAAATAACATTTATGAAAGTATTTTGTAAATTGTGAGGTGCTTTTCAAAATTTAGATACTATTAAGTTTTTACATTTATCATTTTCCTAGCTTGTGCAAGGCACTGATTTTGATCCTTAGCACTGAGAATAAAAGATTTTATTTTATTCTTCTAACAGCTCATTCAAATTATTTTTGTGACTGCAATGTGATGTTAGATAGCATTTGAGAAGCTAAGGTTCAATTGTTATCACTTTTTCATAGTTCATTTTGAAAAGTTCATAGTCATAATAAGATGGCAAGCAATCCCATTGATAAATAGGGAAATACCACCCTTGTGCACCATAAGGTGGAATAAATTCATGCAAAATCTGATAAAAAAGAGAGTTAAAGAACTTCTAAGAGTTTAACACTGCTATTCTATTTATCTGATTACATTTATAAAATGATTTCAATAAAACTTACCTTTTCTATGGAAAAATAAAAGAGCATTCTTTTTTAAAAATAAGGTATTATGCTTAAGGAAGAAGAAATACAAAAAAAAAATTAGTTTGCCAGGTAGAGTGGGGCACTGCTGTAATCCTTGTGGCTCAGGAGACTGAGGCAGGAGGATAGCGAGTTCGAAGCCAGCCTCAGCAGCTTAACGAGGCCCTAAGCAACTCAGTGAGACCCTGTCTCTAAATAAAACATACAAAAGGGCTGGGGATGTAGCTCAGTGGTTAAGCCCCATGGGTTCAATCCTCAGTACCAAATTAAAAAAAAATTAATTTGTACTGGATGACAGAATCAGTGAATTTGCAACTCAATTTATGTGAAGCAGGCATATACAGAGGTGATAATAGCTTATCTCTTTCATTGTGTTGGGCATAGTCTCTCAATTTCATATTGGTTTAATGATGACTATCCATTTTATTAAACATTATATTATTTTATTCATGCATTAAAATTAATTATCCTAGTGGCCTACAGTTTAATTTGGTGCCCTTATGCATGCTCAGATGAGCATGTCTCAATAGCAGTTCTCAGATTCTTGACCATCTGCCATAGAATCTGCTGTCTTCTTTTTTGTAAGACTTTGTCTTGCTGTGAAGAACACCCAGAGGGCAGTCATTCAGGTCAAGGAAGCAAGCATGGGAGGTCAACAATTACAGCAACTGGTTATCAGATCACTCTTGGGTTTTGTGGGAGGCAAAGTGACATAGTGGCAAGAACCATGGGAACAGGGCCTGAGTGCTTCTCCATATACTGGGTGGTCTTTTTTTTTTAAGAGGGCTTTGAACCTGATTAGGCAGTGGAGCAAAAGCAGAGGGTATGTCATGGAGCAGTGAGAGTGCTGGGAACGACAGAGTGAAAGATGTTGTGCCATCTGGGTTTGAATCCTGGCTCCACCCACTTACTGCAGTGGGAACTTGTTTATTAACCTCTGTACCTCACCTTTCATTCCCTCACTTCTCAAGTAGATAAAGCAATAACTCCTTCACAGAGTTGTTACGAGTAGCAAATAAATGAATTGTGTGAAACAATTGATTCTCAACAAATTGAGGCCATTATGCCTGTGTAACCTTGAGCAAGTCATTTAACCTTGCTATGTGTCAGTTACTTTCTCTGTGAAATGGGAGCAACATTAGTATTTAATGGTTATTTTGAGAACTGAGTTAATATAATACAAAGGATTAAAGTTCCTGGCATGAAATAAATGCAAAAAATTGTTAGAGGAAGAAGGGAGAAACCTCCAACTGACTGCATCAGGTAGAGTGGCATTTAGACAAAATGAGTTAAGAATAACTAGGATTTTTTTTTTTTTTTTTTTGTGGTACCGGGGATTGAACTCAGGGGCACTCGACCACTGGGCCACATCCCCAGCCCTTTTTTGTATTTTATTTAGAGACAGGGTCTCACTGAGTTGCTAAGTGCCTCGCCATTGCTGAGGCTGGCTTTGAACTCACGATCCTCCTGCCTCAGCCTCCCAAAGTGCTGGGATTACAGGCGTGCGCCACCGCGCCCGGCAATAACTAGGATTTTGACATAATTAAAAACAAAGGACATTCAACCCATAAGAAAAAGCACCAGCCAAAGAACTCCATGGATATGTGTGGTGTATTTGGTGTTGCCTGGATTTTTCACTTGATGGGAAGGTACTATTTATGGACACGTTCAGGAGAAATGAGGTTGGAAGCGGAGCTTGGGGCAGGTGCAGTGAGGATTTTGAGTGTCACGCTCTTGTGTTAGCACATTTCCAACTACTTCCTGGTTAAGTAGTTTAATTTTCAGCCTCATGAGTTGTTCAGCAACATTGTCTTTTCAATGAAATGACTTCTATTCTCTCCCCCTAAAGATAGCTCTTCCTTCCTAATTGTACCCTTGGCATGTTGTACATAGAATATTTAAATTATTTGTTTTACGTGCATCTTTCTCCCCCATTAGAGTTGGGGACAGGAATGGCTATAGAGTTATAACTGTATAATTAGCTCATAATGAGCACCTGTTCATTGCTATCTGTTGGGTAACTGGTTCTCAAAGCAAGAAAAAACAGAAGACAAGGCAGTTCCCTCTCAGTGTGACCACTACGCTGCCTGAGGCCCACGCCTGCTTTTCAGGATTTTGACAGGAGACTTTGTGAGCCAAGTCTCCAATACTTGATCAGTGAATACATTTACTTATTTTTTAAATTTTACTATTCTTTAAATTTTATTTTCTTAATCTAAAAAAATGGTGCCTTATTTATTTATTAAAAGGAATATTAGTTTCTTACATACAAAAATATAAAGATGACTTAAAAACATGTTCTATAATCTATTTAGATCTCCTTACTAACATTTAAGAAAAACAAAAGTTGTAGATGTACATGTTGAGAAATTTCAAAGTGAACAGAAAGACACAAAATAAGAAATGCCTCCTCACTCTACCTCCTTCAACCCCAAATGTTTATCCCCAACTTAACTGCTGTTAATATTTTGTGAATCCTTGATTTGCCTTAAATGATAATGTAAAGCTTTGCAATTTGTGTTTCAATCATATAGATTCTGCCATTTAAAAAAAAACCTTTTGACAAATAAAGTGTGTTTGAAATGTGTATTAATTTTAATGACTCTTATTAGGATGACAAGCAAAAATGTGTCCGTGAATGTAAGTTATCTTAACTGCCTGTTGCCTGTACACCATTTGGATTGCTGGATCAGTCTCAGGCAGTCATAAATATCTTCAGCATTTGCCTTGTAAATCTAGCCTATTCAGTGCACACAATGTCACAGTGGGCCTTCTTCAAACCCTTATTATTTTGCTTAAACTCATTTTAAAAATAAATGTAGAATTGGGGTTAAGTATGATTTTTATACATGCAAACAAGTTGGAAACATTGAGACCCTATCTTGAGCAAATCAGAATGGTCAATTAGGTTTCAGCAGGTGGATTTCTTTGGAGTTACTCCAGCAGTGATTACTGGTTAAGGGGGAAGCAGAAACCTAAAGTCCAGAGAGCTTGGGAAAGACTTGATGGGACCGTGGCTAAGTAGTAATCAGGTAGGACCTAAAGTAGAGAGGTGAGAAGTACCAGAGTCTGGGGATAGATGTGACCAATCCAAGTGAGGCTGCATACTAGAAATCAAAACAGAAGCAAGGGAAGCTGGACAGAATTAGAAGGGCAAACTCTTGTTGAATCTGAATGTGGAGGCCAGATGAATCCTTTTGTGGCAGTGACTCAGGACTCCCAGGACTTCCTGGTTGACCCTGTGCAAACTTAACTGGCCTTATTCCAGTGCACTTGGGCTGACACTGATTTTCCAGCTAAAGCCATGTTCCCTCATCTTCCTTCCCTTTATTCAGGGCATTCTTAAATACTAGGCACTCTATTGAGCCCAAAAAGTAAGCCTTTATCATCAAGGAGCTTACAGGTATTCATTATTGATAAAAAGAAATGAAAACAAATGAAATATAACAGAAAAATACTCTAGTAATTATGCATCATTTTATTAATTCACTGATTCATTCATTCTAGGCAATGGGAAAGCAATAACTCAATCTAATGGGCAGACAAAAATGAATAATTATTTACCAAAGAAATATGACATTGGATACTTAATACCATGAAAGAAAAATATACAGTTAATGTAAACACATGTTAGAGAAATCAGATCTGAGCTGAAAATAATGAGTGTCCTCAGAGAAGTAATGTTGGTATCTCAGGATATCTCACATTTTAAAAATTATTATTGCTCATTCTAAGGGTTATATGACAATATTACTCCATGCATTATGGTCAATACAAATAATTACACTCAGAGGCATTTAGAAATTAATCTTGAAAATATTGTTTTCCATTAATATAGTATTCTCTAAATAATTTTAAGTGAAAAAATTTTTTATGATGGACATGAGTAAATATTAAAAAGCAAGCAATCTATTTAACATCAAGGAAAATATTACACTAATTTCTAGAGAATTTACAAACACCATTTAACAAAGAATTAAAAAATAATATTTGAAATTAATAGAAATTAAAATAAATCAGTTACTTGAACTAGCATTTGGAAAAATTTCACATTAGCTTAAAAATCTTACAAGCCTCTTCATAGAATCTGCAAATTATGAATTTTATCACTGGAAAAGATTTTATGGTTATGTTCTTTAATTGTTTCAGTTCATAAATGATGAAACTGAGGGACAAAGATTTTAATTGACACATTTCCAGAAACAACACAAGTCTGAAAACATTTAAGGAAAAATTAGTGAATCATTTCACAATATTTCCACTGATTTAGGGCAAACATACAAGAAAAAATATACAGAAAAATGTTTAGAGGTCAAGCCTGAACTATAGTTCTTAATTAAAAATGAACGAATCTTTCAAAGCCAGCCTCAGCAAAAGCAAGGCGCTAAGCAACTCAGTGAAACCCTCTCTCTAAATAAAACTGTATAAAATAAGGGTGAGGATGTGGCTCAGTGGTCAAGTGCCCCTGGTACCACAAAAAAAAAAAAAAAAAAAAAAAAAAAAAAAAAAAAAGAAAAGAAAAAAAAAAAAAAAAAAAAAAGAAGAAGAAGAAGGAGGAGGAGGAACTTAGTTTTAAGGAATACTTTTCCAGATTAGATATTTAAGAAATATTTTTATTTCTCCCATAATATTACCAATACACAAGAAAAGCTTTAATAATTTTTGAAGAATAAATAATACCCTCTCATCTCTGCATAAGATATTGTATTTTCTAAAAGAGTTTCATATTTACTCACATAGTTCTGACAGAGTTAGAAGGAGAGAGGGCTGGTATCATCAACTTATAGGAGCGTGAGATTCAGAAGAGGTTCAAGAGTTAAGGGGCCAGCCAGGATTGTATGATGAGACTCACTTCTTTATATTTCTTTCTGTGATCCAATGTAATCTGCTACTGCTACATCTATGTAAGTATGATAGAACATGAGGTGCTAATTTTTTAAAGTCTCTATAAAAATGAATGATCCTTAATCATATTTGTTAATTGTCTGCATGTGTCCCCTCAAAATTCATATGTTGAAACCTAATCACAAAGGTGATGGTATTAGAAGGTGGGGCCTTTGGGAGGTGATAATGTTATGAGCACTCTGACCTCATGAATGGGATTAAGATTCTTATAAGAGACCCCAGAGGGTCACCTTTCCCTTTTGCCATATGAAGACACATAGAAGGCGTCACCTATAGGGAATGGGCTCTCACCAAACACTGAATTTCTGGTGCCTTATTTGTGGACTTCCCAACTTTCAGAGCTGTGGGTAATATACTTCTGTTGTTTATAAACTACACAGTATCAGGTATTAGCCAGAACAAAGTCACTCATAAACATGAAGATTTGTTATCAAGATTTTAAAGATCTCATATTTATTGTGACCAGAATACTTAATGATCAAGAAGATATTGGAATTCAGCAGTTTATATTATATTTAATGGTGAAATACTTAATTATTTCCTCAAAGTTCAGGAATAAAATAAGGACCTCTGCTTTTACCACTTCTAGTCAACATTGTACTAGGGTTTCTAGCCAGGGCAATTAGGCAAGAAAATAAATTTGAAATAAAAGAAGCCTGGACTAGAAAGGAATCAATAAATCTATCTTGATTTGCAGAAGATATCATCTTGTAGATGGAAATCCTAAGGAATTTAATGGTAAACAAACTCAAAAAAGGTTGTAGAACAAAAGATTGATTAAAAAAATCAATTGTATTTCTATGAACTTCAAGTGAATATGTACATGTAAAAATATGAAGTTGTACACCTACCTCATGCCTAAAAAAATTAACTAGAAGTACATTAAAGCCATGAATGTTGATCTAAACTATAAAACTCTTAGAAGATAGCTTAGTGGTCAATTTTTGTGACTTTGGTTTTGGCAATGATTTCTTAGATATGACACCAAAAAACATAAGCTACTAAATAAAAAATAGATAGTGGACTTTATCATAATTAAAAACACTTTTCCTTCATTGGACACCATCAAGAAAGTGAAAAGAAAACTCACTGATTAAGAGAAAATATTTGCAAATCATATATCTAAAGGATTTTTATCTAGAATATTTAAGGAATTCAGCAACAAAACAACACAATTTAAAAATGGGTAAAAGATCTGAACAGATATTTTTCCAAAGAAGAAATACAAATAGCCAATCAGCACATGAAATGATTCTCAGTGTTATTAGTCACCAAGGAAATACAAATAAAAAAACCACAATGAGATGGGTGTGGAGGCACATGCCTGTAATCCCACACACACACTTGGGAGGCTCAGGCAAGAGGATCACGAGTTTAAAGTCAGCCTCAGCAATTTAGCAAGACCCTATCTCTAAATAAAATATAAAAAAGGGCTGGGGATGTGGCTCAGTGATTAAGCGCCCCTTGGTTCAATCTCAATCCCTGGTACAAAACAAACAAACAAACCTGCAATAAGATAACATTTCACATAAAATAGATAAAATAAAAAAGATGTAAAAAGTGCTGGGAAGAATGTGGAGATAGCAGGACCCTCATATACTGCTGGTGAGAATATAAAATGATGCATACATTTTGGCAATTGCTTATTAAATAGTTACCATATAATCTAACACCCTTCCCAGATATGTACCCAGGAGAAATGAACTTATACCTATACAAAAACTTGTATATGGATGTTGATAGCAGCATTATTCATAATAGTCCCACAGAGAAAACAACCCAAATATCCACCAACTGATGAATGAATAAATAAAAAGTGATGTATCTTACAATGGAATATTATGCATCAACCTAAGTGAGTGAAGTACTGCTATATCTTACAACATGGTTAAACCATGAAAACATTATGCTAAGTGAAATTGAAATCAGTCACAAAGACTATAGACTATATAATTCCATTTAAGTGAAGTATTCAGAACAGGCAAATCTATAGCGATAGAAAATAGATTAATGGTTGCCTAGAGGTGGGGAGTGGGATGAGAGAGGAAGAAAAATGGAAATTGACTATTAGTGAGCATTTGGTTTATTTTAAGGGTGACTAAAATATTCTAAAATGAATTATGATGATTAATGCACAACTCTGTAAATATATTAAAAACTATTAAATTATATACTTTAAATGAGTGAATTATATGAAATGTAAATTATATCTCAATAAATTTTTTACTTAAAAATCTCCCAAAACAAAACCCGACATTGAACTATTCTGGTAATGGTAAACAAGAGCCTTAGTGACAGAATGAGATGGGAGTGGATCCAGGCTGGATCCTGATTGCACTGGGGGAGGGGGTGGGGGGGGGAAGCTTACAGGGAAGCCACTGATGGCTTCCCATATAAAACTTTCTCCTTCAAACTCTCACCTTTCATTTGGGCTCTTTGGAAGAAGAACAACAGAAACCAACTTAATTTAGTTCAAGAGTCTAAGAGAATATATATAAGGATTAAAGTCCAGCTTACTACACCCTAGAAAAGAATTACAACTAGGTCTCAGAAGAGTCTAGAAAGAGAACCTAGAGAGCCATCGGTGTTCTAAAAAGTTCTCTCTCTTGCTCTTCCCCTCTTTTGCTCTTTCTGTCCAGCATGACTCTGTTCTTGGTCCACAGGGTGGAGTTGGGGCATCTTTTGCTTCCCACCCCCAGCCACTCTCATCATAGCTGCATGCAGAGATAAACTGTCTTCTTGTAATATCATTTCTCATTTGAAAGGATTAAGAATCTGATTGGCTTGGTTCAAGTAAATTGTCTCCCCTTAGTCCAGTTAGCTATGATGTAGGGGTGGGATCATACATGTCTCCTGGATGCTCACAGTAATGAATCTGAAGGCATAGTTATAAGAAAGGGCAACAGTTCATGGATTGAACAGGTATTCATAAGAGACTTTTGAATGGACAAGCAATATTAATAATGATAAGAACAGTTGTAATACAAATACAAATAGCTCCAGCTATTGAAGACCTGCCTGTTTTAGAATTATCATTGGTGTTTAACATCTGTTGGCTCATTAAACCCCACAGTTCTGTGAGGTGATATTAATAGTCCCATTTTGAAGATGAGGAAACTGATATTTAAAGAGGTTAAATTGTTTTCACAAGATTTTACAAGACTGAATCCTCTATGCAATGCTACCAATTCTTGGTATCTGTTATGGTTTAGGTATGGTATCTCCCGAAAGCTCACATGTGAGACAATGCAAGACGGTTTGGGGGAGAAATGATTGGGTTATAGCTTTAGCCTAATCAGTGAGTTAATCCTGGATGGAATTAACTAAAGTGGTAGGTGTGGCTGGAGCAGGTGAGAATTGGGGCATGGCTTTGGTGTATGTATTTTATCTGGAGAGTAGACTGTTTCTCTCTGCTTCTTGATCACCATGATGTGAGCTGCTTCCCTCTGCCACACTCTCCCACCATGATGTTCAGCCTCACCTTGAGCCCTGAGAAATGGAGCCAGCCTGCTATGGCTCTGAAACCAGACCTCTGAAACCGTGAGCCCTCAGATAAACCTTTTCCTCCTCTACAATTTTGCTGGTTGGAGCCTTTGGTCCCAGCAGCGAAACAGCTGACTAAAACAGTATCTCTGTCCTTCTAGCTTAACCTAGCATTTCCCAGCCTCTAGCTTTCTCTCTTCTGTATGAAGACATAGGGAATGGAGAAGACAACATTGAAAGAGGTTATTCTGGTTATCCAGTTCCAACCATACAAAACAATGGCTAACAGTAACAATTTACTCTAATGGTCATAGTTTTGATCTCAGCAGGAGAGTAACTTGGGGGACTTTCATGTAATCATCATCTGACAGTAGCCAGGGATGGAGTTCCCTGAAGGCTTGACAGGGATGAATATCCAAAGCAGTTCCTTCACTTCCACCTCTGGTGCCTCAGCGCTTTTCCATGTGGCCCGTGGTCTCTCTGCAGCAGAGGAGACTGCACTTCTCACATGGCTGCTCAGGGTTCCAAGACAGAGTCCCCCAAGAGTGAGCATTCCAAGAGAGGGAGGAGGAGGAAGTTGTCAGTTTTTTTAAAAGCTAGACCTAGAACCGGCATAGCATAGCATCCCTTTCTCCGTATCTAGCAGTCAGAGCAGTCACAGGCAGCCCAGATGTGAGAGACCACATGTGTAGGCTGAGTGGAAGAAGAGGAAAGGAATGAATGGAGGCCATCTTTGGAATCAAGTTACCACAGTGGTTGTGAGGAAAAACAGGAGACATAGCAAAATAATGGGCATGACAAAATGGGGTCTTTTGAAATAAACATAGTCATGCACATGAGGTCTGCACTCCACCTTTGCCTTGGGATGGCCATGGGAATCAATTTCTGAGAAAACATTTTTTAAAACAGTTCCTCCAAATGTTCCTGCATAATATTTCACTTTAGAGAGAATTGATCCATTAGGTAGAGAGGTGAATTTCATCCTCCAAATTCTAGCTTGCTCCTGAGATTTTCTGTGGGTGTAAATATCCCAATAGTATAGAAAGCTAGGGCTATGAGAGCTGGATCACCCACTCAGTTCCTGTGCTTGCAGATAAATCACAAAAAAAATCATAACTGAAGCATTTCGGTAGGGGTCCAACCTATTTTTAAAGACTCACAGAGGAGAAGGTTCCACAAAACCCTTAGGGAACCTGTTTTTCGATGCAATCCTCCTTTATGTCTGACCTAAGGCCTCTGTGCAGCATGTCAGTCACCTCCCTGAACCTGGCTGTCCGTGCCTGGGAAACAAAGCACTCACCTGCTTCAGAAGGAAGTTATTTGGATGAACTAATGAATGGTTACAAAGGGCTTTGAAAGTATAAATTGCTGCATAAATACTTAATGTCTATATAAATACCTTTGCTTCAGCCTAAGGGGGGCTGAGGCTTTTTGAAAGATTTCAACCTTATGGAGTCCTGAATAGTGAAGATAAAGCTCCTGCTAAGTGAGGATAAAATGATTCTTGCTTCAATTATGTATATTATTTATTGCAAAAGCTTTTTAAAATAGAAACATAGCAAATTTTAGAGAGAGAATGAGAGGAAAAAAGAATTTCATGGTTCCCCCAGATTGTAAGCTCTTTTAGCCAGATCTGTGTTCAATACATGCTTTTAAAAATATGTAATTCATGACTATTATTGGTGTCGAGAAATTATGTGCAAGTGCTTTCTTGCATATGATGTTTCCTTGGAGGAGTGAAGAGATGGAAAAATCAACACTAATTTTAAGTGATCTTTGTTTTTCCCTCCTCTTCCACTTTTAAGACATTATTTAAAATGAAGTTGATTATTTGGAATGTGCCTTATCAATATTTTATTTTGATACTTAGAAGTTGGAAAACCTGTTTAAGGATTATATTAGGTAAGAGTTGCTTCTTCAAATAAATTATTTTTTCCCCATTCCTTTCTGCTGATGAAGGCTAAAACAAGATAGGGGTGTATTGAACACACAACTGGAGCAAACAGCCATTCTATATCTCTTCTTTATGGCTTCCTTTCACTGGAGGGATTAGTAGGTCAACAAAGATAAGGGAATTATTTAGGATCTCAGATTCAGAGGAATTTAAAGCAAACAGAGGTAAGTAGAGGAGGCAGAGGATCCATATGGAAGAATCATTTTAGAAGAGAAGCTTTCTTATGGGCATATGCAATTCCTTGTGGTGCCTCTGCCAGGTGGGATAGGATGCTTTGAGTCTCATGACCCAGGAAAAAGCTGAAGAGATAGAGAAATGAATTGTTCCCTCTGAGATTCAAACTGAGCCCAATGGATCTTCACACCGTTTGAACTTCTGAGGAAAGAACGTCTGCTAAATCCTTTTTATCCTTTTGTCTCTCCCATAGTTGAGCCTCAAGGTGCTCTCATCCAAGATGGTGGGAAGAATAAATTAAGGGAATGGATGCAGCTCGCAATCAGACGAACAGTGTAGTGTCTCTAGGAACTATTTTGGAGAGCTGCTTTGTAATTAAACTGAAAATGACATATTCAGATTTGATTAATCTCATGTGGTCAGTAGGTATGCTTGAGTTGAAGGTTATTGTTTTTTGTAATCAACAACAGGCTCTTCTGTGTGATAAATTTGGAGGAGAAGGTTTAAATAATAGAAGCGACAAAATATTGATCCATGCCATGGTCAGAGATTAGGCTCATGTTCCCAAATATAATGCATAAAATGTTTTGCTATACTTAATATAAAGAGACACTGAGTTAGGTTGATGTTTATATAAGTTCATATATATAGTTCATACACATGTGTGTATGTACACATATGTTTATGATTTTAAAAGTCACATAATTATTTGACCAAAGAAGCCTGTTTTTCAATTGGTTCCTAACCCTATTCTCTTACTTCTTACACATGATGAATTTGGAGTTATAGATTGTTTCCTGTGGCATTGTTGGATTACGGCTCAAACCTAAACTTTAAAGATTTAATTTTCTGTTGTTCTTAATGAAATAACCAAAGCAGCCGCTCCCTGTGGTGGGATATGAAAAGTAGTGTATAGATACCTACTAAAACATTTGCAGACCTCCTCAGTTTTCTGTTTTTAATGTGATGAAAATTTGTACAAATAACAAAGAAAGAATGTCATGGTAACTAAAACATTTCCTATACATGTATTTTAGAGGGAAGCTAAATCAAAGGTCTTCAAAGAATTACTAGGGTTCTTTCTAGGAGGTTATTGACAAATATGTAGTTTGTCTCTGGAGTTTGTGCCTCTTTCACAGATTGGTGTATTTGTGATCCCACCGGCAGAATAAGTGTCTGTAATTCATTTCTCCTTGTTAACTAGTGCGCCTTTGTGTGTAGGATGATTGGCAGCAAACTCGGCTGAGTCCCAACGGATGAGCTTGTTAGCAAAACCCTAGCATCCTATCTCTAATAAAGCATATCAGCAGTACATTTTGTCCTATCTATTAGCCTCTCTGTTTCTTTTTTTGTGAAAAGCTGAGTGTCCCTTTGAAGCAATGACAAATAAACCCCTGAACTGAAGTGCTAGGCTGCCTTACGGACAGCTGGATAGTAAATGTCACACCGTGTAGAGAATGCCTATTATCAGAGTGAGCCATTTGTTCCCGGCCTTTCAGTATCTTAATGTAATACAAAATTGCTAAATCAAGCCCCATGTCTGTGACAGAACATAATTAATGAGAAAGCAGGAGCCAATTCAACACTCTTTATTGGGACCTAATTGGCTCAGGCAACAGAGTTGTCACTCAACAAGAGACTTCCTTTAAAGCAATTTTGTTCTTGGTTGTATTACAGAGCCTATTAAATTGTCCCCTCCTTGATCACACAAAGAAGTATCTGCATGCAATAATTAGCTTTTCCAGGGGGAATTTTTTTTAACTCATGCAATACCAGAACATTTTAAAACTGTCTGGAAAAATACCCAGGCCGTGGGGATGTGCTTCCATACTGAGCAGCACTTGAGGCTGTTTTCCATTCTGCCGAGGAACCAGAATCTGCTGCAGAAAGCTGACAAGGAGCCCAAGGAAAAGAGAAATGTGTTCCAATGCGTAGGGTGGGAGGATGAGGAGGGAGTGGGTAGAGGAAATTACTTTGATGGGTAATCGAAACTCACTTCATAATCTGCAGTTACGAGGGCCAAAATGGAATACCTATTGTACATATCTAAATACATGTTTAGTTTTTTTTTTTTTGGCCATACCTAATTCTCTTAGCAGTCAAAATTAACAGAGTGATGGCAGGGGGTGAGGGTTAAAACATGTAGAGAAACCTGAGTTGTCTGAAGCATATTAATCCACTCAACCACATCTTAGAATTTGATGGGGCACCCTATTTCAAAACCAGCACATATATTTAATGTCATGTGGTTATTTTATTACAATATAAAATTTCACTTTGAGGGATTATATTTTTGCCCTCCTCCTTATTTAACAAACCTCAAGATAAATGTATTCCTCGTATTTGTGTTATTGTTATAAAACTGTTTTTTTTTTCTGTCAAAATATCTCAGACTTAAAATAAAATCTGTGCCTTGTCTTGATAAGTTTTAAGACAATGTGACATGCAATGACTGAAGATCATGGGGAACTGAGCTTACAGCTTACACTGGCATTTGCCAGGATTTTGAGCAAAAAAGGACCCAACTGGCTAAGCTAGAGGTAAAGCAATGGGAAAGTTGTAGGAAATATACTTTAAAAATGCAAAGTAGGCAATAACTAGCATGAAGTCCAAAAATGCAACAGTTGAAATTAGAAATTATTAAAGGTTGATTAAGTGACAGCACTTTGAACAGTCTAAATAAAGGCAAGTATGTGGTCCCTTTCTTGAAATAGCTGTCAATTTCTCCCTTCTGTGCCTTCAGAAACAACGCAAATACTGTCTAGTTTGCATGGCAGCAGCATTTGGTTGGATTTAGAGAGCTATTTGCTTCGGCATTGTTACTTGTCTCAATGAGGAAGTGCCAGATACTAGGATAGAAGGCAAACCTCTGAAACAGAGGCGAGCCGAACTGTTCTTACTGTGCTGCATGGTTTAGAGAAGGTTTGCAGCTGCTGAAACCCGGGGAATGTGCCCCAGCCATGACAGCATTATGCAGCAGGCGCACATAGTGTAGCCCTTCTTTAGATTTGCGAGCCTTTGCCGACACATTAGCTGTATCGGTTATTGTAATTTACTCCAGTAATACACAGAGAACTTGTTGGGTTTGCTGTCCTCTCTCAAATCTACCCTTACAGAGTGAGCAAAGTCGGAGTTGTGAATGAATGCACTCTGTTTGAAAAATATTAGTTGTTATTCCATAGGGTAATAGAAAATAAAAGTAACAGCAATACAAAAATATTAGTCAATAATGTCCTTTCCCAGGTGACTCTTGAACCTTGTGAAAGCACACATTCTCAACAAAGATTTATTAGACAAGTTGGGGAACACATGATAATGATAGCAAGAGCTGCCAGAATCTAATTTGCTTTAATTAATCATTTGCTTCATAACACGGCGATTCTTCTCCCTCCCCACCCCCCCCCCCCCACCTTTTTTAACTGTCTAGATTATTTTAAAACATTAGATATTACACTGTGGATGGCTGATGAAACTGAAATTGAATGCTGTAAAAGTTAGATTAAGAATTCATTTAACAGTATAAACATTTCAGAGTGCAGGATGGTGCCGATTAGGTCAAGTGAGTATGGAGTGATAAAACAGTCATGGAGCTGAGAGAAAATATATTGTCAGGGGGCACTCAAACAGGGGAACTTAGTCTAATTTAAATGCTAGGGCGGACAAAAACATCGCCAGCTAGAAATCCCATTATAATTATTCTGTGGTATCTTTCTTTGGTATTTTAGTAACACAGACTGGTAAGAAGTCGGCACCTCAGTTTAAACACATTTATTCATTTAACTATACAAACAAGCTTCGATTGGGACCCGAATGAGTTCTCGTGGTTAGGCCAAGGGCTGAGTCAGAGGCCACATTGCCTAGCTCTCTTAGTGGGAGTCAGTGGATGGCATCAGATTCTCAGCACAGCCAAGAAACCAAAAACTCATCCTACCCTCTGGGTAGCACTGAGCAGGAAGGGTTTTCTTCTCCCCACTTCTGGCCTGGGAAGCGGCCAGCCTCAGGGTTGCAGACTGCGAAGCTGAGTGTAATCAAAGAGGCAGCCTTTGGGCCACAAGGGGGCACTCCCGGACACCCCGGCCGACTGCAGCACAGGGCCAAAGCCCTGCAATTCGCCTGAGAGGCGAGGGCTTTCCCAAAGGATTGAAGAGCAACCTTGTAGTCTTATCTGGCCCAAGAAGACTGCGGACATGAGTGCTTTTGTGTGACACACCCTTGGGAAAGAAGATGGAGGAGCATTTGTCTCTTTCTTAAAGAAGCAAAACACTTGTGTTCAGAGGTCTTGCAGCTTATTCTGTAATGCTATGAGCATTAAAAATCCAACTTATGTAGCATGATCCTGAAACACAGAAGACACTATGTATTTGCCATTATTATTAAACACCTCAATGCTATAGTCTGCTTGCCTCTGCACTTTGTGCCACTGTCCCCCATATCAACCACATTATGATATTGCATGTCCTCACGTCCACACGTCCTTCTCCTTGCTGTTTTATAATCCTCTCAGGCATTGTGTTTTTTTCCTCATTAGATTCCCATCAAACACAATGTTTGATTGCACATAGTAGGTGCTCAATTGGTGTCTCTTGTACGGACTAGTGGTTACTTATTGAATTCTGCAATTTGGCCACTGGCCAACTTTCAATAAGTATATAAGACCTTAAATAAATATTTTGCAAAGAAGCAGACATCTGTGTGGGTGCCTAGCCTTTTTTCTTAAACAGGTTTTGTAACTGCTTTCAGAATCTGTTCTAGAACCTCCCAAGAAAATGAGTTGTAACATTATAGTTCAATCTCTTTTTTTTCTGAATATAAATAATGTTCTTCAGGATAATCAATTTATTATTGAATTCAAATTGATAATCAATGAATTCAAGTTGTTTTCATTGAATCATGACGGAATCATTAAATCATGGCTATCATTGACAATATTCAGAGGCATCTCCCAGAATCCATTCAGCAGTGGCAGCAAACACGGAGTAGATATATTTTCTCACCGTGGTTCTTTGATGGAGACTGTACTCCTATACTTTGTTATGCTTAACACAAACAGGCCATTTCATTTTCCTTTCTACTTCAGCTACCTCATCTGAAATACATTTGATTATAGTTGTAATTGTAGAGTAATACATAGTTTGCCCATTGTGATGGGAAAATGAGAATGGTGGAAATTCTATTCTGATATTCAAGGAAGTTTCGGGCTATGAGGACCACCAACTCATTTGGAATTTTGTAAGAAAAAGAACACTGACACTTCCTGCCTCATCAATAACAGAAAGCCTTACAAACTCCTGTGGTTAAAAAGCTGCAGTCATGTAGTTCTCGGTTTCTTGAGAAGTTAGAATGTCCACTGTGGCTCAAGGCACATCTTCAAACAGAGTCATAGCAAATTTTGTGCTGAGAAGCAGGGCAGAATCATAAAAAATTTGGGGGTTGCCTTGCAATTTTCACCCCTAAAATACAGGAGGAAATTACAAGCTGGTATTGATTTGACTGACTTCTTTGAATCTCAGTGAAGGGATGTGAACAGAAAGAAATGCACTGTCATTTGCCTAGTTCAGAATTTCTTAACATTTGAAATGGGGGGGGGGGGGCGTGGGGGTAGTAAGTAACTCCTGTGGTCCCACAGGGAGCATTGTAATCAAGGAGAGCTCTGAACAGTGTTAGAAGGGCCTTTACATCTCTTCCAGCTCCCGGCAATATGCACTTGCAGAATTGGTTAAATGAGCCACCATACTCTGGTCAATATGAATAGGCTTGTAAGATGCTCAGTTTGATTTAATGGCCACCCATGGACTTCCATACGCAGAAGGGAGTGTCATATTCAGTCTGAATAAAGCTCGAAAAAATCAACTACTCCATTTGGCATTGTAGCTGTATTTTAATGTCCTCTTCAGAATTCTCCGTTATAGTAACATCTCTGCAATCAGTCTAGCATAAAAAGGCCTGTTTATAATAAATTGGTCAGCTTCTTATATGTGCCTATCTTTCCTGATGGATAGCAAGTGATAAGATTGTTCCTTGTAGACTAGGCTGTAAGTTTCAATATGACTAGTTGTATCTCTCCATTTGTACAAGTGATTTATTTCAGGTTTTATTTCTGTTTTGAGTCTTTGTTTTCATATTGTCTCATAATTGTCCTGTGTGTGGGTTGGGGGCAAATGATTCTCCCTGTGAATTGTAGGTCTTTGGGGGGACATATAAGTGAGATGTAGTTTATGAAGAAGCCAGGAGGTAAAAAATAAAATTGTTCAGTCTTTTGTTATCCTTTCAATTAGGAGACCTATGTGACAGTTGTGAACTACAGTGCCCTGGACAGGAAATGTTGGCAAAGGTAGAAGTGTGCCACTGATTTGTATGAATATTCTGAGATGGAATAATCACACTGCCTTGTTAGCACATAATAATCACCCAGTGCAAAAGACCCTAGACCTTCGGAATCACTCAAAGTTTTCATTAGAGAATCAGCAGCGCTTTCAACTCACTCTGGTGTACCTCAATGTTGAAATTGCATATTACAGGTTATGCTCCTATAAATAAAGGACATTTTGTTATGCCCACACTCAGCTGCATTCCCTACTGTGATTTCTTTACCAGCCCCTGCTGTGACCTATTGCCAAATACAATGCATTTATTGGAGAACTGTTTTTTTTTTTTTTCCCTGAACTTGATGTCTATCCAGAAGACAAAAACACTGATTAAGCAGAAAGAGGATAAAAGTCCTTCAAGAACAGAGTGACTCTGGACATCAGCTGCAGACTTTTGTTAATTCATCAATGTCAACAGTCAAGAGATGGGGAAAAGGGACATCCTGTCTTGAGAGTGACTTCCCAACCATCTCTGTTTGGCTTCCTTGTGGACTAAAATTAAACAGGAAATGACCAAGCATGCACCTTGGCTAAATTTATAGTGGTTGCTCTGGCCTCTGGTGCAGTTTTAAAAGAGATCAACTCTAAGGCAACTTTTTTGCCTTTATTTCTCTTGGAGGAATCTACAATGGATTCAAGGGTGGATAACTTTTGGAAATAATAATAGGATTATTTACAGCCTGTTCCTTTAGAATATGTTCCTGTTTCTCAGTCCTTCTCTTCTTTACTCAAAATGTTTAGACTAACTAGCTTTTCCAGAGACAATAGTCACCTAAGTTATAACATAGATAAGGAAACCTTTGGTTTTTTAAAAATATTCTTTTCTTTAGTCATTTATTGGCCCATAGGCATATAACTCTGCAGGCCAATGATTATGAAGCTTGTATTATGAATTTGGGGTGGTGGCAAGGCCAAACAATAACTATTATAAAGACATCAACAGCTGGGCATAGTGGCACACACCTGTAATACCAGTGGCTCAGGAGGCTGAGGCAGGAGGATTGCAAGTTCAAAACCAGCCTCAGCAAAATCTAGGCACTAAGCAACTCAGTGAGACCCTGTCTATAAATAAAATACAAAATAGGGCCGGGGATGTGGCTCAGTGGCTGAGTGCCCCTGAGTTCAATCCCCACTATCAAAAAAAAAAAAAAAAAAAAAAAAAAAAAAAGACATCAACAACTTACACTTTCATTTAAAGTTATTGTGGCTCCTGTTTATAAACATTGTCTCAAATGTTATCACATTTTGCAGAGTAGGAAGTGAGGGTTCCATAATTTTCTAAAAGGCACTGTTTTAGCCAGCTTTTCCTTGCTGTGAACAAAATAGCCGGCAAAAACAACTTATGAGAAAAAAGGCTATTTTGGCTCACAGTTTCAGAAGTTCAGTCCATGGTCAGCTGATGCCATAGCTTTGGGCTCCAGGTGAGGCAGAACATCATGGCAGAAGGGTATGGTAGAGGGAAATGCTCAGTTCATGACAGCCAGGAAACACAGAGAGCTCCATTCCCAGGGACAAAATATAAACCTACCTCCCCAGTGACCTACTTCTCCAGTCACACCCTACCTGCTTACAGTTACTACTCAATTAATCTATATCAGTAGATTAATCCATTGGTTAGATTACAGTACTCAAAATCAAATCATTTCATCTCTGAATATTCTTATATTGTCTCACACATGAGCTTTTGGAGGATACCTCATGTCTAAACCATAAACACTCCAACCCTGGCCCCCAAAAGTTTATGCTCATCTGATAATACAAAATACATTTAGTCCATTTTAAGAGTTCACATAGTCTTAACAGTTAAAACACTGCCAAAAGTCTCAGTCCAAAATCTTATCTGATATTCAAGGCAAACTTTTGGATGTGAGCCAAGATCAAAAGCAAATTATATATATGCCCAATACATAATGGCACATTATGTATTCATTCCAAAAAGGAGAAACAGCAGAATAGAAAGAAGGGATGGATCAAAGAAAAACTGAAATTCAGCTGGGCAAACATGTCCTGTAGTTCCATGTCCAGCTTTTGGGGCACATGGCATCGTGAAATTCTCTCAAAAGGGCTCAGGTAGCTCTACCCCTATGACATTTCTTGGTTGCAGCCCACATGGCCTCTCTCTTGGCTCATCTTTGCTTCATTTCTGCAGCTTTCCTTGGCAGATATTCCATGCTACCGGCTTCTCTTAATCTTAGAGAGCTCCAATGTAGCTTTGGCATCCTTCTCACATCTTCATTCAAGCTCTATCAAGAGGATGCCTGCAGGGATTCCAACCCTGCTATAAGGCCTTCCTTTGAAATCTTGGTGGAAGCCTCCATGAATCCTAACTCCAGCATCCTGCATTCCTGCAGAATCAGCATCATGTGATTGCCACCAAAATCTGCTGCTATCTTAAGCAATAGCCAAGCCTCCTGGGACCATGGCTGCAGCAGCCTCTGAGTGGCAGTGAGGCTGAGCATGGTGAAAAAACTTCCTAGCAACCCCCTGCTCTCATGCAAGGAGGTTCTCCCATGGTCTCTTCTCAAAGGAATATTTACTTTTACCCTTTGAACCTGAGATGGGTGTGGTGTTGCTAATTCCTAAAATATCCTCAAGCCATGTTTCCTATTGCCTCTGTGCAAAGTACTTGGCATCTCTATAGTGGCTATAATGTCTTTAAAAACCACACCTCCTTTAGCCCCAGTTTTACTTGCAATTTTCTGGCCAAATTGCAAAGTTTTCAAATTTTTCTTCTGATGGCCACAGTAAACTTAGCTAAAAGCTGCCAGAAATATCCATGCCACCACCTGAATGCTGTGCTGCCTTGAAATTTCCTCCACCAGATTATTAACTCCATTACCTTTTAATTCAGCCTCATAGAAAATCTCAGGACATGGGCAAAATATAGACAACTTCTTTGCCAGAATGTAACATGAATGACCTTTAGTCCAATTTCCAATAAACCTTCTCCTCTAAACCCTCATAAGCCAGTCTTTACTGTTCATAGTCTTATTGGCATTCTGGTCTTCTGAGCCCCCCACCAGAATTGC
This sequence comes from Tamias sibiricus, assembly GCA_025594165.1. Taxonomy (NCBI): domain Eukaryota; kingdom Metazoa; phylum Chordata; class Mammalia; order Rodentia; family Sciuridae; genus Tamias; species Tamias sibiricus. Next base: position 77,428,702 of record CM046659.1, read on the forward strand.
CCATTAAACTCTACTTGCAACACTATAAAGATTTTCCAGCTTGCATCTCTAAACTTTTCAAAATCCCACTCACACACCAGCTCCAAAGGCTTCTGAACCATATGGTTAATGGCAGCAACAGTCCCACTTCTTGGCACCAATTAGTCAGCTTACATCACGGTGACCAAAATACCTGACAACAACAATTTAGTGGAGGAGAAGTTTGTCTGGACTCATGGTTTCAGAGGTTCAGTCCATGTTTAGTGGACACCATAGCTCTGTGTCCCAAATGAGGAAGAATATCATGGCAGAAGTGTGTATCATAGGAAAACAGTTAAGACATGGCAACTAGGAAGGGGGGGAGCTCCCCATTTACCATGGACAAAATATAAACCCCAAAGTTATACCACTGTGACCAACTTCATCCAGTCACCACCTAGTTAATCCATACCAGCAGCTTAATCCATTGATTAGGTCACAGCTCTCATAATCTAATCAATTCACCTCTGAATATTCTTGCATTGTCTCATACATGAGCTTTTGAATATACCTCATATCTAAATCCAAACAGCCACTTTGTTGACAGTACTTGAGAACAAGTTTTTGAGTTAGATAATCCTGATTCTGCTATTTAGCAGAATGAGCTAGTTGCTATTATTATTCTTCATCTGATTTTGAGTTCATTGTTTTTTCCACTTAGCATACTACCAATCTCAAATCTTTTTATTTAAAAATAAGGTACAAACAAAGGTAATATATTTTCCTAATACTGTCCATAAGTAAGTTAATTTTAGGTGCTGCACTGCGAACAGTTGTGGGAATTATAACTAGTTTTTCTAAACACAAACAAATAAAAACCCCAAATAAATCAAACTTGTTCCAAAGACACCCCTGCCCCAGCCAGTTCTTCTGCTGCTTTTGATTGGCTGAGAGACAAAGCTTATCCTCTTAATCTATCATAAACAAATGTCACTATCTTATACCGCTTATATCTGAGTCATCATGAAGTGGTAATGTGTCTATTAAAGAATCAACAGCTGCCTAAAAAGAAGAATCTGAAGGTGGCCAGTTTTAGACAATCATGCTTCACACAGAGCTTGGGCCTTGGGTTATGATTTTTCCTCTATGAGAGTTTTTTGATAAAAGTCTAGGAATACTCTGTTAAATTTTGAAGTGAGAAAGGATTATAATATTGACTATGGGTTGGGGGTAGGGCGTAGTGGTATAATGTGTGGTTAGCATTGCATAAGACCTTGGGTTTGATCCTGACAACCAAAAATAGATAAATAAAAAGAAAGAAAGAAGAAATTGAATATGACCAACATCTCCAGTTGTCCCTTAGAGAACACATACACACACATATGCATACACATATACACACAAAAGAAAGCAAAACAAAGAGCAGTTGACTTTCAGTTTTATTCATTAAAAAGATCCATTTATAATTGTAATGTGCAGAGGGCTGTAAGACTGAAGTGATACCTGAGAGAGGTCTGAGAATGTGTTTGCACCACATTACTTGGACTGCATGATAATTGAGAGCCATTGTGGCTGAACACTTTATGAGTTTGTTTAATTTGTCACAGTAAATAAAGCTTTTTTGATGCAAGTTAATTAGCTCTCTTGTGTTACTGCACATCAAATGTAATTAACAACCAACTGCCAGTGTGGGGTTGCCCTTGTGTAACATGGTAATGGGGGGAAAAACTTAACTGGGCCTGGATTAAGTAAAAGATACACTGTTGAATCAATCACTCTTTTTTTTTTGTCTGCTTCAATCAGATGGACAAGGATCTACAGGAAAAATATTAGGTCTCACAAAACATCAGCTGTTTAATATAATTTCACAAAAATCTCATGGATTGTGACAGCCTCACATTTGCCACCACACTAAGTAAATTTAACTAAGTAAAATCTCTACCACTACTCGGAGCTCACTTTATCCTCCTTGGTTGGCATTGCCTACATGCCAACCTCTGCTTGGATTGTTCATTTCCAGCCATTTACCTTTCTTTTGCTTTGACATTTTATCTCCCCTATGATAAGTGCTGTTATAACTAAGGCAGAGAAAGTGCTATTAAATAATGACTAAGAAAGGATTTGGTCGAATTGGCAGAAAAAGATTATTAAAGAACTCATTTCAAGAAGGGGATCATCCAAGCCAGGTGCAGTGGCGCACGCCTGTAATCACAGCACTTGGGAGGCTGAGGCAGGAGGATCGCAAGTTCAAAGCCAGTTTCAGCAATGGCGAGACACTTAGCAACTCAGTGAGACCCTGTCTCTAATAAAATACAAAAAAGGGCTGGGGATGTGGCCCAGTGGTCGAGTGCCCCTGAGTTCAATTCCCAGTACCAAAAAAAAAAAAAAAAAAAAAAAAAGGGGGGGGGATCATCCCTCCAATTTCATAATAGTATTCTTTTGTAGTTTGAGAAAGTATTCTACCTTATGTTTTCATTCTTCCTCTTCTTCTTTTTCTTCTTCTTCTTCTTCTTCTTTTTTTTAAAGTTAACACAAAGACCTAACAGCCTTGATTTATACCTGTTTTTGATCATGCTATCAGAAGAAAGGTTGGGAGGCAGATCCGTTTTTAAAGGGTCGCACTCATAGCATCCTTGAGAGGCTCCCAGTGTCTACTGTTTACACTGAAAATATTCACTGGGAGAAAACAACAATATAAATTAAGAAGATATACATTTACAAAGGCATATAGACTTACTACAGTAAATCTTTTCCCCTCTTACTATCTCAGCCCCGCTCTCCACAAGAAAGGAAGAGACTCTGCCTGTTTCTCTAAGTGATAGCACTTCCTTGTGGATTAACAACCTGGTTAGGAAGGGAATTTAAAGTGTGGGTGATAGAACTGGGTTTAAGTCCTGATTCTGCCTCTAACCAGCAACCTTTTAGAGTAGCTCATCTTCTCTGGGACTAAGTTTTCTCATAGAAACAGGTGATATCTTGGGTAGTTTCATGGTTGTCCTTTAGCTTTAAAGTTTTCCAATACTCTGTTCTCTCTCATATTTTTCCAGGAACACTTCTCATTTCATTCCTTGTTACCCTGCCCACCCTGGGTCTCAGCTGACCAACATTGGCAATGGAGAGCATGTAAGTTCAGCTACTAGGAAGCTGCTTGAGTGACAGGCAGCCTACACTCATTCATTCAACAAATATTTATTGAAAGCTTTCTATAAACCAGATTCTGAGAATCTGAGAATGAAAATGAACTGGATAATCCTTCATGTACATAATTGAAAATTATGAATGTGAAAATAGAAAACAGGTATCTAACAATAAATTTTACATCTTTTGACTCATAAAAAATATTCATATATATATTATATAGGTCTACTATTGCTGGGTTTTTCTTTTCATGCCCTACATATTCTATACAGAGAAACAGGCAAGCAGGACTGAGGTGGAGGAAGTACCTTTTACACTGGAGCATTTCATCCTGAGACCTCCCTTTTGCTAGGAGTCAGAAAGAATGCACACCCCTTATTTTCTTTTGTTTGATTTGAGGATTCAATATGAAGGATTGCATCACTTATTTAATTTACTTTTACTCTTTCAAAAATAACGTTTTTATTGATTCCAAAAGCAATTGCATGCTTACTGTAAAAGATTAAAGTATTACAGTAATTCATGATAGTGGAAATAATGAAAGTGTTTCCTTATCCCATTTCTCAGAGATAATTACTATTAATATTTTGCTTTATATTTCTCTCTCTCTCTCTCTCTCTCTCCTCCCTCCCTCCCTCCCTCCATATACTACTAAAATCTATTATTGTATCTTTTTTCTACATGGAGAAAATATAATTGTTTTAGTCAGTTTTTTTCTCACTATAACAAATACCTGAGGTAATTAACTTAAAAAGAGGAAAGGCTCTCACTTTTGGAGGTTGCAATTCGTGGTCATTTGCTTCTGTTGCTTTGGACTTGGGCTTGTGACAAGGAAGCACCTCATGGCAAGAATGTGTGCCAGAGTAAAAACCACTCACTTCATGAAAGATAAAAAATGAAAGAATGATGAGTGGGGCTGGAGTCCCACAATCCTCTTCAATGGTACACAATCTATGATCTAAAGGCCTTCTAGTAGGTCCCACCCCTTAAAGGTTACACCACCGCCCAGTAGTACCACCTGGGGGCCATGTCTTTCTCACATGGGTCTTTGGGGCACATTTAACATTCAAATCACAACAACAATTATGTTGAAATGTTAATTTTTTAATAGTATATGTCTACTCTCCATGTAGATTGATTTCATTCTTCTTAATGACTATGTTGTAGTTCATTGAATAGACCTAAGTTTATTGAACCAATTCTCTGATTGATAGACAACTGAATTGTTTTTAAATATATTGCTGTTATTAATAACACAGGGAAGTACTAACAATGGTATTATCATTATAAAGAGTAATAAATACTCATTAAGTACTTATTAAGTGCCAGGAACTTTGTTACACATTTTATAGGTATTATTTCATTAAAACACTGAAATCTACAATTTATGTAATTCTCCCAAGGATACATACCCAGAATGTATGGAGCTGTGATTTCAATCCAAGTTTGATTCCAGAGTTAGAGCAAATATTTTTGCACACACATTTTTTGTATAGTTGTGTTGGTGTATATGCAGGATACATTTATAAAAATAAAAGTGCTGGGTCAAAGGATATACAATGTTTAAACATTCATTTCTAAGTTGCTCTGAAAATTTTTCTTTGCCAATTATCACTTCCAGTTGTAGCAAATAAGAACACTAGTTTTGCCATACTCTTATCACAATTGTATAGAATCATCTTTTTTCTTCAATATTATAGATATAATAGCTTTATTGTAGTGTCATTTCAATTTGCATTTATCAATTTCATTATTTTATAATAAAATGAATGCATTTAAATTTAAATTTTTGTTATTTGCTGTCAAAATATGGCTTATATACCTTTAATCTCTTTGTTTTAAAGACACTGCATGAACTTCTTGGTTGAGTGTTTTAATTTTTATTAAAATCTCTCTCTCTCTCTTCCCCCAACCCCCAAACTCCTTGTTTTGTTTATATCCCCAGTGCATTTGCAATTCCTTTCTGGATGAATAGACCCAGATAACATTCTAACAGCAAGTTCCAATCATTCAATGCAGATCAGGACTTAAACAAGCTAATTGATAAGAGAAGGATGGGAATAAACCATTTAAAGTTGGCTTTTTCTCATAAAAAATTATGGTAGTTCTGGGAAGAAAGAAAAGGAGACTTTAAAAAAATGTGATATTGGATGGGGGTACAGAGGATTAGAGGAACACTAGAATGGTCAAAGGAAAGGGAGGGCAAGGGAGGGAGCAGGGGGGGAGAAGGGGGGAAAATGGTGGTTGAATGAGATGGATATCACTATCCTAAATGCATGATTAAAGATCTGAATGGTACTTATATACTTTGTATACAAGCAGTTGTATGTAAAAAGATGATATACTTGTGCATTATGAATAAGTAAATAAATAATCTTAAAAAAATTTTTTAAAAACGTGATATTTCGAAGAAAAAAAACCCAGAGGGCTAAAAGGAATGACTAACAAGAATAACTTTAAAAAGATAGATGTTCCAAATAATTTTGTTAAATAAAAATTTCAAAAATCTCACAGAAAATATGAACTTGTACCTAGAACTTGATTAAAGCTACAACATGTAGCTATATATATTTGAAATGATGAATTCATGCTTCAGCATTACAAGATGCATATAATCACTTATAGACACTCCTAATTTATAGAAATGAATGCATATTGCTTAAGAATCTTCTAATTGAGCCATATTCTGGAGGAGTGATGAAAGTAAGATTCATCTAACTTCATTCTGAAAACAGACTCACAGATTCATACTTCATACTTATTCTTTCTGTAAACCACCTGCTGTCAAGGCTTTTATTTATTTATTTATTTTTTTCCCCCTTACTGGGGATTGAACCCAGGGATGTTTTACCACTAAATGACATCCCTAGCCCTTTTTATTTTAATTTTAAGACAGGGTCTTGCTAAGTTGCTTAGGGCCTTGCTAAAATGCTGAAACCGGCCTTGAACTTGCAATCCTTCTACCTCAGCATCAGGAGTCACTGGGATTACAGTCATGCACCACCATGCACGGCTAGACAAAATTTTCTTATCTGTGAAAAAAAAGGATTCAAATATCTATATCACAATATTTACTGGATTTACTAAAAATACAGACAGAAGCATGACTAGTCGGACAATTTGATTATTATACTGGCTGAATCCTTAAAGAAACTGAGACTAAGAGCAAAACTAAAAACCAGCAAGGAGTATGATAATAGAGAGCACAGATCATTAAAGAGATGAAACGTGTTGGGCCCTGAGAGAAAGGGATGACTTTTACAGGCTACTCCTTTGTCAGAAGGCTCTTGCAGCAAAGCAAACTTAAAAATGTATTATCCACCATGAACTACATCTTGGGGAAAGTGATTAATGCAATTTAGCTGTTCTATAACAGAACCATAATATATTGTTGAAAGGGGCCTGCTGAGGCAAAATGTGGTGTTGAAAATGTGCTATTTCTTAATAATAATAGAGGCTACCAAATTGAGCCTAGAAAAAAGTAGGCCTGGCCACTGAGTAAGCTGATATTAACACCCTCTCCTACTTGCAAAGACCCGACTTTCCCTAAAACCCTCTGGTTCTTTAAACTTGTTCTTCTCCTTAGTTTTCCAGGTGTGAGTACTTCATTTTTAGGTAGAGATTTTGGAAACAAAGAGTGAAGGAGGGAAGAAAATCTTGGGGAAACAGAGGCAGCAAATTGGATTTAGCTTTTCTTAAGTAATCCTATTTTTTAAATGCAATTACTCTGTATATTGAATCCTGTCCTTTATCATGTTTCAGAATATGGAAGATCTGGCAATGAACAGACCAGGAGAAACAGGACCCACTGTGCAGTTTTAGCAGGGGATTCTGTGGCATGGGTTTAGGGAATGATTGAGTCTAGTCAGTCTGAGAAAGTTTTGGCAACAAATAGTTGATACTTCAAATGACAAGTTGATGCTGGAGACAGCATCCAGTATGAAACCTGGGAATATGAGACCATGGGAAATCCTGATGCCAGTTTGGAAGCCCTGATGGAGAGGTGCAGGGAAAGCTACAGCCCAGAATAGCTGCACCCTAGCCACTGGATGGAGGCTGAAGCATAGACCTCAAGCTGGCAGTAGAGAACCTTGCACAAAATGACCCCTGCCCCAAGGGATACTATCTTCCTGGCACTGATGAGATTCCTATTTGGATAGTAGCTAAGCTGTGACCAAAGAAGAGAAACAAGGAAACAAGCATAAATTGTTGATTCTTCCAAAGGGGTAGCAAAAACAGCAGTAGCAGGTTGATGTTGCAAACTCTCATCTCTAATGTAACAGCACACAATTCCCTTGACAAGAGACAAAGCAACTGCTAGGTTTAATGTGTCTTTACATGAGCAAATGATCTCGCATAATAATACCGCACCGTGCTGACAATCCTTTATGAATACAGCAGTGTAATGCCGACAGTTAGCTAAACAGCAGAGCTGCCTGCCCACATAGAAGGAGCTGCACAGGAGGGACATATTCGACTCAAGGTAATTCTGGGGAAATGTGGAAAGGCTGACATCTGGACTGTCATGTAAAGCAGACACATTCTGAAACACAAGAGAAATGCTGTCTGAGAGGTCCTAGTGAGGCTTCCAAATTGTCATCAAGAGCCGGTTAAATTTTCATAATTTTAATATGGAAGCAAAAAAGAATGCTTCAGAGAAGTCGTGGGAGGAGACTAGTGATTGAGGTAGATGCATTTATTCATTCACTAAATATTTTTGCCTATTTTTCTGAAGGCCAGGTACTGTGTTAGGTGACAGATACAGACACGAGTCAGATGGTCCCTGCCCTCAAGATAGTTATTATCTACATGTGGATAGGGAAATAAGCCAATTACAATATGCTGTGGTAAACAGTAAGCACAAAGTAAAGCTTGCTCTGGAAGCCAAGATAAAGAGTATCTAAGTCTATGTAAGCACGTCAATGTGTGTGCTTGTGTGTGTGTGTGTGTGTGTGTGTGTGTGTGTGTGTGTGTAAGTGTGAAGTGTGGTGATGTTGGCCAGGGGAGGCTTCCAGGAGAAGGACATTTTTAAATTAAATCTTCAGAAAGGATGAGCCAGAGGAAGAGTGAACGGATGGTGAAACTTTTGGTTGGAGAGAATGATATGTGCAAATGCTCAGATTTACAAAAGGGACATGTAGAAACCAAGAACTGCCAGATTCTACTTTTGAGAGTCTTTATTGATAATAGAATACCGAGAAACAAAAGATGACTGTCTTTTTTTATGGTAAGATAGAATCAGATAATATATAAGGCACTTCCTGATACCAAACTGATTAGACCTTAGAGGAAATGATCAGGGGAACATTTCTGGATTTTCTTCTCTGAAAGGCGTGTGGTGTAGAAAGTAAGGTGGGCAGACACGGAAACTAATCAAGTGCAGGAGCCCTAATTAAGGAGATAGCTAAGATTGCGGTTAGCTGTGAGCCATAAGCGTTACCACCTTCCATGGTCTCGTGAGACTTGACCTGAGACATTGTGGATTGGGTCGGCGCTATTTGCATGATCTCGCGAGACTTGGCCCCGGGGAATTGTGGGTCATTGTCGGTGCCATTTTGTGGTTGTTGGAGGAGCGTGGACGGCGTGTGGGGGTGTTGTTGGAGCCGGAGAGAGAAGCTGTTTGTTTCCAGTCTGCCTCTGAACTTATTCCCCCGGCTTTGTTGCTCTAAGCAGCCATCGCTTCAGGCGGCAACAATCAAGAGTTCTTTAAACTCTGGGATTTTACTTTGTTTCCAAAACTGACTAAAAGGAGTGGAAAAAATGAATAAGTAGAAGGACACTGTGTGGAATGCAATTTTAAAATGCTACACAATATTGGGGAGAGGTTAACATTAGTTAACATTATGGGATCTCACATAGGGACATTTTACTGTCAAGGTGATGATTGTGACAAAATGGACTAAACTTATTTAGACACTCTAAATCATTTGAACTATTCATAGCAAATTCTAACGTGCCATCCCTGCAACCTTTAGAAATAAGAACTTGCTCAGGTCAGAAAACTGTGTTTCTCTGAGTGCATTGGAAGAAACCTAGATTATTACAGACATTTAGTTAGTCTTCAGAGCTAAGTGCTGACCTCAAGTACTGTCCCTGAATTATAGATTGTCCTCAGCCATATCTAATCTGCAGGGCTCAGATTCAGTCTGTGTATACATCCTCATTCATTAGTAGTGGCCAGGTTTGTGTCTAGTTCTCAGTTTAACCCAACTACTTGTGTGCTAACTTTATCAAGCTTTTGCTTTGACATTTACATTCTGCAAATTGCATGCAAAGTGTAAACAGAAATTTTCCTGTTTGAGATGGTAATGTATATCATACTAAATTTTCAAAGCACATTTCTCCATTCCTTCTTTGCTTGTCACGTCCCATAGATATTAGGAGAACCAGTGCTACCAAACAGAGTTGACAGCAGTGCTGGCTTAAAAGAGAATGCCATTCAATGTCATCTCCATCTGGAAACATGAGAATAGCACAGGTAAATTTTTTTTTTTTTTTTTAGAAATTACTGATTATTCGAATTGGGTAGGGCATTGGAAACCATCTAGTTCCTTATCCTCAATTGGCAGATGGGGAAATGGAGGTCCTTGCACAGAGGCCTATGATAATAATAGACTAGAATTTAGATTTTAGATTTTTCTGAGAGCTAGGCCATCACTTTCTTCAAAGCTGTAGCATTTCCCCTTTCATTCTCAAATACAAAGCGGAGTACTTCTTTTCTATTATGAGTTAGCTTTTTTAGAAAACCCTAGGAAAATATGTGCCATAAAATGGGTTATTTAAATTTTTTTTGTAACAAGAAGAACCATGTTGAATTAAAATGCAAACCTTTCACTTATAAAACCCCAAAATTTCACAAAAATCTCTCCAAGCCCAGAGCCTTGACATATGGGTTTGTCTTCCCCTTTACATGATTCCATCTGAAAGCCAGCAACCTGGCTAGCCACTCACCAGGATAACTTGGTAGGAAAGGGAAGTCAAGGAGATCTGCATCCTTATTTAAGCATCTTGCTGATTACATCTTTCTTGATTTGTCCTTGAAACAACCTTAAGATGGACAACAGGAACATGATTATTTTCCCATTGTAAAGATAAGAAAGCCATGTCTTCAGTAATTACACGATTTGTTCAAAGTCGTGGTGTTGGTACCTGGTGGCGCTGAGCTACTTACCTGGCATTCTTCTTCTTGGTCATGTTCTCATTTTACCCTACCAAATCTATATCATCATCATTATAATCATCGTCATCATTATCACCATTATCATCAATCATCATTTTTCTTTTTTCTAACTTTTGTAACTTTTCCAAGACTAAATAGATCTCAGTGTATAACTGCATCTCTCTCACAGTTACCCCTATGTACTGATTTCATGTTCCCAAAACTTGCCTTTGACCAGTTTTTGAGTCTGTCTTCCTCTCAGGGATTCCCACCCAGGCCTGTTAGTTTCAAAGCCCACAAAATTGTACATAAACAATAGAAGGCATAGGTATTAAAACTCAAACACTGGAACTAATTGAAGCATTAATCATTCTAGCAGATTGAAATGGGGAATATTAAAAATAGTTCCAAAATTTTTCTTTTTCAATTCTGGTATAAGGTGGATAGGGTAGTGGACTACATATGATAGTATTTAATGATTGCCACAGAAAAAGGAACACTTAATGAAATAATTTTATCAGGACAGGATATGTGCTTTTTAAAAAAATTATTGATGTCTCATAGCACATGAGTATTAAGTAACTCTCAGACTAGGCTTATAATGTTAAGAACATTATAGTATACTCTCAGAGGTGTCCCCCTCTTTCCAATCTGCTGTTGGGTTCAAGGCATGTCATTCAGTTATAGTGTTTCAGACTTTTTAGGATCATACATGATTCTGAAACCCCCAATGACTTCTAACCCTGATTTGTGTGTTTGGGTGACCCTGGGAACCACTTACATTTTGAGGTCTCATTTCCTTCTCACACAGGAATTACAATCCTTTGTAAACTTCCTTTCCTCCAAGCATTTCTGGAAGTCTCCAGGGAAGTCTTACTTGCTTGTGAATCAGCCTGGACCTCAGTTTTCACTGAATGCTCTTTCTTTTGAACATTATACCCAGATCTCTGTTGATATAACTGCCATTCCTGTTACTCCTTCAGCTGATGTTTCTCTTTACCCTAGACTCATGTTCCACCCTAAATCAAGGCTTCCTGATGATTAGATCAAGTACTTAAGAGTCCCCATGAGTCCATAGAAAACCAGAAATCTTCATTGAAGTTAGACAGACGGTGGCTTTCTCCTCTTGACACTGTTAGGGAAAGCCCACCAGGATGTTGCTTGACTTTATCAGGGAGCTCCTGAATTTGTGACAGAACCCTTACTTGGGGATTCTTCTCAACTCACCAACATAGTTGAACTATAGTAGATTTGGTTCGTAACCATCACTCCTTAAATTTTGTCTGTTTGACTGATGCTTAATCATTTGGCTCCTTTTCCCTTTAGGATGAGTTCTTCTGTATCCTCTTTTCCTCCCATGCTCAAATCAGGCTTTTGTTGGACCATCCCATAAGATTACCAAATGTGCTCGAACCCCCAGCATATGAAACTATTTAGTCATTGTCTTAGAAAAGGTCATCATGAGACAGCTTCTCAGGAGGCTGAGGCAGGAGGACTGCACATTTGAGACCAGCCTGGGCAACTTAGTGAGACTCTTATCTCAAAATAAATAATAAATAAATTTGGAAGGGATGTAGCTCAGTGGTAGAATGCCCCTGGTTCAATCCCCATTATTTCTTTTTTCTTAATTAATTAATTAATTAGGTATATGACAGCAGAATGTATTTTGATTAACTGTACACAATTGCAGCACAACTTTACATTTCTCTGGTTGTACATGATGTAGCGTCGCACGATATGTACAGTCTTACATGTACCTAGGTAATGATGTCCATCTCATTACACCATCTTACCCACCCCCATCCCCTTCCCTCTCTTCCCTCCCCTTTGCCCAAACAATGTTCCTCCATTTTGCCCATGCCCACCCCCCATTATGGATCAGCATCCACTTCTCAGAGAGAACATTCAGCCTTTGGTTTTTTGGGATTGGCTTACTTCACTTAGCATGATATTCTCCAACTCCACCCATTTACCTGCAAATGCCATAATTTTATTCTCTTTTAATGCTTAGTAACATTCCATTGTGTATATATACCACAGTTTCTTTATCCAGTCATCTATTGAAGGGCATCTAGGTTCCTTCCACAGTTTAGCTATTGTGAATTGAGTGGCTATAAATGTTGATGTGGCTGCATTACTATAGTATGCTGATTTTAAATCCTTTGGGTATAGACAGAGGAGTGGGAGAGCTGGTTCAAATGGTGGTTCCATTCCAAGTTTTCTAAGGATCTCCATACTGCTTTCCAGAGTGGTTGCATCAATTTGCAGTCCCACCAGCAAGGTGTGAAAATGCCTTTCCCTCCACATCCTCACCAACACTTATTGTTGTTTGTATTCTTGATAACTGCCATTCTGACTATTGTGAGATGAAATCTTAGAGTAGTTTTGATTTGCATTTCTCTAATTACTAGAGATGTTGAACATTTTTTCGCATATTTATTGATTGAATGTATATCTTCTTCTGAGAAGTGTCTGTTCAGCTCCTTATCCCATTTATGATTGGGTTATTTGTTTTTTTGGTGTTAAATTTTTAGAGTTCTTTATATATCCTGGAGATTAGTGCTCTATCTGACGTGTGTGTGGCAAAAATTTGCTCCCAAAATGTAGGCTGTCTCTTCACCTCATTGATTATTTCTTTTGCTGGGAAGAAGCTTTTTAGTTTGAGTCCATCCCACTTACTAATTCTTGATTTTATTTCTTGCGCTTTAGGAGTCATGTTAAGGAAGTCAGGGCCACAGGATCTCTGGTCTAATTCTTAGGTCCTTGCTCCATTTTCTGTTGAGTTTTGTGCATGGTGAGAGATAGAGGCTTAGTTTCATTTTGCAGCATATGGATTTCCAGTTATCCCAGCACCATTTGTTGAAGAAACTATCTTTTCTCCTATGTATGTTTTTGGTGCCTGTGTCTAGTATGAGATAACTGTATTTATGTGGGTTTGCCTCTGTGTCTTCTATTCTCTACCATTGATCTACATGTCTATTTTGGTGCCAATACCATGCCATTTTTGTTACTCTAGCTTTGTAGTAGGGTTTAAGGTCTGGTATTGTGGTGCCCTCTGCTTCATCCTTTTTGCTAAGGATTGCTTTGGCTATTCAACCCTCAGTATTTCAAAAAAGAATAAAAATTCATCATGAAATAGTCCATGTGAATGGCTCTCCTATAGCTGTAAAGCTTAAAACCTGCATAATATATGAAAAAGTCCTAGGTAAGCCTAACCCAAGAGTTTGCTGAACATTCCCAGACACGTCTGAACCTACAAGGACAGTAAAAATACTGAAAATGTCCTAAATATACAAATATAAGCTGTTGTTACTATTTTAACTGAGTTTTTTAGAATACAGACAGAGCTTTACCAAGGGACATAGATTCTTATTCCCTGGTTGAAGGACAATCTTGGTCATATATGACTTAAGTGGGTTCTATCACATGCCTCAAGTATAAGTAGATATTTCAGTTCCCATTAGCAATGTTGTAGTTTCTGAATATAAAATTATGTATGAATCCACATAGGTAACCCAAGAGTATGGGCCTGTAAAGATCACCTCTATAAAAATAACACTGTGTTCCATCCTCAACATTCTGAGACTGATAAGTTTAAGTTCATTGACAAAAATTAGAAGAGGGCAAAAGAATAGAAAAGCATGGTAAAAATATTTTTCACATTTTTACATATGAATATATAGACATAGACACATATATAAAAAATAACCCTAGTGTCTCTGCTCTGAGGAACTAAAGAGTCATTGCTGCTTTTAAAAATAAGAACAAAAAAACAAATGTGAAGAACTTTTAAATTAAATTTCAACATTTTCAAACAAGTGCTGCCTGGGAGATCATGCAAAGCTTCCAAAGCCTAAATTGAATGTATGTTGGCAAGAGCATCTTCACATCTCTCTAAATAACTAGCTAATACAGTCAGTATTTTACACCTCATCGAGGCCTGGCACTTATTTGCAAAATGTTCCAGTCAATTGTCAACTAAAAAGAATGCAGAATTTCAATCCTTTGGAGGGAAAAACAGGCAAAATTTTCCTCTTCTCCCAGAGAATGTTGCTCTGCAAAGATGGAATTCTTCAGGGGCTTCCAAGACAGCTGTCAGGTGTAATCTAGCCCATCAACATTTTTAGGATAAAGGCAGAATCAACACAAAAACAAAGATGAAGGAGATATAGAAACATTTACCTTTAAGTTACTATAATTATTTTGTCTATTCTGTTAAACCAGTTTGATAGCAAGACAAATGCAGATCACATAGGATACCCTAAATTGTTTTATGTTCCTTACTTTTTGCTAGGCCTCTATTTATTTATCTGTCCAGAACAAAAGTTCGTCAAACTTTTGGCCTTTCATTTAGTCATTTATTTATGTAAAAGCAGGGTAAGAGATAAATAATAATAATAATAATAATAATAATAATAATAAAAATTTTAAAAATAGTACTGGTTGCACAGCTAAGCTATCAAGGATTATATAGTCTAATAGAGGGAGAAAGGCACATGCTGAAAAGTGTGGAAATAGAGAATGACAAACATCATGATAGAAAAGCAAAGATCTGTAAGCATCTGAAAGAAGGATAGAAGACTGGTATTTATCATTTGTTGAACCCACTTACATTATAGGCAACTATGCTTAGTGTTTTACACATTAATTCCATCAGCAGCCTACATGGTACTTATATCCCCACTTTGAAGATGAAGAAATAGACGCTATTACATTGGATTGGGATCCCACAAGAAATGCTAAGGCTGACTTCAGAACTTCAGATGACTCTGAGTCCAATTTCTGGCAGAAGAGCTCTAGGGAATATTTCACAGAGATGGGGTGTTTGCCTGGATCCTTGAGGATTAATTAGTAGGAGATGTAGGAAAAGTTAATTTCATGAAGAAAGAGCAGTGTGAGCCTAGAGGTTAAAGTGTGATTCGTGCCCAGAGCAGAAGCAAAGATTTTCTATCCTGTTGAGTTGGGACCAAAAGCTACTCCATAAATTCAAAACTTGGTAAAAGTGAAGGAATCATTTAAGAAATGACACATATAGATCTTTTATTTTAACATAAAATATACAATCACACATTTATTTGCCAATCTTTTGTTGAGAATCAAACCATTTTCTTGAAGTATGAGTCTGCTGATTGGAGTCTGAGTATAATGTACCATTTTACACCATTTTGTGACTGGTTTTACATAGACTACTTTTGTTTATTTAAAGTGAAGCAAAATTGGAGATGAGAACAATCTGAATGTAGTATCCTTCTGGATTTCTATGATTTGTTTTCTCAATTTGTTACAGTGGTACTACCCATTCCTATTTTTACATCATCTTTATTGGCTTTTTAAAAATCAAGCCTATAACTTAGTTTTTTTATAGAAGCAATTTCTTTGTGTGCTCATGTTTTATCAGTTTTCATATTTAATTAAATCACGTAATTGTAAGAACAAGTGAGAGACGGGCATAAATAGGCGTGGGCAAGCATACAGTTAATTGGTGGGGGGAAAAAGCATACACATACTGTATAACTTGGTGGTCTGGAGTGTTTAATGAGCCATGTTTCACAGAGGCCGTGTTTTACAGGAGTGGAGAGCACTAATCTGAGGAGTCAAAAAGAAACATGTTAAGAGAGTTTCTGTTGCAATGGAAAAAATAGGAGACAAGGTATATTCAGGTCAGATAATGTAAAGCCTTGACTGCCAACCTAAGTTGCATCCCATCACTGATTAGCCATTCTTGCCATCTGCACAATGTGCTCCCAGCTATGAGTAAGAAACATCAATCTAGGTGGCACCTAGAAAGATTTGGTAGAGCAAATGAAGAAATAAGGTCATGGCAAGTGTGAAAGTAGCAGAGGGCACAGATGCAGAAGATATTTTGGATGTAGAATTAGGACATGACAGTGGCCAGATTTGGGTGTGGGTATTCAACATACCTTTCTCATAAAAGTGAGTGAGAAGAAATTTGCCACCTGAACATTACTATATGCAACTACAGGCACTTTACAAATGCTTTTAATTTTTTTGCCTACTATCCAGGTGGTTGCAGTGGTATCTACTGCAGCAATGTCCTGCCATGTCACTGTGTATATAACCTCTCCTAGAGTTAGCACTATTATGTATCATTTCCTAGTTGTTTCAGGTATGTACTTTATTGCATCGAACCCAATATGAACTTTTGTGGGTTTTTTTGTGTTTACATTTTGCTATCTCTGCCATCAGAATACATCAAGATGAATTGAATTAGAATTTAATTTCATAGTGATTAAAAAATAGCAGTGTTTTATAATCAGTACTATCTTCTCTCCTCAACCAGATCACAAATCCCAGAAGCAATTCTCGAACTATTTTCTTCTACATCACTTTTAAAGACTTGTACAATGCCAGCCATATATTAGACTTTGGTAAATACACAACTTCTTGTTAACTTAAGTTGGGCTCATGGTAAACTATCTAAGTGGGCAATACTTAGTTTTTCTGGGAAAAGTAGTCATATGTTGCTCCTACTGCCATTTCCTCACCTTTTATTCTCTTCCCAGGCTTCTCCTGAGCTGCTGCTTTCTCAAACCTTTCCAAGATGAACTCAGGAAGAACACTTGCATTTTGCAAGTGGGGTTTGTGTGGTAGTGGGGTGGCGGAGAGCTTCTCAAGCTCATGAATAAGACATCATCTAAGGACTTAGAAATTATAACATTCTAAGCTTCAAGGGGACTTCCAAAGTCTCTTAAGGAGACTCCAAGAAATGTACTTAGAAATCATAATGTAAGCAAGAATTATCTCAGTTGACTTAATGTTTAAAAAAATTAGTTTCTGTTGTTGACTAGCTCTTATGATGCCAAAGGAATTTTTGAAGGGGCTATTTAATTTCTCTTTTTTTCTATTTGAATGTGTGAGTGCGTTAATTATTAGGTACGAAAAAGTGAACAGAGAAGAAGGAAACATTTAAGTAATAAAGCCATCTAGATTCAATAAGATAAAACTATTTTAATAAAGAGAATTCTTTCCAGGAGGCATAATAGCTCAAAGACCATGAGAGAAGAATCCAGAATAATTGTGTATATATACATTAGAAGGCACAGTTGCTTTTAAGAAAAGTAGATTGGCTTGCTAAGCAGTATTCTAGAGAATATGGTCAAAATAAATGTGGACTATCTGGTAATTTATCAAATTTTCCAATCAAAATATAGAAATTAACTTTCCTATAAAAATTAGTGGGTGATGGAAATAGAGTTTAAAGTGCTGTGTTGAAGTAAGTAATTAATAGAACTATGGGGAATGAGAGTTTTGAATAAATGATATTTGCATTATCTATACAATATTTCCAGATGGTGATGAAATTTTTGGAGTCTAAGGACCAAAATTAAAGATGACAATGGCTGTGATTTGGGTTTTCCTGTTTTACATAACAGAGCTTAAACCATTTTGGAAAAGTCAACAATATTTAGAGAGGAGACTTTCTAGGAAAAAATTCCATGCTATGTAGGGAGTGAATATAACTCTCCGTGGATAGATTCTATGCTGGTCTTATTGGAAAAATAGTAGTAAAAAGTAAATCCATTAAGATAAAACATTTGATGAAAAACTGTTCAGTGGGGCCAATTGGCACTGAGTTAATGATTAAAAGGAGACGGAGGAAAAGAAGAGATGCTTTTTATTACTTATATTGACTTTAAACTGACTTTCCCACAGTTAGATTGAAAAATGCCAAGAACTCAAAACAATGCCCACTCTTGATTATTGGTATGAATATATGGTTTATTAGTATATAATTGATTTCAAATATGCATTGCAAAATTCCTTGAACTTTGATGCATTTTGGAATTACATGGCGATATTTAAAAATACTGTATTTGGTTTCTAGTAGATATCTTGATTTAATTTTTTTTTGGGGGGGGGTATAACCTGAGTAGGTTTTCAAAATTTTTCTTTGTCATTCTAATGTGGAACCAAGTCTGGGAATAATGTATTGCCAATGAAAACAAGTATTACCTACTTTTTATTTTATTGCCTTGAGAATTCCCACTCCTCACTTTGCACCAGAGGGATTGAGACACCCTTTGTAGCTAAAAGGAAGTTTGTACAGAGGAGTGCTATTACATCGGGGGGTGGATAAAGCCTGGCCAGAGAGGGAAATTAGTCTGAGAATGGAAGATTATGTGAAAAGACTAAGGGGTCTGATATAAAATGAAGAAAGAGGATATTTCCCCATTTCACCTGAGTTTGGACTTTAATGAAGCCTCGTTAATTTGCTTAAATTGACTTTCTATAAAATATATAGCCATATTCAAATGTCATTTCAAAATATATTAAAAGATAAATTTTGATGATTCACTATTCTAAATTATTTAAGCTGTGAGCAATAATCAGAATTTCTGAAAGGGAAAAACACTTCAGATTGTTGATCATTGCAATCACTACTCTAGGTAGATATATATTATATATTTGTTGTCTTTAATTTCAATGATTATCTGAACTAAAACTTGTTGTAATACTACCCGTCATAATGGCCCCTTTGAAGAGCAAGATAGTAATTTCAAGATGTATTTCCTACATGACTCTGCTTTTGTGACTTTATCGATCTCAACATTATCTGAACTCTTTCCCCCCTAGTTTTGGGATATCAGATGAGAGGGAGTTATTTTTTTTACTATCTCTTGGAGAAGAACATCGATTAACTATTTTGCCCAATGCAGCATAAATTGTTTTGTCTGTGGTGGATTTCCACCCAAAGAAGGCAGACTTTGATTACTGGTTATTAAGTTTTTGTTTTTTTTTTTTCTCCCCATATGTCTGAATAGAAACAGGGCAGGTTTTCTTTTGGGTTTCAACAAAGTGTTTTCTCAAACTGCAACAAAACTAGTTGATTGAAATGCCATAATAACAGTGGTGGTAGTAGATTGTTGTTGCTTCTTGATAAAACAGGAGTGTGGCATTTCAAAATCAGGGTAACTTTTGGGCAAAGGGATGAGGCCTTGAAACTAAAGATCCACTTTGCTGTTAGCCCAATCCCAGTTAATAATGAAGAGCATTTTCTTGTTTGGAGACTCTGTAGACAGGTTATTAATTTATTTTCTTCCAAACCTACAAAAAGCACCCCAGAGTGAGGCAGAAAATGCCAGAGCAGCATTTACATTGGGTGATGTTTCTGTACTTATGTGGGAGGGAAATGTCATCTTTTTCCTGTACAGTAGCATTCCCAATCCATTTGGGGTGATAGTTAATGGGGCTGTTCATCAACCCAGAAATGCATAAGAGAGAATGCATTAGCCACAATTTGTCTTGATAATGTTCTCTTTGCTCACTCTGGTACAATACAGATATATTCTGCAGAAGAAGATTGCCTTGCTAGCAGCACCAATCACAGTTGGTTTCGTTAAGTTTCCTGAGGCATTGAAGTGAACACTCTTGATTGTGATGTGATGTAATTGTTTTATTTCCCAGTCTGAAGACAAAAGTGTTTATCTAAAATTAATGAGGGAAGTTTTGATAAAATCATACTTAAAATCAAAGTCTTAGAGTCTTGGGCATTGTCCATACTGAGACTAAAATTTATAATGTTATTTGACTAGGTGTCAAAAATTATGGACCTCAATATATTGAATTAATGCTATACATTTTTTTGTTTTCCCCCAAAAGCAATTTTTAAAAAATATTTTTTAGTTGTTGATATACCTTTATTTATTTATTTATTTATTTATATATTTATATGTAGTGCTGAGAATCAAACCCTGTGCCTCACACATGCTAGCCAAGTGCTCTACCACTGAGCCATGACCCCAGCCCCCCCTTTTATTTTTTATTGTGGTAAAATATACATATTACAAAATTTATTGTTTTAATCATTTTAAATGTAGTTATATGTCATTAAGCACATTCATATGTTGTGGAACAATTGATTGCTATAAATCCTCAGAATAATTTCATTTCCCCAAACTAAAATTCCATATCCATTAATCACTTTCTATCAGCCCCCTCCATAAACCACTATTCTGCTTTCTATGAATTTGACCATTCTATGTACCCTATATAAAAAGAATCATACAAATTTGTCCTTTGTCTTATAAATTCTTTTTAAAGCATCTTTTTAAAAGTTTTATAAAATCATGCAGTCATTACAATTTAGACCAGAATATGATTAGTAATGCCAGCCTACTTTCATGGGTAAGAGAGCTGATAAACAGAAAGCTGGATAATTTATTCAGCTTACTTCTAGTTCAGAAAGTATTTTATAGAGTTTAAAATAGTCCATGAAATACATTGTGCATTCCTATATTCACTTTAACATCTTTCATTTGTCCTCTCTCTGCTGCCTCTGAATGAGCTGCCGTTCATTGGAATTATGATGAAGATAGCTCATATTTATTGTCTGCTTACTGTCAACCTCAATGCTAAGTTATATCCTTAACATTGCTCTCGTTTAGTCAACACAACATCTGGTAAGGTCAGCATCCCCAAAGTATTCCTATTATCCCCATTTACAGATGGGGAAACTGAAGGGTGAAAAGTCAGTTTCCTCCACTAGGTAGTAAAGGCAATGATAATAAAGCAAGGACACTGAATGATAGCATTTACCCAATTGATAGTTAATAAATAGAAATTGGTATGTCAAAAATGAACTGGGGTGGACAGTATATTAAAATTAAAGAAATATACAAAATTTCTATTTTTTACTTTTGTCAGTTATGGCATTTTCACTGGTAATTCAGTTCCTTAATATATAAAATGTTCACCTGTTTAGTACAAATCAAGGATAAGACTAAATTGGCTAAATAATAGGGTTGCATTGGTATTCAAAAGTATAAAAATTTTAAAAGAATTATCTTTGATCTTTACCTATATGTTTGATTTTGTGTTATACATACATGGTAGACATTAAGGAAATCAGTGACAGTAATAACTATGAGGAGAGAAGTAATAACAAGGTAATCCTAATATGGGCAGAATGGTACTGTGTTGATACTCTTAAACTGTAGGAATTTAAAGTTTCACATTCTAAATCCACATTCTTGGGTAGACCAGCAGCACCTATCAGGCTATAATTTTCTGCCTGCTTTTATTGCTTCTATTCTCAATTTGCCTTTCAATTGACTCCAATTCAATGTAAGGATACTCTCAATTCCATCTAAGAGTCTTTGTAGAATGGGTCAATGGAATAGACCTGGCCAGTCAGCAGGGTAGAGCTGAACAATTGTGAGCTAGGAGGTTGTGGGCTAGCCAGTGACTAACAATATCTCTCTGATAAAGATTCAAATAATATCTTGTTTCCCAGTCTTCCATATCACATCAATCAGTGATTAGAATTCCATTAGTCCCTTCCTCTCTGATAGCCCAACTTCATACACAGCATATAGAAATACTTAGCCATGGAAGCCTCCTTTGTAACAGGTAGTAGGAGTGCATGCTACTATAAAACAACAATACTTTTTAAAAGTATTATATTAGAGTTTTATTCTGGCTAGTCTGGCAATGTGGAGATTTAACCCCTAGATAGGAGATTGAATACACATATTTAATTGTTTATTTTTAGGATATTTGTTTAGGATTTAGAATGTCATTGGACTTTCTATTAGTGATGTTTCATTACTCATGTTGGACAATCCTCCCCATTTTTTGTACAATTCTTATTTTTTTCTAAGACTGTTTTCTAAGACCATTACTTGTAATTGTCTGTATTTTTTCCTTTTTGTATGCATTAAATAGGAACAAGTATACATTATATACATATATACATACAGAGAAGCAAATATGTGAATGAAGTAAAATACTCATGTATAATACTACCCCTACTATATGCTACATAGAAGGGCAGAATACATAAGATGTACTTACACGTGCACACACAATTATTTATTATAAGGAATTAGTGTACATTTCGAATTTGGAGGAAAGGTCTTTTAATCTCTAATATTGGGGGAAAGTTTTTTCCTTTGAATATCTACTTCAGGACTAGACCAGTTCAGGACCAAAATGAAGCCATGGTGTTTACCCCCAGGTCCTCTAGCATTTACCTTAACACCTGAAATACATTATCATTTAATAGAACCTTTAAAATTCAGTCTATCTTTATCCTGCTACTTACGGCTGTGTCATCTCGGTCTACTCCCTTGCGTCCATCATCTATTTCATAGTCTTTCATCAAAATATTCTTGCCTTGGGATTATATCCCCCACTTAGTCATCATAATTTTTATATAATGCATATATTGTTTGTAATGTGTCATTTTCCTTTATATTGTTACATTGTAAACATGCTGTGCTAAAATATGTTAAATTGGTTTAAACAAGTTTCCTTTTTAGATGCCTTTAATTTAGCTCACATTGGTCTAAATCCATGAAGAACCATATATTAAACACTCTTGAATAGCTTCCATGAAAAGAAACTTAATTTATGATGTTTAGTATTATACATTATACAGTTTCTTTATTTTTCACTCAGTTCATCATGCTGTGAAAATTCATGAATATTTAACTATTAAATGAAATGCAAAATTTTCATTATCATTTTATTGAAAACTTGACATCTTAAAATACCATACATACCATTAGTATTCTAATGCATTGTCACCTTATTGAAAAATGCTGCTAAAAAACAATACAGCCATTCAGAAAAAAAAATTTTGTCCGCCCAAGGCTATTAACTATAGTTCTACACATACATTAGTGACAAATAAGTGAAGCAGCCAATGCTCACAAAAGATGTCACTAAAATGCTAGGAAACAACTGTAACCATAGAAACCATCTCACACTGCAATCTGAACATCTTTTGTCAGTGTGTGACTAGAAATGAGATGCTTAAAATCATTAGACTATCAAAAAATCTGAACATCTCTCCATTGAAATTTACATATTTAAATATTTTGAAACCTGCAAAAACTTCAACATGATACTTCTATAAAATATTGTTTCAGCTCCTAGCCCTCAACTATCAGTTTAGATATAACAACAAAAATTATACATGAAGACTTACAATTTTTCTCCCTCTCTCTTTCGGCTACATGCTTTGTCTGAGGAGCCTAAACAAACACCCCAGAGAACAGAGGTTAGCTCCGAGGGCTGTCTACCTTCCTGCTCTAATCTTTACAATGGTGCCATTCTTCACCTTTTCTTTCTCTCTTGAACAATCAGTGGCTTAAATTGTACCTATTCCAGCAAGACAGGTTTGCAGGTTTCATAAGCCTTCATGACAGTAAGTACAAAATTGTCTTAGATAATGAGATATTTAAATAAAGGATTTGACAAACCAGTGTAGGAGAGCGTGAGTTTGGATGAATGCAGAGCAGCCTTTGCAACCATGGATATGGAACTGAATTTTTCCCCTTGTCTTCATCTTCTCAGAAACTCCTGAAAGGTCTGGTTATTTAGCTGAACGCTCTGCATTTAAGGGGCAGTGGAAGTTATTTTCCTTGAAACCTCTGTTTAAAACTAAAGGTTAAGAAACTCCTGGAGCAGCCTGGATGATTGAGACTTTAATGTTTCTAAGTTGTGGAAATTTTAAAAACTCCCTACCTCCTTCAGTCATCATTCTACAAGCATTTATGGAGCACCCACAATATGCTGGGCACCTTTCTAGGCATATGGGATCCATCAGTGAGCAAAGCAATGCTCACTGCCTGGGGAGCTAATATCTTAGCCCCAGGGGACAGATAAGAGACAATGGAACAAGTACATAACAGTCTATATAGTGTGGTATTTGTTGAGCACTGCCACATGCCAGTCACTGTCCCAAGCTTTTGGGCACTGGACAGGTTAGGCAAGGCCTTTCTTGGAGCTTTCATTCTGGAGAAATCATAAAAAGTATTTAGCAAATATGTGGATGCATGGTGTCCTTAATCTCTGAGAATTTATCATTGAGGTTGGAGAGGTAGCTCCAACAATGCATCTTATTAGCAGTAGACATGACATAAACAAGGAAGTTTCATGGAGTAATTCTCATTGATTGACCATGTTATCTAAAGTATAGTGTCCTATTTCTTCTCATTGTTTTTTTATGATTTACGAATCTTCTTTTCTATGGAAAATGACACCCCTATCCTTTATGAATAACTGGTTTCTAATTTTCCACTGCCAAAAAACAATGGCATTTGGCATATTTCCCCATGAATTTCTTTTTCTTTTTTCTTTTTTGGTACTGGGAATTGAACTCAGGGGCACTTGACCACTGGGCCACATCCCCAGCCCTTTTATGTATTTTATTAGAGACAGGCAGGGTCTCACTGAGTTGCTAAGTGCCTCGCCATTGCTGAGGCTGGTTTTGAACTCGTGATCCTCCTGCCTCAGCCTCCCAAGTGCTGGAATTACAGGCCTGTGCCACCGCACCCGGCTTCCCTATGAATTTCTACAAATTAAATTTGCCAGGGCATTAATAATAAATATTTAATATGTGAATACATATTTATACTCATAAATAAGCATGTATAAGAAACATGCACACATATGTACTATCTCTCTGAATACTTACTATGTGCTGAGCACTATTTGAAAATATCATCTACATTCTCATTTAAGCCTTAAAAGAGCTTACTGAAGCCGGGCGTGGTGGCGCACGCCTGTAATCCCAGCACTTTGGGAGGCTGAGGCAGGAGGATCACGAGTTCAAAGCCAGCCTCAGCAATGGCGAGGCACTTAGCAACTCAGTGAGACCCTGTCTCTAATAAAATACAAAAAAGGGCTGGGGATGTGGCCCAGTGGTCGAGTGCCCCTGAGTTCAATCCCCGGTACCACAAAAAAAAAAAAAAAAAAAAAAAAAAAAAAGAGCTTACTGAGATGGGCATTATTATCATCATTTTCCAGGTAAGGAAAAGTAAGAAATAGAGCTGTACAGTAACTGACCAAAGGATACATAGCTACTGGCTGGTATTGCTGGGACTTGAACATTAACCCATCAGGCTTCAAACTCTATGCTTTCTTCCACCATTTTGAATCATGTTGGAGAAAGATCCTTCTCCCCAATCCATCATGTGCCCCAAAGAGGATTCTCCTGAGTGACAAGGCCTGTACTTCCTCGTGGTGGTCATGGAGCATCTTCTATTCTTCTTGGGGATGGTTCCTTCCTACTCACCACATTCCAATCTCTTCTCTATACAGCTCTAAATTTGCCATGAATACAATGTCCACAATGTTAATACAAGATGGAGTTAGGGATCGGGTTAAACAAGGGAGCTTCTTGTGATTGTTTAGTAATGACCTCCTCTACACAAATGTTTAGGCTCTTAAAGTTGTAAGGGAGCATGAGGATATATCTTCCATTGTATTGATGCATAAATGAAGATAAAGAGTTGATATGAATTGCCTAATTATTTCACTAGCCAGTTAGCAGAAGAGCCAGCTTTGAATCCAGTAATGATCTACCAAGCATGTACTCCTAAGTAGCACTTCTGCATGTGTGTTATGTATATGTGTATACAAATATGCATTGATAACAAACACAAACACAATACATACACACTCCCTGTATATATTGAAAGTTCTCTGTTTTAAATTGAATTTCCTATGTAAATTTTACTTCTGGATTATTGACTTTGTTTCTCATTTAATTTCTTTTATGATTGTTTAAACTGCCAACCGTAATATCATAAACAACCTTGATTCATTTGAAAGCTTCAGAAGAGGAACTAGAAAAATGATTTTGAGTCTTACTCATCAAGACCTCCATCTCACCCCACCCCTCAGTTCCTCCCAAAGAGCCAATACTGTTGTTCACACCATTCCAAACCCTTACATTG
Source organism: Tamias sibiricus (assembly GCA_025594165.1). Lineage (NCBI taxonomy): Eukaryota > Metazoa > Chordata > Mammalia > Rodentia > Sciuridae > Tamias > Tamias sibiricus. The sequence continues at coordinate 77,454,664 of CM046659.1, forward strand.
CCTGTGAAGGAAAGCATGAATTCACTGTTTTTTAATAACCTCTACTATATATATATATATATATATATATAGTCTACTATATATATATATATATATATGCATACCATGTGTATTCTGCATATATATAAAAGTCCACATATTCACATATGCAGTTCTCTTTCTCTTTAAAATAAGTATAAATGTTCTATGAAATAGTTAATGTACCTTTTCAGATAATAGAGAAGACAATGCCGAGTGTTAAAAGGTTCTTTAATAAGTGAATAAAATAACAAAAAATTAATAAAAATGGAACATCAACTTACTCTTTGCCTTGCTGGTGCAGAGTGGGCTTCTATTCCATCCCTCAGTCACCAGAATGATATCAAATCTAAAATGTAAGTGGTTTTTGTTCACATTGCAACCTAATATTCAGCTGTTTGCTTTTATTCCAGCACCTGCTGTACACCCCACCTCTACCTGAGGGCAGGAAGCACTATTAATCATTCTTTTGCTCATTATTGAACCAAATTGTTCTCAGTGCCTCAGCACCCCCCAGAGCATGGGGAAAACCCGCTTAGGCAGACCACCCAGGATTCCACAGAAAAGTGGTCAGTCTGAATGCAGGTGGTTAGTCTCCTGCTCAGGTTTCTGTTAAGACCATTAGGTTGGCCTTGATGGGCACTTAAGAGTATTAACTCCTTCATTCCCAAGCCTTCCAGACATTAAAGTTTTTTGAGCATGCAGAAGAATTACTGCCACTCCTGGAGAATGCTGCGGACTAGCAGCTCGAGTTCTGATGAGTGATCAGCACTCAGAAAAAAACATAGACTTGTATCCAAGTCAGCACCAGGAAATTCCAGCAGGTACCTCTTGGATAACAGAGAAGTGCTTTCAATAATGGAACTAGAGATCCAGCTACATTTTAGGGGATTTGGGGGGAACTTCCTCTGAGATCACAAGGACTTTTTCTCTCAGTTTGCAAGTGATTTCAAATGTGCCATTACACCTCTATTATTTTTTTTTTTTTTTTTTTTTTTTGTACCGGGGATTGAACTCAGCGGCATTAGACCACTGGTCCACATTCCCAGCCCTTTTTTGTATTTTGTTAGAGACAGGGTCTCACTGAGTTGCTAAGTGCCTCGCCATTGCTGAGGCTGGCTTTGAACTCGCGATCTTCCTGCCTCAGCCTCCCAAAGTGCTGGGATTACAGGCGTGCACCACCACGCCCGGCTCCACCTCTATTAATTTTGCTTAAGATTTTGCCACCTGTAAGAATGTAATACCCATGGAGAGTCAGCATATTAGTTCTTATGAATTAAGTAAACCTTAAGGGTTAATTAAGTAAACCTTAAGGACAGACCTGAGCAGACTCATCCTAAGGCTCTGATAGGAGTGGAAATGCAAGGAGGAGGAGGTAGAGTAAGGGCAGGTGGAAAAGAAGAAGGAAGGAGACTGGATTTCCTGAAAACACTTCCCATTATTAGTAGAAGTTGCAATAATTCAAGAACTTTAGTTGAGGGTGGGGTGGCAAGGGAAAGAGGGAGTTAGGAAAGGAAAAAGGAAGAGAAGGGGGGGTGGAGAGAGAGAGAAACTGAAAAGGCACAAGATTGATTTGCTTTAAATGCAAACGCTGGGCAGAAGAGGTGCTGATTTTTTGTGGAATAGATACTAAGGGAGGAAAGAGGTTGATGTCATCATAGTAAATTCTGTTTGGCAGCTCAGTGTAAGTAGAAGTTAATATTTTTGTTTGAAATCCATCTACTTCCTTTGTTGTCATCCTCTCCTCTTTTTCCAGTAACATCTTCAACAATGTGCATGAAGCATGGAGACTTAGTAAATATTTGTTGAGTTGAATTAAAATTAAAATACTGCTAAGCAATTTCTCTTGAGTCTCTTCACACAAATAGGTCTGGGAAATCCTAACCCACAAGTGAATGAAAGTGAAGCTCTATTTTCTGGATTTACCACCTCTCAGATGTCAATAATTTCTCCTCTAGGTAGAGCATGTTTGCTATCTTCTGTATAGTTTGTCTATTTTCCAGTTTTGAACCTCTACCTATCCCAATGTCTCACATTAAATCCTCTCTCTTCTGGCCTTCAGATTTTGTGTCATCTATTAGATTTTTATCAACTAATAACAAGTAACCATTGTTAGCACTGGGCTATACACCTCCTTCAGCACTTCCATAAAACAGTTCTGACCTAGCATCCCAACATATACTGAATTGGATTTTGAATGATACACTGAGATCTGAAAGATAGTATGTGGATGGTAGGGAGGAAACTTGGTGATGGAATGAATGAGGTCATTAGATCTGGGAATCAACTGATTGTTGACACCAACCTTGTAACTTCAACTAAGCCTTTACCTATGGTGACAGAAACATGGACTTAGGGAAGGGATATCAATCAGATGTAATAGAAACATATTAAGAATCATTTTGAAGCTAATTCTATGGTAAGTATTGAGACAGTATTATAAGACAACCAGGGCCTATCTCTAAGTTACTGTTTCAGTATAACCTGTAAAAACTGGCCCTGAAATTCTGGGAAGAAAAATGTCTATATCTCTTATTTTCTTCCATAAGACAGACACTTTTTTTGTGTGTCCATTCCTGGGAGTTTATACACCCTAGTAGAATTATAGATCTGGATTTCCTATCCTATTAGGATAAACATGATTCTTGCATTTCTACCTTTAATTCTCATTGCCATACAGTGTGGCTATTAAAAAGGCCTACGTAGACAATAACCAGGGTGATCCTTACTGACCAAATCACTTTACCATCCTCCATGGTACATGGATAGAGGATGGTTAACTGGGAGGGAGAATGAAGTAAGGATGGAGGAAGAATTATTAATCTTAGCTAAAGATGCCCAGGATCAATCATTCTGAATAATACCAGAATTATGGTTTTTTTTTTTTTTGTTTTTGTTTTTGTTTTCAATCCCTCAGAGTCATGGCTCTTAGAAATCAACTCTTCTAAACCCATATGCCAAGGTACCCACCTGCCCAGGCATACCACATCATAGGTAATCTAGGTAGCCCCTCCTGGTAAAAACACGAAACACTTGTTTTCTATTATCAGGGTCTACCCCCCAAGAATTTGGGCATTTTTTCCTTCTCAACCCTTGAAGCATAAAATGTGTGTATACAACAAATTTAAAGTACTTCTGTTAGCATAGTGCAAAGAAGGTCTTCTCTATTTTAGTTGCTCTTTTTAGAAACGGCTAACAGAATTTTTTGGTTGGAAGAGATTTAGAGACTCTTTAATCCAGGATAAGTCTATCAAATAGACTTTAGAATAACTCTAATTTCCTCTCCAATGTCAGACATCATTAATTAATTATAGAAATCTTTCCTGGTGAATCCTTATTCAACCTTGTAATTCTTCCCAATTTAAGTCTTCAGGAAGATACTCCCAGTTGATCAGAGTTGTTAAGAAAGATGAAGCTTATTTGCCACCTAGATTTAACTTGACCTCCTTTGGGAGAAAGGAAAAGACAGATAGAAATGAGAAGGAAGGAAGGAAGGAAGGAAGGAAAGAAGGAAAGAAGAAAAAAAGTAAAGGAGGGAGGGAGGGAAGGAGGAAGAAAGGGTAAGTACCTTCTCAAGATCATATAGCTAGTAATTATAGAAGCCAGACCTATTTGCTGTCCAAGATTTTTTGGTATCACTGAGAATATGATTAATATTATGTCAGTCTTTAACATTTTCATTGATATTAATAGTTTTTGTTTCACAGAACTTATATTGCAGAATAAATTCTCCTCAGAGATCAATCCTGTAGACAAATTGTGGCATTGTCCCATATGCTGGCTCTGAACTACTAGAATGAAAGGAAATTTGCTGCTCTTTAATTTCAGGCAATTTTTGTTTCTACCCCACTGGGAGCAGAGCTACTAATCCCACAAACTCACTTGCGGGCTAAGAAGTGATGGTGTGACTCAGTTGCAGATCTTTAATGTTCATGAATGCCCAAATGCCAAATGGACTCAACTCTAAACTTTCTGCTGTCACTCTCATTACAGAGACTGAAAGCAGGTCAAGTGTGTGGGCTCATCATTCAGCTATTTTGGAATAAATGGTCCACTTAGGCTGGGTCTACATAATGCCATATCAACTCATTGAAAAATGAAAAATTAGGTCAATCACCTAGCTATTTTAAAACCAAAAAATAATAAAAAGGCATCAGTGTGTTTGTTCTGTGTTTTAGGCATAAGCCATTGAAATCCATTATTAGTGGTACATACAGACACTAAATGTTATCAAGACCCTTGATTCAATATTAATACATGACATTAGCAAATACCTTCATGGTAGCACTTTAAACAAATATATTATCTTATTTAACACCCACAATTACCTTATGAGGCAAATACTGTTTTCTCCATTTCAGATATGAGAATTAAGAAACAGGTTTATTTTTCTTCTTTGTTAAAATATGGGGTATATTTAATAAAATAAATGTACTTTAATATTGTGGTTCATTATAAGCCTGAGGAGTTTCTATTAGAAAATGGGATCAGCGCACTGCCATTGCTTTGATTTCTAAAATTCTTTAGAGCAAAAAGTGAATTTAGAAAATTAGCCTAGGGATCTAGAGTACAGAAGTCATTCAGGAGAGTTGAGACTTTTAGTGGTGTTTGGAGTCTTTATTTTCCATTTCCTGACACCCCAGAATTGCTGGAGTCTGCAGTGTCAGAATCCAGATCCTGTTTATATTTCACCCAGCTCCAAATAAAAGTACCTGGGCTATGGATGAGTGCAGAATGGGACAGCCTAGATGTCCTACCTGCCGAGATGATCTAGGAAAAGGCACACAGTCTAGAAAAGTTACATTACTCACTGCCAACACTTCAACATTTGTATATACACATGAAATGCTGAATTAAACAAGAAGGAGGGAAACCTTGAAGGGAAACAAGAAGTCCAAAGTAATTCTTCAATAAGCAATTTAAGAGATGGGACATATAAGAAAGATAGGAATGTACCGCCATTTTGCCTTGGTGATAAAAAAAAGGAGGTGGTAGGTCGATTGTAAGTATGTAGAGTTTTAAGTCATTGTAGTGGCCATAGATAAATTTCATGTTTAACCCCAATTATTTGCCTCTTTGAGTCAGTAATACATCCTGATAGAAGGCTCTCTCCAAAGTTTGCAGCTCAAATAATAGCTAAGCAATACCTCCCCACCACATACATATAACTTTATGCTTTGGACATAGATCTGCATGCCATGTTTCTTCCTTGGTCAAGACATGAAAGCAAGGCTTTGAGTAGAAACTTGTGCAGCATTCATCTTATATAAGATGGCATAGAGAGCCATCTCTTCAGACCTACACATTGGACATGGAGGTTGGGAAGACAGCAAGTGTGTGTGCTTGTGTGAAGAAGCTCTTAGGGCCAGAAGATGAAAGTGAAAGAGAAGAAAGGGAACTTTAAATATATTCCAGGAAGTGGAAATATCACAGGAAGTAGAAACTAGAAAATACCCTTTTGATATTGAGCTTGATGCTTAAGAAGCTAGAAGTGTTTGGATGGGGGAAGAGTTTGGCCAGGAGAAATAGACAAAAAGTGTTTTGTTCCTTTCCAGATCAAACCAACTCCTTAATAGTCTGAAAGATGTAGAAGGTAGTGACCACAGTATCAGCTCCTTCAGACTTTTGGAAAAATCTTGACTTCCTGATGCCTGGCCTGGGATAGGCAGGGATCAAAATGTATGGGCAAGATAAAAATGATGAATACAAATGTGGAGGTTTAAAACTCAGGGGCAAGTTACTATCTTGAAGCAGATGATACTGAAAATTTAGAGAGGGCTGCTGACACAGCCTGTTCAAAGAATTGCACTTGGGCAGCCAGTTTGTCTCAAGTGCAATTGTGATTTGTTTGCCAAGAGATTTAGTCTCTGGCTAACAGAAAAGAACAGACAGGAAGTCTAAGTAAGATTATCAAATAAAAATGCTTTAAGTGCTTTTTCACTTAAAAAGTAGCTCAATGATCTCTGTATATATTGACTGAACTTGGATTGGTTTAACTTTGTTGAATGTTGTCATCATCTTTGACTTACTGCTGCTATATGAAGCTGCAATTTTTCCATCATGGAAATATTTTTTTTCTGGTGAGATAAATGTTCTTTTTTGGTAGTCCTCACTCAACTCCCTGTTCTGTAGCCTTTTATTCTGCTCACTATTTTTCTAAGCATGAAGTTCAACCACTGGAGATTTCACTGACATCCAACTGCAATCATAGTCTTTAGAAGATAGAAATAATTAAACTAGATTATATTCATATTTCATATCTTTTTATAACTTCATATACTTTAATACACCCACAGCGACAGGTAAAAGTGAGTCAAGATTTCCATAAAGAGACATTTCACCTTGTGTCTAATTGAAAATGCAAAATGCAAAATAAGAAGTGAGTTTTAGCAATGAAACCACATTGGAAGAGAAGCCCTGGCATACAAATGAGCTTGCTCTTCAGAAAAATGCATAAAGATCTATTGTTTAATTTAACCAAATCTATTCCTTTTTTTTTTTTTTTTTTTTTTTTGGAGATGGGTGAAAGGAAAGATATTTACTAGATGTATGAGCTTGGACAAATGTTTCAATGTTCTGGTCTTGAGTTTTCTCATTTATAAAATGAGGAAATTGGATTAGATTATTTTAGTACTCTCTTTAGTTTTCAAATTCCATGATTCAGTTCTAGAAATCATAGAAGCATTCTGTGTAAGAGATGAGTGCCTTGGAAAGAAGGAAAGTTTTCAAAAGATGCCCCAGCACAATTTATGATGTTCATTATTTTCCTGATTCTATTATAGCGATTGGAATATCCATATCTACAAGGAACAGAATCATTTTCTTTTGGATGGAGATTGATAAGAGTTCACCAAGCAGCATGGTACATAACATGTGAGATGATTTCTGCATTTTACAATCACGTTTTCCTAACAGCAACACTAGTTACCTTTAGTGTGTGTTCTTGAGCTGAGGGAGTGAGTTGTATGTGAGTTTAGAAAGCTCAGAAGAAAGCAAGGCCAGCTCATGAAGAGTCTTATATGCTGCAAGAAAGTGGCTTGGATCTCAGCACCTTATTATTAAGGTGATAAAAAGCCATCAGAGACTTTTAACAAGGGGAGGGGTGGTGAGAAAGAAATGATCTGATTTGTAGTTTAGTTATTTGGCATAAAGTAGAAAACAAAAGATTGTGGGAATAGCCCCCAGTTGATGCCACCAGATAAGATGCTGTGGGCAGAGTCCAGGCAGAAGATGAAAAGGCAAATAAAGTGGGACCAGTGAAGATGGAGACAAGGAGCTGGACACAATGATAAGGTAAGGGGAGAATCATCAGATTTTAGTTGTTTCATACATGTGAAAGTTTAGAGAATGAGGGAAATTGAAGAAGACCCTGGCTTTTTATCTTGGGAAACCAAAGAGTTGGTGGATGTTTGGGTAGAAGAAATGGTAGACTAAATTTTCTGCCTGGTGAATGAAAGTATTTCAGGAATGGCTTCAGGAAAGAAGTAGGCAGTAGTGGGAGTAAGACTTCAAGCATGGGGAGAAAAAGGAATTCCATAAGAGAAGGCAGAGACCTTGTACACAGGGCTATGGACTTCCCAACACATCTCATCACTGCTGCCCTTGGTTTGATCAGTTGATTGAACAGACACATCTTCACACCTCAGGAGTTTGTAGTATGGGGGAGACAGACAGAAATCACCACACCACCAGGGTAGGAGACAGCAACACACTCCCCACTGTATGCCTGGTGCTAAGCATGATGCCTGATGAACAGCAGGCAACACCATGCCTTCAGAATGAAGAGATAAATTCATTAATGATGTTCTAGAGTAAAATATGGAAAACACGATATGGGTCCACAGAGGAAACACTGGCCTATTTTTGAGTAGAGGGTAAAAGTCAGGTAATATTTCACAAAGAAACTGGCATTTCATCTTTGTCATGAAGGCAGAGAATGAGAAAAAAATAATGAAGCAAAGGGAATGGTATTGTAAAGGCCTATTAGTATTAATGTGACTATCCTTTATTTTGAGCTTCGAAGAATGGTGTCCTTTTCTGACGGTAGTGTTGAATACTATATTAATATGGACAATCACATGGTAATAGTTTTTTTTTCTTGAATTCCATGAAAGACATTTAATTTCTAGAAAATATGCCTTTATTTCATGGTTTGTAGGATTAATATATTATTATGCTTTGTACATAAAATCCATATAAATGATATGCACAGTTTCCCTCATTTAAATCTCACAGGGAAAATAATTCAACTAAGTTATTCCATCAGTTAGTGGGTGAATGATGCAATGATGCTCTTAGGTGAACCACAGCATCAATACTGATGGGCAAACCCTGGTAATGTTTAAAGACCTAAGTTGTGGAATAAATTAAGTGCTAAAAACTACTATTAATTTGTTAAATACACTGTATATTGAAAAGCCACAAATATGCATATTTTCACTCTTCTTTCAGTCTTACAGATGGTAGTCCAGAACCCAGTTCTAAGGTATCGATGTTCTGGTATCTAGTAATTTATTTGTAAAGTATGACAAACAAGATTCCCTAGCCTATTTGTCATGCATGTTCCCTTCTTTAACTTACCAAATATTGTTTAATATGTTTTCATGTGTCAAGTATAATATCATATATCATGAGAAATATTTTGGCTCATGAGGGGCTTATAGACCAGGAGGAAAGACAAAATATACCCAAATGAAAAATATAAAGCAATCAACAACCAAGTTTTGTGATTCTGATTATTATCCCCAAAGAAGTGAGTCTTCCTTTTAGGTACTCTCTCTTGTTGCATGTTGGTAATAAATATCTTATTCCACCCATGAGCCTCCTGTGCTCATATGAAGTATTTAAGTTTTATTCACCTTTGCCACCAGATCTCCACATACAGCCTGAGCTTTTCTCTGACAGAGTTGCTTTTGTGAACACTTTCAGAAGGCTTGAATTCAAAACCATTTATTGAGTACTTTCTATGTCACAGTCACCCTGCTAGTTAGTTTGGAGGATTCAGAGATGAAAAAAGACACAGCTCCTGCCCTCAAGGTGCTGTATTTGGGAATGAGAAGAATGGGAGTAGGCTGGGAGCTAGACAGCTACTGAAATGACTGTGCCCTAGGCAGAGTTAGTTAAGAATCACAGAGGAATGAAATCAAAACATTATGGTTGAAAGCAATAATCTCTTAAACCATCAGAAAAAAATAGTAGTGGGAACCTTCTATGTATTTGTTACAATGTGAAATAAAAAGGCAAAGGACATAGTTATTCCCAAAGTCTTCATAGAAATAAAACAGCAAAACTGAGATGTATTAAATATTTTTTGTTTGAATGTAAACCTTAAATTTATGTTAGAAAGCATCATCTCCTGACTTTGAGAGGTTCAAAGAAGTCCTATTGTGTTGGATAACAGCATGGTGTCCTGGCCACTGTCTGAACTCAGTACCTGAGGCAGTGGTCCCTTATTTCTGAGATTTGAGTATTTTGAGAGGAGAAGACATCTTGATGGCTTTCTCCTGTCTCTCATATCAGTGACAGCTCTTATTAGAGCACCATTGCTGGCTCATTTCTAGCATCAACCATCCAGCATATGGGTGGTAGCTAGTGCCTGTTTGGTTTGTTGCTATGACTCCCAAGAGCGAAATTCAGTGGAGCAACTCTTTGTGGTTCACATAATCAGAGACACAACTTATCTCCAACTCATGCTTTGGGTGGGTGTATTAAATTGCAAACTTGAATCTTTGTCTCTTGTAGAGTTGGTTTCCCAGCTGTTCCAAAGGTTCCATAGATTCTAGTGACATAGATCAGCCCTGAGGACTCCTCAAGGAACTTCATAGTTTCAGATCCTGGCCCCACCCTGTGAAATTTTTATTTATGAAGAGGGAAGCAAGAGACTTTTTTTTTTTTTTTTTTTTAAACACTCAGAAGTGATTCTTATAAGTATGCAAGTCAGAGGAGTGAAGAGTTCTCCACTGGGCGGCCTCTGAGTTCTAGTAGCTCTTTGGTTCTGAAAGAGCAGACTACTCCTCTAAGGTAGGAAGTATGACTTTACCAAGCCCTACTGTTCTAGGAAGAATCAGCTAGAGTAGTTTGGGGTCAACTGAAAAACGTATGTAAATATTTTCCTCGTAATTCCATCGCAGTTTGTCAGTTTCCCTCAATCTTTCAATTGACAAATATCTCTTAATAGCTATTATGGTAGCCACTGTCCAAGACTGCTGGGGTGCAGCCATGAGAGACTTTCTTCTGCTAATAAGAAGCTACATTGAACAACAGAACGAATACCAGCTTCAAGTCAGAAAACCCTCAGGGGACAGCCGGCACCAATTTCCATACATATGAATGAGGCTATTTTGGACCCTCTGGTCATAGTTGTCAAGTTGTCAGGTGACTCAGTCACTGGAAGATCCTCCATGAGACCAGCATAAGAACCACCCACTCAACACCCAAGATTGTGTGAAGATAACAAGTTACTGAGTTTGGGGGCTATTTACCATGTACATTTATGTACCAATATATAACTGAAACAGAGACCAAAACACTTTCTTTTAATAAGGTTTCTAGAAAATATACATAAAATACTTAATGTATTGCTTGGCACATAGCAGGTGTTTATTAAATGGTCACTCTCATCATCATCATTACTGAATCAGGAGGCAAAGTGCACATACTCAAAGATCTCTCTAACAGCACCAATAATCAAGAATAACGGGTTAAACAAACAGATGCTGTGGGACTCTAGGAGACATTCACTTTGGACTAGAATATAGAGTAGCATTGGAGTTAGCCTGTGAAGCCTGCGGGCATTTGAAAAACCTGCAGAAATCCCATTGTCCTGTAAAAGTTTGCCTGGTTCAGCTTATTGTCATTAATTTTATAACCACCACCGCCCACTTCTTTTTAGTGTTCCTAGTGTTATTAATGTGAAAGAATTTGAGCGCCTGCTAGCACTCCCCAAAGTCACAGAATTCTATTAAAAAACAAGAGATTTCTATTAAAAACAACTGCTATGGAAGGAGAAAGTTTAAACATAAGCTATTACCTGAAGGTCTGTTCTCTGATTTCCCTTGGGTGGTTTTCTGGAAGGTGCTGGCATATGAGTCAGTGCACAGTTTCATGACTGTAAGAGGTCATCAGAAGGAGAATATTCCTTTTCTTTACAGAAAAAATAAGGCAGATCAATGTAAAAGTATTAAACTTGCAGTAACTGGAAGTATCTTGAATTTCAAAGACATCTTGAAATACTTTAGAAAAGATTTCAAGTCATTGCTATTTTGATACTGCCAAGAGGTTAGTCTAAGTGCCATTGCCTTTGAAAGCAAAGAAAAAACTTTTAACCAAAAGATGAGTTAATCATTAAATGGCAATTTGGTCCAATAAGCAGGAGTAAGGCAGTATCAGCATGAATTTCAAAAACCTGCTAAGAGCTATAAATATAGCCTGCAATATTTTGCAATATCTAAAGTGTTTGGCCTAATGTTGAACATGCTCCATTGTTCAAACCAGCTGTGTTCTTTCACTCTTTCATTTCTATAAAACTAGGATAAAGGCTGTCAAAGCAAACGCGGCGGCAGCAGCGGCAGACTTTCTTGCTGAAAAGTTCTGTGTACATAGTACATAGCAATCTCAAGATGGAACTTTGAATGTTTCAAACCAGAACAAAATCTTCATCTAATTATAAGTGAACTATATTAAGCACAAAAGGCAATTTCAAATTATACTGAAGAAAGTTACATTTTACTCTTTGCTTTCAAAATGCATTTATCGCAATTTCACAAACTAATTGCAAATTCATTTTGCTTAATTTTCTTAGGTTATTTCTTTTATTGCTTTCAAGTGCTCTGCGTATTTCTGAACCATCGAAATCCATAAGGGAGATTTGGAGGAGTTTTTTCATTTTGTTGTTAATTTGTATTTAAAATTGTAGAATGGGAAATGAATCATTTTTTTGTTTCTTATTCTTGGATTAATATGGTGACCACTAAACCAGTTCCACTTACTATAGACACATCCAAAATAAAGGAAGACTGAACAAAATAAGGGAGAAAAAAGTTACCAGTTATAAGCACATTTGGAAAATTGGATTTGGAGAAAGACAATTTCAGATGCAAACTCAAATGGAGCCATATATAACCATCTTCCATTTGTGCCTATATGATTGCAGGTCTTTGTATAACTGCATGGTTTTGAAACAGAGGAGGCTCTACACTTTCCACCAAGGTTGATTATACATTATGTAGATTATTGCAAATGGTTCATCGAAGGCTGAGCAATTTGCTCTGTTTACTGTAATTCCAGTTTGTCTCTCCCAATTACATACTTTGCCTAGGATAAAACAATTCTAATGTCTAAAGCTCCTGCATTCCAAAGTCAAATACAAGCTCATACATTAAAAAAAAAAAAAAAAAAGTTTTAGTTATTTTTTAAATTTACTGTCTGGCCTCCTCTCTCATCATTAGTGGGGATGGTAGAGAGTGGCCACATATAGCCATGTGTGACCGTTTAAGCAGATTAACAGATGAAGCACCTTTTGGGTAGGGTTGAATTCATGCTTGAAGTAGACTGTATTCATAGCTGCCCTAAGTCAGAGGGAATGCTAACCCCACTCATCTGCACTCAAGTCTTAAGGGAGTGTGTAAGTATGTGTGTATGTTGTGGGTATGGAGGGAGGAAGGAGGATGGGAGGGGAGTCAGTTCAGTATTGTCTTCCCTGCTATGGGGCAGATAAGACAGCTATTGTAATTGAATATTTAGGCCCACATGTTTATTATTATTAGCTATCTTCCTGTTACTGAATACATTGTTTATGTGCTGTTAATTAATGGCCCCCAAATAATAGGCAATGTGTGTACTTCATTCTGTACCTTGCAGATTTTAGCAGTTTTTGTTTGAGAGAAATGTCATTAAATTGTAATAAAACCCTACATTTACATAGCACCTTCAATACTTTCATATTAAAGGAAGCTAAAATACTTTGAAATTCCTCTGAATAGATGTAAGAGCTATAGATATCTTTCTCAATGTCCCGAAATACCATCCTGCCTATAATTAAAATACAGTCATTCTTAAAACATAGCCATGGGAAATGAAAAGCATTATCTCCTTTGTTGGAGCTGGGATTAACTAAGCATTTTGAATCTAAAGAACTGGTTTAAGGAGACAGAGATCTAATTCACAATTTTGTTGGTACCAGTTCCCACTCTTGTTTGGCTCACCTCCTTACGGTCATCTAGTCTATAACATATCCTAGAAAAAAGTCTTCTTTTTTAATTTTAAATTAAGCAAGCTGTTCTTCCCCTGCCTATGCTTAGTTGATAGCTAAGGTTTATGGCTCTGCTCTTAATGAGCGAGTATTGTCTTCTCAGCTTCTTCCTGGAGACATGATGATCTCAAACTTTCTGTTGCCCAACTCTTACTGAATGCTCAGCTGAAAGAGATAGTGGCCATGCAGAATGGCCTGAAGGATTTCCAGATCACTCATTTCTCTATATACTTTTATTTCCCAAAAGGATCAATTTAACTACAGGAGCTAGGTAGTTTGTATCAGTGTTGCCCTATCAGATTGTTTTTCTGAATTTTATTTATTAATTCATTTTTCTAATTCAAGATTAAATCTGGACGTCTGCTTTCATTGAGCTGTGCCTGCTGTCATGCCAACCTTTGGCTGGAGGGAGGGTGGGGGACAAGGTCCTTGAAACTTCTTTGGTGCAGGGACATCACATGATGTTCCCTTTATGTGAAGCTGAGGGAGACATTTCTCTGATTTCAGTACTAAGACAGATATGGCTTCTTTATAGCAACTGTGCTGTTTTTTTATAGTGGACAGTATGAATCACGTCATGTTTTCCCCATCTGGCTGCTCACAGACTCTTAGCCAAATTTGTAGCTCATCTCTAGGAGATGTGTAAACTTTATATTGCATTTCTCTATGCTAACCTTTCCCCTGGCTTTATTTAAATGTTCTACTTTTTTTCCTAGCCCTCCACCCTCTGCAATTTCCTCCTATTATTTTAGCATTGATTTACTATATGTATTTTTGAGGCTATCTCATAACATTTTCAGAAAAAAGAGCAGTCAGTATAAATAAGTAGATAGAGTATTGGGTGGATTCTTAGGGGTGCCTGGGTTATTTTACCTACGCTTTAGACAGAGCAACTACAGTCAGTGCTGTCAGGTTGTGCAGACCCATCATTGGGGCATGGGGCTTCAGACACTGGCAAAATGTTTACTCAGGTGATTAAGAAGAAAAGCTATCTTAACCCAAGTGGGTAAATTCCAATCTTCTGCCTTCCCCATGTTGGGTACCAGAATTCTTAAGGAATGAAATAGGATATTTGGAGGTAATTCCAACTCTATAAATCTTTCAATGAAGGCACAACAGAAACTCAAGCTGGACTCCATGGCTCATGGCTCAGTCTTCCACTGAAGAAAATCCTCAGGTAGGAGGAAGGGGCAGAGCCAGGCCCTTGAAACCTCATTAGAGTAAAACAGCTCCACATAGGGAGAGTAACTGGTGGCTCATAGAAGAGCAGTGCTAGACAGTCATGGGATAGTCTCCAAGGACTGGTCTATGCACAACAATTGCTACCAGGGTTCTCAGAAATGTCAGAGGCCCCAAGAAGTGTGTATGGCTCAGTGACCAGCAATCTAGGTCAGGAAATTTTAGGGAACAGGGTTCTTAGATCGTTGAAAGCTAGAAAACCTATTATTTCTGGGACCACTGAGTTGAGATTCAATGAAATGCTTCCATTTCATCCCTTATATGCCTAGAATACATCTAAATCTTTTGCAATAAGTCCGTGCAATCATGACCTCTTTGGAAGGCAGGAATAACACTGTCAAATTGCCACTATGGGCTCAGAAAATTTCCCTGACATTCCCCATGGCTGAATTCCTACCCTTAACTAGATTTCTGGTAAGAAGCTTATTGGGAATTTTTTTCCCTGCAATGTGGAAAATGGAAGGCAGTCCAGGTAAACAAAAAGGCACTTGGATAAAAGTTCTATTTCCTTATACTGACTCTGTTCCCAGGTATGAAGTTTTGTATATTTTTAAAATCTAATTTTACTTTAAAAAATGTGAACAGAAAATGAGAACTGCACACCACCCCTGCCTATCTTACCAACTTCTTCAGAGGTGGAAAACATCACACTTCCCATATATGAGTGATTTGTTAGGGGTCCCCCAGAAAGTAAAGTGATTGGCCTTGGGACAGATGAGAAGTATTTTAAATTTTCTGAGAGAAGATGATATGGTAATAAAAGCTGAAATCAATCAAGAAGGTCTAGCTACAACAGAAGACCCCACTGCCCAAGCTGAAGAGGCACACCTTCCAGCCTTCCTGTGAACTACAACTGACAGTGTGGGCATCAGCTCTCCAAACACGACAGTTATGGCAGCAGGAATGGTAGAACTGATAGGTACATAACACTCTGCCAACTGAATCAATGACAGGTGAATGCAAGTCTGCTGTCTACACACCTGGGGCTGGCTGCAGGCCTTTGGCACTGTCCCCTCTTTACATGAGTCACAGCTCAGATATCCTCTGGCTTCTTGCCTGGTGTTTGAGTCACAGCCAGTCTGGACTGAGTTCTCTGGGATACACCAGACAAAGGAAACCCTTGGCTTTCAGCATAGTCCCAGATCTCTTTGGGCCCAACCTTCTCCTTAGTAGCATCATTCGATTTAACTGTTTATGACAAGATTTCACTTAAACTAGCTCCTCTAGTTACTTGAGATAAACAGCACAGAGGGAGAGAGAGAGAACTGAGGAGAGTAATAGAAAAATGTGTGCTTTTTTTTTTTCTTTCTGAGACTTTCATCTACTCATTTTGATTTTCAAAATAGCCCCCACTTCTGAATTCTGAATTTTTGAGATAAAGATGGCAAATCTGATGATTGCCATTTAGAGTTTTTCAATGGTTCATTGGTACTGTAAAATAAGGATTCAAAGGGCCAACACAGGATTGGGGTTGGCTGATTTGGGTTTTTCTTCTTCCCATAATGATTACCAAAATGGGGCTATTTTGTACAGACACATATCATGTTCTGTCTCCTCATGCCTTGCTTTGCATCCCAGTTAGGTGTGGGTGGGAAATTCCTCCCTTTGCTTCCAATGAAATTATTCTAGTAGAGTAACATGAATTCCAAATTTAGTCTTTCATTCAACTGATATTTGAGTGCCTACTTTTCATAAAAATCTATGTTAGGCACATGAATCTTACCAGGATGAATGGAGTAGTCCTTGCCTTAAAATAGTGTACAATCCACCAAGGAAGCTATGTCATATATTCAGCCATTGACTTGCTGTGACGCACACAATGGAAAAGTTGGAAGTAAAACTCTGGGGATGTTTAGAGAAGCCAGAGAACATTTTTCACTGAGACACTGGAAAATCTCTTCTTAAGACTGGCTGTTATGGGCTGTCCTTGAGAGACATACAGAATAGAATTTTAGAATTAGAAATAAGGAGAGAGATCTAAATTATAGGAAGAGGAGTGAGAAGAGCTACGGCCAAGGTTAAGTTTAGGGAATAGACACTGGCCCAAATGTAGGGTATATAATAATATTAATCACTGCTTATCTCTAGAATGATTTATGACTTTCACATCTTTTGTCCATATATTAACCCATTTGATCTTCATAACTACTCCATAGGGTGGGCCTGATATTGAGAATGAAATTAATGACTATATCCCTACTCAGCAGGCACCAGAGCACCACAGAAAGTATTTATTCAAGGAGTAATGAATCTGAGTTGAGCATAATGAAGGTATTATTGTTTAGATATGTGGTGACCCCCCCAAATTTCATGTGTGAGTCAATGCAAGGAAGTTTAGAGATGAAATGGTTGGATTATGAGAGCCTTAACCTAATCAGTGCATTAATCCACTGATATGGATTAACTGGGAGATAACTGTAGGCAGGTGAGGGTGGCTGGAAAAGGTAAGTCATTGGGCAGCACTTTGGAGTTTATATTTTATCTTTGGTGAGTGGAACTCTCTTTCTATTTCCTGTTGCCATGTCCTGAGCTCCTTTCCTCTGTTATGACTTCCACCATGACATTCTGGCTCACTTTGGGCCCAGAGCTATGAAGTCAACTGACTATGGCCTAAACCTCTGAAATTGTGAGCCAAAATAAACTTTCACTCCTCTATGTTGTTCTTGTCAGGTCTTTTGGACACAGTGATGAAAAAGTTAACTAAAATAGAAGGGGACCCAGCAGAAAGAATCTTTTGTAGGAAAAGTGGAAAAATGGAAAGGCCTTGAATTGTGAAGACCGAGGCCACATGATATAGTACAGGTTGAGAGTTAGAGGACAGAAAGGAAGGGTTGGGGAGAATGGAATTGAGATTCAGTTGGGAAAGTGGCTTGTAGGCTTCAAGGAGGACACTGTAACTAATATTTTATGAAATTCTCTGTTCTACTTCTCACTTAGTTAGACTTATTTTCTCTTTATCTGTGTTCTCAGAAGATTCTAGTAACTTTATTAAACTTTCTATCTTATTTTACATATTTGATACCCTTATCAGGTTACTAGGTTGAAGCTTCTGATGGATAAAGATTATGTTATTCATCTCCATCTTCCCTTGGGGGAAGCATATAGCTCTGTCACTTGCACATAACTGGTGTTTAATAAACACTTGCAGTATTTAGTTGAAGTTTGACAGTGAAAGACAAAATTAGAGCTTAAAGCAGCAGGGTTGCAAGAAAGGCTTTATTTATTTATTTTGAGAAACAAGTGGGCTATATCAGAAAAACATGCAAGTTGGAATCAAACCTGGGTTAAAGCTGGAGCTACCCACTTATTTTCTATATGACCTTGGACAAACATAATTTTACCTCATATAAAATACCAGTAGTAAGATCTACCTTTTGAGGTTGCTGTGAAGTCTATCTAAAGAAAATATTGCATGCAAATTATCTGATACAGTATCTGGTACAAAGGAGATCTCCAACCATGTTAGTGCATATCCAGGCCTGCTACAGCCCCCTCACTTGACAAAAGGGGAGGAGATTAAGAGTTGGAACAAAGAGGAGAAAGGAGAAATAATAGAACAAGTTTTCATAAGGTGGGGCTGCAGAGGAAGTTCTTTGAAAAGAAAGATGACCACTATTTCCCTTTAATAGGCAAATGGGAAAAAAGATAGTAAAATTTTAATTAAATTTTGTCAAGTGAAAAAGCAGAGTTCTAGGAAACAATCTCAGAAAAGTTGAAAAACGATTATCTCTGGAATGTTTTCTCTGGGTACTAGGCTAGGGGATTAAAAAAAAACAGGAGAATAATAATTCTTAGAAGTAGGAAAGTGTGCACAGATGGGCTGTCAAGGGACATGGGGACTAAAAGATATAGACAGACAGATATACACACACACATATATGTATTTTTCAATCTGAATTTATATGTATAAAATATTTATAATAGTTACTATATATAATAGTCAAAGGGAGATATAGTGATATATTCTGTCAAGGAAACAGAATGATCTGCCCATTCTAGTGTGACATTAAATAAATTTTAAAATTTTATATGCATAAAAGACTTAAAATTATCTAATTTAATCCAAACTTAGGTATGCAAACTGAGTGTGCCCTGCCAGCAATTTTACCAGGAAGCAATATGGTATAATGGCCTAAGAGTATGGCCCTGAAATCTGATCACTGGATTTTGAACCCCAGCTCTTTGAATTCCATCTGTGACCTGGCACAAGTTTCTTAACTTGTATAAAACTTATTTTAGCCATTTACGAAGTGTAGATGATGATAAGATTATTATTATCCATATAGGGTTGTTTTAAGGATTAAATGAGATCATCTTTGAAGCTTGCTTAGACTAATGCCTGAGATGCGATAGTAACTCCATAAACCCTTTGTAGACTAAGGTCTCCTGCTTCTTGCCCACAGTTCTGTCTGCCATATGAGGTTGCCTTGTTGGCCAACAGATCTCCCTGAGGAGTGCTGTGCATAACTTAATGAAAGTCTTTCGTGGTGCAACTATTTAAAAAAAAAAAAAAAGTTGTATTGAATCTTTTGGCCTGTGTTTCTTATGAATTCAGGTCTTTAACCCTGAACATAGCAAATTTTCTGCTCAATGTTTCTACTGAACTTAGTGTCTTAACAATAAGTATGATCTTGCTTGACACACTTATAATGAACAATCTTTGTATATAATTTATGAAACTAGCCTCATTTCTTTACAGCTGTATGGCTTTAACAACCCCTTACTTTTGAAGATTAATCTTAGTTTTTCATAATCTTAATTTTTCTGTAAAATAAGGGAAACTGTTAAGCATATGTTTTTTGACATGGAAACCAAGAAGCAAAGAGAGTCAGTGAGTTTGCTGAGGACAAACAGCAACAGAAACATTGGACACAAAGCCTGTACTGTCCACAACTTGCTACATTAGTGTGTTTCTCCTCCACTTATAACATTAAAACAATATGAACTTATCAAGGGACACTTTCCATGGTCTGATGGCATTGTACATATGCATGAAGTAGACTGTGAAGCATCAGACTCTTCTTTTGAGAACCCAGAAATAATACTTTCTTTTCCCCACCTCACTCCCTTTAATTTTTGTGGTGATGGAGAAAGAATTAGAAATCACACTGAGCAAGGCCATTCAGGCCTCAGGGAACAAGTCAATTGTTTGTGTTTACTTCACTCCTGAGATTTTCTGAGGGTTGTTACACACTAGCCTGGAAGAGAGAAGCATCCATGGACCATCTCATTTCTGACTCAGTCAGCCATCTGGGTGTTGAGACTATTTCCATGGCTTCCAATTCGTCAATGCTTGAAAACATTTACTATGGAAAGGATCGCTGGCTCAGGGAAGACATTTGTCTAATTCAGCAACAGCACTTTATACTGCATTTCCAGATTATGCCTCTCCTTGAAAACGATCTATTACAGGAGCAGTTTATAAAATTAAACACTTGTCATTATGCAATGCAAAATTCATGAAGCAACCAAATGTCAGGGATCTACATATTTAAAAGACGGGAGCTGTAGCATTTCTTTCCTGGCAGGAATTCTGAGCAGTAAAAGGCCCAGAGAAAAACATAGCTAATCACAAAGCTGTTTTGGAATGGACCAAATTATTTGGGGGGAGGGAGACTGTAGTCCTAAAAGACCCTATTTTCCTAGTGGAAAAATAATTATCTATCCCATAATTATTTACCAAATATCTCCTTTGCATCAATCACTGTTAAAAGTACTGAGGCAACATCAATAAGTATTGCAACATTATAGTTCTCATAGAAATGACGTTCTAGTGATCAACAGGGTGGGAGAAATAGGCAATAAACAAGTAAATATATGAACAAGAAAATTATACTTTTGACACACAAAATTCACTTCCTACTCACCCACGTTATTATTATTATTATTATTTCTGTCAGAGGGAAAGGAGATCTAACCTCTCAAACAACAACAGCTCTTTTTGGATTTCCAGGGCAAAATAATTCATCTGTTCAGTTAACACTAAGCAAGCATAGGGTGCCGAGTATCACATTAGATATAGACATGATGGAATACCATAGGGTGAAAAATAATCTAGCTGTCTGTGAGGAACTTTCTGCAGAAGAAATACAAAACACCCCCTTGGTAAAAATGAAGACCATGCTTTTGGGACTCTCTTAGCTGTCCTTCCTCTCATTACAACTGTGCTTCTAGGTCTAGAGAATGGAGGAAGTTTCTTCCTGAGGTGGGACCTGTGATGGATACGGGAGCATTGGGTGACTTACACCATTATACGGGGGTCCAAATATCTACCCATTTTAAGCTCATGAAGAACACTCTTTGCTGGAGGGACAAGTGACTTACAAGTCTACCTCTAAAAATATTTTTTTTCATTGGGAATTATTATCTGCTGATCATGATTTCTCTTGGGTGTCTTCTCTAACATCTGGAAACCCATGAATATGCTAGGGCTGCCCCCTCAGAGCTCTCTTGTCAGCTCTCACACCATGCTCACCAGCTCACCTCCAAGTTGCAATTATATTATGACATTCAGACCTTGCTGCTTTGGCATAGTCATTTTGATGCAAGGAAATTGTCAACGTGGAAACATTACTTTTACATAGTATGTTAGCCTCTGACTTTCAGTGTTTTAAAATACATATCATAGTGAGAGCTGAGGGCATAACAGTAAGGGTCAGGGATATTGGTTTCACACGTTAATTAGTGAAGACACAACAAAAAAAAAATAGTGATTTTTATATTGACAGTGCCATTTTGGTGTCAAAACATTTACACCAACATGATTGTTAAAATAAATGCATCAAGTCATAATGTCAAAAAATTCTTCTTGAATATTTCATCTTCGTTGCTCATTTAGGAGACGATAGATTCCAGGTACTTGATTCCAGGAAACTCCCTAATCTGAAAATAACATTAATATCTAGCCTCAGTACCAAGTCACATAAAGCAGATAGCATGTGGCTCCCCGATGAGGCACAGTGCCATGCACCTGTGCCAGACAGCAGGCAACAGCTGCTGGGGTGATGTGGGCCATCAAATGATGGCTTGTTAGCAGTCTTTTAATGAGCATCTATATTTCCCTGAAAATGAGGGGAGATCTCAGAGTTAGAGGAGATACTGGGCTCAGATGCAATCTATCTTAGATTGCCATCAGGCTCATATGCATTTTGAGAGATAAATTTGACTGGAACTTGGGACATGTGTTCACGGAGGAAGGGGAAGAAAAGAAGGAGTTGGAGAAGGGCCTTGAATGTATGAGGTTATAGAAATTAGATGTAATATTGAGAGGCAATTGAAGCAATTACAGCTTTTAACAGGTGAGTTAAATGACAGCAAAGTGGGTGAAAGACTACCCCAGCTTCTTTTTGAGAGGAACTTAAACAGGAGTAGAATTAGAAGCCAGAACAGTGGTTCTGGAAGTTACTTTGTAACACAGGTATAAAGCAATGAGAGTTTAAATTCACTGTGCACTGGCATCAGAAGTGGAAATGAAGATGCATATTTAAATGAAATAAAGAAGGAATTTGCAAGACTTAGGAAAAGATTATGCAAGACTTGGCAAAAGATTAAATGTTGGGAGTAAAAAAGAATAAACTCCAAGATAACCTAAGGCATTGATCAGGCATGTTGTTGGCATGGATGACAGTGGACAGACTTTAGAAGCAGGTCTATTTGGGATAAAAGAGTAGTAAGCTCAAATTCTACTATTGTATGTTGATAGGACAACCAAGCACTATTTTCTTGTGAAAATAAATGGTGGTATGGTCTGGAAAGAGGTTGAAAAGTCACAGTAGGAAAGGAAGATTTGGGAGCTATCTTTGTAAAAGTGGAATTGGGAGAAAATCATCATCATCACCACCACCACCACCAAATCAGGAAACATACATTGGGGGTGCATAAGTATACTCCTAATGTCACAAACATATGCATGGACAAAATTCACATTGGAGAAAGTCCCCATAAAGATAGTCAAAACCAGAAAACAGGGAGGTATTTGAAAAATAAAATGAGAGAGGAGAATTAAGAGTGCTTCAAAAAAGAGACATGGTCAGGGTGCCGTGTGGAAAAATGAATTCAAGAAGGGGGACTAAGAATTTGACCATTTGGAGAGGCTAACTTTCTCTTCAGAAAGTTCTGAGTTTACAGGAACGGTTAAGTAGGAAATGGCTGGAGAATTTGAGGTTGTAATAAACTGTATGTAAAAAGGACAGAATCAAAGTTGGAAGGAACTTAGAGGTCATCTATCCTAACTTTCCCTCGTTCTGGAAATCACAACTGCAACTCTAACATTAGACATGAACTTGGCCTTGGTAGAAGAGCTCTCTCTAGTTTGTAGGCAGTTGATTCTATATTTGAACAATAACACAATAGATTAGTGAATTCTTCATTTCGTTGAGGCAATATATGAAAAGATACAACTGCAGAAGGTAGAAATTTGCTGGCAACAGGAATGTACAAAGAGATCAAGTTCTTTAACTATGAGAAGCTTGTACATTGTTAGGGGAAAAGGAATAGAAGCATTACCAGGAAAGAGTTAAAGAGTCTAAGAAGGAGAGAGATGCTGCAGATTCTGAGAGGCCAGAGGCAGGAAGTGATTGGAGACACAGAGGGAAAGGTTGTTTTCTTCTTATTTATCCACCCACTAACCAGAGCCTGATACAGTGCTTTTAAGCATAGCATGGTGCAATGAAGAGACATGCTGATTGATTAATTGAGGAGAAGAAAGGTATTTTTGAGATCCAAGAAAAGATAAAGGGAGAGCTTCAGAGGCAGATCTAGTATCTAACTAGTGATACAAATCATGTGAGCTAAGAAGCGAGACAAAATTCAAAAGCTTTCCTTTTGGCCACTGCAAAGAAAATGGCTGCTGTTTTAGCCAATTTTAAAGATAATGATTTTTTTTTTTTTTTTTTAAAGCCATCTGACTCCTTTGTACCGTCTACCCAAACTGAAGTAATAGCAAGGCATTCAGATCAAACTGTCCCTCCAGGAGGAAGATACTTGCCAAGAGAACCTTGGCCAGATGGGAGCTGCAGAAAGAGGCCCAGAGGGGCATTTTGCTTGCCCAGTCAGTTTGGATTTAAACCAGGTGCCTCCAGGGTAGAAGGCCAGAGCTTCGCCAGTCAAGAGCAGGGATGTAAGCTGCCGTTGTGTGAAAACAAGTTAAGTTGCTTGGTTCCAGGGAACATGGTCCAAGTGTCATAAATTCATCTGTTTAATAATGCATATCAGTAGCTGTTCCAGAATTTGGGCGCCTTGAGCTGCCTTTGTTTCCTCATTTCCTGAAAAATGAACAAGCCCATGTCTTCACAAAAGCACTAGATGGCAGCATAGGACACGTATTCAACCGTCTCTCTCCACAGGCTGCTGGAATTTTGACAGATACAAAACGGTACCTGTGGTTTTGTGTATAAAACTGGTATAACTGTTTGTACATTTAAAAAATGTAACAATAAATTAAACATAAGGGAAAGAGGTTGCTAATAAATACAGTGTTAGACTGCATTTTTGTATACCAGGTGACAAGCTTGGGCATTCAAATCTGATTTGTGTAGGGGATGGGCAGGATGGGAAGCAGGTTGAAGGAATTGCGAAATGTACATGCTGGGTGGTTAGAGCTTCCTTGAGGGTTGTTGTTGATTTCCCCATATGTCTGTGTGCATTACACAGAGGTGAAAATTTAGGGAAGTGAGGGGTACGATATGTCAGAAAGTCTGGATACAAGGGATTCTAGAAGGAAAGCACTGTTCTGATTCCCTAACTCACTGTTTTGATGGGTGGAGGTGAATGTGTGAGCTCATTATATTTGTTTTCTTAAAGAGACACAAATCATGCCTCTTCATGCTCTTACTTATCGTTTAGAAAATGGGCCTCTTAAGCCTGCACACATCCTATCCTGTAGGACGAGGCTCAGTACAAGCTGTCATCTTTTTCTCTTTAGTCTGGGTTGATTCATTTTCTTGGTTAGAGTGAACTCTGAGACATCAAGGACGTGGGTTTGATTCCAGCAAGGGACAATTGGCATGCTACAGAGAAGAAAAAAATAAAAACATTTCCAAGGCTGTACCTGGCAAACCTCACTTAACCAGCTGTACAAAGATTCTTCATGACTTTGAGATAGATTCAATGCTCAAATCCTATCAAGATGGTCAGAAACATTTTATTTATTCATTCCTTTATTCAACAAATTTTTATTATACACTATGTGCCAAGCATTTTGCTGGGCAATGAAAAAAAAATTAAATTAAAAACAAATACCAAAGCAGTCTGTAACATAATACCCATCTTCTTTATAACAAAGATCATAACAATAATCATAGTCATAATAGTTACTAGTGGTCTAATGTTTTATAGTGAATGATATACTTTTACCACAATATCTTTTGTTTTTGGTTCTCACAATAACCCCGACCTTTGGATCTTTTTTACAGGCAAGGAACCAAAGTCCAGAAATAATTAGCAATTTGCCCCAAACCATAGTCAATCTGGCATTTGAAGCTTGTCTTTTGACCCCAGTTCTTAAACTCTCCCCCTTATACTATACAACTATAAAGAAAATATTTCATGTTTTATACTGTCCTAAGCTTTTCTGTGCAAACATCTTAGTCTAAAAAGTCTAAGTAAAATATTTTAATTCAAGGACTGTGTGATTATTTATTCAATAAATAAACAAAGCTTAGAACTATAGTGTCTACTGCTAAGGAAGACATTCCACCTTGGT
This sequence comes from Tamias sibiricus, assembly GCA_025594165.1. Taxonomy (NCBI): domain Eukaryota; kingdom Metazoa; phylum Chordata; class Mammalia; order Rodentia; family Sciuridae; genus Tamias; species Tamias sibiricus. The sequence continues at coordinate 77,479,872 of CM046659.1, forward strand.
TTGTTGTTTTATTGCTTGTTAACAAATAGGACAAATGATCTTTTCAATAATATTGTTTTTTTTTTTAAATTTATAGTTGTAGATGGAATGGGGATATAATTTTCTTCTGATGAAGGAAAAAAATGTTCTCCAGGTTGGTTTTTGAGTTTTGCTCCATGTAGAATACTCATCATTCTGTCTCACATATAGAAATATTTATTTGTTGAATTAACAGAGTAAATGAAAGTAAAGGGTCTCCATCTATTGGCTTCACTTGTTCCAGCATAAGCCAACCTTCCACTAACAGGCTCTCTCAGTTTTAGGATGAGAACTTACCTCAAATCCTGTCTACTAAACAAAGCTGTCCATAACCTTCCCCTCTAGTGTATAGTCTATTGCCAGAAAACCTGACACTTGTTTTAGGTTTTCTTGCACTGTTTTATTTCATGTGGGCAGGTCATGATTCCCAACCAGAGTGTCAGATCCAGAAGGTAGTGCCTGCCATCACACGCTATCAGTTTACTGCTTCTCACAACAGGTCTCTAAATCTGTAAATTCTGTATGGTCATGCCTTTCTGTGGTGGCACATTCCAGTCCAATCCCATCTACAGGCACTTGAGTATGAGCAGGGGGGTAGAGATGCTATCTCCAGGGGATGCTGACCAGGTGAGACCATTCTATTTTAATGTGGGCATTCAAAGCCAACAAAGAGGCTGTGTCGCTTTATTCCTGGAGGCTGCTGATTGCCCATTTTAGTGATCTAGGTCCATCATCTCTTTCTTAACTGGTCACAAAGGGCTGGTTGTAAATAACCACGGTCCAAATTGGATCATATTACTGAGGAGATGAGCAAATGCCAGCTATAGCCTCAGTTAGAGTCTGGAATGCTAAAAGCAGCGGGTGATGTAAATCAGAAGCAAAGACATGAAACAGTAGGTTGATTTCCTCTTACTTAGCATTCAGTGGAATGAATCATTTAAGTATCTAGTGATTAAAAAAAAACCCTTCAATATAGAGATTAATGAGTTTTTCCCCCTTCTGTTTTCTGTGTATGTGAGCCTACACTTGGCTTATCCATATGCAATAAATATGTTTCTGTGTGAATGGTAAAATTCAAAGTACATTATAAAGTCCCCTGACTTCTTACCTGCTGGCCCACAACCTTTAAAAGCATTTATTTTGGATAAAGCACTATCTCTAGAGAAATCCTCAGAAAATGCTTATTACGTGGAACAGGCATTAGAATTTACTAACAAGAGTAGGTTGCTTCATTAGCTAGCATCATCACCATCACATTCCTGGATGCCATGTAGAAAAAGTAGGAGGACAGAAAGGAATATCTTACCCTCAGGATAGGAAATTCTAAAACCATTTTTTATTCAGTTTACAACATTAGCGTCAACAGAAATTTGGAATCACCTAAGAGGAAAATTCTAATCTTGTGAGAATATTTTAAATATTAACTTCCCACTTCCTATGTTAGTGTTGTAAAACTCAATAGGAAACAATTCAGAATCCTTTCTAAACATTTAAGCACAGCCTCAAGCATATGGAAATACTTCTACTTTCTTCAAGGATCAGGGACGTAGAGATCCATACCAGTCCTAACAGGCCAGAGATCCAGGCCAAACACTGGAGCTTCCAGCTGAGATGCAGGAGCTCTTGACCCCATCCCTAGCAAGGGATGTGCAAGTTCTCTCTCTCTGGCCTCTAAGTGTCAGGGAACCTTGTTAATTTTAAATTCCAGCTGGTGACCAAAGTGCAAATAAGCCCCTGAAGGTGGAAGGGAACATGCATTTGTACCTGTCCTCAGCAAAGGGGCAAAGCAAGTCTCCCACAGAACAAGTGAGATGAACCTGACAGTGCTGTTTAATTATGTGATAAGGGGACTGCCCACAGCTCACACTTAGATTTGGACCTGCTTTTTAAATTTTTTCTTCAGCCACTTTTATTTTATTTTAATTTTTTTATTTTTTGGTGTGTGCAGTTATACATAAGAGTGGGCTTCATTTTGACATATTCATAAATGCATATGTAACATAGTTTTCTAATCCCAAGTACTACCCTTTCTCTCCCATTCTCCCTCCCCCTGATCTCCTTCCTTTGCTCTATTGGTCATTTATTTATTTACTTTTCATTGGTGCATTTTACTTACATATAAAATTAGAACACATTGTGATTATTCACACATGCACACAGCATAATTTGGTCAACTTCATTTCCCAGTTCTTTCCATTTCTCTCCTCTTTACCCTCTTCCTTGGTTGCCTGTTTCTACTTTACTGATCTCTCTTCTATTTTCATGAGATCTCCTTTTTAAAATTCTTTGTTTTCCTTTAGTTTCTGTATATGAAAGAAAACATTCAACCCTTGACTTTCTGAGCCTGGCTTATTTAATTTATCATGATGTTCTCCAGTTCCATTCATTGACCAGCAAATGTCATAATTTCATTCTTCTTTACAGCTGAGTAAAACTTCATTGTTTACGTATACCATATGTTCTTTATCCATTTGTTTATTGACAGGCACCTGGGTTGGTTCCATAACTCAGTACATGCTTTTAATAAATAAAGAAAAATTTTGAGACCACAGGTGCAAGATCAAAAATCTATGGAAACCAGAAGTACATTATCATTACTTTTATATTTCTATTGGGCAATAGAGAAGAGAGATTATGATCCCAGTTCTACACCTTTAGTCTTTGTCCCACTAGGTTGGCCTGTGGTTTGCCATACAGGTCTGTGGGAGCCAATTAAGAAGGAAATATCTATCAGATTCCTGTAAAGTGATTCAGGCCTTCACTGCCTCAACTGCCAAATGGTCAGCTTTACATTTGACAATGTGACTGAAGTTGAGCTGTTGTAGGGAAAAGAATGAAAATCAAAGTCATGTGTGTGTGTGCATGTAAGCACATACATGTGAACTGTATGAGAGTGTGTGGGAGTCTGCATATGTATGTGTGGATGTTTAATCTTATATTTTTGTAGTTTAGTGGAGTGACTGAGAATAATGCTATTGTATAAATTTTGACAAATTGTTCACTTACTTATTGGAACTTCCAAGTATCTGCAACTGGGCCAAATGAAAACTGGACTAAACTACATTCTCAGTTAATTTGCTCTAGTTCTACCAGGCAGCTCAAATGTTGATAGACCAGTAGTAGGTGGTACAGTTAAGACAGCAGGAGTTCTGGAAGGGGCTCAGCTTTAGAGAGGAGTACTCTGGCCTTGACATGTTATCCTAGCTATGCAACGCCTCAGATGGTTGTACGAGAAAAATGAAGGCATCTCAAGGAAAGTCCTCAGCATGTGACCTATCATTTAGCAGGTGTCCAACAGAGCGACTATTTCCTTCCACTTGGCATATTAAGCAGATTGTCCTTCTTCCTTCAGAAGCCATGATATTACTCCCTTGTTACCATTCTCCCTCCAACACACTTTAGTTCTCAAATAAAGCTAAGATATAGTAACAATATACCCTCTAATAGCACATATTTCTGACATGAGAAAACTATTTCCTATGTCCACTGTGGGGACTTTAAATTCTGGGATTTAGCTTTATGGCTTCAATGGGTAATCTAATGACTTTGACCAAGAGTTGCAGGAATCCTAAGTCACTGTTTTCTTTGCACTAACCTAAAAATTATCCTTTAAAGGTCTAACTCAAATGTTTACATTGCACCCATAGCCATTCACTCTTGTGAATTCTGACTGCCACTAGAATTGCAGGCTCTGGAGTTATTAACATCTTTTTAAACACATAGTTAGCTCTAACTTTGTAGGATCTGTGCCATATTTTCTACAGCATTTCCTACAATGTAAAATTTTATTGATTGGTGGATAATACTGATGATTTTCTTATCTAAAGAGTAATTATCTAGAAGAATCTCTTTCTATTTTATAGCTCCAAGTTCTCCCATCAGACAAAGGACAGAACAGAGAAAAGACAATCTGGTCTTTTGATCCATTGTTGGATGAAAGAAAATTTGAGAAACTAGTGCATGGAATGAGATTCTGAGTTATCTGTGGTTCTTCAATTATCCACACATTCTTTATTACTATTGGCAAGGGCTCCTGGAGAGAACTTCATGAAAGCTTTATGTAAGAACCACTATTATTACAGGGAGGTAAGGGTTAAGTGTAACATTCAGAATTAAATATAAGTGCTACAGCTGCTCAGCTGGGTATAATAATACATACCTAATGTTACTTATCATTTGATGTCCTAGAAGCAGCTGCTAAGAACTTGCTTTATTGTTGTCAATAACAAAAAGAAGAAAAAAAATCAAGTTGTATAATTGGTGGAACCAATTGAATGCTTCCTTGCCATTTTCTCCCTTCCTTCATTCCTCTTTTTTTTCTTTCCTCCTCTTTATCCCTTTTCCTTCCTCCTACCCTCCCTCCTTCCCTTCTTATTCTGCCAAAGTTGGAAGGGAAAGGAAAGGGATAAGAAGAGAATTGGGAAGAGAAGTGTATGTCACAAGTGGATAGTTGTTGACCTGCTGGCCTCTGCCACTGAGAAAATACCCCTAGCAGCTCCCACACATCCATTTCAATTGCCACCAACATTTCACTATCCTAACACTGAATTGCCACCAGCCAGTCCATGTGCTATAGAAAGTGCTGTAATATAGCTTCTATTTACCAACAGCAGACAGCCCTAGTGCTATGGACACATTTCCCATATGGCATAGCATGGCAGAAATGTAGGTTTTGCCAAAACATTGGTGACCTTCTATACATTCATAGAAAAGATCAAATAAAGTTAATTTATGGGGCCTGAAACAGTTTAATACTAGTAACAGGACTTCCTCTTCTAGCATTTATATCCCACTTATATTGCTCTTTTAAAGTGCATTAAATAGGGCTCTAAAGCTAACAGCAATGTCACAGGGCCTTGCAGTTTTATGCATACTATGCAGACAACTTGCCCACCATGGGATGAATGATAAGATGACTTTACTTTCTAAAAGGAGACAGTAAGTTTTCTTACCTTCTAGATTGAAGAGCTATAACTTTAATGACTTCCGGGGCAATCAGCTGCCACATGCCTGTGCCAACTTCTTCAGAGTTGGGTGAGGGGTATAGAAGGATGGAATGGCTTAGAGAGGAGGCCTACTGTGGCTTTCTTCATCTCTAACAACTTTCAAATAGCCAATGCAGCTTCCCAGTTACTATAAGATAAGAGGAAAAGAATTGAAAGAAGCTGGCTAAAATGTCTATGTTTCAGAGTTCCAATTGCTTTTGAAGGAAAGTAATAGCATGGAGGTGAATATCACTGTGTGTGAGTAAAAGATATAAAAAAGGGAATATCTACCAAGTGTTACCTTGTCTGAAATTATTTTTTTTGAGATAAGATGGAAAAGACCAAGCCTTTCTTTAATATCTCATCTTCATTCTTACTTTCCTGCACTGCCTCACATCTACCTCTATATCCTCAGGAAGCCATGTCTCTTTGTCTCAGAGACATCAACACCAAAGAGATCTCCACTCAGAAGAACAGTATCATATTCTTGGGGGTAAGCTGTAGACAAATTTCTGGTACTGGGGATTGAACCCAGGGGCATTTAACCACTAATCCACATCCCCAGCTCATTTTTTAATTTTTTATTTTGAGATAGGGTCTTGCTAAGTTGCTTAGGGCCTCGCTAAATTGCTAAGGCTGGCTTTGAACTCCTGATCCTTCTGCCTCAGCCTCCCATGCTATTGGGATTACAGGCAAGCACTACCAGGCCCAGCTCAGGATGATGAGGGTTTTTTTCTGTACAGACTTCTTATGTCTTCTAGGACCTTAAACTACCACTTCAGAATCCTCTGAATTCAGCCAGACAACAAAGAAGAAAAAGAATATGGAGAAGGCACAACTATTCTAAACCGCCTTCTCATGGAGGTGACACATATTACTTCTTCTCATGTTTTATTATGAGAACAAGTCACATGACCCTATCTAATTGGAGAGGTCTGGGAAATGCAGCTAACCACACAGCAAATGATGACAGGAGCACAGGTAATAGTGCTAGTGGTACATCATAGGGAAGCTGTCTGCTCTGGCAATAACAATATCTTTGCAATATGGGTCAAACTCTTTTTAAAGAATTATGGTGTCTAGCTAGGGGCTACTACCAGTATTACTTCATGTAATAATCTGTAAAAGAATGGCAGACACAGAAAGTAACTGTAAATCTTTCCTTTGGTATCGCCTTCCCTCAACATACATTCCAGCACTGAATATTGCAGCTAGGGATCAACATTTCAGAGCTACAGTAGGAGATTCACCACAATCAGATCTTGTCAAGTGAACATACACCACAGGCCCTTCATCTGAGCCTGTGTAGCTGGTTAAGAGGGTTGTCAGTTTCAAGGCAGTGCCATTCCCAACTGCAACGGCACCTCATGTTTCATTTCTAGCTCCTTGGTGAGAGTCTCTCCTCCCACTGGCATGGCATTTAGATTGTTTTAGTGGCTCCTAAGATGGGTGTGAGGAGAAAAGAAAACTCCTTTGAATTGTAATCAGTCTGTCTGCAGACATAATGTTAGCAAAGATGCTTAAACAGCACTCTGTAAAGATGTTAAGAAAATATTTGTAGTGCTTCACACACACCTATAGACAAAAACAGTTCTTGTTGCTGTAGAAGCAGCAACACTGTACAACCTTAATTAAAGCATCATCTGACCTGTTTCTTTCTTTCTTTTTTTTTTTTTTTTTTTTTTTTTTATGCCTACAGTTGCAGAATCCTGCTGAAGAAAAGGATTAATTACAGATGAGCTGTGTGTCATGATAATTAACTATTGCGGCTTCTCTTATTTGCCACATTCTGGTACTTTTTCCGCTTTGGTAGATTCAAGGATTGAGAATTTTTATCACATCCCCTGCCTGAAGTCCCTGATGGATTTGTCACACATAAATTTGCACAGCATACACAAAATATTGAGCTATCAGCATTTTTCTTTATACCTATGCACTTTGGAACATAGAACTAAGTCGAGCAAGTAGTAAGGCAAAAAGGTCCAGGTATAGCAATACCAAAGGCACTGGGAGACATAGGAAGAACAGATGGAGAAAGGATCCTGATGTGAGGTTGATATAAACTGGCTTTGGAAATATTTAAACATATGTTGACAGGAGGCAAATAAATTGAATCTGAATGATCTTGATGAGACAAGCTCATCTGACTCTGATCTGATTAAGACCTGTGATTTTCCACTTAATACAAGACAAACTCATTTAATGCCAGGGTCCCATTAGGTTGTACAGTTTCACACAAGATGTAGGATTTCCGAAACTGTCCATGCAAAATGGGGCCATTGTTAGATGAGATGGGCAGGCTTAGAGGTCACCAAAAGTTCACCCTGTTCCACAGGCAAAGGGTCAAAAGTTCACCCTATTCCACAGGCAGAGGGCCAAAATGTTGCTCTGCTCTCTGGGCAGGATGTTTCATCATCCCCGGGCAGGAGCCAATAGGCTTAAAGGCTTCCCTCACACCACGAGCAGGAGCCAATAGGCTTAAAGTTCACTCTGGTACCCCCCCCCCACCAGAAATCCCTATATAAACTCCCGTCTACTCGAAGTTTGTGTACCAGTGGTGAGCCATCGAGCCAGACGAAGAGAGCCAGAGAGCCAGCCAGCGAGACGACGAGGGTGCCAGTGTGCCAGGGTGCCAGCGAGCCAGATGCCGACAGAGAGCCAGTGAGACGAAGGGTTGATGAGAAGAGTGAGGCAACAAGAGAGCCAGAGGACGAGAAGAAAGCCGATGGAGTTTGAGAAGAGGCAGCCACTGGACACTTATCCACTGTCTCCAGCCCGAGGGCAGCTGCCCCAGCTGATAGCTCCAGAGACCGCAGCTGGCGCGACCACACTCCCATCTTCCGTTCAGAGCTTGCACACTCTTCCACCAGAGCTTGCACACTTCCTGAGCTTGCACACTCCCCTCTCCCTTACTCCCTTCTCCCACCAGAGCTTGCACACTTCCCTCTCCCTGATTCCTCTCTCCATTCCTTTTCTACCCTTTACCAGCCATAAAGGCCAGTGAATAAATCCCTTAGCTGCACAGCCGTCCCCAGTGTGATTTTTGCCCTTCAGCCATAATCCTAGAAAATGTATAACTTCCCCCACTTGAGAGGCTTCTGATAGTATTACCATTTGATTGCTTAAGCAAAGTGGCTAAGGGTTTACCCATCACAGCTCTCCTCTGGTTTGTTTTGTGCTCAAGTCAGTAGAGAGTTGTGAGTAGTCAATCAAGGTGATCAATAATGGTTTTCTTTGACTTTGGACCTTCTGAGATTTATCCATTTTGGTGCTGTAGGCAACTAGAGTCAGGGACTGTAGCTTCCCCATGATCACTCCACTTCTGGGATTTCTAAAGATGGCCTTTTCACCCTCATTGCCTCAGCCCTTTGATAGTTGTGTAAGCATATAATTCTCCGACTGAATTTCTATCTAGTCAAAATATTTGGATGTCTTCAGTTTTCCAAATTAAACCCATTGATTGATAAATAAACCTTTTAAGAGTAGTTCTAAATCTGTATTTGACATATGTCTGTATAATATGTATAAAAAGAAAAAAATTCTAAGTAATCAAGATTTCAACTTTTTTTGAGGTGAGTTATTTTGTAACACATAAATTACTTTAAAAAATGAATTAATTTGGGCTGGGGCTATACCTCAATGGTAGGCACTTGCCTTGCATATGTGAGGCACTGGATTCAATCCTCAGCACCACATAAGAAAAATAAATATATATAAAAAGAATTAATTCATCTTTCCTTTCAAAATAACTTGCAGATATGCTAGAATATTATTCACTGTAAATGCCAAACATATTAATTTAAGGGTATACCCTAGTATTCTTATTTCTTCAATTAATTGCATGTTACTTTGGGAACTATAAATAAATAACTCACAAATAAAGTATTTTTTGATTTCTTAGAAAATATAATCCTCATATTTTCTAACAGATGATTTAATTTTATCTAGCAGTAAGGTGATCCATATTGCATAGAGAGGTGGGAAATGTGAAATCTGCCAATATCTAATTGTGGGACCATTTCCTAGTCATTTATTCTTGTGTCCCCCACATGTAAAATTCAAAGAGTCTACTTAATGTCTTATCAAAGCTCAAAAGTATGTTTAATTACACAAGTATACATTTTGAAATAAGGCACAAAATATGAAAAGTCAAAATTTATGTTAAAAATTAATGTTCACAAATGATAAATTCTTTATGACTGATCTGAAAAGTCAAAGTTCTGGCTGATTTTCTATCTTATGTGTTGCTCTCCTAGAAAGTCTGAATTTCACGTAAGTACACATATGTGCTTATGGTTAGGTAAGACCAATGGACTTTGGTGGCAATAATCTACAAACAGAATACTAAGCATTTATTTAATTTTTGCAAACTTTTATCGTTTGCAGACTTCCTCAGTCAAATTTAGTTTGGACAAATATGTGGTCCATTTATAAGTGCTAGCAGAGGAATATGAAATTCTCCAATGTGAAACATAAAAACAAAAATGTAACTTTAACATTCTACCTCAAATATGCTTAAATAAAATTTAAGATGTAAATAATTCTGGGATAGAGTTTAAGAATGAAGTTGTAAACTCTAAAAATGTTTTTTAACCTTCTCAGTGGAACAATAATCCTTTACTACTATTAATGCTGCATTTTTAAATATGGTTTTTCTTACATTTGTGTTAGATTTCTTAGATTATTAAAGCATCTACTCCCATCTTCACAGCAATCCATTTGTTTTAGGTAAATGTCATTATATTATTCTTATTTTTTAAAAAAGATATTATTTTCCTCACCTTACATGTGAGGAAAAAGGCTTGTATTATCTGGATTGGCCTGTTAGGTAAGAGATGGGTGAGTTTGTCAACATCTACTTCAGTCTTCTTCTGACTACACTGTACTTCCTAGTTCCCCACACAGAGAAGGTAGTTCAACTGTGTTGCTTCCAGCGATACCCTCATGCTTCACTGGTCAGAGTGTGACATTTGGCCAGGCCTGAGAATGGAAAAGGAAGTTCTCCTTAAGTTCAATAAGTGTCCATGGGTAATGCATGGTCAAGGCAATAAACAGGTTATGAAACATAGATGATGGTAAGTCTATAATTCTGGGACAGATGAAGATACAAAGAAAAAAATGGTGTGATGGCCATAAAAGAGGAACCACTCAGATCTCTGCAGGGAGCACAGGTGATCATCTCCACAGCTACACTCTAGACACTATCATTAAATTCACCCCAAACCCATTTTTATCAGCTGTTTCCAGATGATAAAAGAGTATAGCACAATCACTAAGATAAGTCTGCTCCTGGGGCTTATAGGACTCCTCGTACTGGCAACTTCAGCTATGTGATTCCTCATTGGCTCTTTCCAGGGTGGAGGCTGTGAAGGGATGAAGAACAGATTAAATTCCATGTATACTTTGAAGGTAGGTAGGACTGATAGAATTCATTGACAGTTTAGATGTGGGCATGAGAGAAAGACAGAAACCAGGATGCCTCCAAAGCTTTGGACCCAAGCAACTTGAAAGACTTACTTACCATTGACTGAGTTAGAGAAGGCTTCAGGTAGAACATATTTCCAGGGGTGATAGAGAGAAGGGAGACAGGAATTCAGTAGTTTGGTAACATTGAGTTTGAGGTCTCTTAGATACTTAAGCACATATGTCAAGTAGTCAATTTAATGTCTGAGTTTGGAGGTATAGATTGGAATCATATGTTTGGGAGATGTTACCGCATAATGAAACTGAAAGAGATCACTGAATCATGTGTGAGGACACAGGTTTGAAGCAGTCTAAGGGCTGAACCCCAGAGGTCAGGAAGAAAAGAAAAAGTGGCAAAGCAGCCTAAGAAGGGGTAACTAGTAAGGCTAGAGGAAAACTAGGAGAATACCTTATACTGAACAGTCTGAGACACACCTAAGGACTTGGAAATATCAGCATACCTGAGTATTGACTTGTCAGAATCAGCTGGATTAGAATTCTTTACTACAAGAGTGATGAGAAGGGGCTTACAGAGGGGCTTTGGGGGTTATAGTAATACTCTAAGTTTCTATGCTTATGCTGTATGCTGGTTATGTAAGTGTGTTCTTCATAAAAAACTACTGAGACATTTAGACATGTACTTGAAATGTGTGTTTATTTGATGTTTTTTTATACTTCAAAAATTTTGCAATAAAATGAAATTATAGCTACAAAAAAAAAGAATTCTTCACTACAAGGATATTTGACTTTGATGTTTAAGCAAGACCAATTATGAAACTTCAAACTATAGGATAAGAATCAATAAATATGCTTTTGGCTTTAAAGACTCAAAAATGCAACTCAAACCACCTTCAATATTAAGGTAAATATCTTGGCTTACCTATCTAAAATGTTCAATGATTTGGTGAGCCTCCTGTGAAACTTGGTCTATTAGCTAGTGATATCACTTGGACATGAATTGTTTCTGTCTCTGAATTTGATTTTCCCCAGTGTGGACTTTACTCTGAAGCTGGCTTCCTTCATAGTTCTGGGTCTCCTGTTAACAGCATCTAGGTTAGTGGTAATTGCTGCCTCATTCTTTTTTGGTGAGATAGAGGAGGTGTCTTTTATGCTGGTTATAGAGAGAGAGATAGAAGGAAGGGGGAGAGAGAGTTTTCTTCCAGGAATCCTCCAAAAATAAAACATTTGCCCAAATTAAATGTATATCCATCCACTCCTGTGGCCAAGGAATAGGATAAACCAATATGCTTGTATCATTTAGCTCCCTCCCTATGACAATAGGAGAGCTGGAGATAGGTCAATACCACCAAAACCTGTGGGGCAAGGAGGAAATGTAGCCAGGGAGGTCCTCTAAGATGTGTAATATAGGTAGGCTTCTTGCTGTTAAATGTAACACATGGTCAAAGATGATGAGTTTTGATGATGGACCCTTAGGAACATGATGATGACATTTTCATTTTCCAAAAGTGTAAGTAATTCTAAGACTTTTTAGCGTAATTCTATAGAGAAAAAATTAATTAAATATTTACAAAGAAAGTGACTATTCTTTTTCAATTAATGAAAGATAATTCTCAAACCTGAACTATGCCTCAGAATCATCATATTCCCAGCCTAAGACATCCTGGATCAAAATATTCAGAGATGGGACTCAGGATCCTTTTTTGTTTTTTAAGCAAGCTCTGCAACTGACTCCCATGTGACCAAATTGGGGACTTTGGGAACTTATATCTAAGGCTCATGCAAAGCCCACCTTCAATAATAAAGAATATCAAAGCTTTGGGCTGTGACCTCAATACTAGGAGACAAGATGGTCTGTGTTTTGAAAGTTCAAGCTTCATAAATATCAATGAAGAAGAATGCCAATGGTCCCTGATAGGGTACAACTGTCTTGGCAGACAAGAAATACAGATTCTGCTGGGAATTTGGGTCCCTCCCTGTCCCACCACATACTTTTTAGTCTATGGATGTTAGGGTTTGACTCATGCACCTTTACAAGTAAGCAGTCTTCTTCAGAAGCAAAGAATTAAGAGTGAGTGGCCATGAACATACAGTGATAAGCCTGAACATCCAATGTGGCTCTTCAATAAGAAAAATTTTCATAGCTGATTCCCTCTGGACTTCTTACTGTGTGTTAAGTCCTCTTCTAAGGCTTTATAAGTATTAAACAATTTAATCCTTAAAACAATCATCAGAGGTAGGTGCTATTATTATCTCTATTATATAAATGAAGAAACTGAGGCAAAAAGAGGCCACGTAACTTTACTACATGGATGAAGCTAAAAAGTGGCAGAGGTGGTTCCAGGGTTGGCATAATGGATTAATGGTAGGCAGCAGAAAGCCTGAATTTAAGAAATGTTTCTGGTGTGGTGGTACCTGCTTGTAATCCCAATGGCTCGGGAGGCTGAGACAGGAGGATTGCAAGTTCAAAGCCAGCCTCAGCAATGGTGAGGTGCTGAGCAACTCAGTGAGACCCTCTGAATAAAATACAAAATAAGGCTGAGGATGTGGCTAAGTGGTAAATGCCCCTGAGTTCAATCCCCACTACCAAAAAAAAAAAATATATATATATATATGTGTGTGTGTGTGTGTGTGTGTGTGTGTGTGTGTGTATGTACATATGTATATAGGTATGTTTCTGGTGATATCAAACATAGACCATGTGCTCATGAAATGACATAGTATTTTGACTAATTCTCAACAATAGGGAGTTATCTTGAGATCATTTGAATCATTAGCACATGTCTTAGTCCTTTGGGGCTGCTTCAGCAATGGTGAGGTGCTGAGCAACTCAATACTGGGTAATGAATAAACAACAGAAATTTATTTCTTACAGTTCTAGAGGCTGGGAAATCCAAGATCAAGGCTCCAGCAGATTCAGTGTCTGTTGAGGGCCTGTTCCTCATATGTGGTGACTTCTTCCAGCATCCTGACATAGCAGGAGGGCCAAGGAACTAACAAGTTCCCTCAGGCTTCTTTTATAAGGGCACTAATCCTGTTCGTGAGACCTTTGCCTCCATGATCTAATTACCTCCTAGAGGTCCCATCTCTTAGTACCATCACTTTGGGGGTTAGGTTTAAAATCATAACTTTGTGTGGGACACAAACATTCAGACTCTAGCAGCACATAAGATAGCAGCCCCATTAAAACACAGGTGGAAGAGAGTGAAATGGCATCACTGGCAATGCTTTTCCTATCCTGACACACTGATTTGATATTTGATATAACCAAATTGGGCATCATGAAGAATCTTCATATGATGGTTTTCCATATTTCAGACAGAGTCACTTTCTGTGTATTAGTGGCAGGACTGTAGAAGATTTGAACATTGGGATTGGATCCATACCAAAAGAAATGGGGAACTGGATTGCTAATGAGGGCAATGTCTTCCCACCACAGCATAAGGGGAGGTTTGTGAAGGAGCAGGCCAAGTGAGGCAAAGCTTTGCTAATGCAAATTGATTCCTGGAGGGCTTCCAGGTCACAGAGGGTTAGGCCATTATCCCTGCTGTTGAAATAGTTTTAGATAATGAATGGTAACCATTAGACACTGAGTGAGAGTTAGTTGGCTTTTGGACACTTCTGCAGCATGTGCTTATGGTATTTTAAAATAACAGGCCAAAGTAAACTAGAACTCATTTAATTCAGGTTAGCTTGCTGAAACATGCTTTGTCTGATAGCTGTGACTTTCTTTGGTGTAGTGATTTTGATAGAGTAGCACTTTGTTCCATGTGTTAAGGTGCATGGTATTTTTGGGTTTCTAGTCTAGAAATTGATTGATCAATTGACTGATCAATTGGTTGATTGATTCATTCATTCATTTATTCACTCAACCCATTTATTGAGTAAAAAGAAAAGATATAGATGAGTGAAAATGGCTTGGGTAATTTAACATCTCCAGAAATGTTAAGCAAGCCATGATCAAGATGCCATTCATATCAACATCTGACATTATTCTGTATAATTGGATAAAATACCATGTAGTCTTAGAGGAATAATGATCATTTACCTCACAAAACTATATTAGCTTTGCTTTTATTAACCAGATGTCATGCTTCTCTTTTTTTCTCAAACATGACCTTTCTGTTTGTTTTCATGTTTTAATCCAATCATGAATATTTACCACCTTTTCTGTTTAGTTACCTATACTTTGAAGGTCCTGCAAAGACAGCCCTGCACATGTCTTAAAGCAACCAAGTCACCATTGGTGCCTATTGAATAATAGCTGCTATTTAGTGTTTACACTAAAGACACAGAAAATGCTTCCCAAATTTTAATCTAATTCTCACCACAACCCCGAGTTAGACATTCTTATTTCTATGTATATAATAAAATATCAAAGACTTAGAGATTAAATTAGTTGGCTAAAATCCCCTTGCTGCTAAGTGGAAGGGGAGAAGTTTGAAACACAGACCTCTGTGGCCCCAAAGCCTTGGTTCTTCACATTGTACTTGAGATTTAGCCTGCAGACTAAGTACATAGAAATTAATTTCTTTTGGTCTCCTTTTAATTTAATAGCAATTTTATTTCTTTGGGCTGACTTTCTGCAATTATTTTCCAGTGTAGTGTCTCACTGATAAGACTATCTTTTGGAATTCTTTATTTGTAAATGTTGGACTGGGCAGTGGTCATTTAGCACCTTTTTGTATTCAAGGGGAAAACATTTTTTTCCTTTTTATTTCTCTACTGCCTTTTGCAATTTCACTGCTTGACTTTCCTGCTTCTCACTCTCCTTATTTATTATTCTTATCCCTTGGTTTTATATGACTGTAGAGAAATGTGCTGAGAAATAAGAAATTTGGAAAAAAAGATTTGGAGAGGAATATGTGAAGGATTGGTGGAAAAACATATCCAGGTTTATCATCAAACAAACTGTAGAGAATGCAGGTGTGAATATTGTATTTCTACTAGATTGCATATATCTGAAGCTCATGGACATGCCTCAGAATTAGGCAAAGTTTTGTTATATTATCCAGATTTAAATGCTGCATAGGAATTCAAGAGCCAAGAGGACATTTAAATGAACGCCCTGGTTGCAAGAAATAGTTTCCATCCATTTGGTCTTTGCACTTGATGTTGAAGATATGTACTTGGGCATATTGTATGACTTGCAGGCCTGAATAATATTCTAAAAATAGGAAATTTGATGGTGCATGTCACCTAAATGCATAGGATAATGTGGACATAAATAAAACTACTCAACAGCTGGTACAAGTGTGCTGCTATTAAAAAAAAAAAGCACTGTTAAAAGATGTGATGAGAATGCAGGGTCATCCCAACTTATATCATCATATCTCTTGCTGTCAGGTTTCCTTTTCATCTTTCTTCATGCTAGGTGAGTGTCAGCAACTTAATCCAAATTTTTTTTTGCCAATAACCTCTGACACAAACTTGGTTCTGAGATCAGAAAATGACCGGCTAGATTCTAGTCCTCCCTTTTTGTTGTGAAATAATGGCATTTGTAGGCTGTGGCATTTCAACAATGTTTTAGGAATCCTTAGTGCTTAATTGGAACATACCAAACAGATGAGGAAGGTCTGTGATAGATGTTTCTCTCCATATTTTTTTTACCTGATACCCACTGAATTTGCACGCTTTATCACCTGTGTGTAAAATGTGGACATTAGCTTCTCTCTCGTCTAAATCTCCATTCATTCCTTCTTGTTTGGACTTATTCTTGGGGCCTTGGTCTATGAATTGCTGCAGTCACCTAACTCGGCCCTTGTCTCAAGTTGTGTCCACCTTTAGCCCTCCTTCCTTAAGTCATCTGGAGTAATCTATCTATATGCATATATAACCTACCACTCACTTGTTTAAGATAAAGCAGAGGCAAACATAGAACCCATTATATAAAATTTAAAAATTTTAGCATAATATACAAAGTACTTCATAAGCAAGATCCAGTTTACTTTTCAGGTGTTAACTCCTGAATTCCTTGCCACATTCTCACCACACTATAGACCCTATATTTTAGCTAAACCAAACCAGTGAGTGTGTCACATTTTCTCATTGTTCTTTTTGGTAACTGCCATTTCTTCTGTAATGGAATTTCCCCCATTGTCAGCTTGGTGAAGTGCTTACTTACCAGTTACATTTTGTCTTTAGTAGCAACTCATCTCTGAAGCCTGCCACATTAGCACCAGAAGAATTAGAGGCAAGCTGTGTATCATTCATTTTTGCAATGTATCTCCTCTGATGTTGGCTGGGAGCATTTGTTCATCCATGAAACTATAAACTCCCTAAGAATAGAGTTTGGTGGAAATCCATATGCAACAAAATGAAATTAAACCCTTATCTCTCACCATGCATGAAACTCAATTCAAAGTGGATCAAGGACCTAGGAATTAGACCAGAGACAATATGCCTAATAGAAGAAAAAGTAAGCTCCAATTTCCAACATGTTGGATTAGGCCCCAAGATCCTTAATAAGACTCCTGTAGTGCAAGAATTAATATCAAGAATTAATAAATGGGATAGATTTAAACTAAAAAGCTCTTTCTCAGCAAAAGAAATAAGTTAGGTGAATAGAGAACCAACTAATTGGGAACAAATTTTTAACACATACACATCGGATAGAGCACTAATCTCTAGAATATATAAAGAACTCAAAAATCTTAACACCAAAAAACAAATAACTCAATCAATATATGGGCTAAGGAATTGAAAAAACACTTCTCAGAAGAAGATACACAATCAATCAACAAACACATGAAAAAATGTTCAACATCACTGGCAATTAGAGAAATGCAGATCAAAACTACTCTAAGATTTCATTTCACACCAGTCAGAATGGCAGCTATTAAGGACACAAACAAAAATAAATTTTGGAAAGGATGTGGGGAAAAAGGCACACTCATACATTGCTGGTGGGACTGCAAAATGGTGCAGCCATTATGGAAAGCAGTATGGAGATTCCTTGGAAAACTGGGAATGGAACCACCTTATAACCCAGCCATCCCACTCTTGGGTCTATTCCCAAAGGACTTAAAAGCAGTATATTACAGCAACACAGCCACTTCAATGTTGATAGAGCACAATTCACAATAGCTGTGTTGTAGAACCAACCTAGATGCCCCTCAGTAGATGAATGGATAAAGAAAATGTGGTATCTATACACAATGGAATTTTATTTAGCAATAAAAGAGAAAAAAATAATGGCATTCGCAGTTAAATGGATTAAGTTGGAGAATATAATGCTAAGTGAAGTTAGTCAATCTCAAAACTCCAAATGCTGAATGTTTTCTCTGATATAAGGAGGCTGATTCACAGTGGTGTTGGGTCGGGGTACATAGGAGGATTAGAGTAACACTAGAATGGGCAAAGGGGAGGGAGGGGAAGGAAGGGAGCAAGGGGGGATGGAGGGGGGAATAAAAGAAGGTGATAGAATAAGATGGATATCATTATCCTAAATGCATGATTGAAGATTTGAATAGTACGAATATACTTTGTATACAAACAGTGTTATGTAAAAAGATGCTCTATGTGTGTATTATGAATTGTAATGCATGCTACTGTTATAAATACAACAACTTTGAATTTAAAAAAAAAATGTAGCCCTAAATAGGGTGCCTGGGAGCAGTGTTTCCATGATAAACTGTAAGAGAAATGTTGAATAGTGGTTCTCATGCCTGGTTGCCCATTGAGTTTGCCTGGGGAAATTTTTAAATATAAAGATGGCCCCAGCCCCAGGAATAGTGACTTATCTGGTGGTACTTTTTACAATGATGTATTGGGAAGTAAGAGCTAATATCAAGAAAGTACTCAATTGGAGAAAGCAACTGAACAAGCACAATTTTATGTGGGCTGTGATGGAATAGAAATTAGGAGACATGAGTGTATAAGGGCATAGAAAGCATCTTTATTTCTTTGCTAATAAATGATTAGAAAGCTGAAAAAAAGAATATAGTTTGGGTCCTTTCACTTTTAAATCCATAAAAACTAGCACAGGGCCTATAACATGAAAGAATACAATATGTATTTTTGAATAAAAACAATAACTTTGAACTCATTTGAAAAGTAAAATAAACTTAGAATGCTTATGACTTTATAATAGTGAATACAGAGTTTGAAATAATTCATCTCTCCCTAAACATAAGCATGAGAATACCTATTGTATACAAACTGGCCTGTATACTTCAACTCAGAAGCCACGTAATGGCTATATGTCCCACTTTTAGTGATAATAAGATTCTGACAGCAATAACCTGAACTTTTTATTTTAATCTCATCATCAAACTTTCTTCTAATGGTTTTATGTATTGATTATTTTTGCCTGACTCACTTATTTTATTAGCAATTATAGAATAGTGATTTTAAAAATTTTATCATCCATTTTACACTTGTTGGCTGGAATTATGTTAAATGTAAACGAACAAAAACATTCTGCTCATCAAGCATGGCTATTTGGGAGTCGGCTGAAGATGGCGTATAGGAGGGATGTGCTCCCGAAAGTCAGTCACTAAAAGAGGCTTAGTGGGAAGTTTGAACAATTTCCTAGCACTATTCTTGCAACTGAGAGGGAGCTGGGACATTCGTGCTTCTCCGGATGGTGAGATGGTAAAATACAACTAACTCCAGACCACCGACACACGGGGGGCCCAGTACAAGAGTTCTACAGGCGAACCAGCGCTAATGCGCAGCCGGCGAGGAAGCCCCACAGTAAGGGAGAGATCCGGACAACAATAGCTTTAAACAGCGCAGAAGGATAATAAGAAAGCTAGAAGCAAGCAACGTCTTTTACTTCTTTCACAAAATCAGCCGGGCCGGACTTGCACGCTCAAGAGTGTCACACAGGTCTGGGGAAGTGCTGTTGAACCGGAGGAGAGAAACTGCCACCATTTTTTAGGACAGCCGCAGTGGACTGGGACAAAGAAACAAGGAAGAAAGGAGAAGTAGCTGCGGGCTTCCATGGATCCAGCCAGTGCTCTGAGAACAGCACACACCTGGGTGAGACGCGGGCAGCCAGCAGGGGAGAGAGTGTCTGAGGCCAGCACAGCGGCCCGGAAATGCTACAACTGTGGAAGGGTGTGGGGAGTGGACTCCTTCTGGATAGACCCTTTCCCGGTACCATTCACCTGCTGACGCACCCCGCCCTGAGCTACTCTTCCCCTGTGCCATTTTGCCGATGGCCAAAGATACAGACTTGACTCCACCCATGGGTTCTCTGTGACTGCCTGGACGTGACCAGGACAACCGGCTTAAACTGGAAGGGAGAAAAAAAAGAAGGGCTTCTCAGGATGCTGTTTGAATGAGACTTGTTCCTGGGTTCGGCTTTGTGGGTTTTTTGTTTGTTTGTTTTTATTTTTTGTTTTGTTTGACTGTATTTGAATTTGTCTGATTTTGTTCCTATTTTCTTCCTTCTCACTTTGGTCTCTTTTCTTTTTCCCTCATCTTTCCTATTTACACCCTGCCACTGCATTATTAACAGAGGTGAAAACAAGTTACACACAGAAATTGGGATTTCTAGAACTGGGGCAACTGAACTATACAGCAAAGCCATGTTATATATAGTTTACTCTCTCTCTTTTTTTTTTTTTTTTGACTCATTTTCTCTTTCCTCTCTTTTATACCAATTCCTACTTCTTTGTCATCTCTCTCTCTCTCTCTCTCTCTCTCTTTTTCTTCTTCTTTTCCATCCTTCTTTTTTTCTTCTCTCAATGGTTGCATAACTTTGGTTTATATATAAACTGGTCTTTCCACTAAATTGTTTGCTCCATTCTCTTTCCTCTCTCATCTGCTGATATTATACCACTTCCATAGCATTCTCTGTTCACACTTCCTAAGAAAGAACAACTCAACACCCTCACTTCCTTCTTCCTAAACTTATCACCTCTGTGCCTGATACTTGAAGCTATAATCCCCATCACAAACATACAGAGTAAATTGGAGACAATATCTGAGTTAACTAAATCTGTACATTGTGATCGAACTGTGATTACCTGAATAGAAAGTGTCTGGTTTTAAAGTGTAAAGTATTTATAAGGGGATCTGATAGCATTATACTATAAAAGCATCATAAGGCTTTAAGGTAAAAATGAAATAGTTGAGGTTCCACAGTGCTATAAGAAAAGTCACACAAGCAATATGAAGAAACAAGGGAAGAAAGTGACTCAATCAAATCCACAGACCTCCTCAGTAGATTCCATGGCAAGCACAGTTGGTCAAATGCCAGAGATGGAATTCAGAAATTACATATTCCAATTGTTTATGGAACTTAAGAATGAACTAAAAAATGAGATGAGGGAGCAAATATAGGTGGTAAAAGATCATTTTGACAAATAACTCCAAAAACAAATACAGAAAGCAAAAGATTACTTCAATAGGGAGATAGAGGTTCTAAAGAGAAACCAAACAGAAATTCTTGAAATGAAAGAAGCAATAAACCAAACTAAATGTTCAATTGAAAGCATCACCAACAGATTAGACCACTTGAAGAAAGGATCTCAGATAATGAAGACAAAATATATATCCTGGAGAAAAATGTAGATTATACAACAAAAATGGTAAGAAATCAAGAACAGAATATTCAAAAGAAATATGGGACAACATAAAAAGACCAAATTTAAGAGTGATTGGGATGGAGGAAGGTGCAGAGTTCCAAGTCAAAGGAATGAGTAATGTATTCAATGAAATAATAGCAGAAAAATTTCCAAACTTGAGGAATAAATGGGAAAACCAAGTTTAAGAGGCTTACCGAACACCAAATGTACAAAATCACAACAGATCAATGCCAAGGCACATTATAATGAAAATGCCTAATATACTGAGCAAGGAGAGAATATTAAAAGCCACAAGAAAAAAGAAACAGATTACATATAAGGGGAAACCAATCAGAATATGTTCAGATTTTTCAACCCAGAACTTAAAAGCTAGAAGATCCTGGAATAGCATATTTCAAGCTATAAAAGAAAAGGGATGTCAACCAAGAATCTTATACCCAGCAAAATTGAGCTTTAGATTTGAAGATGAAATAAAAACTTTCCATGACAAATAAAAGTTAAAAGATTTCACAACTTGAAAGCCAGCACTTCTGAACATCCTGGGCAAAATATTCTATGAAGAAAAAAAGAAAAATAACAATGAAAATCAACAAAGGGAGATATTAAACTAAAGGAAATACCAACCAGAGGAGAAATCATATCAAGTTAAATACCATAAACAAATAAAAATGGATGGGAATACGAATCACATCTCAGTAATAACCCTGAATGTTAATGGCCTAAACTCACCATTCAAAAGACACAGATTGTCAGACTGGATTTAAAAAGAAAGACCCAACAATTTGCTGTCTCCAAGAAACCCACCTCATAGAAAAAGACATCAATAGACTGAAGGTGAAAGGATGGGAAAAGTCTAATCACTCACATGGGCTGCGGAAGCAAGCAGGGTTTTCCATTTTCATACCAAATAAGGTAGACTTCAAGCCAAAGCTAATCAAAAGGGACAAAGATGGATATTTCTTACTACTTAAGGGAACCATTCATCAACAAGATATAACAATTATCAATTGTTATATACCCCAAATAATGGAGCACCTACATTCATCAAACAAACCCTTCTCAAGTTCAAGCGTAAAATACATCACAACACAGTTATTCTAGGGGACTTCAACACACCTCTCTCACCAATGGATAGATCATCCAAACAAAAGCTAAACAAGGAAATGTTAGGCCCCATTAAAACAATTAATAACTTAGACCTAATGGACATATATGGAATGTTTCATCCCTCAGTAAGCAAATATACTTTCTTCTCAGCAGCACATGGCTCCTTCTCCAAAATAGGCCATATATTATGCCACAAGGCAACTCTCAGCAAATATAAAAAAGTAGAGATACTACCCTGCATTCTATCAGACCATAATGGGATGAAATTGGAAATCAATGATAATGCAAGAAACAAACAAACAAAAAAACTACTCCAACAACTGGAAGCTAAACAACATGCTACTGAATGAACAAGAGGTTGAGGAAGACATCAAGGAGGAGATTAAAAAATTCCTAAAGGTAAATGAGAACACAGATACATTGTATAGAAATCTCTGGACACTATGAAGGCAGTAGTAAGAGGAAAATTTATTGCACTGAATTCATTCCTTAAAAGAAATAAAACCCAACAAATAAATGACTTAACATCACACCTCAAAACACTAGAAAAAGAAGAACAGATCAACACTAAGAGCAGTAGAAGACAGGAAATAATTAAAATCAGAGCTGAAATTAATGAAATTGAGACTAAGGAAACAATTCAAAGAATTGACAAAACTAAAAGCTGCTTCTTTGAAAAAATAAATAAAATTGACAGACCCTTAGTGATGCTAACAAAAAGAAGAGAAAAAACTCAAATTACTAACATCCATGATGAAAAAGGAAATATCACAACAAACACCTCAGATATACAGAAGGTAATTATAAATTACTTTGAAAACTTGTACTCTAACAAAATAGAAAATCTCGAAGGCATTGACAGATTTCTAGAGTTGTACAAATTGCCCAAACTGGAACTGGAGGCTATACACAATTTAAAAAGATCTATTTCAAGCGAGAAAATAGAAGACACCATCAAAAAACTACCAACAAGAAAAAGCCCAGGTCCTGATGGGTTTACAGCCGAGTTCTACAAGACCTTTAAAGAAGAACTAATACCAATGCTCTTCAACTTATTTCAAGAAATAGAAAAAGAGGGAGCTCTTCCAGACTCTTTCTATGAGGCCAATATTACATTAATTCCAAAGCCAGGCAAAGACACAGCCAAAAAAGAAAACTTCAGGCCAATATCTTTAATGAACATAGATGCAAAAATCCTCAACAAAATTCTGGCATATTGAATACAAAAAACATATCAAAAAGATAGTGCACCACAATCAAGTGGGGTTTATACCAGCAATGTAAGGCTGGTTCAACATTTGGAAATCAATAAACATAATACATCTCATCAATAGACTTAAAGATAAAAATCATATGATCATCTCAATAGATGCAGAAAAAGCATTTGACAAAATACAACACCCCTTGATGTTCAAAACACTAGAAAAAATAGGAATAACAGGAATATATCTCAACATTATAAAAGCTATTTACGCAAAGCCCCAAGCTAACATTATCTTAAATGGAGAAAAATTGAAAGCATTCCCTCTAAAAACTGGAACAAGACAGGGATGTCCCCTTTCAACACTGCTATTTAACATAGTACTTGAAACTCTGGCTAGAGCAATTAGACAGACGAAAGAAATTAAAGGGCTCCAGATAGGAAAGAAGAGCTCAAATTAGCACTATTTGCTGATGACATGATAATATACCTAGGAGACCCAAAAAATTCTACCAGAAAACTTTTACAACTAGTAAATGAATTTGGCAAAGTAGCAAGATACAAAATAAATACCCATAAGTCAAAGGCATTTTTGTACATCAGTGACAAATCCTCTGAAAAGGAAATGATGAAAACTAACCCATTTACAATAGCATCAAAAAATATATATATCTGGGAATTAACTTAACAAAAGAGGTAAAAGACTTCTATAAAGAAAACTATAGAACACTAAAGAAAGAAATTATAGAAGACCTCAGAAGATACAAAGACCTACCTTGTTCTTGGATAGGTAGAATTAATATTGTCAAAAGGTCTATACTATCAAAAGCTTTATACAGATTTAATGCAATTCCAATCAAAATCCCATTGACATTCCTCAAAGAAATAGAAAAAGCACTCATGAAATTCTAGCTAAAGCAATCCTGAGCAAGAAAAGTGAAGCAGTGGCATCACCATACCAGACTTTAAATTATACTATAGACCAATAGTAACAAAAACAGCATGGTATTGGCACCAAAACAGACTGGTAGACCAATAGTACAGAATTGAGGACACAGAGACTAATACATATAATTTCAGCTACCTTATATTAGACAAAGGCGCCAAAAATGTACAGTGGAGAAAGGATAGCCTTTTCAACAAATGGTGCTGGGAAAACTGGAAATCCATATGCAACAAAATGAAATTAAACCCTTATCTCTCACCATGCACAAAATTTAATCCAAAGTGGATAAGGACCTAGGAATTAGACCAGAGACAATACGCCTAATAGAAGAAAAAGTAAGCTCCAATTTCCAACATGTTGGATTAGGACCCAAATTCCTTAACAAGAATCCTGTAGTACAAGAATTAATATCAAGAATTAGTGAATGGGATTGATTCAAACTAAAAAGCTCCTTCTCAGCAAAAGAAACAATCAGTGAGGTGAATAGAGAGCCAACTATTTGGGAACAAATATTTAATACACGCACATCAGATAGAGCACTAATTTCTAGAATATATAAGGAGCTCAAAAAACTTAACTCAAAAAAAAAAAAAAAAGAAAAAAACAAATAACCCAATCAATAAATGGGCTAAGGAATTGAAAAGACACTTCTCAGAAGAAGATACACAATCAACAAATACATGAAAAAATGCTCAACGTCTCTGGCGATTAGAGAAATGCAAATCAAAACTACTCTTAAGATTTCATTTTACTCCAGTCAGAATGGCAGCTATTTAGAACACAAACAACAATAAATGTTGGAGTGGATGTAGGGAAAAAGGCACACTCATACATTGCTGGTGGCACTGCAAAATGGTGCAACAGTTATGGAAAGCTGTATAGAGATTTCTTGGAAAACTGGGAATGGAACCACCTTATGACCCAGCCATCCCACTCCTGGGTCTATTCCCAAAGGACTTAAAAACAGCAT
The DNA here is from genome assembly GCA_025594165.1 of Tamias sibiricus. Classification (NCBI taxonomy): domain Eukaryota; kingdom Metazoa; phylum Chordata; class Mammalia; order Rodentia; family Sciuridae; genus Tamias; species Tamias sibiricus. The sequence goes on from CM046659.1 coordinate 77,505,058, forward strand.
ATTACAGTGACACAGCCACTTCAATGTTTATAGCAGCACAATTCACAATAGGTAGGTTGTGGAACCAACCTATATGTCCCTCATTTGATGAATGGATAAAGAAAATGTGGTATCTATGCACAATAGAATTTTATTCAGCAATAAAAGAGAATAAAATAATGGCATTCGCAGGTAAATGGATGAAGTTGGAAAATATAATGCTAAGTGAAGTTAGTCAATCTCAAAAATCCAAATACTGAATGTTTTCTCTGATATAAGGAGGCTGATTCACAGTGGTGTTAGGTCGGGGTACATAGGAGGATTAGAGTAACACTAGAGTGGTCAAAGGGGAGGGAGGGGAAGGAAGGGAGCAAGGGGGGATGGAGGGTTAAAAAAAGAAAAGGTGGTTGAAGAAGATGGATATCTTTATCCTAAATGAATGATTGAAGACTTGAAAGGTACAAATATACTTTGTATACAAACAGTGCTATATAAAAAGATGCTTTATATGTGTACTATGAATTGTAATCCATACTTCTATTATAAATACAACTTTGAATAAAAAAATAAAATTTAAAAAAAAAAGAGCTGGACATTTGGCTCAGTGGTTGAGCATCCCTGGGTTCAATTTTTGGTACCAAATAAAATAATATTTTTCCTACTAAAAAAAAAGTATGGCTATTTGGTTATCCTTAAATATCCTTACATATTGTCAAATTTCAGAGTAAAGTATGAGTACTTTACTTCATGTGTGACGTTTTCTTTTATTCTTCTTAAATTCTCAATGTATATCTAGTATATACATTTGCTTTGAAATTTTCCTGTTATTTGGTATCATGCAGTTTCCTCACTACATTATATGATGTCCCACCTTTGGGACATCAAATGTTCAGCCTTTACTTCTTGTTATCCCTTCAATATCAAGGAATTGCATAATGATCTTTGACAGAAGTCTGTGGTTTCTTATACCAATCAATTAATCAACTGTGGCATGGTGAAAACCCATTATCTTAACAGCTAGCACCAAAAGATTGATCAGAGGGAATCAATGTCAGGCAACTACTTTGATAAATTGATTGGAATTGAAGAAGAAGAGAGAACATGGAAGAGAGGAAAGACAAAGAAGCAGAGTATTTGACAAGAACCTGGAATTCAAGTGAATAACATTAGCTAAGGAATTTTTTAAAGAACAGGGCCAGCTAAAGATGAATGTTACAATATTTGTGGCATAAAAATATTGCCAGTTGCAGGGCGCGGTGGCGCACGCCTGTAATCCCAGTACTTGGGAGGCTGAGGCAGGAGGATCGCGAGTTCAAAGCCAGCCTCAGCCATGGCGAGGCACTTAGCAACTCAGTGAGACCCTGTCTCTAATAAAATACAAAAAAAGGGCTGGGGATGTGGCCCAGTGGTCGAGTGCCCCTGAGTTCAATCCCCGGTACAAAAAAAAAAAAAAAATATATTGCCAGTTCTCCTGAAACTTTAAAGTTTGCTATATAATATACTCAAAAAACCTGATGGAGGAACATAACATGATTAATGTATTTTGAGGGGAGGGGAAATGAAGAACGAGATTTTCATGTCACTGCAGTATAAACTTAAAACACACGTGGGAAAGAGAGGTAATAATCTGAATCAGCCAACTAGAGAAAGGAGTTAAAATCTATAGGTGGCTCTCAGAATTGGAGGTTTCTCAAAATTCACAGAAATTCTGGGGGAATGTTTTGAAAATTCCTTGGAAATGGAAAGGTGAGTTAGGCCAATCATACCTAGATCTTAATCAATGTAACCAATACAAAGAAATTGGATTAAATGTGAATTAAATGTGTCTCAAAAGCTTAATATAGAATATTTTGATTGTCCTTATTATCCTCTTTCACCAAATGTTAAATTTTTTCTTTCTATCCCTTCTTCAGTAATGATGTCCTTCATTGTTTTGCTTTTTAGCTCTGCAATCAGTACTCTGTCTTTATTTTTATGTATATAATTCAGGCTTTTTGATCATGTCAGTTTTCATTTAACAAACCCAGGACAATTTCTATTTCACTGTGGCTAATGTCTGAGATTTTAACCTTAGGTTTTTATGCTCTTTAAGATAACTTTGCAATATAAAACCAGTTCAGTGTCCTAATTTTTATCCACCAGACTGGCTGAACTGACTGTTTCAGGAACAATGAGTTCAAAGCCCTCTTTTGATGTTCATGGTATTCCCATTTTTTAAATATCTTTTTATATCTTTTGATGTTCATGATATTCCCACTTTTATGTCTGCAAATACTTCATGTGTGACATTTTCTTTTATTCTTCTTAAATTCTCAAGTAATGCATTAAAGTTATTTAAATGATGAAAGTTAATGTTTGCTGTAACAAGTTTGCAAAATTTACTTATGTGAATTGGTGCAATTTATCACTGTATTATCTATTTGTTTCTATATAACAAATTTGTGAAGAAAGGTAGATTTCCTCATTTGTTTTGAAAGTTATAAATGTATGTGTGTCTACTGATGAGAAAGGCACAATGAAGAAAAAAAATTTTGTGATATTAGAGAGAGAGGGAAGAGTTATGGACCCTCATCCTTAAAATACTGGATTTACTGCACAAAAGAGGCAGGACTTTGAAAAGGAATATGGCTATTTAATCTATAGTAGAATTTGGAAATGCAGAACATATGGTAAAAGTGTCAGTAATTGGGAAGGTCTGGTGGTAGAAATCTGGTAGTAGGTGGGAAGAGAATGTGTGGAAATTCTCTTATGATTGCTTCAATTTTCAAGTGAAATAAACAAATTCATCAGCTTAAAGTGAGGGTGTGGGTGGATGTATTGGAACATTTGAACGGAGTTATGAGACAGTTATCTGTGAGCTAGAGAATAAATGGACTAAAAAAACTATAATATGATTACTTGGCACCATTAAAAACCCATTGGAATTTAAAGTGAGATCATTTAGTCATGTTTAATTGCTTAGATGTAGGATTGGGTTAGGCATAAAGTTGGATTTATCCAGGCTTCTGATTGGTTAAACAACTATAATGAGGTGACAAAGAAGCGAGAGAATTGAAGGCATATGCAATGGAGTTAATAAAATGATGAAAGATAGAATTCAAGGTGATTTAAGGAGGAGTGAGAGAGAATATATGATAGGATTAACGAATTGGAAATATAGGTTGAGTGAAGGTATTCTTTTTTGAGTTGGAGCACTAGAGAGAATATCCAACATGGTGGTCTTACAATAAATACATGAAATCAAGATCACAGAGGGTTTGAAATTGTTATTGAGGTCTAAGGCATGGCCATCAGCATTAATGATTGAGGTAAGGTGAATACTTAAGGTAACAGAGATGTTCATCCATGTTGATATGGAAATTAACAAGAGTTAAGGCAACCAGACTGTTGGATAGAGTGACAATGCACCAGGTATTTGAATTCCTCAAAAATGAGGCTGGGTGATGTGAAGTACCATAAGTTCAACAATAATAATTGAGTGATGGATACTAATTTCCAATGACATGAAATTGAAATGATGAAGACATAAGTTGGGGAACATAACAGTAAATTTTAAAAATTTTTGGAAGTATTCAAAAATCAAGAATAATTGGCTATAAAAGGAAACCAATCTAACAATGAACAAAATCTAGTAGTTAGAAATTAAAAGTATCATTGTCAAATAAAATCCAGTAGATGGGCCGAACCATAAAATGGTTATAAACAAAGAACAAATAAATAAAGGTGATAACATTGCCTATGATATAGGCCAAAATTATAAAGACATGATATCTAAAATGAAGAGCTAAATGACATATGGAAAGAAACAAGGGTCCCAAGAAGTTCTGGAAGGAGAGGAATAAATACTCATATCAGTAAAGGAAGAAAATCTCACAGAAATGAGAAAGATCTGATTTCTCATATTGAAAGAGTTGGCAAATGCTGGACAGGGTGAATTAAAAAAGAAACCTACATAGACACAGCATGGTAAGATTAGAATACCAAGGATAAAGCAAAATTCTAAAAGGTTCCAGAAAGGCTGTTAATTACTGAGCAATGAGAAGCAGATTATCATCAAACTTTTTCTAACCACCCTCTTGGAATGCAAGAAGAAATTTGAGCAATATCTTCAAACTTTTGTGTGTAAATAATTTTTCTATCATGGTATAAAATATAAAATATTAAATTTACCATCTTAATTTTTATGCATATAGTTCAGTAATGTTAAGTATATTCACATTGTGTAACAGATCTCTAGAAATTTTTTGTCTTGCAAAACTGGAACTCCATACTCATTAAATACTAATTCCTCCTCTTCTACTCCTCCAGTTCTTGGCAACCACCTTTGTACATCCTGTTTATGATTTCGACTACTGTAGGTACTTCATATGAGTGGAACCATAAAGAATTTGTCCTCTGGTGACTGGCTTATTTCATTTAGTATAATGTCCTTAAGGTTCATCCATATGTTCATGTGACAGAATTTCCCTCCTTTTTAAGTTGCATAATACCCTTTAGGTGAAAAGAATGTTTAATGTAGGTGTCTATATGCAACCTAATTATAATTAAAATGTGAGAGCAAAATAAAATCTTTTTCAGGTGTAAGATTTTATTCAAGCAGTCCACTGAAGCTTAAGGACACTTCAGATATTATAAAGAAAAATAAATGTTAGAAATACAAGGAGAAAGTAACATCTGAAATCACAGTTGGAAACTTAATATACCTCTTTCAGAATTTGAAAGATGAAAGGAACAAAAGCAATAAAAAGGTAAAATTTCAATAATAACCAGCAAGCTTGATGTAGTATATCTCTATCTCTAATTTTTATCTCTACTTCTATCTTTATAATCCACACATAGAAAATACATATCCTTTTTGAACTTTCACAAAAATCATCAATATTAATAGAGCTCCTACCCAATAATCTCAATATATTCCAAAAAGCAAATAGTTAAGGCTACATACTTTGATCACAGCACAACAAATTAGAAATTAACAACAAAAGGATAGAGAAAAATTCTCTAATAATTGAAAATAACTATTTTCTTTGAAGACGGAAGTAGAATTTAAGTAGTGTATAGGAGAGAGGTAAGACAGATTTTAATTTTTCAAATAAAAAATACATACCTTTCTACTGAGGCTTTGCAAGATTACCTCTATAATTTTAAAAAATCTATTAGCCTGGCACAGTGGCAATCAACAGACAAATCTTAAGTTCAAGGTCAGCCTTGGCAAGTTCTAGGCCAGCCTGGGCAACTTAGCAAGATCCTGTCTCAAAAATAGAAAGGGATGGGGAAGTAGCTTATTGGTATAGTACCCCTGGGTTCAATCCCCAGTATCACAAAAATTAAATTAATAAATAAATGAAATAAAAATCTATAAAATAAAAATCAATTAGCAACTTATACCTTCAGTGAGCCAATAGAATTTCAAAATGTTCCTTGTCTTCTGTTCATTTGATATTTTCATGACTATCACAGATATAGGCATTATTCTAACCTGATGCGAGGTGAAACAGAGTATAGCTACAAATCTGATTAAATGATTAAGTGGCAAACCAATTTTTTCCATTGGGGGCACTTAGAAAATGAGTCTGGATTCCCTTTGGACACTTTTATAGAAATACATACACAAAAACATCTATTTGTTTATGCCAATAAGTCAGAATCATGCCATAAAGAATGATATTTCTCAAAATTTTCTTGCTAAAAATGCAATCCACTGTAATATTGTGACCAAAAATACAGTTTTTCAGACTTTTTTCTTTGCCAAGGACAAATTCTAGCTGTTGATTGAGGCAGTAGAGTTTACCATGTACCTCATTCTGTGGGAGGCAAATACTTTGGAAATGATGATTCCTACTTTGAGTACAAGCCTTTCATTCCTTGGAAGAGACATATTTCCATGTTTGGGAAAGTTTGTGAATCCTTATTTTGAGACAAAAGTCTTTAGATCTTAGAAAAATAAATTTCTTATATTGAAGTACATGTAAATATTCCTTTTTCTTTAACAGAATACACAAAATAATGAAAGCTCTCTTTTCTTACTCAAAATGAAATCACATAACCTATTAAGAAATGAGTTCAGAGTTTAAATTCCTCAACCTATTGCAAAAACTTAAATGTTGCTTTTCCAACATTTTTTTTTTTCCCTCTAATGCCCTCTTTAGTTGTGCTGAGACCTCCTGTAGAAGTCAATATCCTCTAACTCCTCTCTCCTTCTTGATTTACTACCAGGATCCTTAAATTGCTTTCCATTCTACTATATGGAGTAGTTTATCTCTTATCAGTCCATCACCCTGATTTTTCCTGAAGCTCAGTATGGAGCTCAGTAAAACAAATGGTCCACCATGTAATAGGACCCATTCTCTTTGAAGGAAGTTGGAATTATAAATAAGTAGGTCTCAGCAGTTGATAGTTTCTTTTCTTAGTATCCCTCAAAAGTAATGCACTTTTCTCAAGGACAAGTTATTATGAAGATCCTAGGAACACTTATTTAAGCATTTCAAATACTGTATTTTACATTTCCAAATATCCCTGTGCTGTGTTCTTGGAACAGTTCTTTCCCTGAGGCAATCAAGAAACTGCAGAGAGAATAGCAACATCAATTCTAGAAGGAAAATATTTGCTTCTGTGAGAGCTATCAGGACTTAAACTAATTTAGTAAAAGTCAGTTTTATATAACCAAGTCATTTTTATAAGTTTGACACAATGTAAATTAAAGAGGAAAGTTCTCACAGTATTTGACTTAAAGCTGACTTAATTACTATCTGGTTCAACACTTGGACTGTATATAAATTAGTCATGTGACGGCAGGCTGAAAATGTGACTCTCAGCTGCCTTAAACAATTTTGCCTTTTCAGGGGCAAGTGGATTTTGGAAGACTGGAATATTTTCAAGTGCATTCTTGAGCTTTTATATTTATTAACTGGAAAGTCCTTGCTGAGGAGTCAGGTCAGGACACATTGGTGCCTTTCTGGAGAAGTTCTATTTGTACTGGTGAATTCCTTTTAAACTTCAGAATAGATTTCTCTTCTGAGGCACCCAGGTTTTGCGGCAAAGGAGTGTTTTAGAGAAGTAGGTGAAGGAAATCAAACGTTTAAGAAAGAAGATTTGAAATCATCATTCTCATTGAGAGCCCAAGAAGATCCAACCATAAACTCGAGGCAGAGCTATGAATGAGTAATGGCAAAGAATTACAATTCAAGCAAGAATCATGAACACTGAGACTATTTCTTAACACCCAACTATACATAATGCCAATGTAAATGCTCTACACTTACATTATTTTTGCATTCCTGGAAACTTGCCTTTAAACCCTAAGATAATTTTTAATTCCCTTTTTTGAACCACATTCTTTTCAGCATTTATTCTGGCTGTATAATTCAACTTACTGATCTATAGCTTTATGATTTTCCTGCTTTCTCCCTATTCTTTAAAACTGTTCCATCTCTATATTTCTTTATATCTGTCCATTCCCCTCATGTCTCCCTTGGTTTCATCTCTGTCTCTTTACTTGATAGAAAGAGTGAAACTTTTGGATTTTGGGGGTAAGAGTTACTGCGTCTGAGAGCTTTTGTCTCCCTTCCTGAGGCTTGCTTGGGAATCATCTTCTCATGTACTCTTAGTTTAAATTGTGAATTCTTAGTGTTGTTAGTGAAAATTCACAGATCTGGTGGAATCAAAAGGATCACTGGAGGGACCAGCTTGGTCCTCTGATCATGAATGTCCACCTTAAAGATAATCCTTGGAGTCAGGATTCCAACAGGCCTCAGAGGCTTGGGTGCCATTTAAGAGAAAACATCTTCATGCTTCCCAGCTGTCCCAGCCCCTTGGCAATTCCAGACTCATGGGGTTTCTTTCAAGAAGCACCTGTTTGCATTGTAGCCTGAATTTGTAGCAAATTATTTCTACACAGTTGGAAATAACATCAAATTGGCTCTTTTACCAGGCACGCTGGACGGCGCATTTGGGTTTTGTAGATGTTTGTGTGTTCTTGTAGTGTGAAAATGCCTTTATTTAAAACAAATACATTTTCCAGCTCATTATCCCACAGTGTGAAGCCCAATTCTGTTAAAAATAATTACAATGGCTGAATTATTTTGCTGAGAAAAACAGGTATCCACACGCCACTCTGAATCCAAACTTTTGTTTCCAACAGGCTTTTGATGCATCCTCTTGGGATATTGTGCCTTGAAAGTTTAAAGAATATTCCTCTCAGGTTATTGTCCTCAATATTTACTGGTCTGAAGATAAGAATCCTTACAGATACAATAAATGTATTTCATAACCTTCTTAGATTAAATGGAAAGGAAGGGAGCTTATTTTATTCTATTTTTCTTTCTTAAAACTATTGAAACTCATTAGGTACTATCATCCCATTGGGAGGAAAACAAAAGGTTAACATTAAAACTTGTTACATGTATTTTTTAAAAAAATCAAATTGATTTTGGAAAAACCAGAGAAAAAAGCAAAAAGACAGACATGAGCCTCTGCCTACTTCATACTGACCAACTTCTACACTCTTTGTCCATATTTATCTTTGTCAGGACTATGAAAGGCCCATTTTCATGGCATCTTTTTCCCTCCCATCTTTAATTTGAAGGAAATTATTTCTGGGCAATGATGGTGATGGGGAAGAGGAGAGAATTGAATGCTCTGTTTACAAGAATTATTTTTTAATATTTGAACCTTCATGCTATTCATGCAATTAAGGTTGATCATTAATTCTCAATAACTCTCTAAGGTTAAGGAATTATTGTTATCCAGAGAGACTGGAAAATCCCTCCAGGCTAATACAACTTTTGCAGAGTGCAATGAAATTTGTACCATGACTACACGGGCTCTCCTAAAAAGGATATGAGATAGAAAGACACTCTAGTCCCTACAAGTTTACTTTCATGGCTCTTAATAGTGCTCCTTGAATAGTATTGTGAGATGTTTGGGAATGCTATATTCTATATTATTCTTTTGGGAATTCACACTGCATTTAAAGTAAAAGTTCTAAGTTCTGCAATAAAGTAACTTGTTTATTTCAGTCTGTCTCTCAAATTTATATGATCAGGTTCCCCTTTTTATATGCAACATTAACATTTTGGAGTTCCACAGAAAAGAATGCTATTTTTTTGCCTAAAGAGCTTTGTCAGAAAGATATCCAAAATAATCTCTTAATGTAAAGGTATGCTTAGTAAAAAAAATATCAAATGCACTGATATTTTCAAAATTATTCTAAAATCATGGAAGATGTGCTAAAGTCCAGGATACAAGGAGGATGTAGCAGTGAGTATAAGAAATGTGTAATTCAGACTCAGGTTAGGTTTAGGCTTTTCTGTCTAATTTGTTTTAAAATAATCATAATTCATCCTCGAGAATATGAGCCAATGTTTACAGAAACTATTATACATGTGCAACATGGGGGAGAGTAAGGGACTAGTTAAATGTAGAATGGAGTTAAATTTTAAGGAGAAATAGTCCCAAATTTGTAATTGAACACACCCACAGTTATGCTTTGGGTATGAAGCGTCAACCAAAACTCCTGCATTAATGCATGAATATTCAAAGGTGAAATGATGAAATTATGAGAGCAGTAGCCTAATCAGACCAATATAGTTTGAATGAACTGAGTAGTAACTGTAGGTAAGTGGAGTGTGATGGATTAATGAAGAAGTGCTCTAGAAGATTTTATTCTCCCTGTGGTCCCTTTCCCTCTCTCTCTGTTTCCAAGCTACAATGATCTGAGCAGCTTCCTTCTGCCGTGACTTCCACCATTATGTTCTGCCTCACCTAAGGCCCACAGCAATGGAGTCTGCAGATCATGGACTGAACCTCTGAAAAATTGAGCCAAAATAAACTTTTCCTCATCTAAGTTGTTTTTATTAGGTATTTTGGTACTAGGATGATTCTGTTTGTCTCTCTCTCTTTCCTCTCTTTCTCTCTTATGCATATATATTCTTTCTAAAACTCTGTAATAGAAATATTTGAGTTTTTTTTCTCCACTCTCCCACCTTCATGACCTTTTGCATGATTCTAAAGCAATTCTAGATCACCTTTTATGTATAGTACAAAGTAGAATAGTAAAACGTTAGAGATGGTTGGAGAGTAAGACGAAATAGGGCCTGACTCTTACCCTTTGAGTGGTGGTTTAGAAAAGATTCTAACTTGGTCATATACTGATGGATAAGTAGATTTGGTAGAATGATTTTAAAAAGGAGAGTATACATTCTGAGTTGGAGGTTCAGCTGAATGAACAAGAAAAGTAAAAATAAGCAAGGTCTCATGTCATGTTCAATGGCATCAGGAAGCAGAAACAGCTTAGGTTGCCTTGAGTCGAGTGATCACTAGGTCTCAGCTGGACAGCTGCTTACTTAAAGGAGCATGACCTTTATCTGCAGCCTGGGCCCCTTCATTGCTTTCTTAGGTGGATCTGTAATTCTTCCATTTTAAAAAATATAAGCAAAAGAGGTTTTTTGAGACTTGAGGAAACAATTATTTTTGAAACTGGATTGTCATGGGGGAAAACTCAACTATAAAAAATCTGAAGGCTGTCCCTTTGACTGATATGATGAATGTGATTTATGCAGGATGAGTAAGAAGAACAATTTCCAATGACCATCATGGTTGTATCATGAGAAAGTTTTTTTTTTCAAATAGCATTTCAAATACTCATATTTTCATGTAGTGAAGGAAAAAAAAGTGAATTGGTCCATAGATAGACACTAGATACTAGGCTTATATTGAAAAATAGACAATGCTTTCCTAGGCCTGGAAAGAAAAGGAAGAATAGCTATAATTTCTGTTTTTATAAGTAAATATTTTTATTTTCTTTTTGGAAATTGAGTTGGTTTGAGAAAAGTTAGAAGAGTCAAGAACTGGAGGAAAAGGTAAGGAAAGGTCAGACTAGTTCATGGCTGTTTGTTCTTGATATCAGTGTATCAATTAGCCCTGATCAGTTTTCACCTTCTTCTCTCCCAGGGTGCAAAAGGGACACAATCAGCTATTTCATAGTGAACATTAGACTTGGGAGATTAGAAAAAGTACACATTAAAGGGTATTATTTCTAGTGAAAGATTAACAAAACACTGCACTTATGATTCTCTGCTATGTACAACCTTTTTTATGTGCTTGTTAATGAGGGACTTTACCTGTGAGCTGTAGTTAGTTAACCAATTAACTGGGAATTACTCTCCAAGAATTAACTAGGGCTTTGTAGTCCAAAGATAGAAAATCCCCAAGAAGAGGAAATGAAAAATTTAATTCTCATTGAAATTAGAAAGGCTTTGTAGATTTCTCTCTTGTACTCTGGGATTTTGATGTTTTTTTCAAACATGATCCAATCCTGGCTTTGCTGTCATGCCTAGATCAGTCTCTGATATAACAAAGTCAGTTCTTTTTAAATGAGGCAAGAAGGTTTTGTTTAATGTTAAAACCACTATATCTCTTCTTATAAGTACAGAACCAGTACTTTAAAAATGTAGCTCATACAGGATGTATGACAGTGTAATTATTCTAATCGAATTTTAAATTGGTATGTAGGTACACTTAAAACACAAACCTGAAAAATTGCCCTTCGAAAATGCATTGCCCACAAGCACTGAAATTCTATGTTGTCACTACCAACATGTCTAAAGCTCATACAACACTAAACAAGAACAAATAAGAGTATAAAGTTTGGTTGTCTTAATAGAGTCATTTAACTGCCTTACATTCTATATTATAACAGCTATGTTGCATTTTAAGTCCTAACATGTGTAAGCAAGCGTGGAATCATGTTCTTATAGTTGGTCTCATTAGTGGAAATTGCTAAAAGAATTAGTCTAAATGCCAGAATTTTCTCAGATTCCATGAATTAAGTTTACAGGTCAACTGCCACAAAGACTGAGGTGTAGTCTTTGGGGCCAAAAGCAACTAAGCAGTTGTTGCTAGAGTATGGAATGACTGAACTGACTTTTGGGAATTGGCTGACAACTGGTTGAAGAAGCCTTTGGCTCAACCCTTGTTCTTGAGGTATCAGTGACCAAGCAGCCTGGGAGTATAACACAAAAGTAAACACATGGCACTATAATAGATCCTTGCACATCAGCTCAGGTTCAGGGGGTCAGGAAAGGCTCCTTAGAGAATGGTTATTATTCCATGAAGCAACAAATATAATAGGGAGGTTGTTCTCTAAGTGCAGAATAACAAAATGCTAGTTATTGCAGTGTTCATAGATGATAAGAAGTGTGTGACATGATGATATTTAGACTGTACATGTGTGCAGTGTGTCAGTTTAACAATGCTCTATAAGCATGACCTCATATCAGTTGGATGCTGTCTACCTGAGAATTGCTGAATCCCCTCTTTTCCAGACACATGGCAGGATTATATTTACCTAATCCCTGATTTAAATGTGGACATGAGACTTACCTTTACTGCAGAAATGTGAAAAGAATGATGTGTATTACCTTGAGACGGTTTTTAAAAACCTGTACACAAGTCATTCTCTCTCTGTTGTGATGATCCAGGAAATCTGTGTGTAGATGAGATGCTAGACTCTGTATTGAGTGACTATGAGAGGCTCTATCCCTGTCAACTTGTAATGGACATGTAGTATGATCAAGAAACACATTTTTACTGACTAAGCAAAATATGATGATATGATGATGATGATGATGATGATGATGGTGGTGGTGGTGGTGGTGGTGGTGATGATGGTGGTGGTGGTGATGATTTATAAACAGTACAATCTTATTTACCAAGGTTGATATAAATACCCATCCATAATTACTCTTATAAACTCTCATGCTCCTAATAAAGTAAATAAACACTGAGTTAATTACAGAAGCCTCTAATGCTTTTTGTGCCTGGAGTCATTTATGATGCTCCAAAGGCCTTTCTTGGTTTGTTTTTTTCCCCCCTAGTTATAGACTAACAAACAGCTGAGTTCTTGTTCAATGAACAAGTACCATATGGCTATTGCCTTTAGACAACATTCTAAATGTGCAAGATTCCAAAGAGACATTTAAGTAATAATAATTAAAGTCCATATGTTGTTTGTTCTAGAATTAAAAGACCATAATTCTAAATGCATTTCAACAGATCTAAAGTCAACTTTCAAGGTAGTTTAGAATAATAGTTTAAAATAATCTAATAACTAATTTGTGTCAATGTATTAACTGTCTAAGCAAACAAAAATAACAATTTGTTTTTTCTGTCTTGGTTTATGACAGTAGTGCTTTCCCAGCCTCTAACCCCAGTTCTCTCTTGTACTCCTCAGGACTCAAGCGGCCACCCAGACCTGCCCTGCTCCAGAGTTCCTTGCCCATCCATCCTATCTTCCAAGTGCAAGAACAAGGTCTGTCCCACATTCTGTTCTAACTTTCTGTATTACTGTGTCTTTCTGCCTCCAATTTTTCAGACTCCAATTTACACTCCATGTTACTATCAGTTTCTTTTCTAAATCATATCTGGATTTTTAGTTAAAAATGAGAAACAAGAATTTGTATTCTTAAACATTTTTAATGTATTTCTTATTACTTTCATTTTCTGAGGCTTTTTCTCCCTTTATCTTTTCTCATTTGTGTTTGAGCTTCTTGTTCCTATCACATATATGAATTCAGTTAAAGTTCTCTTTTTATGCAGGAAGACATTTGTTACACTGTGCTATAAGAGAGAGATTCTTTTCTTATTGTACTGTGATATACCATAACACACAAAGTATTGTCTAAAATCAGAACAGATTACATTTGTTTGTCTTTTTATCAAAACTTACTGGCCTCCTTGTTTACACAGAATCAAGGAATTCAGTGATATCTAAATTTATTTCTAACTTCACCTACTAGTTTCTCCTTCAAGATAGAAACTTTTAATTATTATTATTATATATAATATAGTATACCACCAAAATAAATGTTTTTATAATTGGTTTGCTGAAAGAATTGTTTATCTAATGATTTATACTGGGTATAGAAGAACCTAGGGTTCCTTGATAACTTTACTGAAATTTTAAAGTATCTTTTGTAAAGCAGAATAAATACCTTCAATGGAAAAAGAACAATTACCTCAGTTGGACTGAGCTAGTAATTTTAGCAGTAAATTTAATCTGTAAATTTAATGGAGAGTTGGACCAACAACTTCTTCGAAATTGATGAAATCTGGTGGTCTTTCAATTACTACTTAATTAAGAATATTGAAGAAAATAGAACAAAAACAAGACACTAGAAAAGGTATTTCACATAAGTATGGTGGAGCTACTGAGCCAACTGCACAGGGCAGACATGGATCCAGCATTTACAGAATGTACAACATCCATTTTAAGTGAATTCAGGCTATAGCAGTATTGAAGAGCAAATGAGCGACCAAAAGAAGGACAACACAAATAGAGCATAGTTGTTTGAGGGCAGCTAAGAAAAGTATCTTAGAGAAGGTGAAACTGAACTAGTCCTTGATTTGGAAAAGAAACAAAACGGAAAATACTAGGGTCAGGAATAAATGTACAGGTGAGAAACCTGTTTGAAATTCCTTTGTTAGAGAAAGGACTGAAGGAAGTTTGAGTAGATAGATTAAACCATAATTGAAGAGCCTTGCTAGCAGATGTTTGAACTCTGCACTGAGGGCTAATGCTTCCTAACTGGAGTCAGAGGTGAAAGGTGTAACAAAACCTCTAGAAGAACTTCTTAAAATGACTGCCTTACTCCACCCTCCCATGCCCTACCACCAAGGTACACTGTATGGTTTTGCTGTAGTAAGCTATTGTTACTTATGGAATAAATAAATTGCTCAGGGAACGAAAAAATAATTGAAAACCACTACTATAGGCAATTAGAGGCCATTGGAAGTTCACACGAGTGGAAGAATTTATTCCAAATAGTTATATAATAGACAATGAACACCACAGTGCTCCAAATCCCTCTTGAGCCTCTTGGATACCACTTAAAAAACACTTGGCAGAAGGAGGTAATAGAGATCCTGTTTGTCTTTTTTACTTACGACTATGACACATTATGGAGCTATAGACAACAGCAAAAATGTTTAAAACATTTCCCCAAAATTTCAAAGAGGAAATATGGAATTGAAATATCTGTGCACATCATAAATTCTGAAATTACTTTCCACTCAATACAGATGACTTTATTGTACGCTCCAGGGAGAAATTGTTCTGAGTAAGATGTCATCAAGTAAACTCTACCTGGGGCAAATGTAGTATGGCCGATTTTTAAACCTCTTTTAAAAGCAAACTAAGAAGTGCTTCTCTCCCCATCTGTTCTAAGTGTTGCACCTGAAATCAGGATCTGGGTCTGAAGCCTGCCAACATTTACATGCTGATTAATCCTATAAAATTTGATAGAGTCATTCCACTACAACACCTGGAATAATTGCATAGTTGCTGGCAAAAGAGAGCAGAAGGTACTGTTAAATCTGCCAATCACAGTGTAGCTAATAGTTCCCCAGAAATTGCACTAAATACTAGAGTCCTGACCTTTTTGTTTATTCACGACCCATTTTCTTTGTATTTTTCTTCCTCTGATTTGATTGTTTGTTGCTACATTGAACAACAACAAAAAGAAGAAGCAAGCCACCCACACCAAAATCCTCCCTTCATCCATTAAAATTAAGCATTAATAATAACAGAGGCTGAGAGAAGAGTGAAGCTGCTGAATCCCAAAGCATCTCAGTAAAATGCAGGAGGCGGCCCTTTCATCAGCAATGGAGGTCTGCTGGTTCCCTGGGCCCAAGCCATGTGCACCCCAGCCTGGGAACAATTCTTCCTGGTAAATTATGCTAAATTGTCTTTCTAGAGCTCCTTTTGATTTTTTAATGTTTTATTAATAGTGCCTCATTTCTCATATCAATTCTGAAAGCCAAACGAAAAAGAAAGAACACAGGTGCTTTGGTTTCCCATTTTATTAATAGAAAATGAAGACATGAAAGAATTAAATACTTTTCTATAGTTTATTCTGGTCTAATATTAAGTAATCACATGCTAAAAAAAATAAGGCACTGGTCTACAGAAGTAAGAGGAGTGGTGAATATGTATAGGCTTTAGAACAGCAGACCTTCAGTAAGCTGCCCAAGCTTGAAAATCCTCAATTTTCTCATCTATAAAGCACAAATAATGATTTACATGTTTTTACTCAAGATACATTATTCTCATAACTATATAATTTGCTCAGTTTTTACATTTTCTAAATTTGTAAATTATATTTTGTGCAATGTGTTATGTACAAAGTGCTAATAATTTATTAACACCTTTGCAAACAGTATTTGCCTTTTAATAAAATAGTTTTTTTTTAAAAAAAAGTAAATAAAATAATTGGGCCATTTATATAAACAAGAGATGCCTGAAATTAATTTTGAGAAAAAGATGATTATAAGTATGTTAGAATGAATGAAGATAAAAATTTTATTGCTCTAATCTTCTGAATTCTTTTAAAATAACATTTATTGTGTTTTATTTTTGTGATTACAGAAGATTACATATTCATTATAAAAATTTTGTAAAATATCGACGAGTACGAGAACTTACAATTATGCACGATAGGGAAAGGATACCCTTTTTCTGGAAAATAAATTGCCCAACATGTCAACAAACAAATTTTAAAAAGCACAAAACTTCAAGGACACATAGAAGGGATAGGAGATGACAGCAGACAGAGATGTCAATAAAATTTTGGAAGATGAGAAGCAGAAGGACTGGTGCTAAATAGCTTAGAAGAGTGAGAAAGTTGAAATCTAGTTACAAGGGTGTATAAGGGATGATTAAAAAAAATCTAACAGTTGCGAGCTTCCAAATTCAGGATCATAGACATCTAAAATATTCAATAGCCTGGGGCTGGCGGGGAGCTGAAAATGGGAGGATTGCTTTAGAGTCAATGCAATGAATGCTTAGGTTCTTAGATTCTGTCACTCCAGCAGAAGACAACTTCTGTGAAAGGCTGAACCAAAGAGACTGTGGATCCAGATACAACTGAGACACCAAGTGTGTGGAGAGGATGCTTATTCCCACTTTTCAGAGTACATGTGGAAAGACTTCCCTTTAGAGACATTCTTGGCATCTTGTCTTATCCCTGTCTTTCAATTTCCAATGAAAAAGCACAAAATTACTTGATTATTGAATTATAATTATTGATCTATGTTTTATGACCAGGAGGATCTCTCATTGTGAGGCAGCCATCATGGGTAAGTGAGTTGGCTTTGTGAGCCTGAATGTTCCCCTATGTGTGCTACCAAGGTCCAGACAAGTGCATGGAATTTGATGAAACCTATCCAGCCTTCACACTAAATCCACATTATCCTAACTAAATCAACGAGAAAGATGAGAGCTGGGCTTCTGTCTCTCAGATAGTTTAAAAATTGTGTGGGCAACAGAGGTGTTACTAATTGATTCCTTAAAAAAAAAAAAAAAAAAAAAAAAAAAGGATTCACAATCCCCTTTGTCTACTTGATTGCTAAAATATTGGCCACTGGGTGCCAAATAGCTTAGAAGAGTGAGCCTCAGAACACCTCCCTGGGGAATGGACCATGGAAAAACACATATGATAGATATTGGCATTTGGGGATCTCCCAAAGAAGTAGCCAGACTCCTTCCTGTTTATCTACAGTAACACCCACTGGCCAATAAGCCAGTCCAGGCAAAAAGAGTTTCCAATCATCATTTTAGTGCCTCACTCTGAAATATAAATGTGCAGTCAAGGAGGCTGAACCTTAGAGGAAAAGCTCTAATTTAACAATCAAAGACAAAAGATAAAAGAAAGAAAGAAGAAATTTCAGAGAAAACAGAATCAATACATGTATCCAAGGAAATGTCACACTCTGTATTTAATATACTCAAAGAAAAAAATAAATTATTTCATGATAAAAAGTATAGGATACTAGCAAATTATAATATTTAGGAATAAGACAAAGGTCTTTGAATTGAAAATATGATAGTTTAAGGAAAGAACAGAATAAAGGAAATAGAGAGGAGAGGTAGTTCAACAGTAACATAGGTTTATTTGGGATAAACCTGCGGAGGGTGGCCCAGTGAAAACTGAGATCTGTCTTTAGCTTCCTGCTTGGGGTATATATAGGGGACTGAAGAAGGGGGATTTTTGTGTTTAGGCCATTGCTAGAGGGGTTATTAGGGAAGGGTCTTTGTGATGTCATCTTCAGGTGTTCAGGATTTCAGTCCCAGATAACAATTTTCTTTCTTGTGATAATGGAGTGTTTGGGGATTCTTTGCATAATAATGGATGGGTTTAGGTTTTTTGCATACCACTAAAAAGTTGGGCGTATATTTGGACAATTACCTTGAAAAATATGCAAATGAAACAATAAGGCAATTCATAATTTGAAAAGAACACAAATTAGCTATTAGAAGAAAGCAAACATAAAAATAGTATACCATGTGATTCAGTTCTAAATAGTGTATTTACAATAGTGAAAACAGAAAAATACCAATTTAGATAAATCATTGCTATATGAATTGGGTAAGATGGGGCTGTAAATAGTTGATCAATAGAGTATGTTAGAAGAGACATTATGCAGTTCCAGTTTTAGTCTTTAAGAGGATGGCAGTTTCTACCTTGGTCACTTGGAGTCTTCAATTGTCATATAAAAAGTTTGACCACACTGAGGCCACCATGCTCTAAGAAACTCAAACCCAACAGATAATGAAGTACAAGTCTCTTATTGGCTTGCTTGAACTTACTGCCTACAGGGGAAAGCTCTGGAGGGCTTTCTTAAAGCAAAGACTAGGAGATCTCCCAGGACCGATTCTATTCCATTCCACAAGATCCCTCTTATGTGAGCCCCCACCTCAGCCCTGTCCTCCCAAGCCTCTCATCTCCTCCTACTTACTTCTCCATTTCCTGCCTAGCCTGGTCTCTCTAAATCTTCTCTAACCAGTTGGACAGTCTAAGAATGAATATATATTGTTTCAAAGTATTGTTTCTGGAAAAAATTTTAAGCCATTTTCCTTTATGGGTTTACATATTTCATTCTCAAAAAATAAATTCTCATATTGGCCAAATTACATTATTATATTAGATGCATTTATTAATATGTAACAACAAATCTCACCATTATGTGCAACTATAATGTACCAATAAAAAATGTTAAAAAAAAAACTCTCAAAATTCTTAAAAAATTCTGATCATTAGGAATATAATGGATTGTCTCTACTATCAACTTTATAAAAAAAGAAGCTCAAAATCTGAGCTTTAACTTTTTGTTCCAGCCATAATGGACAATGGAAGCCTCTGACTTAGCAGGCTGAGTGAGAATAAGTTCGTAGAGTGATGGTGTCTACAGAACATATCCTACCACCTTATCATGCTGTAGAACTGGAATTTTAATTCTGACATGATGACTTCAGAGTCACCATGTAACTACTTTGTTACCAGTCTCTGAAGAATTTATACTTGTTTAAACAAATCTACTTTTCTCTCAATCGTGAAAAAGGAAAAGAAAACCCTAGGTTATAGACTTCTACCAATGCATAAGCATGTAGCAGAACACATTTGACATTTTGTCTTGGTCGCTGAAAAATGGTTTATTAGGCAAAGCTGATAGACATCACTCAGCTAATAGCTTTCTCTAAGATTAAACTGAAAATGCTTCTTTGGTCTATGCCATAGCTTGGATCTACACTGTCCCCTAAAGGCCCATGTGATGAAGGCATGGTCTTCAGACCATGTCACTGTGGGGATATAGTGGACATCCAGTAGGTAGGGCGCAGCTAGAGGAAGTTGGGTCCTTGGGGGCATGCCTTCAAAGAGGACATTGGACCCCTCTCTCTTCCCCTCCCTCTTTGCTTCCTGGTTGCCGGGACATGAACAGGCCTCATCCAGCAAGTGCTCCTTCTGTGATGTACTATGCCGCCACAACCCCAAAGTAATAGGACTAAGTGACCAGAGACCGAAATCTCTGACAACATAAGCCAAAATAAATCTTTCCTCCTTATAAGTTGATTTATCTCAGGTATTTTTTTTTTACAGTGACAGAATGTTGGCTCATACTATCTTTCCCTTCTTCTCTGGAGGTATGGGTAAAAGATTTTTCCTACGTATGAATTCTATGAGGTCAATTAGATTTAAATTATTTGAATACAAAAGGAAAGACAAATAGCTACAATATTGTAGGGTAATGTTTTTGTTCACTTGTTAGCATTCCAAATGACTCTAAATTTGTTAATCATTGTTGGAAGCTTCATGATTCTATTTCTCAGGAGTGTCATTCTGTGTAAGAAACATGTAAACAACCATGTTGTCTTACTGACTCATACCCTAAAGGCCCCCCAAAAGTTTATTAACAGCTTCTCAAAGTGTGTGTCTTATTTGTTACGTCCTTGTTAGAACATTCAGTAAAGCACTACGCCAGGCAACTAAGACTTACATTTACTCAAGCATTCTGAGACAGACAGCAAAGATTCACCACACTCACTTCTTCTAGATGACTGATTATTTCTGTGTTTCATCTCTTCTTCTGTAGATTCCATTCAAACTCTTTCAGGTGTTTTTTTCTTTGAATCAAAAATGAAATGAGAATAGCAATTAATAGATGTTTACATCAAATGGGAGGGAGAGAAGATGGAATCTGGGTAGGTAGGTTTCCCACACAGTGAACCTGGCAGCACTTGTGATTGTGATATCTCAAGCTTTGTAAATTGTGATTAAGAAGGTGACTGGAAGTTGTGGGGATATATTAGGTGAAAATAGGAAAACTGAGTATTCTGATATCCTAAACAAGTACACTGGATTTGGTTGTTCAGCTTCTGAGCTTTACTACTTCAGGCATCTGGTTCATGAATAAAAGTTCAGAATTAAGAGGCTATGAATAAAGAATTCTTTATTTGAGGAAATTAGAATTTCCTATTGATTCTCTTTACTCTTTGAGGCAAAAATGTGCACTAAACACCCATTATCTAGAATCTATACAACCAAAAAAATCTTTCAACTGGAAAGTTTTTAAAAAGTAAGCTAAGAGCCATTTCACTAAGCTCTCAGGACATGAGTACCTTCAGAGGAGAATATTATTTAGTTTTCTTTGTCTCATAACATGTAGCATATTGCCTTGTATTTTTCAGGTGATCAACAATGCCAGTGCAAGTTAATTGAATTAATTAATTGACCATCAGAAAGAGGTGAACTTACCATTGATATAATTATAAAATCAAGTAGATAATTGAAAATTGGTAAATCCTGGGGGCATAAATTATAACATTTAATTTGGATAAGAATTTATCAGAGTACTCTAATTTTCCATTGCTTTGAATAAATGGGGATTTATTGAGAAAAAAGTACCCTTTATTTTTCTGGGACCATTTTATGTAATATCAACTATGAATTTATTTGCTGTCTTTCAAACATTCATTCATGTACTCAGTAAGTATGTATTTATTTAGAATTTAATATCTGCTAAGCAAGGGAGAAGTATATGAGAGCAAAAAATTCTTAACTATTTTTCTAAAAAGGAACATCTAGTAGTCACAGAAGCTTTATAGAAAGGAGTCATTTATACCATGAGAAAATGGGACAATGTCATTCAGAGATGGATGAGTGGTCATTTTAGCACATAACAGGAGTAGGAGAAGATGTTTGTGGAGTAAGAAAATACTTTTTCCTCCTTTGATGAGGCAGAGAAACATTCAGAGGAAGATGTCCTATAAACTGGTATTTTCCAGACATTTTTGACTATAGGCTACCAAGAAGAAAATACATTCTGTTTTCTGATGCAGCACATTCAGACACCAATATCAAATGGAAGTTCACAAAATAGTCCTATGTGCAGCTCACTATATCACCCTCCCCTCCCAATCTGTTCTTCTCTGAAACGCTCTGGTTGTGATCTCCTGAGTGGTTGTCGTGGCCCAAGTACTGCTATTGACACTTGTGAGTGTGGCCCTGGAACCCGGAGTACAGACAGGGTTGAACATACAGATTTAGGCGTGATCAGCAATGGGAGGAGGCAGAACCAGGCTCCAAAAGTTGGTAATAACCTGCTGTTATCTTTCTCTTGGCCTCCTTTCAGGCCATGCAGACTCACTTTTAGGATTCCAGGAGTCCTTCTTATCTCTGGACTTCACCTTCCTTTCTCTCCTTCCCATGTTTTCCTTGTTTGTTTGTTTGTTTGTTTGTTTTTTGGTACTGGGGATTGAACTCAGGGGCACTCAACCACTGGGCCACATCCCCAGCCCTTTATTGGATTTTATTAGAGACAGGGTCTCATTAAGTTGCTAAGTGCCTCACCATTGCTGAGGCTGGCTTTGAACTCATTATCCTCCTGCCTCAGCCTCCCAAGTGCTAGGATTACAGGCGTGCGCCACCCGCCCAGCCTCCTTGTTCTTTTATGCTTTTCTAACCTTCTTCTCAATTTCCTAGCACCATCCTGAGAGGATCCTTGGTCATCCAAGAAGGATGGCTATAGATCCCAAAAATACATTCTTCTATCTTCATAGAAATAGGCTTACTTTTGAAGATTCTTAATGGTGGAGAAGCTACAAAACAAACACTCATATGTTGTTATTTTTCTATTTTAGGAAAAATCTTACTCTCTTTCCTGATACTTCCTTCACCTGTAGAGACTTGTGTAAAAGCACTAGCGTCCTTCTGTCTCTTTGCTCATCCCTTACCAGTGAGGAAATAGTAAATTCTAACTAATGTATCTAGTAGCAGAAGTTGACATGTTGACTTGGTTCCTTCTTTCTGCCTTTCTCTTACGGCATCCATTTTTGTGGCACGTTGCAGAAAAGGGACACATGATTTAAGCTTCTGGTAGGGCTTTGATTGAGAAACTTTAAGGTTTTGCGATACTTTAACAAGGTGGCTTTGTTTTTGTTGTTTTATTTTTATTTTTGTACTGGACTTTGAACTCAGGGGTGATCTATCAGTGAGTATGTTCCCAACTCTTTTCATTTATTTTTAAAAATTTGAGACATGGTCTTGCTAAGTTGCCCCGGCTGGCTTTCAGCTTACGATTCTCCTGCCTCAGCTTCCTGAGTAACTGGGATGATGGTGGTATATCACCATATCTGGCTAACAAGGCAGTTTTAAATTTGGCTGAAAGGCCATAGAAATTCTGTTAAACAAGTACAAACTGATGTGAAAATCCAAGTAGAGAAAAAAGGGATTTGTAACCATGTGTTTAGACATTTGGAGGAAGAACAATCTTTAGCTATTTCACTGCATTTTTCTGCAAACTCTGAGTGACAGGACTTTCAACTATATTCCTTGTGTACTAGTATAAGAACAGCTAGCTTTGAATTCTTTGTTTCAGGCCTCATTGGTAAAAAAGCAAGTCTGTCCTGAATCCTTTTCTTTTTAATGATGCATTTGAAACAAATGAATTACTTTAAATTCATGTGGCTTGCCCATAGTTTCAGATCCTGCATATTACCAGAAAGTCTCAAGTTAGTTTCTTATTGTTGAAGATATAAAGCTTACCATGGTTTCAGAATTCAGAGATGAAACTTGTAGATGAATTCATAGAAGTGTGGTAGAGTTTGTTATGTATATGTGTTTTGCTTAGCAAACAAAGCTGAGGGCAACAAAAGTTGCATGTGCAAATAAAAAGACTTTTTAAAAATTAAAAAAAAGATGTATGGCAGAATTAAAAAATAACAAAACAAACAAACAAAACCCTGCAAGAAGAAATGAAGTCTTTTTAGGGAAAATAAAAAGTCATCTTTAGGGATGAAGCATAGAAACAAGTTGTTGAAATTATTGTGGATATAAAGGCAATTTAAAGACTTTCCATGAAACACTATCTCTGGGAATTATAAAGGAAAAACTGTAGTGATGTTCAAAGTATGTTTCAGTCTTACTCTAAAAACAGGAAGAACAGATGTATACTAAGCTAGAAGGAGAGGCATTTCTATAATAGAAAGATTGAAGTATATGTAGGACAGAGATGAAGAAAAAAGTGAAATATTGAAAGTAAGTATTGACAACTATGTTCAGTTTTCTATATGGAGAACATTATCAAAAGGGGATACATTTATGTAGTTATTAGCTGTTACTGCATAAGAAATTGTGATAGGTTCCAGAGATTTCCAATAGAAGAAGTCAGACAAGATTTTAGACAGAAGACTGGAATAGACTTTCAAAGGGAACTGAACTCCAAGAAACTATAAGAAATTCATTCAATATCACTGATGGAAAGTCTGTAGTGAAAGCATCTGGGTTGCCATTACTTCTGAAAGAATGTATAAACAGGCCAGCTGTACTAAATGCTACAAAATATTAACATAACAGGAGTAAACCAGAAAAATGTACACTGTTGTTGGATGTATAAAATGAGGGTGAGTGGTATATATTTTTGACAAACCCAGAAGTTACTGGTTTCATTTTTCTCATTATGGAATAATGCTTGTTACAAACTGTCAAGGATTATGATAAGATACAAATATGTCTAGGTCACGAAGCAAAGAAAAAATAATGTAAGGAAACTTGGCTCTCAATAACACCAAATAATTCTAGTCTGTGTTCATTCAAGGAGAAAAAGATCAAAGTAAGTATTTTAAACTATTGAAAATTCAACTGAGTTTCCTGAAGGGAACTGTAAGATGAGATACAAGAGACATGAGACTACTGCAAATGAAGAAGAAAGAAAGAGAAGCTAATCAAAACTGGGAACATCCAGAAGCCAAAGAAAGACAGCATCATAGGGAGCCACAAAACCCCACTGCATGGTCACTTGTCTACCCTGGAATGGTAGGAGTCCAAGTTTTTGAAATAGCAATAGGAGCTAGAGTTCAAGAAATATCTGTGATGTTTCTCCAGTTTAAACTAGTGTGGAGATGAGGAGAAGAACTGTTTGGTCAAACCAATTTAATTATCTAATCCAAGTTTCTCAGTTTTGGCACTATTGACATTTTGGAATGAATAATTCTTTGCAATCTCTGTCCTATGTACTATAGGCAATTTAAAAACATCCTGGCGTCTATGCCCTAGATGCCATCAACAACTCCCTACTCCAGTTGTGGAAATAGAATGTCTCCAGATATTGTCAAATAACCGTTAGGGTAAATTCATTCCTAGCTAAGAACCACTGACTAAAGCAATTCAATAAAATGAGAAAGTGGAAGAAACCACTATGACATGGAATGAAAATGTCTGCACAAAAAACCCTGTGGGCATTCTAAAGTGGAGCTTGTCTTCAGTTCATCATTGGTGCACTAGAAACATAGAGTCCCCAGTAGAAAAGGAATTTAAGAAGCTCAATATGCTGATTTAGAAAGAATCTCAGATTAGACTTGAGGTCTAATGTTACCACTATTGAAAATGCTAAGCTTTAAAAGAAGGTAGGATTATCTTAGCCATCTTTCTCTGAGAGGTGAAAACATGGATAGATGTCACCTCCCCCAACATTCTCCCATCTCAGATATGGATAATGCATAATGACAAAAATAACCTCTTTGGGGGGGGGTTCTCACATTGTGTTGAATTTTTAAATTTGTAGAGAATAATATCCATCATAGATAACTGGTTTCCTAGCTAAATGGAAACCAAGACTTTCTTTATTTATATGCCTTTCCTTGGTACTGCTGAGTCTCTCCTATGGCCTTTGGAAATACTTAAGTCCTTTGTCTAAGAATATAATTTTGCCTGGAATTACTGCTTAGGGATTGAGGATTATTTTATATTGAAAATGTTATTGAAGATCGGCTTAGTGCTCAAATAATAGTCTTGTATGACTTAGTAAGCGTTTGGAATCTTGAAAAGTGAAGCTCATTAGAGATTTTTAAATAGATGAATTCAGATCCACAGGCTCTAAGGGAACTATACCCCATCCATTAGAAGACAGAAACTACTACACCTCTTGAAAGAACATCAAATCCATCAAGCATTTTAATAAAGAAGTTATAGCTAAGACTGAACAGAATAAAGAGTCTAACCTTAATTTAACTTGAAGTATTTGTAACTTAACTTTGAAGATAATTTTCATTTGGCTCCAATTTTATTGGACTTAATTTGTGATACCTTCAAAGCAGGGCACATAAGAATTTTCAATTTCTTAATATTCTGGGAAATTAATAATGGGAGAAAGTATACATTAAAATCTGAGGACATTTAACTTCTGTCATTTTATTATTGGTGTACTTTTGATCTCTTTGTAGAACCTCTGAAAACTGTTAGTTAACGTGGCTGAAAATAATTTGGAATTGGAAATAGAATAGTGAGTAAAGGTTTGGAAAATGGAGCAGCCTTCTAAATTTTAACCAACTGCCCGCTTCTGACCTATTTCAGGGCATTCTGGAAGCAAAACTTATCCTCAGCTGAGCTAAGAAACTCCAAAATTGTTCAATGGTTGCGAGTGGTCTCTTGAAAATGTAGTTGGTCTGTGCTGACAGTGAGCTGTGGACCTCCTTCCGGGAGGACAGCCCCGTTTTTAGCTTGACTGTTATCTTCACGGATTTAGAAAATGAGAAGCAAAGCAAAACTGCATGGCAGAACGCTTGTTCTCCTTTCTTTGCGTTTCCTTGAATGTGAGGGACACTCATTAGTGCAACACTCTTGGCGTCTCTTGGTACAGGCGCTTCCTCCCGGTGGTGGCTGAATTCTCATTGGTGATTTGATGGAGAAATGAGCCCTTTCAGCTCCACCTCTTCCTCTCGCCCCCTACTGAGCCGGATACCCTCAGGAAGCTCACTTCGTGCTGCGGTTGGATGGAAAGACTCCCACATAAAACGCTTGAGGATATTCAGCGGAGGAGAGGTTAGACCTTCTCTCCCAAACTGGTATTTACTAAGAGGCAGAGGGAAACTTCAAAGACATATGGGTTCCAGCAGATTTCTGATTTTAGTAAAAGAGAAATGGATGTTAATACAAAATTTAATTTGGCTGCTACACATTACTTTTTCTCATTTCACTCTGGTACAGGGCATTGAACCTGGGTGTGCTCTATGCAGAGCTGCAACCCCATTCCATTTTATTTTGTTTGAGACATCATCTTGCTAAATTGCTCAGGCTAGTCTCTAACTTGCAGTCCTCCTGCCTCAGACTCCTGTGTAGCTGGAATTACAGCCATGTGCCATTACACCTGACTGCTTCACTCTTTTTCTTAAAAGGAAATGGATTCTACAGAAAACGACTCAGACTGCCAGTTCTTTAGATTTGCAGCGTTCCTTGATCTGGTGAGATTTAAAATCTTTATAAAAACTTGCTTCTCTCTGGGGCTGGGGTTGTGGCTCAGCGGTAGAGCGCTTGCCTAGCATGTGTGCGACCCGGGTTCGGTCCTCAGCACCACATAAAAATAAAGGCATTGTGTACAACTAAAGCAAATAAATAAATATTTTTTTAAAAAACTTGCTTCTCTGTCTTGTATAAGTGATGCTTATAAATATAGTATGGAGACTTTACTCAAGAGGATGATTTTCTAGTACCCTCTCAGTTACAGGCTGATCTGCCCCAAAGTTCTTTTCTTCATAGGAGGCTGCCCTCCCTTCATAAATAGGCTGTGCATGTCTTCATGGTGCCAAGCCTCTGAGCTGTGTGTCCTGAAACAGCAGGCTACTTCAGTTTCCCATCTCTCCTTTTCCATTTCAGTCAAAACCCAGGCCAAATGACACCCTGAAAATAATGAACAAACACCCAATTATGTCCTGCATGGCAGAGATTCGACTGTTTAGAAGACAGAGGAAGTACTTTGGCTGTGTTCTGTACCCTCTGGGAACGGTTCTGATTTCTTCAGGGATTAGAAAAGCACCTCTCTAAGAGTTATTTCAGAGAAGTTTTCTGGCTCACTATCCAGTGCTTATTTCATCATACTGTATTTAGTAAAATCTGAAAGCCCTTCTTTATATATGTCTACTGCTGAGTAACATGCACAGAAGTGTTCAGTGCATAGATCCCATTAGGAGACTGATATCAAGATGTAAGTCAACCTTGCTTTAAGATGTTCCCTAACAATTCAGTGAGTGAATTCTATGAATATCTTAACTATAGAAAGCGTAGATTTAGAAGAAGGCCTCATCTGTGCCAACTTTGCCTTTAGCCCCTGGTGATTTTAGGCAGTCACTAAACAGCTCTGAGCTTCAGTTTCCCAATATGTTAAAAAAATAATACATATACATATATGTATATATATGCTTAAATATGTGATGTTAAAAATAATATTATAGATGTAAAAGTGATTGAATAATTGGGAGGATTTTGGGAATATTTGGCATATGAACTATAGAGTAACCACAGCCATGGAAAAGTAAGGCTCTTGATGATAGGTCTTTGGTGTGTGTGCTTTTTATGTCTTCTCTTTATATAGATGCAGCACTGGACACAAGCAAGCACTCTAAAATACTTATCTACCCAGTTTTTAAAATGTTGTTAGTTAAAACAGTCAAGACCATATGTTTATTTTTTTCCTTCTGCACGGCTGGATGCTGTCTGCTTTGATTTCCCTTTCATGTACAGAAAAGACACATGAAGGCCCATAGCGGGCCTTTCCATAGACCACTGTTTCTCCAGTTAAGATTCATATTCTGATTAGTGAGTCAGGGCTAGTGCCAAATACTGCGTTTCTAGCAATCTTCCAGGTGATGCTGAAATTGTTCATCTGTAAATCTCATTTGGGATGGCAATCTAGACTACCAGATGAGATAGGCAAGAAGGAAAATTAGCTGACTTTCTAAGAAGGACCTTAACGGAGAAAGAAAAAGAAAAACTACACTTGCACTTGAAACATACACTGGAATTGATGAACTTTCCAATAGGGAAAGAGAATACTGCATTTTACAGCCTAGCATCTATGGCTTGAAGAATGTTATGGCTATGTAGAAAACTTCATAAAATTCATAGGAAAACAGTTATTCACAGTTCTGATTTGAACAAGCTTTGTAAACCTTAGCAGCTGGAAAGAGTTAAAGAAATATGGTGCACATTCTTTGCCCATTGATGTCAATTAGTTGGTAAATAGGAAGAGTTGTCTGTCATATCATTGTCATTATTATCATCAGTGTCTTCATTAGAAAAACATCTTTTTAGAGCACATCATTAGTGATAGATTTCATTTTGCATCCTATCCAAAGTCTGTCAAATAGTTTGTGCCATATAGGCCACATCATGATACCAATCATATTTAGGTAAATAACAGTATTTAACCCAATAGAGATAGTTTTCATTTTGTATGTATGAAACTATTACAAGAATTAAAATAAAATACGTATTTATTAAAGTATTTATCTCCTCTTTGATGGTAGGTAGAAGTCAAAAGAATCAGAACATTCACTAGCTTGCAGCATTTTCTCTATTCTTTGTATATTTTTCAGGATCACAATCAATGATGAATCTGATGTTCTAATGATGAAGAACAAGATAAAGTGTCCCAGTATTGAGTACCCCCTTTTTCATAATGCCAATGTAAACAATAGGATTTCATTAAGTTGGGTTAAGTTGGAAAAAATTTAAATATATTACTTTTAGATATCCACAATAAGTAAAATGAAGCTCAAAGAGGACATTTTAATGTATATATAAGACTACAATTAATTAGATATTCATTTGATAGAAGCTTCTAAAATATTTGAGGGTGTTGGAAAATTGTTCTTCAAAATCGAACTATGTTATATCTTTTCACCACTAACATGCATGTAAAAAATCTTTTCTAAAAAAGTAAATTTTACCAACCAAACAAAAATTCTCATTCTTCTTCAATATCACTACACGATGGAACTGGAGATAATGAAGTTTCAATAACATTGCTATTTGCTCTTCTCTTTGGCTAAAGTTCCCTCAGGCCTTAGGCCTGTTAGCACATGCTTTGGTTATATTTTGACCATATCATGAGATTGTTTTTAGGTAATATGAGAATATGCATGGTTTACTTTCCAGCCATTTGAGGCGCGCAAATTCTCATTGGTTTCTTTGTTTTCCAATGTGGTTTCATAGCCACGGTATCCTTCCAAATACTTGCACTCTAAGGTTCTTGTCTATAGGTGGAGCCGCCTATCTGGGGTTTGATGAAAACTCTTTCACTGATGATTCTATTTTCACATTTTTTTAATAATCTCCCAATTAACTGCTTCAATATGTTTATGAAATTTCTAACCTGATAATACCAACAGGCGTAACATTTGGTGGAGATATTTTGATGTGAGCGGAGCTGGTAGTGGTAATACAGCAATAATTGCCGGCTCATTTACGGACTATTTAGGTCGTGCAGTGAGCCAGATGAGAACAGCTAATGAGCACAGCTTCTTGCTGTAATTAGTCGAACAGTGGTGGCTCACAGATGATTTACAGTTTGCAAAAAAAATCTGTGTATTTACTGAAGTGCTTATGTATTCTGTAAAGTTGTGACAAAGTAACAACTTGGGGATGTTGTGCTTTCTGCTCCCACATATTCTTCAGAGAGATTAAACAATAATGTTATCAACACCCACAGCTTTGGCGGAGAGTGGCATAGTGATAGGAGTCTTCAGGTTTTCTCTTTGCCTGCTTCTCACCCTGTGCTTCTCTTTCCCTGTTTCTTTCACATATCTCTTTAGCAATGTGGTAGGAAAAACAAAGCATCTCCACAACTTTTGTCTGCCCTAAAATGAGATTGTTGGGGCTCTTATGGCTCTCCTTTTGGTAATCATATTTAAAAATAAAACAAAACCTACGCATCTGGAATAAATGGTGTCAAATAGTTGCAGAATATAGTGGTCTGTCTTTAAAAGATCAATTCCTCATTTCAGAAGAGGACTTAGGCCAGAAAACCATACCACAGCAAACTGAAAATAGACCAATTATTGCAGAATTGGAGGAGATGTCAATTTGGAAAACACACTGTTTAAAAAAATTGGTCGGAGGCTGCCTTTGGTTTGAAATTATACTGCAGGTTTGACTTTTAATTCCTATAAAATGATCACGTTATATGGTGTCAAGGAAAGACAGTTTTGCACTTCTTGGGAAAATCCTTTTATTTTTTCTCAATTTCTCTTATAAAATGAGACGAATTTCTTTTATTCTAATACTGATAAAAATAGCTTATTAATGTTTCCAATCAAACTTAAATGTTGCCACATTGCTTGCTAACCACACTTTGACCATCATGGCCGTTAGAGGTGACAGTTGTATAGAGCAGTCCTATGGAAGGCAGAAATGTCCTTTATTTTGGAATCTGTTGGGAATTTTAAAAAGAAAAGGCAAGTAGATGGAATAAAAATTTCTTGGACTATGTTTAAAGGTATATTTTCTAGTTAGTTCAAGGGTAATTCTTGATAAAGGATATAGTTACAAAAAGTTGTTTTGTATTTCTTTTGTTCAGATATCTGAAGTAGCTCTGTACAAATGATGGCCTACATCATCTCCTGGTCGTGAACAGAGTTGACGTATTTTGTCCTGACTTAGATTTGCATTTAAGTGAGAAGTGTGTAAGCAGGGCAATTCTGAACTTATCTGAATTGGTAAGTACCATTTAAAAGAAAGACTATGGACTTAGAATGTAACTAAGGAAGGTGTAATGTTCATTGTCAAGATTGGGCAAATTAGGCGTAGGGTACTCACAACGATAGTCTGCACCTTGGCTTCTCCAAAGTGAGTACATTAGACTTCATTATTAAGTCACATCAGTGACCAAAATCTGTTTCATTCTTATTGTTCTACCCTTACACAGTTTCATTATCTACTTAGTTGCTTGTATGAATCTGTAGTAGTGAATCAACAATGAAAAAACCATCCTCATAACATATCCCAGAAGAGAGAAAATATTGTGGCCCTTTTAATGGGTATTAACTCTGTTTTAGGGCAAGTTGATTCCAAAGCTTTATAAGTCAGATGGTTTGGGTATAGTAAAAAAATCAAAAGGACATTAAATTAATTTTGTTTATGAGAAACTATCAATTCCTTCTCTTGCAGAAATGTGCTTTTTTTGGCAGCTTAATGGCATCTACTTGTTTACAAGGGCAACTTTTGGCCTCTGCCTCCCCATGCTCCAATGCAATTCAATAATAATTTTTTATTATGGATGTAACTTATTAGAAAAACTAATCACTCTCAAAAAGTTGTCCAAGTATACTTTTATGACAGTGATATTCACTTAAGAGTTATTAAATGTTCTTCTTTGAAATAGGTTCTTTAACAAGATGTATGTGGACACAGAGTGCACTATTAGAAAGACAAATTAATTGGTGGCCTCCAAGTAAGGATAAATGTGATTCACACCTGAAAGACTGTCTACAACTCATAACAATAATGGTGAAAATGTCTAAGCAAATTTTCTACTACACTACCTCTCAGCACTTTTTTCCTTTACTTTCATTAGTCTTTTCTGACATTTTACTTAGAAGTAAGTGTTAAATATTACAGTATTCTTTTTAAAAGAAAGTATGCAATAGCTACTATCAACTATATATGCTTGACTCCTAAGCTTCTGTACTTATTTGCTACCTATTTCCCTAATTGTTTCTATTATAACCTGGAGAGTATTGTATCAAGATTCTGTTGCCCCAATTAAAAATTGTTTAGTAGGTGTGGCAAAAAAAAAATTTACAGTAGAGAGAATTTTTCCTTTCAGTCCATGATAATTATCAAATAAGCTTGTTTATAAATCCTCAACGCAGTTAAGTTACTTAACTAAAATTAAAATTAATATGTGAGCATCTTTTACTAAATCCCCTTGGACATTCTTGATTGTTGTGTAAGACAAAATTATTTTTCTCTACATGGTTCTTTTAAGAATCTGTGAGGCCACTGTGTAATCATCTTAAGTATGGCCTCTTGAGGAAATGGTATACACACACACAAGGAATACAGTAAACATAGTTATAGGGTCTGCAAAAATTAACTGAACTTGCAGGATAAGGGAGTGTGACAAATTCATTAAAAATAAAAAAAAAAGAACCTTCACATAGCTGGAATATTTATTATCTCAAGAAAGTAGCTTCTAAATGCTTGTCTGTAACCATAGATCAATTGATTTATGTGAGAGGTGATAAGTACTAAGAAAAGTAATGTCAGTAAATGTAAAAAAAAAATATTTGCAGTTCTTAACAAAAATTTTTACTGGTGAGGTACCATTTCATATTTATAAAACTGGAAGAATTGAAGATGACCTGTACTGATACGAGTGTGTAGAAATGGGCACTTTTATACTCATTTTTGCAGCTTCATTAAGATGTAATCTATGTAAAATAAACTGCACATATTTAAAGTATACAACTTGATGAGTTTTGACATATCTGCCATACCTGTGAAACCACTGCCATGTCAAGAAAATGAACTTATCCGTCACCCTTGAGTTTCCTTGTGTCCATTTGTAATTGATCCATCTTGCCTCCTCTCCCCTCTCCCCAGGCAATTAGTGATCTGCTTTCTGTCACTATAAATTAGGTAACATTTTCTGTAATTTTATATAAATATAATCACAGATTACATACTTGTCTCCCTTCTGTCAGTGTAATTATTTTAAGATCATTCACATTTATGTATATTAATAGTTCATTCTTTTATAATTCCATTGTATGACTATACCACAATTTATTTACCACCCAATGGTGGACATTTGGAAGTTTTGCTTTATTTTGTTTGAGGGAGGGGCTATGGTAAGCTGCTGTGAACATCAGTGTACAAATCTTTATGTAGACATATATTTCTTAGAGTGGATAGGTCATATTGTAGGTATATGTTTAACTTCTTAAGACGCTACCAACATTTCTGAAGTGAAACTTTTCAACAATGTATGAGAATTTATGTTGCTCCATATCTGTTCTATTACTTAGTATCATCATTTTTTATTTATTTTTTAAGTACTAGATATTGTTAACAGTTATGTATATGGTTTGACATTGTGGTTTTATTTTATGTAAATTCTCCAACTGCTTTTTCTTTATCAAAATTATTTTGGGTATCTAAGGCCCATTGCATTTCTATGTGGTTTTTATAATCAACTTGATAACTGTTGCCCAAAGGCCTATAAGGATTTTTATTAAGATTATAGTAAATCTGTATACAATTTGGGAAGAACTGACATCTTAAGAATATCGAGTCTTGTGGGTCAAAAACATAGTATTTCTCTTCATTAATTTCTACTTTCAGTGTGCATCTTTAATCAAATATCATAATTTCTCATTTTGGTAGCATAGTGTTTTTTTAGATTGATTTAATTTTAGTGTCCAGTTGTTTTCCAATGTTATATAGAAATACAATTAATTTTTGTTTATTGACCTTGCATCCTAACCTCCTTCTAGACTTGCTTATTAGCTGTATCCTTTGTAGATGTCTTAGGTTTCTCTATGTAGAAAATAATGCTATCTGTGAATAAACACAATTTTACTTATATCTTTCCAATCTGCAGACATTTATTATATACTTATTTATCTCTCTTTGCACTGTTTAGGACCTCTAGGATCATGTGGATGAGAAGTCATAGGAGCAGACATTTCTGTCTCCCTCCTTATCTTAGGGAAAAAGCAGTTCAATTTTCACCATCTAGTGTTAGTTGTAGCTTTTTATGTATATGTGTTTATCAGATGGAATGTTTCTTCCTATTACTAATCTGCTGAGAGTCTTTATATAATGAGTGGATGTTGTATTTTGTCAAGTGCTTATTATGTTTATATTGAGATGATTGTCTTGTGATTCTTTTTAGTCTGTTAATTTGATTAATAACATTGATTGATTTTGCATATTCAGCCACTCTTGAATTTCTGAAACCCCACTTTGATCACAATATATTATTTTTTAATATTTTGAAACCATCTAGATCTTGGTTTTTCTTTGTGGGAAAGTTTTTTTTATTTCAAATTAGTGTAATATTAGACTATTCATTTTGTTTCTTGATTGACCTTTGATTGTTTATATCATTCAAGAAAAAGATATAAACTTTCATCTAAATTGTTCATTCCTCTAAATCATTGCATTTCCTGGAAGAAATTTCTTCAATATTTCAATAATACTTTTACCCTTTTATTATCATAAGATATGTGTATAGTAATGCCACCTCCCTCATTTTGGATATTGGTAATGTATTGGTAAATTGGGCCAGAGAATTATCAGTTTTACTGATCTTTTCAAATAAACAGTATTAATTTCTCTATTATCTTTCTATTTTCTAGTGCTTTTTTTTTATTCTGATCTTATTTTCTTTCTTCTGTTCACTTGGAGTTTAATTTTACCTGTTTCACATTTTCTAATGTAGAAACTTAAACCATTTACTTAAGATCCTTTTGTGTGTGTGTATGTAATTTAGATGGTTAGTGCTACAAAAATTTTCTTAAAGCATTGCATTAATATAATTACACAAGTTTTTAAAATTTTTTTCCTTTTTGGTGCTGGGGATTTAAACCCAGGACATTGTGCATGCTAGTCACACACACTACCACTGAGCTACATCCCCAGTCCTCCCACAAGTTCTTACGTGTCATAATTTCATTTTCATTTAATTCAAAAATTTTAATTTCCCTTATCATATCTTTTTGTGTGTGTGTGTGTGTGTGTACTGGGGATTGAACTCAGGGGCACTTGACCACTGGGCCACATCCCCAGCCCTTTTTTTGTATTTTATTAGAGACAGGGTTTCACTGAGTTGCTGTCATTTTTTGATTCACAGTTTATTGAGAAGTTTAATTTCCAAATGTTTGGGGATTTTCCAGATACCTTTCTTTTAATGATCTCTAAGTGTATTCAGTTGTGGTCAGAGAATGTTCTCTTTATGGATATTATATATAATTATATGTAATATAATTATGTGTAATACCTATATATAATTAGGTGTTATTCTTAGAAGCAATATATGATTGAGTTTTGTCTTTTAGATCGAATCCAACAGTCTTTCTTTTAATTGGAGCATTTGAACCATTTGCATTTAATATTGCTGTTGACATTAATAGGCTTAAGTATCATCATAATATTTGTTTTCTATCCAGTTCTTTGTTGGCTTTTCCTCTTTTTCTGGCTTTTATCAAATCATTTTTGTGTGTGATTACATTTTATCTTCATTGATTTATTTGCTTTGTTCTTTCAGTGGTTGATTTAGGTTTTTCAAAAACATACATACATTTTTAATAGTCACCTCCTAAAAGTGAAGTACTATTATGTAGTTATCAGGTGGACAAAATTTAAGAAAAAGGACTCTGGATTTATGTAAATATGAGTAAATGAATATTCTCCTACACTTTTGGCAGGAATATGAATTGACACCATCTTTCTGGATGCAATTTGGCAATGGTATCAAAAACTCTAAAATAATCCATTTGATACTTCTAAGAAGGAAATAGGTATACAAAAATGTATGCATAATGATGTTTATCACAGCATTGTTTGTAGTAGCAGAATAGTGGAGATGCCCTCAATATTTAGCAACATATGGCTGGTTAAAAATTTACTCCATAGCCATTTTATAGAATGGCATACTATCATTAAAATTAGATGTTTAATTTTGCCATGGAATGGCATTCACAATAAATATTTTTAAATGAAAAGCATTCAAGTTACAGAATAATATAAGTAATCTCATTGTTTGATTGAAAAATCCACATGCATGTGTGAATTTATTCTCAAGGGGGAAAATGTGAGAGCTTAATAGTGCTGTTCCCTAGGTGATGGAATTTTATCAATTTTAGTTTAATTTAATATTTTCTTCCATTTGTAAAATATGATGATCATGAATCATGTAGGTAATTTGTTTTAATTAAAGGTAAAATGTAGTCCTAGCAGTAGCAACTACTTTAAGCTTAATTGTTCCATTATTTAGTTATTTCAACAGAATAATCAAGGTGATACTGTTGTCTATCTGCTTCATAAAAATGTTCAAAATATTTTTTTACTGTAAAGGACAGCATCTAGTTCCATTGTTAGTATATTTTGTATTCTGTTATAACATTAATCTTTTCACAGAATTGATAAACATTCTAAAATGACAAATAAGAAGTTTGCAACAAAGCAAGGACACCATAGCATCCCAATATTCTGACTATCAAATCCCATTTGTCTAAGTTATATGTAAAATGAAATTATTCTTTGATAAAAAAAAATAGTGGGAGGAATCCAAGCCCTTGCTTTCATTTAGTTCAAGTATGTAACCCAGTCCTCTGCAGTTGCTTCATCTTGAAAGGGTGTAATTTTCAGAGACATTCTCTGATTTTGCTCATGTTAGAAATATCTCTGAGAAGTCTTTTTCAATAAATTTCGCAGTTCTGTTCTGAGCTTTGGACAAAAGTATCATTGCCTAAAAGAAGTAAAATTTAGAAACCAGAAGTAACTGACTTGTGTTGGAACTAAAGATTTTTAATTTAGTTTCTTACTTTTCTTCTTCAGTGTTTGGTGCACATGACTTCTTTCTCAAGGGAATTTATTTTCTGACTTGCTTTCTTGTTTTTATTCTCTCGAGAAACACCTGAAACATTTCATGAAAATGATTGCTCTCATATATTTCAAAGATTGTTCCCTCTGAATAACTGGATTAGTTGTTAAAATATAAGTGAAACAACCAACCTGAGACTTTGGTTTAAATACCAAAATTTTATGGCTTTTCTATTAATGATTTTCCAATGTCAATTTGTATTATTGTTAGGGTATCTGAACTTTGTCTGAGAAAAGGATTTTTACCTTTGTTTATGGTTAAGAAAACAACATTTTACGTGTTAATTTCAACCCAAATTGAAAGGCATAAACAAGTGATATGCCACAATTTGTCAAGTAATTAAGGTAGTATTATGTAGAATGTATCACAGGTAGCATTAAGAGGGGGTAGGAAAATAGGATAGAAACTTACAAGATAGTTTGTCTTTAGAGGAATTTGGCATGACTCAGAATTATATAATAAAACATAGTCTAGCATTTGCCACAGTGTCCATCAAACTACTATCGTAATACCCTTCTTGGGGTGTGTATTGGCTGCCTTGATTGGTAAATGGAAAATATAAAACCAGGAAGCTGGAGATTGGTTTCTCAAGTAAAACATCAGTTAATGTCCATTTCAAAAAATATACATATGGAAAAAACTCAGATAGAAAATATACCTAAATAAGCTAGTTGAACAACATAGACATAGTTTCTTTTTTCAAGGAATTTAATTTATTGGACTATAAATAAGTTTGTTCCAAGGGTATTACTGATGCTTTTTACTTTTGTGCTCCTCTGTATTTTTAAAAATTCCTTACTCCTGAAAATATAATATTTCAGGAAAAAAATTGAACAAGCCTTATATTTTAAAAAGTGACGCTAGAATAAGTAAAATCTATTCACTAAGTCCCTTTGTATATTAAAGTCTGTACTTCTGCTTCTAGACTGTTTCCTTGCTTTGACTCACCATCATGAATGTTTTTCCTTCATTTAACTGCTCAGATTTGGTTTCTCTTTTTTTTGCTTTGCAAGCATTTTATCTGTGGTTATATACTTTCTGTCTCAAGATTTTGTATGCCCTGTTTTCCCAGCTTTGCAGCTACTGATTCAATGCTTATTTCTTAATCCATATTTTGTCATTTAGTCAGAATATTTTGGTTTTATTTCTTAATAGTCCCGTGTAGAACAACCCAAAACTCCATTTCATATTCTATTGTAATTACATGCTTCATTTTACTTTTGAAAATTAGAGAGGAAGATTTCAGTTTCCTTGTTCTGTATTTAGTGAAATGTCTGAAAGGACAGTGTGTCGATATATTCTGTATTGACTCTCATTCTCTTAATCAATACATATTTAAAGCTAATATTTATTGTGTGGTTACTACATGCTAGGCCTCATAGTAAGTGCTCCACATACATTATTTTAATTAAAATGTATAGCTATTTTATGAAGTTCTCTATAGCTGCTATAATAAATGTTATTCTTCAGCTGCTATACAAATTGTTACGAAGTGAGAGGCTTAACAAATAAAAATGCATGCTTTCACAGTTTATACCAAAAGTCAAAAATCCAGGTGTCATGAGGACTTGTTCCTTCTTGGGTACTCAGAAGGAGAATCTGTTGCATTTCTCTGTTAATTTCTTATAATCCTTGGCTTTCCTTGGTTTATAGCTACATAATTCCAGTTTCTGTCTCTGTCTTCATATGGCTGTTTTCCTACTGTGTGTGTGTATATATGTATTCTCTTCTTGTAAGGATATCAGTCATATTGGATTAAGGGCCAATCCTATCCCAGTATGATTTGGTCTTAAGTAATAGCATTGACAATGACCCTGTTACCAAATAGTCACATTCTGAAGTTCTGGATGGACCATGAGTTCCTTTGGGGAATACCATTCAACCCAGCATCCATCATTATTATTCCCTGTAGGTTCATGATGACTAAGTAATTTGTACAAGGTTACATACTTCACAGTTATAAATCAAACCCAAATCTGTATGAATCTGAATTGAAAAAGACCATTCTCTTAATCACTCTGCTAATAAGTATAAGAAACTTTCCCATCTCTAAGTAAATTTACAATCCAATTAGGAAAATCAAACATAGAAATTTAAATAATAGCAAAATGAAAGCTGAAAAGAACCTACATGGAATAAACCACAAGGTATTCCACTACTTATCTTTCCAAACAAAATGGCACACAGATGTAACTGAATTCCATTTTTCCTTTCCTTAAATTATGGGGGGAGAAATATGAAATACAAAAACACAAATATGATTATTTTACCTGTAGATGCCCTTACTTTTTGCTTCCTTCAGTGAAAATTAGAATTGAAGTCCTCTGCTAGACTCTGCCTCTTATAGTTCATTTTATCTTTGTTTATATATAATCTGCATTTAAAATTTAACCAGACCAAGGCTAAGACTGTCCCATAGAATCTTCCCATTATTTCAAATAGAATTAGGTATTATGTATAAGTATCTTCTCTTTTGTTCCTAGAAACTCATTCTCATGTGCCAGTGCCTGTGGGTGCAATTGGGCATGCTAAAGATATATGAAGGTATTACTAGGAATTGCCATTTGGGAGGTAGAGATGATGAAGGTAGACATTAAGGGTGCATTGGGGTCTTAGGCTTAAAGAAGAGCAAGTATTGTTTCAGTCAAAATTGGTGCTTAGTTGGACCAGACTGTGGCAATGAGGGTTGAAGTAACCATCAAAACTCATAGTAATGTTATACAAAGACAAAATTGGTTGGATCACAGAGGTGACTTGTTGCTGGTTCTATGAGCTACACTTCTTGCTTCCCTTAAAGTTTCTTAAGCATTTGTTTTATATCAGTAAAAAAAACTCAAGAATATTCTAAGGAGCTTTTGCTGTGTAGTTTGTGTTGAGGGAATGCTTAGAGGGTCACAGAGATTAAATGGCTTCTCTCATATTAAGACTGATGGATTTAGAGTCTATCCAGTGTTTTTTTCCCAGAACAGTAGTATTAACTGTAATCTTTACATAGCTCTTTATTAGGGGAATGAAATCACGTTTATTAAGCACCTTAAATATTGAGGCATTCTGTTAGGTATTTAATATGCTATTTTTTTAATATTTTTTTTTTAGTTATAGGTGGACACAGTATCTTTGTTTCATTTTTATGTGGTGCTGAGGATCGAACCCAGCGCCTCACATGTGCTAGGTAAGCGCTCTACCACTGAGCCACAACCCCAGCCCTAATATGCTACTCTTGCCACGTCTTTCTTCGTTCCCCAAAATAATGATGCCAGGAGATAATTTCATTATCTTTATACTACTGGGAAATAATATTGTCTTAGAAAGGCTAAGGTCTTCTCCAAAGCCACTTGACTAGGCAACTCCATGAGAAGACCATGTCTGGGGGTCATTTTGGTTGTTTGCTTTTGCTTTTGTTTGCCCAGAACAGTGTATTAGTAGGAATGTTAGCATCAGTGCCACTATGCGTTTCTTTTTTTTTTTTTTTTTTTTTTTTTGTGGTTACCAGGGATTGAACTCAGGGGCATTCGACCACTGGGCCACATCCCCAGCCCTTTTTTTTGTATTTTA
Organism: Tamias sibiricus; assembly: GCA_025594165.1. Lineage (NCBI taxonomy): Eukaryota > Metazoa > Chordata > Mammalia > Rodentia > Sciuridae > Tamias > Tamias sibiricus. The sequence goes on from CM046659.1 coordinate 77,545,804, forward strand.
TTTAGAGACAGGGTCCCACTGAGTTGCTAAGTGCCTCGCCATTGCTGAGGCTGGCTTTGAACTCGCGATCCTCCTGCCTCAGCCTCCCAAAGTGCTGGGATTACAGGCGTGCGCCACCGCGCCCGGCTGTGTTTCTTAATTTTAACTCATTTCTTTTTGTATAGAAAATGTCACAAAGTGAATTTATGGTCATCAAATATCCATGTACTCCCTACATTTCTAACCTCCCTTTGTACGAATCTGGAGGCATGCGACTAGTTGTAGCCAATGGATATTAAGTGGAAGGTGAAATGTCATTATACCTCTTCCTTGTCCCTCTTTTCTTCTAATGGTGATCTCTGAGGCCAAGAGTTTCAGATGGCATGGCTCTGAGATAGAAACTGCTCAGATCTCTTAGTCATTGTTTAGCAAACAGTTGCACAGGAGAGCAAGGTAATCCATATATGAAGTATAAATATAAAGTTTTACTTTATTATGCCACTAAGATTTGGGAGTTATTACTGTAGCATAGCCTATCCTGTTCTTACCAGCACATGTATCTTTTGTTGATTTTTCTTCAGTACCACTTTCCTCCCAAGGTACTTTTCTTTTCCTTTATATGTTGTTACCTAGAAAAAGAATGGTATGCTTTTAGAGGAAGGTCTTTATTCACAAATATTGTTAACAGTATCTTTCAGCTAACTCATGATCAGTGCACAATGAACATTTCAATAGTGATAAGTTTAATGACATTATCAGGAGTCCATAATTCTACTATTGAATGTTATCTTAAAAATTACTGTAAGCATTGCACTATTTGGATCGGTTTAATGAAACTTTATCAGAGGCACACTAATTGGGATGAAAGTTTCTTCTTTACCAGTTATAATTGCTCTTCTGTCCAGGGCATAGAAGACAATTCTAAATTTACACTCATAATCTTAGATTTTTAGGATTAGAAAAAAATGGTAATCAGAACCTAATTATATGACAGGCAACCTAAAAGCTGCTACTTTTGTTTTATTGACTCAGAATTGACAGAAAATTTAAATACTGCAGTGCAAACCTACAAGGAGGATTTTCTTTTTCATTTTGCCAGCAGAGAAGTAATAGAGCCAGCAGTTCTGAGAAAAAAATGTAAGATATTCACTGAAGCTGCCTTCAGTTGCTTGGGCACACAGACCATCTGGCAATGAGAGGAGATGGGGGCTCAACGTGGCCTTTGTAAATAAAGTGATTGCCACTGGGAGGAATAATTCCTCCTTTAATTGTGTACCTATTTGAGAAGAGAGAGCAAATAAAGGGTCTCCCTTCTCAGATGAAAATGATGAATGACCTTGAAGACTCAGCACTAGTCATCCTTGGAAAGCTGGATTCTCATCAACTCTGCTCATTATGAGTCCAGTCTGAGTGTACACAAAGCGCCTATTGACTTCAGTGGGACTAAGGCACAATCAGTTCTGAGGGAGGTGATGTTTTTAAATCATGCTTCCTATCTCACTGAAAGGCTAGAAAATGAAGGCAGAAAACATGGACCACTCAATTATGAGCCTTAAAATAATGCATGTGGTTTCACATTAGTTTCAACAATTAACTGCGACTACTACTTTCAAATAGCAACTTGTGCTTGTTGTCACTCAGTAACTGATATGATGAGGGGGGGAGAGAAATGTAAAGAGATTTCTCAGAAACAAAGATTTAGTTTACAATTCATCCGAGACTAGTAGAAGTAAAAAAGAGATGCAGGAGTTCATGGAGTCTGGATTTTATCAATTGCTATTAATAGATAATGAAAACTTGATGATTTTTTTCAAACTAAGAAATACTGAATCAAACTTTAATTGTGTTTAGTATTTCCTACAGCAGTTATCTATGTTATTGTTGAGGATGATGACGATGATAATGGTGATGATAGAAATACAGAAGGAAATAGGCAGAAAGAATTAACCTAGAATGGGGTCCCTTCTCATAGCTTTTGTGGAATATGGATATTGGAACTTGATAACCTTAATCATATTTTAATTTCCTTTTGTTTAATTTTAGTCATGATTGTCAGTACCATATATTCTTTCAAGATAGTGGCTGAGTGTAACAAAAAGTAATACTTCAAACCTGTGTTGATTCACCTCACTGAGGAGGTGTATGGGAGACAACCTGGGTGGGATGAAGGTATTTATGCATAAATCATTATTATTTATTGTTAGTTAAATCACTTGAAACTTTGAGGAGTAAAGTATTTGCCTAAACAATATATAAATCTTAGTAGGTTCCTATTCATAATTTTATGACCAGAAAATGCCTTACATTTTTTCTCAGATACCATAAAAATGAATTTTGAAGTCAGACTGAGCAAAGTCTCAAAATTCAAATTTAAAATACACATCGACCATTAGTAACTGTATAGAAACACCTTAGCACAGTGCATTAGTTATTTTGAATAAGATAGTTTTTAATGACATAATTTTCATTAATCGGAATACCATACAGGATACATTGTAAGTGATCAATAAATATATTTGGAATACTTTGTCAGTTGAGTGCACAAAGACCTGTTCTCTAGCAGGTTTCTCTTTTTATTGCCTTTTATCTCTAGCATCTTCCTTTACCTACCCCCAGTGACAGAATCTTTATAGGAGTTGCATGCACCTTCTAGCACACTGCAGGTTTTTCATAACAGTTAAACAACAACTCTAATTACTATGCATAATTGAAGAGTAATTTTCCACAGTACAGGTGCAGTTACCTGAAATCTATTCTCCTACCACATACTTAAACACTCTTCCTCATGTTAATTCTACAAGGAAACTGGTTATCATTTAATACCCTATTTTTCCTACTTAGCAGGAGAAGTGCAATTTACTTTCTTTAGAACAAGGTTTATTTTCATATAAGTTTAATCCTGTCAGAGAAAGTTGATTTTTTTGAGAAGAGAATTGGCTTTGTCCAGTTACTAGAACTGACTAATGCTTAGTTCAGCAGTAATTTTTGCTTTTATTTCTTCTGGATAGTGATCATTAATAATTCTTACTAAGGATTTAAATACTCCAATATGAAATTAGCTTTGCAAAAGAAAATCTCTGTTATTTTTGTATTCTCTGCAGAGTTCTTTACAGAGACTTTGAAAAATCTCCACAAGAAAAGCTTTCTTGATTTTTCCCCAAAGTTTGATGTAGACAAAATGTCACTTTATTTGCCGTAATAAACACATAAACACCAACTTCTATCATCTTACCTAACCTTTAAAATTATAAATATTCAGTTTGTGTACACATTTTAAAGCATTCTTTATTAGTGAATTGTTCTGTTTTTAGTTTTGCAATTAGTAATACGGTGTTTAGTTTCAGGTACATTAATGAATAGCTTAAAAAATTGCCAGAGTGGCAGCTTTGTAAACTGATGACTCTTCAATGTCCAAGCAAGTGATATTGTCAGCATAATGTTTCTTATGTTTTCATGACAAGGGCTTAGAAAGTTAAATTATGGAGTTCAGTGACATTCCAGCTTCATTGTCTCATGCTAACTTTGACTTTAGACTAAAGTAGTAGTTGTTGTACTTTATAGAGGTTTAATCCACTTTTTAGGACATTCTGAAATCCCGGTGATTTTTGTAACAAAATGGAATTGGCCAGGGAAAGATTTGGAATTTTATGCTGCACATAGTACTTCTTTGGAAGAAACCCAAAAGTGAGGGTTCTTGAGTGGGCTTATGCATATGTGTGCGCTTGCGCTCATTTGCTCTCTCTCTCTCTCTCTTTTTCTTTCTCTCTTCTACACACACACACACACACACACACAGTAAAAACAGTCTTACAGGACTTTGCAGGACAGATTCTACGCCTGGCTTTGCTGATTAATTTGTGTAATTCTTTCGCAAGTGTTACACAGTAGGTTTCTTGGGTATACATTAATACAGTAGACTTAAAGTCACATATGCACAACAAAACAAATCATAAATAATGAGACACTAAAAACCAACTGTCACTGAGGTAGCAATTATTGGTGTCTCTTTTTTGCTTCAGTGGCTTTTTCCTTTTACCCTGAGACATGCAAACAGAACAAACAATTAGCGAAATAATTGATGATCAGTACCTTCAAAGCTTGTGGTGACCTGGTTTATGCTTTATAAGTTTAATAATGAGAACACCTCTTATTACTGATTAGTGTGCTGCCTGGTGCTCTCTGATGGTGCTTGGGAGGTACATCTATATCAGACAAAAGGTTTTTATCTGCCCTTTACAGTTAGTTGGTCCCTAATGAACTGAGCTTTTGTCCCTTGCTGTTTTTAGATTCCAATTAAACTTGTTTATAGAATAGACAAATAATTAAAGATGTACTGTTTTCAACGACTTAATATTGTCTTCCAATAAGGTTGTGTTGCAGTTGGTGGCAATTAACATATATAGTTATGTTTTTAATCATTTATGTATTAAAACACATGCGAAATGTGCCCATGTTTTCTTAGTCTTCTTTGTGCTTGTCAACCCATTCTCTTAACTTGCATTGGGTATGCTAATTACCCTCTGTCAAGCGAGGGTAATTCATCTTTCCAAGAAAAATATTCAGTTTTCATTTTATGCTTGAGAAAGTAAAAGAATGGCAGTTTATTCTGGAGCTTTCAGAACCAGAAAAGAATGCTGTAAGGTTATGACAAACTGATTTTATGTTGTGCACAGCAAGAAATTTTAAACAGATAAATAGCATGTCATGTTAGAAATTTTAGGTTAAAGTATATTTTCTTATCTCTTTTGTTGAATTTCTGTCAGCTTGCATTCTACAAAGGTTTTCTGTAAAATATCTATGTAAAATATTTCATGATCGCAAAAACATGGAGAATGAAATAGGGAAACCTTTTGCTAGTTGTGTTATTCCTAAACAAATTAAAAACTTCCATGACCCCGAGATACTGTAAACTGTTAGTTCTCTTATAATCTATAGAGAAATACTCAAAATGATAGCTTCAGGATCCCATTTTCACAGTTTTTAAATAAAGGTCTTAAATATGGTTATTCTATATCAATGAGATAATACTTATCAAATCACTTAAAATAAAGTGACTATGACTACCTTCAGGATTTTCAGGAAATGTTTGACATTAGCTAACACTCTCATATTCCAAACACTATCCATTCCACATGGCAGGCTTACAGTAAATATCTATTAAAGGGTTAAACTCTTCATCTCCATCCATGAGGTTCATCTGTTTTAAGTATTATACCAGAGGCTATGCCTTGTAATTCTGATGTGATTATATGAACAACTGGACTAACTAGGAGAAATAATTTGGGTAGGTGAACTTTCTGTCTCTCTTAATATCCAGAATGACACCTTTTGAAACATGTGATATATCATACTTGTTGTCTTTAGTCTATTGGGATAACAAGTAAAAGTAGAAAATGTTCTATATTCTCAGGACCTGAAGGAAGGATGAAAATAAATTCTAATTGTGTTGCAACTGGAAAATATATAACTCTCTTGGAAATTTTATATAAGATGTATTTTGTATGGCTAGCAACTCTTCAGATGCTAAAACATGGTACCTTACTATGTAATATAAATAGCTCAGATGATCCATAATTTAAAAAATGTATATTTCCAGCTATTATTTGAATCTTTGTAGTTTATATCAAGTAGACAAATTTTCCCTTATGCAATTATGGTCAGTGAAAGGCTAGATAATCAAATCCTACACAATTGAGACTTCAGAGTAGATAATGTGTCAGTAGCCACTTACTTTTTACCAATTGTTGGATTAATATTCTCTTTCTTTCCTTTAGTAAAACATGCTGATGGATAACCATAGCACACCATGGTGTCAGTAGGCCACTTGCTGGGGATCCTATACAGTTATGCTCTTACAGATGAGTTGCATGCTTATCAAAAGTTGGTGTTGTATGTTTTTATTTGTTATTTTAACCACATACAATTACTTGTAATTTTAATTATATTTTATATCCATGAAATATGAGTGCAAAAAGGGTTGTTTCTGTGACAACTAAATTGAATGTTTGGCAAAACATGGTTTCCAAAAACATGTGTAGATATCCCACCTAGATTCTGCATCTCTATAAGTTGAAGAAACCCAAACTAGAACTTATAAAAAATGCATTATGGATGTAGCTAGGCAAGAAATATTAAGAGAAATGCTAGTCAGAGACAGACCCACGTTCAATGAAAAGGTTCGCACAAAGATGAATAATAATTGGTTCCACATCAAAATATTAGCAAAGTAATAGTCATATATTTTAAGTTAAAATGAAATACTTAGGTAGTATGTATATTCCACTTTACCTGTTTTGGTGGTGGTGGGGTTAATTGGACAACTATTATTCCCATTTTCTTCTGATCATAGAGCATATACTATAGGCAGTAAGTGGAGTTTCCTTATATCCAAGTGCTTTGGGTAATTCATTAACTAAACACCTTTGGATGGGAGCCAAGACTCATGCCTGTTTCCCTACATTTTGCTTCCTGGTGATGTTGGATTGAAATAACTCTAGATCATGGGAAAATATCATTGTCCCAGGGTAAATCATGATAAGAAACTAAATCATGGGAAAATCCAGTGACTAATGAGGATCAGATCCTTGATATAGTGGGCATCTACGTGACCTCACAGTAGTTTTTGCCTCAAAACATGAATCCCGCACACATTTATATCTGGAAACACAATTTCTTCAAACACTAGCTATTCATATTTGCTGAAAAGTAGGCTATATGGATTTTGGCAGCTAGTTTTCAGGATTTCTCCTGTTTATATGCATATTTAATACGGAACGTGTAAGTGAGAACTAGACCCTGGGTTACCAACACATTAGCATGTGTGAAAATAACTCAATTAACACAGGTAGAATGTGAGAATGTCCATTAATTTCTAAGGAAACAATGGCTCATAGTGCTAGGACCAATGCAGGGTCTTGCAGATGGTGTCAAACCAACTGTGTTTGCAGAAACACAATGCAGCATCTGGAGGGCTGGCAGAATCCAACAACTTGGAGACAGCAAGTCAAATTTGATCAGAGAGACCAACACTTGACCACATGAGTATCTCAGCTTCCTGGGATGTGTTCCAAAATCCATCCATCTCATCCAGTGTGACAGTCAAAAAAGTCACACTTCACATCTCTGCATCAAGTCATCTTTTTAACTGTCACACAACTTGGCCTGCCTGACAGAATAAATTTATGGCATCTTCCAATGGCTTCCTCACCTTTTTTTAAATACATAACCTTTTCTTCCTCTTAAGTAAAAGAACATGCATAATAGACAAACTGAACTGCACATGCAGTTTTCTGTGGACAAAGGGATAGTTCAGGGATTTGAATAATTTCATTGATTTTAGAAATGACTTCTCCTCCCAGTTGAGAAAATCAGGTGATCAGGCAGTGTAATCACCTGAGGTATATGATGGTTAAGAGCAAGGCACTTGAGATTAACTTTCTGAATATAAATAGCTCTATCATTTATCAGCTGGGTGCCCTTGTGCTAGGTAGGCACTGATCATTCTTGGGCTTAATTTTTAATCTTTAAAAAAATTTTCTGCATGGCAAATGTAGTAATTTAAAAAATTTTCTTGGATACTTTTTGTTTTTTTCTTTTTTTCACAACTTTAGTAGCATTTTATTTAACTCAATATATCTAAAATACTATCATTTCGATATGCAATCACTATACAAAATTGAGTTTTTTTATGTTAGGTTTTCAAAACATCATGTGCATTTTATAGTCACAGCACATCTCAATAGAGACATTAAATTTTAATTTGAAATACTTTTTATTTTTTAAAATTTTTTATTATTCTAATTTGTTATACATGTTTGCAGAGTTGAAATACTTTTTAAATTGGCACATGATGTACATATTTGTGGGTTATGGCTTGCTATTTTAGTATATGTATATAGTGCACATGATTAGATCAGGGTAATTGGTATCATTTATCATATCAAACATTTATTATTTCTTTGTGTCAGGAACATTCAAAATTTTCTCTACTAGTTATCTTGAAAGGTGACTTAATTGTTGTCAACAAATTTATCATTCTGTGCTATAGAACATTGGAAATTATTCCTTGTATCCAAGCATACCCTGTACATTTTAACATCTTTTCTGGTCTCCACCTTTCCCATACCCTTCGTGAACTCTGGGAACTACTATTCTACTCTATTTCTGTGAGATCAATACTTTGGCTTACATATAATGTGAGAATACATGGCATTTGTCCTTCTGTGCCTGACTTACTTGATTTAACAAAATGTCCTCTGGTTGCATCCATGTTCTTAACAAATGACACAATTTCCTTCTTTTTGTGGCTAAATAGTATTTATAAATGTATATATATATATACACACACACATACTACATCATCTTTGTCCATTCATCTGTGGATGGACACCTAGGTTGATTCCATGTTTGGGCTATTATGAGTAGTGCTACAATAATCAGACAGATGTAAATGTCTCTTTGACATGCTGATTTCATTTTCTTTGGATGCAGACCCAGTAATAAGTTGCTGGAGCATAGGGTAGTTCTATTTCTAGATTATTGAGGAATCTTCATACTGTTTTCCATAATGGCTATACTAATTTGCATTCCCACCAACAGTGTGTGAGTCCCCCTTTTTCCACATTCTCACTAGCATTTGTTACTTTTTTTTTTTTTTGGTCTTTTTGTGATTTTTTTAAATTGTGAGGGTCATAATATCTATCTCATCAGGGCATCATGAGGCTCTAATGCATGTAGAATATTTAGCATACTGTCTGACATATAATACAAGGTAAATATTGAGCACCTATTATTTTAGCTTTAAGTTAAGGCTAAATCAAAGTCATGAAAGATAGAACAGAGTGAGGGGCCTATGGAAAAGGGACTGGGAAGTGGTTTTCCTGCTCTAGTCCAACTTCAGGGAGAGAATAAAAAGGGAAGCATGATAGGTACTGCCAAATTTTCCAGGGCAGGAGATTGTTATAAAGTGTGCACTTGCTTGGAGTTCCCCCAAGCCATGTGTATCTGCTATCAGGAATTGATGACAGCAGATGGCAGTTAGTTGAGGATTTGGGGATTTGGGATCCTGGTCATCTTCCCATCTGTTGTGACTAACAGTAATAATGGTAATAAAAATAACAATACAAGCACAGTAACCATGTATACAGCATTTATTATTATGCCAGACATCATCTTAAACATTTTTCACATATTAACTCATTTATTTCATTGAACTAGACTGTGAAGTATTAATTACCTTCTCAGAGGAGGAAACTGAGACACAGTGGTTGAGTAAGTGGAATATCTGGAATGGGAAGCCAGGCTAGCTCCAGAATCTTAGCCATAGGCTAAAATATTAGGAATAGAGAGGTTTTTCATTATAATCTTTATCATTATATTATATTATTGCTTTCAACTCTTCCATAATGGAAGTTTTTATCCCCTAAACAAGTAAGAATTCTACAGATTACTGGAAATCATAAATAATAAATTCATTAGGACTAGAAATACTAATATAATTCACTGATACTAGAAGGGTACTTATAACTTCTGTAGTTGTAATTCTATCAGTCTCCAAGGGAAAAATAATTGAGAGGCATTCTCTATTGAGGAATCATCTTGTATTTAATGAATTATATGTTGTTACCACTAAATCACCAAATTATAGCCTGATATTATCAGTCTGAGTTCAATCTGGAAAACAGAAGCCATCAAAGTATTTTAGTATGAGTTAGAAATTCCTCTATATGGAATTATAGGATTACACAATTTTTAGAATTCTAGAGGATGAAAGCAGGAGGACGTTCAGGAAGTATTTCCAGAAGTTTGGTTAGCATCAGGGTTTGTAGAGAAGCTTCAGCCAATGAGCACAGCTGAGTATAGAATGTAGCAGGTGATTCTCAGTAGAAATCCTCAGAAGTCAAAGGCAAGCCACACCTCGATAATCCAAGATTCCTGCCTGCAGTTGGCCACTGGAGAATGAGCTTGTCTGTGGAAGTTCCTCTCGTGGGCCATGGGATTATGAGAAATATAATTCCAAACTTACCTGCCATGATGCAGAGGTAAATATAGATGGGAATGACACTGCTGCTACACTCAATATATAACCTGTGTCACACTGAGACATATCCTCAGGAAGTCAGCTTAGTCATTCACCTACTTTTAGACAAGGTTTTTGTTAATAATACTTATTAACAAAAGTATTTTTGTTAATATGGCCAGTTATTTTCAAAATGCATCATAAAGGAGTCTATTTTTTCCATATGATAGTGACATGGTATAATATAAAACATTTAGTAATCTAATATATTTTTCCTGACCACTTTTGTTATTCAGAACACTGAATTAGGTACTTTGTCATTAATAAGGCACAGGCTTTTCAGGGGTGTTCAATTAAGAATTTTTAAATAAATAATTTAATTGAATGCCATAAAGATATTGAGATATTTTTGCTTTGTAGCAGATAATGTAATCACTACGTATCACATGAATAGGATACATAAAAGAGGAATTCAGAAGAGAAATTGGCCATTTTTCAACTTGTCATCAAGAAGAGCTTGTTAAAGACATAGGATCTGAGCAAGGCCTTACAGAGAAAATGACCTGGTATTGCTCTAAGCAATTTATTTACAATAAAAACTAAATCTAGATCTCTATGAGATATGTACATTTACTATTTTCATTGAACATTGATGGGAACCAAGGCACAGAAAAGTTGTCATGTACCTAGCCTGTGTTAGTTAACTTTCCCTCATTTGACAAAATACCTGAAAAGAAAAAAAAAACCCAGCTTAGAGGACAAGGGATTTATTTTGGTGTACAGTTTCAGAGGTTTCTGTCTATGGTTGGCTGGTTCCATCATTTCTGGGCCTGTAATGAGGCAGTATATCATGGCAGAAGGCATGAAAGAAAGAAAGTGGCTCACTTCATGGTGGCTGGGAAGAAGAGAGAGATTAGGAGGCAGAGAGAGAGTAGGGACAAAATATAGTTCTCAAGAGCACACCCCAAGAACCAACTCCCTTCAACTAGGTTCCACCTCCCACAGTTTCCACCACTTCCCAATAGCCCATTCAACTGTGAATCCATTAATGGATTAATCCATTCTTGAGTTTAGAGTCTTCATTATCCAATCACTTCCCAAAGCCCTACATCTGAAAATTGCTGCATTGGGGACCAAGTCGTCAATACAATGAACCATTTGGAAGACATTCCATATTTAAAGCATAACAATCACACAGGCAGAATTTGTCAGATATGGGCTTCAAATACACATTAGGGAGTTTCCAAAGACTCTTTTAGCCTCACCACACTTTACATAACTGTTTTCAGGTCTAAATATAAATTGAGGTAAACAAGAACTCCTCAACGTAAATATGCATACACTTTAGTACAGATACACAGCTGACATGTTTTACATAGAAAGTAAAACATAAACATAAATTGATATATCTATATTTAATAGAAGCTTGTCTGATATTGTCAAAGACTAATACAATTGTAAATCAGGATACTACAAAGCCCTTTTCAATCAATTCTTAATCACTTAGTTATTTTATAGTCAGTGGGCCACCCAAGAAAGAAAGAACTTCTATTTATTCATTTATGCAGCAGTCTGGCTTTGTGGTTAAGATCTATACTGTCCTGATTTGAATCTTCTGTCACTTATAAGGTTCCTAAGCCTCAGTGTTCTCATTTTTAAAGTAATAATAATAGTACTCTATTGTATGTTGTTGGATAATAAATTGCCACAAAACTGAGTCACGTATCCAAGTGTGAATATGTGGTTGCCTCTGCTTCCAGGTCTATCATAAAGATGCATTCAGGAGATTAGTAAGGGCTATGGTCTCACCTGAAGGCTGGAATGGGTAGAATCTTCTTCCAAACCCACATGGTTCTTAATAAGCTCAGTTATTGATGAACTATTGGGCTGAGGGCTTCAAGTCTTCCCTGGCTGTTAGCCAGAATCCTCACTCATTTCCTTGCCATGCGGACCTTTCTGAAAAAAGCTCCTGTGATAGCTGTCATCCCTTAAACAAACAAAGAGGGACAGCAAGATGGGAGCCACACTCTCTAAACTCACCACGGAAGTGACATCCTACCACTTTTGTCATATTGTATTCATTGGAAGAAAGTCACTCTGTCCAGCCCATACTCAAAAATTAGTGATTATAGACTGATGTGAATAATAGGAAGTGGGGATCATCACAGGTTTTTGTAGGTTATTGATCACACTTCATAGGTTTGTTGTTTGGGTTAATATATGTAAAAGAGCTTAAAATAAGGCCTGGAACATAATAAGTTATGTGTAAATATTAGCTCTAATTATTATATTCAGTTCTCTGGAATGCTTAATAAATGGACTCAATTTTTTTTTTTTTTTTTTTTTTTTTTTTTGGTACTGGGGATTGAACTCAGTGGCACTCGACCACTGGGTCACATCCCCAGCCCTTTTTTGTATTTTATTAGAGACAGGGTCTCACTGAGTTGCTAAGTGCCTCGCCATTGCTGAGGCTGGCTTTGAACTCGTGATCCTCCTGCCTCAGCCTCCCAAAGTGCTGGGATTACAGGCGTGCGCCACCGCGCCCGGCTCAATTTTTACTTTCTAGAAAATGACAGTCTAAAATAGTACACATCAGAAAGTGAAAAGTACCATAATGAAGGTAAAAATAAACAACTGTAGCTATTAAGAGAAGGGAATGATCACAATGAGTTTTTAAAGATCAGAAATGATTTGATTAATGAGGTGATATTTGAGCTGAGGCCACAAATAGGAGTATGATTTTGACTGTTCAGGGTTGGGGGAATCTCAGGGGAAGGTTGGATAGGGAGTGGTCATTGAAGACAGCAAAGCAGAACAGGTTTCCTAATGTAGCTGGGTGTTATCCAAGAAACTCTGGATAATCCAGGTCAATCCATAATGCAGCATTTAACTGGGAAGATAGGATAGAAGGAAGGATTGACTCCTGGTTATTGAACCTAAGTCTGATGTAATTGGATTTAATTCAATCAGCAGTGAGAATCATTAAAATTAGGAGCAGGGTATACCACACAAAAACTGAACTCAGGAATTTTATTCTGGCAGTTGGAAGTAGGAATGGATGAGGGATAGAAATGTTTGTATGTATAAAGATGATATACTTGCGCATTATGAATAAATAAATAAATAACAACAACAACAAAAAAGAAATCCTGGAGAAGAACCCAGTGGGTCATTATTATAACAATTAGGTGATGAGTGATGAAGATGTGTTTGAACTAGACAGATTCAGTGGAAATGGGTAAGACAGGAAGTGAACTTGAGTATGGAACAAAGTTTGTTAACAGTTTATGTTCCTAATTTAAGTTTAGCATTAAGCTTACTGGTTTTAAAGACAGACCTAGGGACAAATCCTGATACTAACAACTGTCAACTGTGTCACCTTTGGTAAATTATTATGAACTCTTTTAACTTTACTTTCTTTGTGCCAATAGAATTAAATGAGCTAATGTATAAATATATATATATAAAGAATTCAGCATGGTGAATTGCATAGTACATGCTTAATCAACACTATTTTTCTTACTCTGAAATAGTCATTGTGTATAAACAACTGAACATTGAATTCTAGGCCATTACTTAGTAAACAGTCCCATTTTTAATGAGTTTAACTTAAAAAAAATTATACAGACAGTTCCTAATGAGTCCAACTTAATGAGTTTCAGCCTTTACAGTTATGAGAAATTGATGCACATTCAGTAGAAACCATACTTTGAGTTTTGAATTTTGATCTTTTCCTGGGCTAGTGATGTGCAGTACAATAGCTTTCTTGCAATGCTAGGAAGCCTCAGTGAGTGTAGCTCCCCGAATCAGCCACAGAGTCATAAGGGTAGACAACCAATATTCTATAGTGCATCATGTTTGTGTTTGGTAAGATAGATGTATTAAATGCATTTAGATATAAAATATTTTCATAAATTTACTCTATTATTAGTTGAGGAGCATCTGTGTAAATAAAATGGAAGCTATAGTTAACTTTTACTATTTATTAATTTGTGCTCAGCACCAATCAGGCATCATCTCATTTTGTCCTGTCATCAACCTTATGAAATATGTGTTTTCATCATTTGCATTTTTCAGTCAGAAAACTTAAACTTGGAGAAATTAGTATTCTTAAATTCCAATGGTAAGTGGTAAGTGCTGGTAAGTGATAGATCCTATGTTTGAACTGGTTCTTGCTGATTCCAAGGCTTTGCTCTTAATTATTGAACTTCCTCTCTAAAATATGAGTAGATGTAATTATTTATTTTTCCATATATAGCTCACCTGCTATAGCGTTTGCACCACAGGAGTTGTTAAATCAATACATGCTTGTTGATGAAGATCCATCACTCATGTTCCAATTAAGATGATATGGCTGCCATTTTTTCTGGCTTCTGACTTGCCTGGCACTTCACCTTCTGAGTGATGAATGTGGTTTTACTCCTTACTATTTTGGCACTGTTCAAGTGCTTCAGAAATGTTCCCTTCCTGACTTCGAGAGGTGATTTACCAAAATGTCAGTCAGAATTAATTTGAATGATATTCATTGCAGTTCCCTAAGGCCTACAGTTACTGGCATGTTGTTTTTGGGTGTCATATTTTGATGGGAGATAACATTTTAACTGGAGTGGGAAGGGCACGATTTTGGATGAGTCAAGCAGTAAGTCACCAGGGACTATATTCATAACTGTAATACTGTTCTGCTTTTATAGGAGTTGTCTAATCACAGTGATTCCAAGGCATTTAAAAGTTCTAGCACCCTATCTTTTATTCATCTTGCAAAAATCCTTCTCCTTAAATTACTATATGCCATGGTTTTTATAAAGAGATTTAAATTTTAATTTACTTTGATAACTTTTCAGAATTATGCTAAAACCAATGAAATAATTAAGGCCATTCCAGGAGACTGTAACACCATGATCTGGAATTCTTGATGCTATAATTCCAGATCTCAGCTCTGTTTATTCAAACGAATCTAAAGTTTCCTTCTCCTTCTCTCCTTCTCTCTTGCTTCCTCCTCTCTCCCTCCTTTCCCTCTTCCTTTTTTCTTATATTTATTTATTTTTTTTGAGAAAAGATATAGGTATAAAAGTGGAATAACAATGTTTGCCCTCTTCTGGGCTCACTGAGAGCAGAATCTTAGACTCATTTTGCAGGAGCCCTGTTTGGGGAGATGGCTATTGATTGCGGTTGACTTCGGGCCATGGAGTTTTGGACATTGCAGCCTTCCATAGTCTCACGAGACTTGGCCCGGGATCTCGAGAGACTTGGGCTGAACGCGGAGTGGGTCGGGGCCATTTTGGTTGTTGGTTGTTTGCTGGTGTGTGGTACGTGTTAGAGTTGTTAGAGCCAGAGAGAGAAACTGACAGAATAAAGATCCTGTTTATTTCCAGTCTGCCTCTGAACTTATTCCTGCGGCTTTGCTGCTCCAAGCGGCCATCGCTTCAGGCGGCAACATCATTTAATGTTAGCAATCTCCTGATTCATACCTTGTTTTCTAGGTACAAGAAAATTAAAATTCAGGGTGGTGAGGTATCTCACCCAAGGTCACATAATTGCTTAGTGATGAATCAGAAGTAGAATTCAGGACCTTAGCATGCAAATGAAACTCAAATTAAATGTGATTAGTAGTTACTTAGCTCTCCAGAGATGTCCAGTCTAGGTTTTCAGTTAAAAGGTAAAGTACATTAGTTAGAATTCTTGAGGCTACATTACTGTTTGCTAATTAGGTAGCAATTTCATTTTGACTTTTAATACATTGATTAAAAGATGTGATTCCATCAAGCCAAGTGATTTTTCTAAAGTATTTTTGAAATAGAAACAAGAGCCACTAGTACCAGTATTCAAGAGTATTTATTAGGTATCTATCTATATCTGATACAGTTTAGATATTATATAGAAGAATATAAACATATATTCTGATTTTTCTACTTCTGTAGTATGAGTTTTAAATGAAATAGAATTGATGAAACACCATCAAATAAATTCAATTAAGTAAATAACCTGAAGACACATAACAAAGTGGTTACCTTGCAAAGAGATTAATGAAGAAGGGTCAGATTAATTTTTTTAGATAATTTTTCAGACTTTTGAATTTCAAAGACAAGGGAAATTTCTCCCTCCAATTTTGAAAAACAATATAATGAATCCTTTCTTATAAATAAATTTTGAGGTTGGCCAAATTAAAAAAAAACAACTACTTTAATCTACCATTGCCATTTTTATCTAAGAAAAAAAATTTCAAAAGTGTAAGAATACAATAAAGGCTAAGCTTTACCATGAAAAGTCGAGTTTAGGTGGTATACCAGCTAAAGCCATATATGCATGTGTGAGTGTATCTCATGTTTCTCACTTTGCTACAGATGGTACACACTCTAACAGTAGTGGACCAGGGACTGGTATTTAGAAGACATTAATTTTTGTTATGTGGAACTAGTACATTTTTACTTCCTGTTCTGAAACTAGGGAAAGGTTCAAGAAAAAGATTCAAGAAAGATTTAAGAAATAAAATACAAGAGGTGAGAAGTGCATTTTCAAGTTTAGGTGTAGGCTGGAAAAAATCTCCAAAATATAAGTATTCAATGAAGAAAGCATTTAGTAACTACATGGTGGGGAGTGGGGGGTGTGTGTGGGGGTGGGGCTGGGCAGTGCGCTATTAAGTGAATGAGATGGAAAAGAAAAGATTGAAAGAACCCTTTGAGGACTCCAATTAATTAGTTATTTTAAATTTGTGGTTTTAAAATTTTTTCTTCTATGTTTTAATTGTGGTCAGCAATAATGAAGAGCATTGATTTCAAGAACAAAAAAAATATTGTTATAATGGCTATTCTGAATGGGTAACAGAAATTTTTCCCTTTGAAAATGTTCTACCTGAAATAAATACATATCCAACAAGCTTTAAGGTAAATACAGTAATTCTTTTTTATGGAGTTTGTCCTCTAAAGACACGTCTTTTCTGCTAAGAAAATGTCATGTAAGAATCCAAAGTATAGAAAATAGTAAACAGTCATTACCAATTGATCCTAGAATATCTTGCCTGAGAATGGCAAGGACATGCTATGCCAGAAACAGAGATCCTCCCTTTAAGATAACAAGTATTTCCAAATTAACTTCCTTCCACAGTAGATTATTGGGGTCTTGGGAAGTGTTTTCTTCTTTTCACGTGGCTGGTAGTTATTGTGATTGGAGGAGGTGGGTTTGGAGAACTGTGATGGGAGATTTCACTCTTCCTTGCTGAGTGGCCATCACTTTCTTCAACATTATCTTGAAACAACTGTGTTATCTATTATTAGAATCAAAATTAGAATTTGGGAATCAATTTTCTCTATAGAAACATTGTTAATAATAGTTTCATCCTAAAATGGAATATAAAAGATCATCTAGCTCCTCACATAACCTCAGTGCCAGCTCTAATTATTTACTGTGTCACTGCCAGGTACCACTCACAATCTGGATCAGTTTTGGACTTCCCTAAATGTATTAACTCTGTGATCGTGACTTGTGATTGTTTAACTAGCTATGACCTTCTTTATGTATTCTCCATTTAGATTCCCCTAAATAGTTCCAGTTATACATTAATTGTAAATGAGTAGGACCAATTAGTCATATTTATCTGTTTGTGAAATAATAATTACTAATAAAAACAAACATGGCATAGATCCTTGTTGGATTATGGGAGATTCCATATTCAACAGAATTCCACTTTTTTCTGGCGTTGTGCCCTACCATGTTACTTATAAGCAATTAAAGGACCTCTTTTTCTTTATTTCAGGTAAGAAAACTAGGAATTTGAACTAGATCACAAATCACAGTTCAAGGAAAATAATTCACTGCTACCTTTACTGTTTTAATAATGGAGATTAGACCATAGAGATGCTATATAATTAATGAATGTAACAAAAGTTGCTTTAGATATATATTCTCTCCTTCTCATCAGAAGGTCTTTTGTAGCTTACTGATGACTGCTGTAAAGAGATTACTGGTATGGGCAGCTGGGGAACATTTGGGAAGATACAAAATAAACAAAAGGATGTGCTCTTCTGTTATAGAAGGCAACTTTCTCTCTCTCTCTCTCTTTTCTCCCCAGTATTGGGGATTGAATTCAGGAGTATCACTGAGCTGCACCTCCTGCCCTGTTTCATCTTTTCATGTTGAGACAGGGTATCATGGAGTTGCTGAGGCTGGCCTCAAACTTGGGATCCTGATGCCTCAGCCTCCTGAGTTGCTGGGATTACAGGAGTGTGCCATAACACCTGACTTCTCCCTTTTCAAATTTAAAAAGATTTGTTGATTGTGTTAGTCAACTTTTTGGTCACTGTGATCAAAATACCTGACAAGAATAATTTAGAGGAGGAAAAGTTTATTTGGGGCTCAGGGTTTCAGAGTTTCAATCCAGGGTTGGCCAACTCCATTGCTCTGAGCCCAAGATGAGGTGGAACATCATGGTAGAGGATATGGCAGGGAAAAATTGCTCAGCACATGCACATGGCGGAAGCACAGTAAAAGAGGGAGAGGGAGAAAGGATTAGAAAAACCCTTCCTGGGCACACTCCCAGTGACCTACTTCCTCCAGCTAGTCCACCTCCCAGAAGTCCTTGCAGCTATCAGTGGATTAGTCCACTTCCTGGATTAATCATGCTTAAAAGCCCCACTTCTGAACATTGCTATATTGAAAACCACACTTCTAGCACATGGGCTTTAGGGATTATTTCAGTTCCAAACTATAATATTGAACTTTCAAATAATAAAATTAAGTGCAACTTGTAGGGGAACCAGAGAGGTGAGATGGGCAAAGGGTTGAGAGGTTACA
This sequence comes from Tamias sibiricus, assembly GCA_025594165.1. Lineage (NCBI taxonomy): Eukaryota > Metazoa > Chordata > Mammalia > Rodentia > Sciuridae > Tamias > Tamias sibiricus. The sequence goes on from CM046659.1 coordinate 77,564,588, forward strand.
TGCAAGGTATGGAGTGAGGCCTTTCTGTGTACAGCATAGAGATTGAGTTCCCAAACTGTGAACCCAACTTCCTGGATTTGAATCCCAGCTCTACTACATCCTAGTGTGAACTTAAGTGAATCACTCAACTTCTCCAACCTTTTCATCCCTCATTTGTAAAATGGAGATAGTTATAGTACCCTCTTTGAGGTTGTTATCAGGATTAAATGAGTTAATATAGAAACCACAGAATAGGAGTTTGCTGTTAATAGCAGTGTTTTCCAAAGGAGAATGAACTTCTCAGAGACTGATAAGTCAGACATCTGTGTATACTCATTTTTTAATCTTAATCTTTGCTTCCTAATTTTTGTATTATAGCATGTATAATTTTATGAATATGTAGTATGTGTATGTTTTTAATAAATATTACATATATAACTATATTGAAGGTGCACACTTTTTTTTCCATCATAAAGGAGACTATTGAGGGTGTTCTAATTTTGTTTTAAAATCTAATTTTAATTGGTACTTTTTAGGAAGAATCCTTATGTATAGCAAATCATATTTTATATTGAGGCAAACTCATCAGAGTAGAAGCACACTGTTTTTAAAACTAATTAGTAACACTATTAAAACTATACAAAGTTTTCTTTTAAATAATTTCTTCAGAATGTCCCCTACCAGGGCACAATTTTTAAATTTTTGTGAACATTCAAATAATACATTATTGAAACATTCTTGAAGACAAGGAACCATTCTAGGTTTCATGTGTAAATTTAGAATACCTTATTGGATATTTGTAAACTACTTGTAACTTCTTTGTGTTTCCTTTTTATTTAGATTTTCATCTGGGTATTGACATACTAATTCTCTGAATTCTCTTCTAAAAATCTAAGGACAGGAATATAAAAGAATGATTAACTAGGTGAATGTTTTCCTTTGCAAGTTGGAGATCTTAAAAATTTATTCAAAATATGTCCCTTTGTCCAAACCATTTATTACAACTGAAGAACAAACCCGTGCCATCAAATGTAGACTGAAAATTAGCAGGAAGCTTTTTGAAAACCCCACTGTGACTACAGCAGAAATATATGAAATAATTATTACCTTTGAAAAGTTCCAAGAGGCTCACTTCCAGAAGATGTCATTATATAAATGATCTTTGGAGGGCCTCAGAGCTCATGATAAAACTACCAAATTGCTTATTAGGAGGCAAACAACAGCTCTGCTGAGATAAGTGTAATAAGCTTAGAAAAGCACATCTATGGTGCAGTCCACCTACACAAATTCAGCTCCTACAGGAACACAGAAAACACTTTGGAATTCATTAGCATGCAGTATTTACTCAAAAGCTGCAAAAATATTGTGTTTGCATAATTTTATCAATTGTCAATAGCAGTGCTTGCCAACATTCATATCTTAATATTGAGATGCAAAATTAAGAGCAGGAAGAAAGTTTGTATCAATATTAATACTAAAATTACTTGAAAAGATGACATTTATTAATAATGCATCTGGCTCAACATTCACAATTGAATTTAAAGGTCAAACACAGTCCTGGTGCAGAAAAGATTTTGAGCAAATTGTGTTCAACAGCCATCTTATTTTTTATTTGAAATATGTAAACCATTTTTTCCCATTCCACAAATGGCTACTTCCTAAAAACTCTGTTGAAATTTGCAATGGGTTGCATGTAGTTAGAACAAGAGCAGTAATAAAACAAAGATTACAATGCATTAAACATTTTATGAAGAATTGTGTTGGTGCAAAGCATATTAGTTTTAAAAACTCTGTTTGGGGAACAGCTGGTGTGGGCTGAACATGAAAACAACTGTTGTAAAACAAATGTTAAGAAATTGCTGTAAACAAGACTCCATTTATTTATAGTATGTTTCAATTCTTTTTCTTTCCCCTTTTTCTATCTCAGTCCTCTATCTATAACCATCCTAACCAGTACAAACAGAATGGTGAAAGATTCCAGGTGTGTAAATGTGTGTGTGTGTGTGTGTGTGTGTGTGTGTGTGAGTTTACACCTTACCACATAATGTTCTGGGGGGCAGGAGGTTTTAAATGCCATTATTTTTTCTCTTTTATTTCAGCCTTCACTGAACACAATTTTGTTTTCTAAGAGACACTGGTTATTATCATGTCTTGATTCTCATTAACATTTTATGTCTCACACAAGCTTAGGGATCATTATAGCCAAATGTGCAATGGTTGCCTAATGTAGATCATTTTCAAACTTAACATTAATCATTCAAGAAACTTGATATTTCATATTTATATGATCATTGTCTTGTGTTTCATGGTTGCCATAAGTTTAAAATAGACTGTGAGGTTTTCAAATAATTTGTTTGCCTGTTCTCCATTTTAAAAACCTAAATAATATATCTAGGTGAAGGAGCCCTAATTAGGAAGGGCTGTTGCAGCTAGCTGGAAGCCTTAAGTTCCACCTGATATGTATGTGACGCACCTGTAGGCACCCGCAAACCTGAAGGTATATAACCGGGTGAAAGAGGTCCGAGTTAGGAGAACGAATTCATTCGGTCAGTCGGGCAGCCACTCGGTCGGTCAGAAGAATCAGAGCGGCCAGAACGTAGGCAGAGCGGTTACAGAAGAGAAACCAGATAGAAGAAGTAATGACTGGTCAGAGTTAGGCCGAGGCTCCTGAAGAAGACAGAAGACAGAAGAGAGAAGAAAGAAGCTCTAATCTTTCTCTAAGCTAATCTTTCTCTCTAAAACTCTTTCTTTCCCTCTCAAAGCTCTAAGAAGAAAAATCTTTCTTTCCCTCTCTAAGCTCTAAGAAAGTAGAAGTAAAAGTAGTAAAAGCTTAACTCTGCCCCCGAGAGTTTTTATCCCGGTTTACGGTACCAGGCAGCTTACAAATGGTGGTCCGTCCGGGCTCGGCAGGCAGAGAAGAAAAGCTAAGAAATAAGAGCAATGAAAAAGCATAGCCTCAGACTCAGTTGAGACCAGCAAAAAGAGTAGAAACAAGAGAGCAGAGCCTCTGACTCAGTTGAAGCCAGTTAAGAATTAAGCCGAAGCAGAGTAGCTGGCCAAAAGCTGAAGCAGAGTAGACAGCGAAAAGCTGAAGCAGAGTAGCCAGCGAAAAGCCGAAGCGAGCCGGCCAAAAGCCGAAGCAGAGTAGCCGGCCAAAAGCCATAAAAAATATAGAGAAAAAGCCTTGAGCTTTAGTATAAAGAAAAAAGCCATGAGCTTAAAAGAAAATAGAGAATTAAATAGCATGGTAAAAACCATGCAGAAAAAAAAAAGCCATTGAGCTTTGGCAAGAAAGCCATAAAGAAAAATAAAGAAGAGGAGAAAAAAAAAAAAAAAAAGTCAAAGCCGCTTATGCAATTGTGCTTAACTAGGTGCGTTAGCTGCTCCTCAGCATTAGGCTTCCTTAAAGCCACAGCACCTTCTCAAAAGGGGCTCAAATATCCACCCTTTCAAAAATAAAAGGTGAAAAGCTAGGTAGGGACAAGAAAATAAAAGAAAATAGAGAAAATAAAATAGAGAAAATAGAACAAAAGCACCTTTTTAAACTAAAGGGAAGGAATATGAAGGAGCCCTAATTAGGAAGGGCTGTTGCAGCTAGCTGGAAGCCATAAGTTCCACCTGATATGTATGTGACGCACCTGTAGGCACCCGCAAACCTGAAGGTATATAACCGGGTGAAAGAGGTCCGAGTTAGGAGAACAGAGAATTCAGCCAGTCGGGCAGTCACTCGGTCGTCAGAAGAATCAGAGTGGCCAGAACGTAGGCAGAGCGGTTACAGAAGAGAAACCAGATAGAAGACAGAAGAGAAACCAGATAGAAGAAGTAATGACTGGTCAGAGTTAGGCCGAGACTCCTGAGGAAGACAGAAGACAGAAGAAAGAAGAAGGAAGAAAGAAGAGAGAAGAAAGAAGCTCTAATCTTTCTCTAAGCTAAGCTCTATCTTTCTTTCTCTCTAAGACTCTAACTCTAAGCTAAGAAGACAAGAAGAAAAGCTGAAGGAGCCCTAATTAGGAAGGGCTGTTGCAGCTAGCTGGAAGCCTTAAGTTCCACCTGATATGTATGTGACGCACCTGTAGGCACCCGCAAACCTGAAGGTATATAACCGGGTGAAAGAGGTCCGAGTTAGGAGAACGAATTCATTCGGTCAGTCGGGCAGCCACTCGGTCGGTCAGAAGAATCAGAGCGGCCAGAACGTAGGCAGAGCGGTTACAGAAGAGAAACCAGATAGAAGAAGTAATGACTGGTCAGAGTTAGGCCGAGGCTCCTGAAGAAGACAGAAGACAGAAGAGAGAAGAAAGAAGCTCTAATCTTTCTCTAAGCTAATCTTTCTCTCTAAAACTCTTTCTTTCCCTCTCAAAGCTCTAAGAAGAAAAATCTTTCTTTCCCTCTCTAAGCTCTAAGAAAGTAGAAGTAAAAGTAGTAAAAGCTTAACTCTGCCCCCGAGAGTTTTTATCCCGGTTTACGGTACCAGGCAGCTTACAAATGGTGGTCCGTCCGGGGCTCGGCAGGCAGAGAAGAAAAGCTAAGAAATAAGAGCAATGAAAAAGCATAGCCTCAGACTCAGTTGAGACCAGCAAAAAGAGTAGAAACAAGAGAGCAGAGCCTCTGACTCAGTTGAAGCCAGTTAAGAATTAAGCCGAAGCAGAGTAGCTGGCCAAAAGCTGAAGCAGAGTAGACAGCGAAAAGCTGAAGCAGAGTAGCCAGCGAAAAGCCGAAGCGAGCCGGCCAAAAGCCGAAGCAGAGTAGCCGGCCAAAAGCCATAAAAAATATAGAGAAAAAGCCTTGAGCTTTAGTATAAAGAAAAAAGCCATGAGCTTAAAAGAAAATAGAGAATTAAATAGCATGGTAAAAACCATGCAGAAAAAAAAAAGCCATTGAGCTTTGGCAAGAAAGCCATAAAGAAAAATAAAGAAGAGGAGAAAAAAAAAAAAAAAAAAAAGTCAAAGCCGCTTATGCAATTGTGCTTAACTAGGTGCGTTAGCTGCTCCTCAGCATTAGGCTTCCTTAAAGCCACAGCACCTTCTCAAAAGGGGCTCAAATATCCACCCTTTCAAAAATAAAAGGTGAAAAGCTAGGTAGGGACAAGAAAATAAAAGAAAATAGAGAAAATAAAATAGAGAAAATAGAACAAAAGCACCTTTTTAAACTAAAGGGAAGGAATATGAAGGAGCCCTAATTAGGAAGGGCTGTTGCAGCTAGCTGGAAGCCATAAGTTCCACCTGATATGTATGTGACGCACCTGTAGGCACCCGCAAACCTGAAGGTATATAACCGGGTGAAAGAGGTCCGAGTTAGGAGAACAGAGAATTCAGCCAGTCGGGCAGTCACTCGGTCGTCAGAAGAATCAGAGTGGCCAGAACGTAGGCAGAGCGGTTACAGAAGAGAAACCAGATAGAAGACAGAAGAGAAACCAGATAGAAGAAGTAATGACTGGTCAGAGTTAGGCCGAGACTCCTGAGGAAGACAGAAGACAGAAGAAAGAAGAAGGAAGAAAGAAGAGAGAAGAAAGAAGCTCTAATCTTTCTCTAAGCTAAGCTCTATCTTTCTTTCTCTCTAAGACTCTAACTCTAAGCTAAGAAGACAAGAAGAAAAGCTCGCTTTAATCTTTCTCTCTAAAAATCTTTCTTTACTCTAAGCTCTCTCTAAGAAAGTAGAAGTAAATGTAGTAAAAGCTTTACTCTGCCTCCGAGAGTTTTCCTCCCGGTTTTCGGTACCAGGCAGCTTACATCTAGGTATGTATCACAACTGCTACTTTTTAATATTTTTTTCATCTTCCAAATTTGTTGATTTTTAACTGATTCATAGAAACATAATAATTGTATGTATTAATGGTGTACCATGTACTGTTTCCATGCATATATACACTGTATAATGTTTAAATAAGATTAAGCATTTTTATCTCCTCAAAATGCTTATCATTTTTATAGTGAAACTTTTAGAATTCTTCTAGCATATTGAAATGTACATTAAGTACATTAAGTACATTATTGTTATCTGTAGTTATTGTTATCTGTAGTCACCCTGTTGTTCAAGAATACACCACAACTTTTTGCTCCTATGTAACTGCAACTTGGTACCCATCGATCAACCTTTTCCCTTCTTCCTGTTCCCTTGCTCACTCTGGCCTCTAATAACTACCATTCTAATCTCAATTTCTGTGAGATCAACTTTTTTAGATTGCACAAGAGTGGAATCATGTGGTAATTGTCTTTTTGTACCTAGCTTATTTAACTTTGCATAATGATCTCCAGGTAACCCTGGAACTGAACTGAGCTATAAGACAAAGCTCTGTGCTAGCTTTTATGCCCTGCTCCCCAGCTGATGAAGTCCTACTCCCCAATGTAGCATCCAGGTTGGAGGAAACATGGTAGAATCATTGTCCTAGTGGCTATTGATAGGTCTTGGCCTTGTGCTCAGGGTCAAGAGCTTTGCCCAGCACTGGGTTTCTCTAGTATTGGTCTGGTATCAGATTTCAAGTCTAAGACCTGGTCTTCTTTCTTTTCCCCTTTCCTCCCTCCATGATGGGCTGATTGGAGTTGGGAAGGAATAATGCATACAGCTCTTTCCTTCTTACCTTCTTCAATGTGTCTTTTTCTTTTGTGAAACTAAAAGCACTCACCTGATTCCTTTAGCTCTTGTGAAGGTAGTTTTGTGCATGAGTAGCTGTTCAAGTTGTATCTGTGGGGAGATGATGGCTGGAGGATCTTACTCAGCTGCTATTTTACTCTGCCTTTGACATTCTCCAAAATTTTGAAACACTGGAAGTAGTAAAATATACAAAGAAATATTACACACTAAATTTAGTTCTTTTTTATTCATAAACTAACTTCAGTTCATCAGGAATCCTCATTATATCATTCATGCCCATGCTCAAAATTCTGAAGTGGTTTTCCTGGTTCTAGAAATTAAGAAAGTACTGCTTTTGTTTTAATTTTAGTGACAAATTCTTTAATTACATTTTGAGAGTATATTGGTTCTCAGAGGTTTTTTTTTTTTTTTTTTTGGGCTCCAGCTCTTCCTTAATTTCTTATTTTCTTATGATGTAATTTCATATGTTTTCTTTCTTTGAAATAAGAATTACTGATACTTAGGAAATGAATATTTTCTATAGAAGTTATTGCCTGTTATTATATTTCAGCCTTCCTCATATGTATTGTTTAGTGTGATGAGTCCTAATTTTTTTTATTTCAGTTTTTAGGAAGAAATTACAATTTAGAATATAAGGATTACTTTCATTATGGCAAGAAACCTATCAGATGCTCACATTGACCTTTATTAATGAAACCTACTTACTTCTTTTGTTTCAGCAAATAACATTGAATGCCTACTATTTGGAAAGTAGTACATGATTGAATTTCCTTTTCATCAAGGAGTGTGAATTTGATAGGGCAGGAAAAAAGACTTCTCAAAAGTATCAAAAGGTTTTTAAAATAAAAGGGAAGATAGCATTTATTGTACTATACTACTTACTTTGTAATCTCATTCAATTCTTTTTTTTTATTCGAAGTTGTATATATAACAATAGCATGTATTACAATTCATAGTACATCAGACTTTCCCAGCCCACCATCTGTGCAGGGACATGATCCCAGTGCCGGACCTCAGTGGAAAAAGCCCCGGGCCTGCAAGCTTCCCAGGTAGGCCCCCACCGGCAGACTTTCCCAGCCCGCCAACAGCAGAAAGGCCATCCCAGCACAGGACCCCAGTGGAAAAAGCCCCGGCCTACAAGCTTTCCAGCTAGGCCCTACAGAGGACTTTCCCAGCCTGCCCACCTCGGAGACTCGATCCCAGTGCGGGACCCCAGCAGAAAAAGCCCCAGCTACACGCTTCCCAGGTAGGGCCCCACTGGCAGACTTTCCCAGCCCGCCAACCACAGAAAGGTGACCCCAGCGCAGGACAGCAGGAGAACATGCCCTGGTCTGCAAGCTTCCCAGGTTCTTGGTAACTGCCTGGACGTGATCCGAGACAACTAGCTTAAACTGGAAGGGAAAAAAAGAAGGACTTCACAGGGCACTGTTTGACTGAAATCTGTTCCTGAGATTTGTTCCTGGGTTCAACTTTGGTTTTCTTTTCTTCTTCATTTTTGTTGTTGTTGTTGTTGTGTGATTGTGTGCTTGTTTGTTTGTTTGCTTTTATCCCTCTTTTCTTTCTTTTCTTCCTTCTCACTTTTGTCTCCTTTCTTCTTCCCTCATCTTTCCTATTTACACCCTGCCATTGCATTCTCAACAGAGGCGAAAACAAGTTATACACAGAAATTGGGATTTCTAGAACTGGGGCAACTAAATTATAAACAAAGTAGTGTTATATATAATTTATTCTCTCTTTTTTTCTCATTTTCTCTTTCCTCTCTTTTACACTAATCCCTACTTCTTTGTTATCTCTCTCTCTCATTTTCTTTTTTCTTCTTCTTTTCTTTTTTTCTCTTCCATCTTTCTTTTTTTCTTCTCCCGATGGTTGCATAAGTTTGGCGTATATATATAAATTGGTCTTTCCACTAAATCCGTTCACTCTCTTTCCTCTCTTGTCTGATGATATTTTAACCACTTCTATAGAATTCTCTTTTCACACTTCCTAAGAAAGATCAACCCAATACCCTCACTTCCTTCTTCCTAAACTTATCACCTCTGTGTCCAACACTTGAAACAATAAAACCCATCACAAACATACAGAGTAAATTGGAGACAATATCTGAGTTAACTAAATCTGTACATTGTGATCAAACTGTGATTATCTGAATAGTAAGTGTTTGGTTTTAAAGTGTAAAGTATTTATAAGGGGATCTGATAGCATTGTACTACAGGAGCATCATAAGGATTTAGGGTAAAAACGAAATAGTCGAGGTTCCACAGTGCTAGAAGAAAAATCACACAAGCAATATGAAAAAACAAGGGAAGAAAGTGACTCAAACAAATCAACATATCTCCTCAGAAGATTCCATGGCAAGCACAGTGGGTCAAATGCCAGAGATGGAATTCAGAAATTACATATTCCAAATGTTTATGGAACTTAAGAACGAACTAAAAAATGATAAAAGGGAGCAAATGCAGGTGGTAAAAGATCATTTTGACTAAGAACTCTAAAAACAAATACAGGAAGCAAAAGATTATTTCAATAGGGAGATACAGGTTCTAAAGAGAAACCAAAGAGAAATTCTGGAAATGAAAGAAGCAATAAACCAAACTTAATGTTCAAGTGAAAGCATTACCAACAGATTAGACCACTTGAAGAAAGGACCTCAGATAATGAAGACAAAATATATACCCTGGGGAAAAATGTAGATTACACAGCAAAATTTGTAAGAAATCAAGAACAGAACATTCAAGAAATATGGAACAACATAAAAAGACCAAATTTAAGAGTGATTTGGGTGGAGGAAGGTGCAGAGTTTCAAGACAAAGGAATGAGTAATGTATTCACTGAAATAATAGCAGAAAATTTTCCAAACTTGAGGAATGAATGGGAAAACCAAGCGCAAGAGCCTTACCGAACACCAAACGTACAAAATCACAACTGATCCACACCAAGGCACATTATAATGAAAATGCCTAATATACGGACCAAGGAGAGAATATTAAAAGCCACGAGAGAAAGGAAGCAGATTACATATAGGGGGGAACCAATCAGACTATGTTCAGATTTTTCAACCCAGACTTCTAGAAGATCCTAGAATAGCATATTTCAAGCTCTGAAGGAAAAGGGATGTCAACCAAGAATCTTATACCCAGCAAAATTGAGCTTTAGATTTGAAGATGAAATAAAAACCTTCCATGACAAACGAAAGTTAAAAGATTTTACAACTCGAAAGCCAGCACTTCTGAACATCCTGCGCAAAATATTCCATGAAGAAAAAAAGAAAAATAACAATGAAAATCAACAAAGGGAGATATTAAACTAAAGGAAATACTAACCAGAGGGGGGGGAAAAATCAAGTTAAATACCATAAAGAAATAAAAATGGATGGGAATAAGAATCACATCTCAGTAATAACCCTGAATGTTAATGGCCTAAACTCACCATTCAAAAGACACAGATAGTTAGACTGGATTAAAAAAAATGACCTGACAATTTGCTGTCTCCAAGAAACCCATCTCATAGAAAAAGATATCAATAGACTGAAGGTGAAAGGCTGAGAAAAATCTTATCACTCGCATGGGCTGCGGAAGCAAGCAGGGGTTTCCATTCTCATATCAAATAAGGTAGACTTCAAGCCAAAGCTAATCAAAAGGGACAAAGATGGACAAAGACTACTTAAAGGAACCATTCATCAACAATATATAACAATTATAAGTCTATATGCCCCAAATAATGGGGCACCTACATTCATCAAACAAACCCTTCTCAAGTTCAAGAGTAAAATAGACCAGAGCACAGTGATTCTAGGGACTTCAATACACCTCTCTCACCAATGGATAGATCATCTAAACAAAAGCTAAATAAAGAAACTGTAGGACTCATTAAAACAATTAAAAACTTAGACCTAATGGACATATACAGAATATTTCATCCCTCAGTGAGAGAATACACTTTCTTCTCAGCAGCACATGGCTCCTTCTCCAAAATAGACCATATATTATGCCACAAGGAAAATCTCAGCAAATATAAAAAGTAGAGATACTACCTTGCATTCTATCAGACCATAATGGGATGAAATTGGAAATCAGTGACAAAACAAGAAACAATAAAAACTGTTTTAACAATTGGAAGCTAAAGAACATGCTACTGAATGAACAAGGGGTTCAAGGAGACATCAAAGAGGAGATTAAAAAATTCCTAGAGGTAAATGAAAATGCAGATACGTCATATAGAAATCTCTGGGACACTATGAAGGCAGTAGTAAGATGAAAATTCATTGCACTGAGTTCATTCCTTAAAAGAAAAAAAAATCAACAAATAAATGACTTAACATCACACCTCAAAGCACTAGAAAAAGAGGATCAAATCAACCCTAAGAGTAGTAGAAAACAGGAAATAATTAAAATCAGAGCTGAAATTGAGACTAAAGAAACAATTCAAAGATATGACAAAACTAAAAGTTGGTTCTTTGAAAAAAATAAATAAAATTGACAGACCCTTAGTGATGCTAACAAAAAGAAGAGAAAAACTCAAATCACTAACATCCGTGATGAAAAAGGGAATATCACAACAAACACCTCAGATATACAGAAGATAATTAGAAGTTACTTTGAAAACTTGTACTCTAATAAAAGTAGAAAATACTGAATGCATCAACAGATTTCTAGAGTCGTACAAATTGCCCAAACTAGAACAGGAGGCTATACACAATTTAAACAGATTATTTTCAATCGAGGAAATAGAAGACACCATAAAAAAGCTACCATCAAGAAAAAGTCCAGGTCCTGATAGGTTTGCAGCCGAGTTCTACAAGACCTTCAAAGTAGAACTAATACCAATGCTCTTCAACTTATTTCAAGAAATAGAAAAAGAAGGAACTCTTCCAGACTCTTTCTATGAGGCCAATATTACATTAATTCCAAAGCCAGGCAAAGACACAGCCAAAAAAGAAAACTTCAGGCCAATATCTTCAATGAACATAGATGCAAAAATCCTCAACAAAATTCTGGCAAATCGGATACAAAAACATATCAAAAAGATAGTGCACCACGATGAAGTGGGGTTTATACAAGGGATGCAAGGCAGGTTCAACATTCGGAAATCAATAAATATAATACATCACATCAGTAGACTTAAAGATAAAAACCATATGATCATCTCAATAGATGCAGAAAAAGCATTTGACAAAATACAACACTCCTTGATGTTCAAAACACTAGAAAAAATAGGAATAACAGGAACTTATCTCAACATCATAAAAGCTATTTATGCAAAGCTTCAAGCTAACATTATCTTAAATGGAGAAAAATTGAAATCATTCCTTCTAAAAACAAGACAGGGATGCCCCCTTTCACCACTGCTATAACATAGTACTTGATACTCTGGCTAGAGCAATTCAACAGATGAAAGAAATTAAAGGGATCCAGATAGGAAAAGAAGAGCTCAAATTAGCACTATTTGCTGATGACATGATAATATACCTAGAAGACCCAAAAATCTCTACCAGAAAACTTTTACAACAACTAAATGAATTTGGCAAAGTAGCAGGATACAAAATAAATACCCATAAGTCAAAGGCATTTTTGTACATCAGTGACAAAGCCTCTGAAAGGGAAATGATGAAAACTACCCCATTTACATTAGCATCAAAAAAATAAAATAAAATAAAATGTCTGGGAATCAATGAAAGAGGTGAAGGACCTCTATAATAAAAACTATAGAACACTAAAAAAAGAAATTATAGAAGACTTCAGAAGATGGAAAGACCTACCTTGTTCTTGGATAGGTAGAACTAATATTGTCAAAATGTCCATACTACCAAAAGCATTATACAGATTTAATGCAATTCCAATCAAAATCCCAATGACATTCCTCAAAGAAATAGAAAAAGCAGTCATGAAATTCATCTGGAAAAACAAGAGACCCAGAAGAGCCAAAGCAATCCTTAGCAAGAAAAGTGAAGCAGGTGGCATCACCATACCAGACTTTAAATTATATTATAAAGCAATAGTAACAAAAATAGCATGGTATTGGCACCAAAACAGACTGGTAGACCAATGGTACAGAATTGAGGACACAGAGACTAATACATATAATTTCAGCTATCTTATATTAGACAAAGGTGCCAAAAATGTACAGTGGAGAAAGGATAGCCTTTTCAACAAATGGTGCTGGGAAAACTGGAAATCCATATGCAACAAAATGAAATTAAACCCTTATCTCTCACCATGCACAAAATTCAATTCAAAGTGGATCAAGGACCTAGGAATTAGACCAGAGACAATACGGCTAATAGAAGAAAAAGTAAGCTAAAATTTCCAACATGTTGGATTAGGACCCAAATTCCTTAATAAGAATCCTGTAGCGCAAGAATTAATATCAAGAATCAATGAATGGGATAGATTTAAACGAATAAGCTTCTTTTCAGCAAAAGAAACAGTCAGTGAGGTGAATAGAGAGCCAAGTATTTGGGAATAAATATTTAATTCACACACATCGATAGAGCACTAATTTCTAGAATATATAAAGAACTCAAAAAACTTAACTCCAAAAAACCAAATAACCCAATCAATAAATGGGCTAAGGAATTGAAAAGACACTTCTCAGAAGAAGATACACAATTAATCAACAAATACATGAAAAAATGCTCAACATCGCTGGCAATTAGAGAAATGCAAATCAAAACTACTCTAAGATTTCATTTCACACCAGTCAGAATGGCAGCTATTAAGAACACAAACAACAATAAATGTTGGAGAGGATGTGGGGTAAAAGGCACACTCATACATTGCTGGTGGCACTGCAAAATGGTGCAACAGTTATGGAAAGCAGTATAGAGATTTCTTGGAAAACTGGGAATGGAACCACCCTATGACCCAGCCATCCCACTCCTGGGTCTATTCCCAAAGGACTTAAAAACAGCATATTACAGTGACACAACCACATCAGTGTTTATAGTAGCACAATTCACAATAGCTAGGTTGTGGAATCAACCTAGATGTCCCTCAGTAGGTGAGTGGATAAGGAAAATGTGGTACATATACACAATGGAATTTTACTCAGCAATAAAAGAAAATACAATAATGGCATTTGCAGGTAAATGGATGAAGTTGGAGAATATAATGCTAAGTGAAGTTAGTCAATCTCAAAAATCCAAATACCAAATGTTTTCTCTGATATAAGGAGGCTGATTCACAGTGGTGTTGAGTAGGGGTACATAGGAGGATTAGAGGAATGCTAGAAAGGTCAAAGGGGAGGGAGGGGAAGGAAGGGAGCAAGAGGGGATGGTGGGGAAAAAAGAAAAGGTGGTTGAATAAGATGGATGTCATTATCCTAAATGCATGATTTAAGATTTGAATGGTACGAATATACATTGTATACAGTGTTTTGCAAAAAGATGCTCTATATGTTTATTATGAATTATAATGCATACTACTATTATAAATACAACAACTTTGAATAAAAAATAAATAAAAAAACAATTCATAGTACATATATAGATCACCTTTTTACATAATACTTTTGTATACAAAATATATTCATACTATTCATGTCTTCAATCATGGATTTAGGATACTTATATCCATCTCATTCTACCATCTCCATTTTTTTCCCTTCATACCCCCTTGCTCCCTACCTTCTCTCCCTCCCCATTAACCTTGCTAGTGTTCCTCTAATCCTCCTATGTTCCCAACCCAACCCCACTGTGAATCAGCCTACTTATATGAGAGAAAACATTTGGCATTTGGATTTTTGACATTGATTAACTTCACCTAGCATTATATTCTCCAACTTCATCCATTTACCTGTGAATGCTATTATTTTATTCTCTTTAATTGCTGAGTAATATTCCATTGTGTATGTGTACCACATTTTTTTTATCCACTCATCTAATGAGGGGCATCTAGGTTGGTTCCACAACCTAGCTATTGTGAATTGTGCTGCTATAAACATTGACGTGGCTGTGTCCCTGTAGTATGCTGCTTTGAAGTCCTTTGGGAATAGACCCAGGAGTGGGATGGCTGGGTCATAAGGTGGATCCATTCCCAGTTTTCCAAGGAAGCTCCATACTGCTTTCCATAATGGCTGCACCATTTTGCAGTCCCACCAGCAATGTATGAGTTCTTGTAACCACCTCGATTTGCTAGCAAAGTAAGGAAAATTAGGATTCTGAGAGACTGAACTTTTAACCACAGGTTTCAAGGCGTGGTGGAAGGAATAAGGGAAGTTGGTGTCATTCCAAAGTTGGTCTCATTCCCTCACTATAGTGAAAGTATGTTCATTATTCAGAAAAATGGGGATAAGGAAAAGTGTCAAGGGAGTGGGAATAGGGAATAAAATAGAAGAGGAAGGATTTTAGAAAATATAAACAATATTGAGAAAATCTTGTTTCATCCAGATTCGCAAATGACAAGTTTTATCTGCTTACCTTGTCATCTTCACTCTTAGTTGATCCAATTCAGAAACTTGAAACAAGATTGGAAGGGAATTCTTAATTCAAAGTTCAATTATTAAAAATAACTATTGATATTTCCTTTTTCTGAATATGAATACATGACTGAACATCCTCAGAAATCATAATTAACACCAAGTTACCTATATTACAATGGAGTATGTTGTGAATTTATTGCTGCTAACCTGGCTGTTGATCTGTGACAAGAGCTTGTGGTCAGCTGATATACTTGAATCTTTCAGAGGAGGCCTCAGAGCTCTTATAGAGACCTATAAACAACTGAGGGTTTCAGAATATCTCTGTCACTGCTTTAAGGACTTTGAATAGTCAGAGCAGAAAATGATGCCCAGAAGAAGTCAGGCAATTTTTACATAAAACGGAGGGCAGCATGCAGGAAATTAACTAGAATACATAGTGATTGTGACTAATCTGTACTCACCTGTAATTTTACAGGAATCAATATGTATCAATCTGGATTGAACATAAAACAAGCACTTCATTTTACTCTGACTACAGTTCCAAGTGATGACACCCTTCCAGTATTCAAGTACATGCAGAGTAAGCAGGCAGTGAGGGACATGGCAGGTGGGAGGCTTTATTTTAAAGTCTGTACAAAAATTAGAAGCCCAAGCAAATGGGTTTAATGATCTCCGAAGTATAAGAATTTGATAGAGAATTCTTAGATACATGTGTCACTTTAGTTATCAATTTAAAAAATAGTTAAAATGTATTTTTTAAGAAATTTAAATTTTTGAACAGCTCTTGAAGCACTACAACAGAACTCTAGTGTTCTAAGAGACAGAATTTGAAGAGTACTGATTTAAAGTATAATTTCCCTCCTGAAAATTCTCTAAAACTGTTGAATATGGAGGTAAACACTTCATTTTACTCTAAGCAAACGGGTCATTCGTGCCTGTTCAACTGCTCTTTCCAAGTCATAGGATTTCCTGCTGCTTTTGTTGACATTAGTAATAGCCCACTGGGAAAGAACTTTGTGGAGAGAAATGTCAAATATTTTCTTCTAAAACCTGGTAGTGGGAAAATATACAAGAGGGGACTATATGTGAGTAAATAAGGTGCTCTTGAATGATTTAAAATATGAAGTTACATTAATTTTTTTTTTTTTCATTTTTGAACTCTAGCACTCCAATACTGTTTTGGCTATAGCAGAAAGGATTACAATAAAAATGTATTATGGAAAAAAATGTATTATGGTAAATTGCAGTACTTCCAACCATGTCAATGATAATCAGAAGTTATTGCATTCAATTAGGTGATAATTCACTCATACATATCCACATTTCTGTGAATTCCATTTTAAGATTTCACTACATTATAAAAAGAATCATTTTAATAGAACAGTTTGAATAGAAAATTAACTAGAAGAATATGTCCATTTTCAGATTTGATGTTCTATTGTACATTCTGGCATACATATTTAACAACATGTCTTTTAACATATTAATCCAAAAAAATTGTTAGTTTTCTTCTACTTAACTTTTAAAAGAAAAAATGCTAACCACAGAAAATCCATCTATGGAGGAAATGCAATGAAATAGTCATACTCTACATAATGATGATTTTGGTCAATGATTCACTGTATATGTGATTTTTGTCCCATAAGATTAGACATCATTGCCCCAAGTACATATATGAAGACACAAATGGTGTGAAAATACTTTGTGTAAAACCAGTGACTTGAAGATTTTAATGGAACTGAAAAATGCTGTTGCCTAGAATTTTACTGTACATTTTTTAGGTTTAGATACGTTTAGATACATAACTATCATTGTATTACAATTGGTTACATGTTACAGTACAGTAACATGCTGTATAGGTTTGTAGTCTTGGAGCAGTAGACTATATCATGTGGCCTTGGCGTATAGTAAGTAGGGTATACTTATCTAGGTTTGTGTAGGTATACTCTGTGATGTTTGCAAAAAAGTGATGGATGACTGTAAAATACTGCACATTTATTTACTTAATGTAGACGGGTATGTTTGTAATCCAACTAATATTTATTTATAAAATAGGCATTAGGCCAAATTTAGTCCTTTATCCTTATCAAATACATATAATTCAAATTCATCTTTTATAAATTTTATATATGTATGCTTAACCAAACCTATTGAGGAATATTTAGTTTTCAGTTTTTACTGTCATAACTAATGTTGTAATGTATATCTTTGCATATATACCTTTTAAACTTCTAGAATTTGAATGGTTGAATCGGAGTATATATATTTAAATATTTGAAACATTACAAAAGTGCTCACCAGAAGAGCTGGGCCAGTTTATACTAATGTGTACTGGACAAGAGTGCTTGTTTTCCCATATGTGTTATTTATCTTTTAATTTTTTCTTGTTTGGTCAAACATTGATTCCTCATAGTTGTTTTTATTTCTTTTTTATGTTTTTCTTTTCTGGTATTAGATTTTTAACAATCTGGAGCATCTTTCCATCTCCATTTCATTGGTCATTTTA
This sequence comes from Tamias sibiricus, assembly GCA_025594165.1. Classification (NCBI taxonomy): domain Eukaryota; kingdom Metazoa; phylum Chordata; class Mammalia; order Rodentia; family Sciuridae; genus Tamias; species Tamias sibiricus. The sequence goes on from CM046659.1 coordinate 77,582,076, forward strand.
TTTGTTCTGTAAGTTGTCTGCTTATTTAATCTGTCTGTTGTTAAATGGGTTGTATTTTTTATTGGCTCATAAGAACTCTTTAATAAGGAGATTAACATTTGGATCCTTATGTATGTTACAAAGAGAATTCACCAGTTTGCTGTTTGTTCTTTTCTTTTATATGTTTTTTATGTGTAGGAATCCTTTGTCTTTTTAAGGTGCTTTATTATAAATATTTTCTTTTTTTAAAAATTTTTTTAGTTGTAGTTATATACAATACCTGTATTTTATTTATCTATTTTTATTTATTTATTATGTTTATTTTCATGTGGTGCTGAGGATCAAACCCAGTGCTTCTCATGTGCTAGGCGAGTGGCAGTCTACAGCTGAGCTACAACCCCAGCCCCCTAAGCCACAACCCCAGCCCCATAAATATTTTCTTTTATTGTTTCTGAATTTGGTGTTATGCTCATAAAATAATTCTACTTCAACACAAAAAAATATTATGCAGTATTTACTGTGGTACTAGAGTATTTTACTTTTAGCATTTGAATATGTAATATATTTTAAAGTGATTTTAGATTTATTTATGTAAACTTATATATCCTATTTCTTGCCATTTTAAATCTCTCTTCCATAATGTGGTTATATCCCCTTTATTAAACTTATGCATTTGTTTTATCCTCTTTCTTTATCAGTTTCCTCAGTGTTTACACATGTTATTTTTCTTTTCCAAAAATTATTTCTATTTAAAAATTTTTTTTATATAGGTGGACACAATATCCTTACTTTATTTTTATGTGGTGCTAAGGATTGAACCCAGCGCCTCACACATGCTAGGTGAGTGCTCTACCTCTGAGCCACAATCCCAGCCCCTCATTTCTTAATTCCTGGTTAATTATATGTGATTCTTACTTTTTAACTTTTTTACTACTTATCCTTTATGCCTTATGAACTTATCCTTCCACTTTATTTCATTGTACTTTTGCTTATTTCTTGAATTAAGGTCTTTTTGGATTTGTGTTCAATAATTCTTTCCTTACATTAAAAGAATTAAGACTATAGACCAAATCTGATTTATTTCCATAAATATGTCATTAGATTTGATTTCCAAATAGCCTGTAATGATTAAGCTCCCACATATCACAGTTAACTTACACTAAGTCTTTTACATATATGTGTGTGTGTGTGTGTGTGTGTGTGTGTGTGTGTGTGTACTTTTAGTTGTATGTGGACACAATACCTTTATTTTATTTATGTGGTGCTGAGGACCAAACACAAGGCCTCACACATGCGAGACAAGCACTCCACTGCTGAGCTATAGCCTCAGCCCCAACTTACACTAAGTCTTGACATGAAAAGATCTTGAATATTAAAGAGACCTTATCTTGATTTGGGTAATGTAGATGGTTGTTATATAGATGTATACATTAGTCAATATCATCAACATATATACTTAAGAGCTGTATATTTTATCATATATGAAATGTACTCCAATAAAAAATGACCACTGTGAAACAAAAATAAAACAAATGAGTGCATGAAAGGGAATAATTCATGGCACAGATCCTCTAGTTTTAATGGTCCCATAGAGAGATGAACTGGAGAAGCAAGAGCAGTCAACTTAAGGGTAGTAAGTGTCAAAATCAGCCCCACTGCCTTCCTCAGTCCTTCTGTAAGCCCCCCTTTTTTGTGTGTGTAATACACAGGTAGTATGTATAAATCCAACCAGATACACTTAAAGGGGTTTAAGATGTTCAAGAATGCAACTGGTACATAACCAGCTTATTTATATCTTTGGAATAATGTTCCTTTAGGGCTCATGATGTCATTTGTTCCACACAAACTCCTACTAATATGCTCTGATCTATTGATTTTATTGCTTTACCCATGTATTTCTTCAATTTTGGCAATAATCATGGATCTCAATTATTACTGTTAGTTCTGACATTGCCTACTGTCATATAGGAATAGGAATTTGGAACTGATAAGGCCTTGGAGATTTGGATGTTCTGTCTCAACACCTTATTCTGTATCTTTACCTCTTTACTAGTCTTAAATTCTTTAAGATAATTTTAATACAATGTATGAGCATTTTAATAATAATAATAATAATAATAATAATAATAATAATACGGAAGCCTAATATTTAACAATAACTTACCTTTAAAAATGTGTGACAAAGAAAATGCACATGAATATTTTATGGGCTTTTTTGCCCTCTGATTGGCAGCCCCTACCAGACAGACATGATTAACATGGAAGGAGAGCACAGGGATCAAAAGAAAGTGAAGTTACCTCCTGCAGCAGAAGACCACATGAAAGGGATGCTTCTGAAATAACTCTCCTGGTCTCTGTGAGTTCCACAGAAATATGCTAGTTCTTGGATATGATAAGAACCCTAACCTTAAATTCCCCTTTATTCTTTTTGGTGAAGCATAAGGATGCTTATCAACTTAACAGGTGCATCTTAATTTAGAGGTGCTGCACAGTGTCCGTATATTATTACCTGGCTCTGTTACTGACATTGTGATTTGGGGCAAGTCAGTTAGCCTCTGTGCTTCACTTTTCTCATCTGTAAAATGGGAATAAAAATACTATAATTAATAGAACCATGGTGAAAATAAAAATGAGTTGATTCTTGGAATAATATTTAATATATACTTAGTGCTGTGTGTTTTAAAATAAATTCAATTTAACATTACATGCAAACCCTGAAATGCAAGAAACTAGGTTATTGTCTTGATGGGGCTTATTGTCCTTTGCCTACCTATCACATAAATCTATATCATAGGTATGTTAATGTTTTCCTTTACTTTCACGACAGACTTTCTTTTTAATGACATATTTAACTCAGTTCTTGCAGACAATAGGAATTACATTTTAAGTTATCACCTGTTTTATTCAGTAACTATTTTAGTTGAGTGCATTTACTTTGATTGTTCTTCATGACCCTTTCCCCTGATATCAATTGCTGTTGTTTCCCATCTATCTTCACTTTTCTTTAGTCCTTATGCTCTCATCCTATCTTAATCATGTCTATCTGGTGGGGGTTGCTAATCAGAGTGCCACAGACTGACTTTATCATCATTCTGACCACTTAGATTTGTTTGGGCATGGAGTCCTGAGTTGAACCAGTCAGAATTCTCCCTTGAAATTTTTACAAGCTGAAAAGGCCCTTTGAATTCTTGGGTCTAAAAGTATTTGAGTCCAGAAAAACCAGCAACTATGCTCCCTTCCATGAGGATAAAACTCCTATACAACAGGAGAGAATAAGGGAAGGATACTCTTACAAGCAGAAAAAAATCCATGGAGAGATTCCTGCTGCTGTTCCAAATCCCACATTCCAGTTACCATCACTAAGATATCTTGTTCTGTCCTTGTATATTCTGTTTATGTGAATCCCTAAATTCCATACTGTTCTCTCCTTTTCTGTTGTTTTTTACTTAAGCTAATTGGATATTTCATGCAATAGAGTTTCTTGACTTAGACAATACTTCTTTTTTCAAGCAACCACTTTTCTTTATATATTTGGAGATTTTAAAATGTTTCTTTATTGTTTAGAAATGATTGTTTATAAGTCATCAACACTAATTCCATGTGGACATGGAACATGTCTGTCTTATTAATCACTGTATCCCTAATATTTAGTATAGTGTATTCTGGCATAAATAAGATAGGTGAAAAAAAATACATACATTTAAGAATACGAGTGAAGCTTGTGGTGGATGCATTATATTTTTCTTGGATAATAAAACTACTTCTTCAAATATCAGTCAGCTTTCTGTGGAAAGAACGACAGTGCATAGAGTCTTCAGTTAAAAATTTCTGGAAGTTGTACAATAAAAACAGAAGCCAATAAAAAAAATAAGATAGGTGGTTGGACTTCTTCTCCAATGAATCATACAGAAGCTGCTTTCCCTAAAGCATGCTCTGAGGAGTTACCAGATGGTTTTCTTCTAGGTACAGTAGACAGGACCCGGGTTGCAAGTAGACCTCCCAGTTGCTAGATAAAAGTGTGCAATATAATGGTGGTGCTTTAGTGGGTATGAGTGAATTCTCATTCACTTGGCCTTATCCTATCCATAGGACCCCTCTATAATTATCTGTGGTAGAAGAGATATTTAGCACTTGTCTATTGGCACTGATTTACCTCACTGAGAATTCAGAGACAAAGTCAACTTTGATTTAGTTTATTATATTGGTTCCCAAAACCAATAAGTATGAGTTAAATAGGCCATCAACTGTTAATATATAAAAATATATTTGTTATAAAAAAAATTAAATATACTAGGATATTCCATTCTGCAACAGTTTCATTATCATGATTTCTATTGTAAGTGTATGTTTATGTATGTTATGTTTTTTATTAGTGCATCATAGTTAACATAATTGTGGAGTTCATTTTGACATATTCATAAATGTATATAACATAATTTGCTCACTTTCAATCCCTAATATGGCTCCCTTTCTCCTCCTCCCTCTTCTGGATTCTTTTTGCCTATTCTATTAGTCTTCTGTTAATTTATTTTTTTTAGTTGGCACATTATACTTATATGTAAAAGTGCAAGTAATTGTGATGTTTTCATACTTGCATGTAGCATAGTTTTGTCAATTTCATTCTGAAGTTCTTTCACTTTCCTATCCTTCCTTCCTCCCCCTTGTCATCCTTTCTTTATTCCACTGTTACTTATTCTATTTTCATGAGATCCCTTATTTTAAAATTCCGTATTTCTCTCTAGCTTCCCATGAGAGATAACAGTCAACTCTTGGCTTTCTGAGTCAGCTTGTTTCACTTAGTGTGATGTTCTCCAGTTTCATCCATTTACCAGCAAACAATATAATTTCACTTTTTTTAATGGCTGAGTAAAACTCTACAGTCTGTGTGTATGTGTGTGTGTGTATCTATCTCATATTTTCTTTATCCATTCATCTATGGATGGATGGACACCTTGGCTGGTTCCATAAATTGACTGCTATGGATTGCACTGCTATAACCATTGATACATTGTGCATATATTTCTATAGTATGCTGAGTTTAGTTCTTTTGGATAAATAATAAAGAATAAGATAGCTGGATGATATGATGGGTCTATCATATCATATTTGAGGAATCTTCATACTACTTTCCAGAGTACTTGTACCAATTCGCAATCCCACCAACAATGTATGAGTGTACTTTTCCCCCAAATCCTCACCAGCATTTCTTGTTATGTGTATTCTTGATGATTGCCAGTTATAACTGGAGTGAAAGCAAATCTCAAGTGTAGTTTTGATTTGTAATTTCCTGATTGCTAAGGATATTGGAAAATTTTCATATGTTTTTTGGCCATTTGCATTTTTTCTTTTGAAAAATGTCTGCTTAGTTCATTAATCCATTTACTGATTGGATTATTAATTTTTGTTGTTAAGTTTTTTTGAGTTCCTTATATATTCTGGATATTAATCTCCTAACAGAAGAGTAGCTGGCAAAGATTTTCTCCCATTCTGTATGCTTTCTTTTTATACTATTAATGTTTTCCTTTGGTATACATAAGCTTTTTAAATTTAAAGCCATCCCACTTATTGATTTTTGGTTTTATTTCTTGAGCTTTGGGAGTCTTATTAAGGAACTTGATGGGAATATGTTTTGTCAATATGTTGGAATGTTGACCCTACTTTTTCTTCAGCAGTTGGAACATTTCTGGTCTAATTCCTAAGGTCTTTGACACACTTTGAGTTGATTTTTTTCCAGGGTAAGAGATAAGGGTCTAGTTTCATTCTTCTACATATGGATTTCCAATTTTCCTAACACCATTTGTTAAAAGATTATTGTTGTGCTAAGGTTGAGGCTCAGGCCTAGGAAGCAGGTTTTGGGGTTCTGACAGTTGAAAGCAGATGTGGGGCATTGTTGGGATCATAGTAATTATTTATTTGGAGGTGGCAGTAGCTCCTAGCCAGCACCCCTCCCCCCAAGTGATTTCCACTAGTTTTTTATATGCTGGTCAAACAAAGAAGGCACACTACCAACAGGTTACATAAGTGAGTGAATGCCTGCAGCAAATATTTATGCCTTGACGAACACTGAATACATAGCCTGTGAGAGGCCTTGGTGAGGAAGCCTAACTATAGCCATTTTGGGCCTTTCTTAAAGCTATCTTTTCTCCATCATGTGTTTTTAGCACCTTTGTGAAGTATCAGATGACTGTATCTATGTGGATTTGTTTCTGTATCTTCTATTCCATTGATTTTCCTATCTGTGTTTATGCTAATACCATGCTGGTTTTGTTAATGTAGTTCTGTGGTATAAATTGAGATTAGATATTGTGATGCCACCATCAGTACTCTATTGCTAAGTATTGCTTTGACTATTCTGGGTCTTTTATTCTTTCATATGAATTTTAGGACTTTTTCTAGTTCTTTGTATTTTGATTGGGATCACATTGAATCTGTCACTTTTGCTACTATGGCCATTTGGATATTAACTCTGTTTTTCCAAGAACATGGAAGGTCTTTCCATCTTCTGAGGTTTTCTTCTTTCTTCATTGTTCTATTATTTTTATTGTAAAGGTTTTTTTACCTCCTTGATTAGATATATTCCCAAATGTTTTATTATTTTTTGAGGCTACTATGAAAGGAATTGTTTTCCTGATTTCTTTCTCAACAGATTTATTATTGGAGTATGTGAAAGCTATTGATTTTTGTATGTTGTTCTTGTATCCTGTTACTTTGCTGAATTTGTTTATCAGTTCTTGAAGTCTCCTGGTTTTATGGGACGTCCATGCAGAGGATCATACATTAGCAAACAGAGATCATTTGACTACTGATTTTCCTATTTGTATCCCATTAATTTCCTTCTCTTGCCTGGTTGCTGTGGTTAGAGTTCCAAAAACTATTGAATACAAGTGGTGAGATGGACATTCTTGTCTTGTTCCTGATTTTAAAGGAAATGCTTTCAGTTTTTCTTTGTTGAGTCTGATATTGGCTTTGAGTTTGTTGCACATAGCCTTTATAACATTGAGGTATATTCTTTCTTTCCCCCTGGTTTCTTCGATGTTTTTAACATGAGTGGGTTCTGAATTTTTTCAAAGGCTTTTTCTGCATCTTTTGAGATCATCCATGTGATTTTCCCCCTTAATTCTATTTATGTAGTGAATTGCTTTTATTGATTTACATATGTTGAACCAACCTTTCATCTCTGGGATGAAACCAACTTAATCATGTTATACAATCTTCTTAATGTGTTTTTGAATGCAGATTGCTAGTATTTCATTAAAGATTTTTGCATTGATGCTCATCAAGGATATTGGTCTATAATTTTCTTTCCTAAATGTGTCTTTATCTAGTTTTGGTATCAGGTTGATACTGGCTTCATAGGATAAATTTGGGAGTGTTAACTTCTTTATTATTTCATATAGAATAAGTTGAGGAGGATTGGCACTAGTTCTTATTTAAATGTCTTATAGAACTCTGCTGAGAATCCATTTGGTCCAAGGATTTTCTTTTTTGAAAAGCTTTTAATTGCTGTTTTATTCTCATTGCTTGATATTTAATAATAGTTAATGGTCAGCAATCAGAAGTGATAGGCCCACTAGAGGCCTTGTTCAAATGCAGAGACCATACCAAAAAGCTAGAAATATTAATGGAAACCATCAAGGCCTATTTCAAATGTAAAAGACCATGAAGCTCACGTGTAGGAATACTCCAGCTGACCACTTTGTCCCAGAGACAGGAAAATGGAAAGTGGGGGTGAACCTGGATGGGAGTTATAGGTACATAGATCTTGACCAATGACTTTGGTACTTTCTCAATGCCTGCTTACTTAGGTTTTCATCAGTGCTATACCCAGAACCAAATAAGCCCCTAGGCTAGCACACCAAAATGGGTTTTCCTGATATCTGCCCCTCCCCCACATCTCAGGAGTTCTCTCTCTTCTTATTTAGATAAATCCCACTCTATTTACTTTTCCCTTCCATTATTGTCCACGGATTTTATTCTTCAAATTTACAAGACAAGAACCCAGAAGGAAATTGGCAAAGTGGGGAATCTAATCTCATCTCAAAACTCTGGTTTCAATATTGGTTCTTTTAAGTATTCTATGTCATCTAGATTCAATTTGGGTAGGTCATATGTGTTTAGAAATTTATCAATATCTTTTAGATTTTTTAATTTATTAGAATGTAAGTTTTGAAAATAGTTCCTAATACTCTGGATTTCAGAAATACCTGTGGTGGTATCTCCTTTTTCATCTCTGATTTTGTTGATTTAGGTCTTTATGGTTAGTTTGGCTAAGGGTTTGTCAATCTTATTTATTTTTTAAGAGAACTAAATCTTTGTTGTATTGGTCTTTTCTATTTTTTAATTCTCAATTTCATTAATTTTGCCTCTGATCTTAATTATTTCCTGTCTTCTACTGGTGATGAAATTACTTCTTACTTTTCTGGGTCTTGACATGTATGTAACATTAGATTATTTATTTGGGATCTTTTTTCTTTCTTCCTCTTTTTCTTTTTTTAAGTAGGCACTCAAAGCTATAAACTTTCCTCTTAGAACTGCCTTCATACTGTCCCAGGGAGTTTGATATGTTGTATCTCTGTTCTCATTTATTTCTTTTTTAAAAATATATATTTATTTGTTTTAGTTGTACACAATGCTGTTATTCTTATGTGGTGCTGACGATCAAACCCGGGCCACACACGTGCTAGGCGAGCGCTCTACCGCTGAGCCACAACCCCAGCCCTCTCATTTATTTCTATAACTATTTTACTTCTATCCTGATTTCTTCCATGACCCATTTGTCACTCAAAAGTGTATTATTGAATCTTCATGTATTAAAATGTTTTTTTTTTAATCTTATTGATTTGTAATTTCACTCCTTCATGATCTCATGAGAAGCAAGGAATTGTCTCCATCTTTTTTGTATTTGCTAAACCTTCTGCTTTTCTTCCCAGTAGCACTGGTGTGCCTGCAGGTCTGTGTCAAGCTGCAGATTCAGGGTCTCTGTTCCACAGAAAGGGGTTTATTAAAGTTGTCAAGAATAAGGCCTACTTCAAGAGATACCAAGTGAAATTTGAAAGATGAGACAGCAAAACTAATTACTATGCTCAGAAACACTTAGTGATCCAGGACAAAAATAAGTATAACACACCCAAATACAAGATTATAGTATTTGTCAGATATCACAGATATCATTTTTTATATTGCTATAACCATACGGAAGGGAATATGATAGTACACACAGCATATGCACATGAACTACCAAAATATGGTGTGAAAGTTGGCCTAACAAATTATGTTGCAGCATATCATACTGGCCTGCTGCTGGCTCGCAGGCTTCAACTGTAGGTTTGGTGTGGATTAAATCTCTGCAGTCGAAGTGGAGGTGACTGGAGATGAATACATTATAGAAAGCATCATGGTCAACATGGTGCCTTCACCTGCTATTTGAATGCCGGCCTTGCCAGAACTATGAGAGAGGTTCTCTGTGGATGGTCTGGTCACCTACGGCACAGAAGTCTCTACTCTGGCTGCTGAAGAGTTTTACCCGTCACTGCCACCATAGGTAAGGTGACAGATAGGCTAACCCTGCTCCTGTGACTAGTGGCAGTGAGGAGTACTAGTCTGGAGTTAGTACTCCTTGGGAGTGACTTGCTTTTGGATTAGCTCTACCCCATTCCCCTTGTTGGTGGTAAGGGTGAGGGGGTTTCATAAACTTCAGCTAGCAGCAGTACCTCTACATTGTCTTTCTACACAGATTACTAGGACAACCTGTTTCAGAGGCATTCCCTATGGTTTTATCTGTTATGTATATAGGTGGGGATAAGTTGTATATATTTAATTTCTTCTATGGAAGCTGTCTGTCTGTGTTCTCTACAAAATGGCTGCCTGCCTGGCAGCTTTCTGCCAAAAATTTGAGCTGAATTGTGCAACTTTCTTCACTGTCTTTGCTGCTCCTGTCCCATTTTAACTTGGTCTTTCTTTCCAACAATTTACTTAAGTAAGTCAGTTTGTGGATTTTGCCTCTCCCTCTTTTTCCCTTTGTAACCCCTCTCCACTTCCACTATTGTCAGCATTCAGGGTCCAGGAATTCTTTTCTTCTTTTTTGCTTCAGTAACAAAACTTTAAGTCCCTCCAAGTCTCAAGCTGTCCAATATTGAGTTTTAGAGTATTCACTCTCAGCCACCTCTCTGGTCAGCTGTTCTTTCCCTGTTTCCATTATGCACTGAAGAAGAGTTAAGGGTTGCTGAACCAAATCTGCTCTGCCATCTTTGATCTTTATCTGTTGTATTTTAAATCAACAATTCATAAAAGTATGAGCTTTTCTAGGTCAAGAATCATTAAAAGTGTAATAGAACCTAGCTGAAGAAAATGTCTTATGTAAATATGTGTGTGTATGGGTGTATATATACACACACATATATGTGTGTGTGTGTGATCATTCTAAAATTCACCATTTGTCTTCTTTTTTCAATAAAGAAATAAATGATAAAAAAATTTTAAAGGAATGGAAATTGAATATGCATTCAAATTTCTGCTCTTGGACCATAGTTTTAAAACAAGATTCTTCATAATTTTGTTGGAAATTAAACTTCAACTATCAAACAAAATTTACTTTAAAGATTATTTTCTAATCCTAGATGTCATTTTTTCAAAGGACAGCAACTAAAATAAGAGACATTTCTTTTTCCATGATGCCTCAGAACCTGAATTTGTTTCTAAATGCAATATCCCAGTATTCTGCAGCTAACTAAACCAAGAATTTGTGCACAATCAGTCGAATGACTTGACACTGAAAAACAAGGGTCTTTAGTAAGAACCTAATGAGAAGATAATTCTGAGAGAGAGCGTGGTGGGGAGCACTTACTGAATGTACAGATGATTAGAAGCAAAACCTGAGGTTTTGTATTAAGATAATAATGGGTACCCTTGGCATAAAATATGATTGTACCAGTTGTTTCAGACCAGCTAGCAATTCTCATCCCTGAATGTTAACTAGATGCAAATTAAAGCTGCCTTCTGTGGAAGTTATGGTACTGGCACTTGTTTTCTAAACGCATTTTCTTTCAGTTTCAAAATTTAATTCCAACACCAATTACACTTTCTTTCTGTATTCAGGTTTTCTGCTTTCACTTCTGCTATCAACTCTACGTTCTTATGTATTAGCTTTGGTACTCTATTAAAATTATCTTTTGATTACACTAAAAAGGAAGTCAAAATATGCTGAATATCACATGGAAATTTATAGTCTATATAATAATGAAGTCTTCCTACTGGTCAAGATGGGTATTCTTTAAAAAAAAAATAATAATACCAGACTTGACAAACTAAAGAAAGTAGGTTTTTCAAAAAATTTTATTGGTCATTACTCTAATGTTCTGTGAAAGATAGACATGTACTGTGTCTGATGAAATGCAAACTCTTGGGCTCTCAGCTGGGCTTGTAGCATAAAGAGAATTGAACAATAGCTTATGAATTCATTAGAAATGACAGCAATGTTTCTATCAAACATTTTGTCTGTTGTATTGATGATTCACATGAGTAGAATGAAAACTTTCACTACTTTGTGTACAAAACTTAGGAAAGCAACACACAGCAGCCATTCACAACATGTATACACTCATCATCTGGTTTGTAAACCACTAGGTTTGGGCTGAATACACTGTTTGACAGATGGTTCCAGACTCTTTAGTTTTAAACAACAATTTTCACTTGCCAAAATTCTCACTTCATTATTATGAACATAAGATGAGGTGGCAGCAGCTGGTTCAGGTAAGCTATCATTCTCATCCATACTTAACAGAGAATCCCAAATTACAAGACATCATCTCAGAAAGGTAGAAATATTTATATTGGTACTTTGAAGTCCTTTCTGGTTTCAACTTTAAAAAATTTTTCTAAACTCAGCCATGCACTGTGGCATACACCTATAATCTTAGCAGTTGGGGAGATTGAAACAGGAGGATTGTGAATTCAAAGCCAGCCTCAGCAAAAGCTAGGAGCTAAGCAAGTCAGTGAGACCCTATCTCTAAATAAAATACAAAATAGGGCTGGGGTGGCTCAGTGGGCAAGTGCCCCTGAGTTCAATCTCTGGTATCCCCCAAAAATTGTTCAAAAACCATTCTTAAATTTCTAAGCAGTACAATCACAAATATACCCGAAACTCAAGCAAATTACAAATATAAAACATACAGAAAAATCTATTTAACTATGTTGGTGTGTCTGGTGTTAAGGATGAACTGTGAAACACAAGGTCCTAAAACCTGTGAGAAGGGATATCACAGTACCACAAGTGGAGGATAAATTCACTAGAAATCTGGCATGCTGAGAAGTGTAGGAAAGACAAAACAAAACATTGTCTTCTCATGTCCAGTCTTTCCCTGAGCCCACACTGCCTTAGAAAACTTGCTTCAGGAAGATGAGAAAAACATGTGTCTTCTCCTCCTCCTCCTCTCCCTCTCCTCCCTTCTCCTTCTTCCACAGAATATTAGAATTTACCTTGGAGAAAGATGGCTTGTAATCATCCCCTCAGCCCAAAAAGTAAGACAAAATTATCCAAAAGTATGCTAAGAAAGTAGGTAGACAATTAGTATTGAGGGATTCATAATTGGAAATTAAAATATGATGACTTAGGTCCTGATATGGCAGACTTTTTTGTTAGGTAAGACTCATATTTTCCTTATTTTCAGTTTATTTCTTGACAGACTTCCTCTTTTTATAGTGTAGAACAAAATGGAAGAAAAACTTGTTTCACAAAGTATGTAGCCTAATTTCATCTGCCCACATGTTGACGTTTAGAGTTTCTGATAATTATAACATTTTGCTCACCTCTGAGAAGATTTCATAATGATGTCACAGGAGTGCATAATAATGAAGAAGCCAGCACATTCATGCCACCACCTCTCCCTTCCCCTGCATTTACATCCTTATGAATGTGATATCTTTTCTTATTTTATCAAAACTTTTTCTGTTTGTTCGCTTTTCCTTTCTACCAACATATTTGGTGGAAGACTTCAGAGTGTGACAATGGGTAAATGAACCACAAAAGCAATGATAACCTTAAGTCTTAAGTGTATGAAAAAATTTAAAATGAAGTATATGTTCCTTTTAATAATATTTCCCTATATCATGCTTTCAAATACAATAAAAATGCTTTTTTTCCTCACAGGTTTGTGTGTGTGTGTGTGTGTGTGTGTGTGTGTGTGTGTGTGTGTATTAGATTTTCCCAGTGTTATTAATCTTACTTCTTTAGTTCAAATTCCTTTTCTAATCATATTGTTCTTTACCATGCATGGGGAGTTTATTTTAGGCCTGGTTGTTTGTAGAATACCCATCGAAAATGGTAAGATGTGGTGCTCTTTGTTCCTAACACAAAGGTATCCAAGTCCCAAGCCATTTGAGGAATTAGAAAAATAAATACTATGCATGAAATATATTCAAATATATGTTCAGTATGAATTGTAATACATGCTACTACTATAAATAAAATTTTTTAAAAAGAAATAAATATATTCAAATGCAAAACTAAATTCTTGAAACTGTATATGTTTTTACTCTCTCCATAGAAAATTTGCATATAATCTTGAGTTAACTTTAAATTAAAAAAATATATATTTTTAGTTGAAGATGGACACAATGCTTTTATTTATTTATTTTCATGTGGTGCTGAGGATTGAACCCAGTGCCTCACAGGTTTGGGGCAAATGAGTGCTCTACCACTGAGCTATAACCCCAACCCAATCTTGGGTTAACTTAATGAAGATATTTCAATGATTAAGGCCATGTTCAGGGCATTAAATCTATAGGTTCTATCTCTCTGTATTTTTCTGTATTTATCAATGGGAAGTTATCACATAAACTGTACCATGAGTAAGTAGTTATAATCTAATGTTTACAATCATTCTCTTGCCTGCATCCTCCATTATATAGACGATTTATCATCTGTGCCAGAGCTTTCAGAGTTTCCATTAATGGGTCATTTTATCAGATATTATATGTGCTCAGGATATAAGGAGTTTACAACTTTATAAAAATACAAATTATAGACTATCCTATATGAAAATATCTAGTTAGAAAGTCATGTAAACATAAGTGGTTGTTAAATTTTAATGAATTTTTATAAAAAAAGCTTATCATTAAAAGCATATTGTTTGTTATTAACTATTTTATTAATCAGTGATAATAGTGCTACTTAATAGATTGAATTCATTTCAAAATCTGTGGGATATTTTTAATTAAGACATATCAGTTCTGAGGCCAAATTTGTGGCAGCTCCCACTTTTGAATTTGATATTTCATGAAAGAGAACACACTTTTATAGAACAAAGTAAAATGAGATAAAAACCATATTTTTGCTATGTAGCCAGAAATTAAAGAACAATTCTGAGACATATATATTAATTTTCAAAATCAGAAAAACTATATATTAGTTAAGAACTTTTTCCTTTTTGTATTTTCAGTGAGGAAACCTAAATCATAATGAATATTTATCAATCTATAAATCATTTCTGAAATTGTGATTTCCATTGATCTCATAGAAGTTCAACCATAGGAATGATTTTCCTTCCCTGATGGGTGGGGAAAGAAATCCTACATAGTTGGGACAAGATTCAGGGGTCATCGTGTTAGTTACCTTTAGTAGGAATTACTTTTAGGTTCGCAGGAAAATGGTCAAGATGTAACCTGAAACTGAGGTCCAAGTTGAAACTAAAAAGACTCATTCAAAATCGGTTATAAATCTAGATGAATGAAGCCTTGAGAAGAGAAAGGATCTGGGAAAGGGAGAAACAGCAAAAGCAGCTCAGTTGTGGGAGATATGTTAATTTAAGAAACAAGGTGTCAATATTTATGTCAATATTTATGAAAGACTTGCATACATTTGTGCTAACCAGTCAAGTTCATTAAGAGATCTGTATTCCACTTGCCCTATGTAGACAATTTGAATTTCTTCTAAATATCTTCATAAATTGGCAGAGGCAAATGGCATAAGCATAAAGAGATAGGCAGTCATGATCTATTCTTCTGGTTGCATTATTTAAGAAACCCTTACCATAGAGTTAACAATGTATACTTTTTCATAATACAACAGACACTAGCAAAGCAACTTCCATTTTGAATTGATTAAGTTGATAAAACTTTTCTTCCCTTTTCATTTTGGCTGCCTTATCTGAGAAATTCAGTGTTTTCAGGTTAAATTTAATTTGTCAAATTTTACTAACAGGGAGTTGGGGCTTTCATTTGTGTATTCTAAATGATTTAGCCCAAGGTTTTAGTTTACTTGGATTTGGTTTTAAAATTTGTTATCTTAAGATTCTTGGGTCTCAGGTAAGTTTTATTTGGCACATGGATGAACTCTGGGGGTATGCTTTGGCATCAGAAGCATAGTGCTTAAAACCCCATTTAAAATGGTCTTAACTAGTCAATGCTGCTAGAACATAAGACTTCAAAAGAAAGGATTTCAACTAGTAACTTGACTTGAGAAGCAGAAGCAGTCCCTTGGGCTACCAAGGTTAGTGGTAAGTTAGATGGTATAGAGTGAGGCTCACAGCCACAGTGGCCTGCACAGACTCCAGAGGAAGGAACTATGCCCTTGGCTCACTCCAGGGTTGGAGATGATGCAAGCAGAAATTCATCTGTCCATAGCCCACAGGTCTCTGCCTCATGCAAGGCCCATCTAAGGGAGCTCTGGCCTATGGACAGGGCCTTTAGTTTCTACCTAGTGCTAGGTCTCATTTTTGGGGGCCTGGCTGGGCTCCAAGACAAAGCCATGTGCTAACTTTTGTGCCCTGCTGTCCATTGCGTAGAGTCCTGCTCCCATTTCTGCCACCAAAAGTTGCAGTTCCAGCTGCTCAGTCTATAGATATTAGCCTGGCAGTAGGAGTCATGGGGCTTTGCCTATCACTGGGATTCCAGTGTAAGGACTGGACTTAATTCACTCTCTCTCCCCCAAGCAGTCAGAATGTACAAATGGAAGCCCCAACTCCCTGTTAAACATCAAAAGAAAGGATGTCACCTTTCTTGGCACTTCTCTCCGTGCTGGGCTGCTTTGATGTTGGGGGAGGAGTGTTGGGATCAATACTTCTCTTCAGTGTGTCTTTTCCTTCTGTTAAACTAAAAGCAAGCACTATCATTACTCACCTGATTTCCTTAGCTCTTGCGAAGGAAGTTTGGTGCATGAATAGCTAGTTGTTCAACTGTGTCTGTGGGAACATGATCCTACTTGGCCACCATATTGCTATGCTTTGTAAACTAAATGGGATTTGAGGATACTAATGTTGTAAGTGAATATGTCACAAATTTTTTGAAAAAAAAAAATATATTTTTCTATTCTTGAGTTGGTTTTTCAAGGATCTTTCCTATTCTGTAGATTTGGTCTCTATTAATTAAAATATTTGTATTATTTGCTTTTACCCTATTTTTCTCTCACTTTGGGTTTCTATTATTCCAATATTATTTATATTGAGTGATCAGAGTTTTTCTTCCATCTCATCTTTCTAAAATCATTTTAGTCTTTTTATCTTTTATCTCTGGAAAAATTCTGAAATGTTTTTTTCTGTTTCATTGAAGTGAATTTTCTGCAATATCCAATCTGCTCTTCATTGCTCTATATTTTACCTTCATAAAATTTTATTTCCTTAACTTCTTCCTTTTTATATATGACGTATAAATTTTTGAGAACCTGAATTAAACATTTTATAGAGTGAGCTTTCTCCTTGCCGTAAATCTATTTTAGCGAAGGCATTTCCTCTGTCTCCTCCAGATGGTCTCCTTTTGACTTACAGTATCTTTTCCATGTCTTTCAGGGGAAACTCCACTCTGCCAACTCTTGTGTTTTGGGGCCATCTGCTCCAGAAGAAAAACCCATCCACCATATTTTCTGTTTGCCATGGCTGCCTTTCTCAAATCCTGCCCTCAATATTCTAGATTAGTTACAGAATGTTAGTGAGTTGGGTTTTTTGTTTGTTTGTTTCATATTGTTTTGTTTTTCAGGTTCTCCTGTATCTACTTTCCAGATACCTCAAAAGAGGGAAAATCACAAATTGGCCCTCCCTTATTGAAACCAGTCTTAGAAATCAGGTTTGGGTCCCTGATCCCCAGGTGTTGAAGATTGAACACCAGAGAAACACGGAGGCAAGCAAAAAAGTTTTATTTAAAGGATAGAACAGAGAAAGAGAGACTCCTCCAGAGATGAGGGGCCCTAGAGCTGGTTTCCCGAGGGAGTGAGGGTTGCCCTACTGAAGCAAGAATTAAAGACAGGCAGTCAGAATAGATATGTAATCAGGTTGGATCAAGAAAATGGAGGCTGATTTGAGTCTGGGAAGTTGGAGACAGCCCCTGGCAGATTGAAATGTTAATTTCTCCGAAGCCCTTTGCTTATCAATATTACCTGCTTATACTACCCCTTCCAAAATGTTGCAGACAGGGAGTTGTTAATTAATGTTCCCTGGGCTGCTGCTCCCTTCCTACCCTGATGCTCCCTTCCTGCTTTCTTCCCATCTTGGTCCTTCCAGCCCACCTGCTTTTCACCTTTTGGCCATACCACCAGTGTCTCCTGAGCCTAGTCACATATGCAGGAAAGAGAGAGTTAAGGGGGAAGAGGGCAAGAGAACAAAGAAAATCTAAAATATGTAAAAGGGGAAGGATGCTCTCACTTCTTGGGATAACAGGACACCAGCTATGGCCCCCTTCTCCCTCCTGTGAGAAGTCTGTGTTACTATGTTTTAAATAAAACTTGCTTTATACACGTTTGCCTCAGCGCTTCTCTAATGTTCAAACTTCAACATTTGAGGAAGCAGAACTCGTCACCAATAACTGGTGGTATCACTGCCCCTTTATAGATTTCAGGTTTCCTTTCTTCTCATGCCCCCTCCTCCCATTCCACCTATGTGCCTAAGTGACCAAAAGGGCAGGAAGAGAGCCATACTAGGGGCACCTCTCCCTATTTTCCGTATCTGACCAGAAAGGCAGGAAGGGAGCCGCATAGCTGATACTCATTAACAACTCGCTGTTGGGAGGAACAATTCCCTGAGGCAGGTGATCTTGGCAACAGGTAAGGAGGAAGGGAAAGTGTTCTGGTGGTATTAGCATTACATTTCCTTTTGAACTAGCCCACATCTTCCTAACCCAATCACTCA
The DNA here is from genome assembly GCA_025594165.1 of Tamias sibiricus. Lineage (NCBI taxonomy): Eukaryota > Metazoa > Chordata > Mammalia > Rodentia > Sciuridae > Tamias > Tamias sibiricus. The sequence goes on from CM046659.1 coordinate 77,600,165, forward strand.
TTATCTACACAACTGTTCTTTTGCTCCAGTCTCATTATCACTTACGGCACAATAGAAATTCCCAAGTATCTGACATAAATGGCATCCCCCGCTCCCCATTTCCAGGACTTCTTTCCATTTCCTGGGCTAGTACTAATATATACTAATATATAGCTAATAAAGCTAATAAAGTATTAGCTAATACTAATATAAAGCCAATTGTCACCCAATGGCAATTAGGAATGGAAGTAAGCTGTTGTTGCTGCCTGAAGCAATTGCCTCTTGGAACAACAATGCCACGGGAATAAGTTCAGAGGCGGACTGGAAACAAAAAGGCTCTTTATTCTGCTAGCTTCTCACTCTGGCTCCAACAACTCCAACACGCCATCCACACTACTCCAACCACACCACACAATGGCACCGACCCAATCCACAATCCCCCGGGCCAAGTCTCACAAGATCATGCAAATGGCGCCGACCCGATCCACAATGTCCCGGGCCAAGTCTCACGAGACCATGGAAGGTGGTAATGCTTATGGCTCACGCTAACCGCAATCTTAGCTATCTCCTTAATTAGGGCTCCTGCAAGCTGTACTCCTGGTTTTTCTTTCCCTCTAATAAACACTTTCTTTAGGTTGCATGAAGTACCCTCTCCAGTTTTGGGTAACTCTGAGAGGCTGCTTTCCTTACCTCTGCCCACTCCTCTTTTCTCTTCTCTCTTGCTTTTGAACTCTCCAATGTCTTACTCACAGAGTATTTATTCCTCTTCTTTCGTGAATTCTCTACATTCCTTCCTAATAGCAGTAGCATTTTTATTCTGCCTTTAGTCTTCATTTCCCCTTTTAAGTGCTGTGGGTTAATATTGTATTTTTACATTGTATGAAGAAGATGGCAATCATAAGATGTTTGACTGCATCAAGCATGTGAGAAGGTAACTCTTACACAGTGAGGAGGGATCCTCTATAGAAGGCAACTCTGTCTTTACAAGGCCACTCTTTAGAAGGCAACACTCACAGTGAGGAGGGATCATTCTCACTGAGGAAGCAGGGGTGCTCCTGATGCTACAAAGAATGCTTTCTTGAATGGATGTAACCTGATATTATTCTATTTGATTGAATAATCTATGTTATCTATAAATGTATTACTTATTTTTATAACAGAAGTTACTGAAGATCTGAGAGCCCAGAGACATAGAAATCTTCAGAGCCTAGAAAAGTAGATTGAGGCATTTTCTTGGGAAACAATTTTTTTTAAAGTCTCTTTTCCTTTGGATGTTTTTCTATATAATGTCATTTGCTGACTCCAGAGTTGCATGGCACATTAAAAACAACAATGACAACAAAAAACCCAAAACTGTTCCTGAAAAATAAATCCAGAAGCAGTCAGGCTTTAATTTATTCTGTGATTACCCAGTTGAACTTCTTGTGTCTACATCTTAGTTAGCTTCCTGAGAACTGACTGTCTTAGTTAAAAGTTAGTCACAAAGGCTGAGAATTCCAAATGTTTAAATATGCCTTGTTGTGGACACATCTTGCTGGTAAAGCAGTGACAAAGCTTAGCAAAATCTTTGCCAGTGGAGAGATCCTTGACAGAGAGAAACGACAGCCTAATAAGACCCAAGTGGATGTAACTCTAAATGCAGCACGTTTGGAGGAAGAACACCTGTGCCAGGTCATGGCCCAGCTAGAGCCCTGATAAGAAAGGCTGATGATGTGGGACATAGGTAACTGGGCACAACAAGAATTTCCTCATGTGCTAATAGGGCAAAACCTTGAGTGCTGACACCCTTCTCGTCCTCCAGCTGAGAAAGTATTAAAGGGAAGAGAGCCTGAGATTCCAGCTCCTACAACAGTATGAATCCCTTGTGGAAAGTCAGAACAGGAGAAATTCTAGAGAGAGCAAGTTGTGTTCTACCCTATCTCCTTTATAGTCTGGTCACTTTTACCCCCATTTCCTCTATAGTTTTTGCTATGCTGGTTTGAGTCAACCAAAGTAAATGAACTTTAGCAGAATCTGATTTTGTATTCTCAAAAATCTTTGAACTCACATGAGCTCATATGGCTAGTCTAGCTCAATGCCATACAGACAAGATCAGTTTCTAATGAGAACTTTTTCATCCTGATCACTCCATAAGTTATTTTATGAGAAAGATTTGAAGGTAAAATCAACTACTTTACTAATGTATCAGATTCATCTTTCAAATGTAAACACTATTGATGATCTGAGATTGACAAGCTTACATCTGTAGAGTTCTAAAGTTGTCATTTGGGGATAGAAAATATCTCATTAATTAGAATGTTAAATAATCTACAGTGCTTATATGTTATTATTTATCAATCTTGAGTTCTATTTCCAAAGGAAGAAACAAAATAATTTTAACCAAATGAGCATAATATTAATGACAACAGTATTATAAATAAATTCAAAATGATGCCAGAAAGCATGTGACAAGAAAAAATGAATTCTCTTGTATTTTTCCCCCATCAATTGCAAAACATGCTGCTTTAATTTATCCACATTTGTCTGAAAATTCTCAAGATACTAGGCTACCTCATGTCAACCATGGATGGGGACTTGCTTTGGTGCAATTTAAAGATTTTTTACAACTTCTACAATGGAAATCTGCAGGAAACTGAGAAAACTGGCAGGGCATCAAACAGTCCAATTGAAGGGAAGAAACAAGCAGGGTGTAGATGAAATACTGAAAAGGGTGCAGTTCTTTTTGTGGTATTAACATTACAGTGATCTTAAAGCCCTGTGAGCATCAATTTCAGGCTCCTTTTCATAAGCTCCCTTTAGATTAGGAATTATTCCAATATGACGTGAATACCCCATTTGTTTCTGTCCTTTTCATAAGTTTAAGTTGGAGCCTGTGTCCTTAAGCAGCTGTGTTGTCATTCTTCAAACAGGACAAACAGACAGACACCAAAAGGAATAGTGGTTCTCCGTGTGATATCATTCAATCCTCCTGAGCACAGAGAATCATGTTGCCAGTTTGAAATTTGCTATTTTGACACAGTAAACAGAGTATTCTATGAGGATGAGCTGTCTTTTCATATTTAATGTTAATTTTTAAGGCCTGTTCAGCTGATTCTCACACCTGAAGATCCAATTGTGATTTATAATGAAAACTGCCACTATAATATATTGGACCAAAAAGCAGGCTTTGTAATTTCAGCATTTTCTCTAATGCTCTATCAATGGGCACCATTTTAAAAGAGATGTTATGCAACTATCAAGTGCCAAGGTAAAAAAACAGGAATAGTAGCTCAAGTAGGTTAATTCTAGGATGCCTCTTGATAGTTTTAGTTGTGTTTTACAGAAATTTCTTTGTGTTTTCAAAATTATATAGATTTAACACAATCCCAAACTAAATTCTACGTGTGTGTGTGTGTGTGTGTGCATGTGTGTGTGTTTTAAGAAATAAACAAGCTAATTCTAAATTTCACATGGAAAATATAGAATAGCTAAATCAATTTTGGAAAAGAACAAGTTGGAAGACTCACACAATCTGATTTATGATTTACTGTTAAACTATAGTAATCAAAGTGGCGTGTTGCTGAAAGGATAGAACACAGGTGAGAAATCAACCCATTCATATTAGAGCAATTGATTTTTTAAAATATTTATTTATTTACTTTAGTTGTACACAATGCAATGCATTTATGTTTACGTGGTGCTGAGGATCGAACCCGGGCCGCACACATGCAAGGCGAGTGCTCTGCCACTGAGCCACAACCCCAGCCCCATGAGCAATTGATTTTTGGCAAGGGTAAAAAAGCAATTTAAGGGAGAAAATATAGTATTTTCCTCAAATGATTCTAAAAGATTTGGCTGTTTATATGAAAAGCTGAACTTTGACCCATACCTTATACTTGGTAAAAGCATTATCTCAAAATGGATCATAGATTTAAATATAAAGTTGAAAACTATCAAATGCTAGAACCAAAAAAATAAGAAAATCTATGTGACTTTGAGCCACACATATTTCTTAAATATGACATTTAAGGCACCAAAAGAAAAAATGTTGAATTGGATTTCATCAAAGTGAAAACCTGTTTTGTGAGGCTGGCTTTGAACTTGGGATCCTTCTTCCTCAGCCTCCCAAGCTGCTAAGAGTGCTAAGCAACTCAGTGAAACTGTGTTAAATCTATATAATTTGTGAAAGATACTGGTAAAAACTGAAAAGATGTAGATTTCACCAAAATATTTGCAAAACATATATTTAACAATAAATTTTTATCCAGAGTATATAAACAACTCCTAAAACCCAGGAAAAAAAATGGGTGGTCAATAAATATATGAAAAAATGCTGAGCTGGGCAGGGTGGTACACGCCTATAATCCCAGCAGCTTGGGAGCCTGAGGCAGGAGGATCCCAAGTTCAAAGCCAGCCTCAGCAAAAGCGGGGTACTAAGCAACTCAGTGAGACCCTGTCTCTAAAGAAAATACAAAATAGGGCTGGAGATGTGGTTCAGTGGTCAAGTGCCCTGAGTTCAATCCTTGGGTACCCCCCCAAAAAATGTTTTTGAGTATCTTTAGTCATCAGGGAAGTACAAATCAAAACCACAATGATGTTTCATCTCTTCTCCAGTTAGAATGGATGTTTTCAAAAATAAATAAAATAACAAATGCTGGAGAGGGTGTGGAGAAAAAAGAACTCTTATACACTATTGGTGGGAATGTAAATTAGTACAGCCACTGTGGAAAACAGTATGGAGGTTTCCCAAAAAAACTGAAAGAAGAACCACCACATGATCCAGTATTCCACTCCTGGGTATGTTTCTAAAGGAAGCCAAGTCAGCATACAAAAGAGATAACTGCATACCCATGTTTATTGTGGCAATATTCCCAATAGTCAAGATATGAAGTCAGCCTAGGTTCATGCTAACAGATAATGAATAAAGGAAATGTGGTGTTCATACATAAAGAAGAATCAGTCCTGTCATTTGCAGAAAAATGAGTGGAACTGGAGGACATCATGTTAAGTGAAATAAGCCAGACACAGAAAGACAAGTATCACATGTTTTCTTTTCTTCTAAGTGGAAGCCAAAATAAAGAAAAGACCTGAACGGAGAAGAGGGACTGTTAGGGATTGGGAAGGGGGCCAGAAGGAGTGGGAAGAGAAGGGAGATGTAGGAGAGGGTAAGAAGAGTGGATAAACATGATCAAAGCACAATACATGCATGTTTGGAAATATCACAGAGAATCCCATTAATTTGTACAATTAATATGTTTTAATTTTAATTAAAAATGGAACATTTAAAAACTCAGAAAACAGTCTATTTTTAAAAGGGAAAGTTTTGTACAAATATATCACTAAAGAAATGTATGGATCACAGTAATCATGTGAAATGATGTTCAACATCATTAGTCATTAGGTAAATACAAATTAAAACATAATGAAATATAACTATAGACTTCAGAATGGGTAAAATTTTAAAAGAATTGACAATAGTAAGGGTGAGAAAGCATTCTGAGGAAATGGTACACCTGTACATTGTTTGTGGGCATACAATATAGTATATCCACTGTGGAAGACAATTTGCCAGTTTCTTTTAAAGTTAAACATATACTTACCATATGACCCAGCAATGCCACTAACTGGTATTTACCCAAGAAAAATAAAAAGCTTATATCCACAGCAAAACCTGTACATGAATATTTATAGTAACTTCACTTATAATCACCCCAAACTAGAAACAACCCAGATGTCCTTTGCTGTGTATATAAATAAACTGTGGCCCATCCACATAGTAGAATTCTATTCAGCAATGGAAAGCAATGCACTATAAATTCACTTAATAATATGGATGACTCATATGCATTTTGCTAAATGAAATAAGAGAGACTAAAAAAACTATAGGCTGTATGATTCAATTTTTATGACATTCTCGAAAAGGCAAACCTGTAGAAACAGAAAACAAATAAGTGGTTGCCAGGGTCTAGATCTGGCAACAGAGTTTGACTACATAGGGACTTGGGAAATGCTTTGGGAATTTGTCCTGTATCTTGATTGTAGAGGTATTCCACAACATACAATTTGTGAAAACTTATAGAACTATACACCTAAAGGGGTCAATTTTATTTTTCATAAGAAGTAAAATGAATGAGTCAGTATTAGTTCAAAAACATGTCATATTGTCTCTTGAGAGTAAAGACTCTTTCTATTTAATCTGAGTCCCATGAAGTAAGTGTATGTGTCTAATTTTTGTTTAAAGTACACATTCTGGACTGGGGTTGTAGCATAGTGGTAGGGTGCTTGCCTAGCATGTATGAGGGGGGGGGGGGGGGGGGGGGGGGGGGGCACTGGGTTTGATCCTCAGTACCACATAAAAATAAATAAAATAAAGGTTCATCAACAACTAAAAATAAGTAAATAAATGAAGTACACATTCTTTACATTAAATCATTGAGTTCTTATAGCCAGAACACTTGTATGTTCTTGAGATGACTGGATTTATATTTATCAGAGATTTTTTCAGAATATACATACGATAGGAAAGAAAGAAGAAGCCGGGCGCGGTGGCGTACGCCTGTAATCCCAGCACTTTGGGAGGCTGAGGCAGGAGGATCGCGAGTTCAAAGCCAGCCTCAGCAATGGCGAGGCATTTAGTAACTCAGTGAGACCCTGTCTCTAATAAAATACAAAAAAGGGGCTGGGGATGTGGCACAGTGGTCAAGTGCCCCTGAGTTCAATCCCCGGTACCAAAAAAAAAAAAAAAGGAAAGAAAGAAGAGAGATCATTTATTGAAGCATCCCCAAGGAACTCCCCCAGAATTGTTCTGTCTTATGTAACAAAGGAAGATTTATTTTATAATGTGTCTGTATAAATAAGAGCTTTTGCCCAAAATGAACCAAAGTTACCTTTAAAAAAGAAAAAGGAAGAAGAAGAAATAACAAGAGACATACATGTGACCCCTTAAAATGTGTCCTTTCTCTCAGTGCTTGAAAGTGTGACAGCCCCTTGCCTCCAGAACCTCAGCTGCACAATCAGGATATGAAAGGATTATTAACAAGAGTGCTCCTGTTCTGTTTTCAAACCCACATAATACCACTTGAAAAAATAACCTTGCTGAAAGAATATTATACATCTTTCACACATACTTGGAGATTTCTGACAGTCAGATCCAAAAAAGCACAACACTCTGTAGTCTATGTCAACCAGAATGACTCCTCTTTACATAGAATCAAGAAGGAGTGCCCCCCCTTTCCCAGAGATTCTCCCAGCCTAATATTCCCCAAGTCAAATGTGTCAGGGGAAACTACATCTTGCTTTGGGATTCAGATGTAGTTAATATAAAGAAATGCTGCTGTTGCTGTACTTTTGGTGGTGACAATCTAAAAAGTTCTCATGACAGCAAAAATGACACTTTTGACATGCTATATAGAGAGACAGAAGTGTACAATTTAGAATCTGCAATGGATTGTGACTCAGTCTGCTTGTTCTCACACTTTGTATTGTTTCTTGGCACCACTGTGTCTTAAAGCACACACCAGTTCTACCAGTAACAGACCTCCTGAGTTGCTCCTCATTATCACCATGGCACAAAATCAAACCCCCATTCAGTTCTCTGCTTTTAAGAAAAGTATCTTTAAAGCTTTATATCAATGTCATGTCATAAAATTACGGAGCTACTTGCTTGGGGATTTGCCCTAGTGAATGGAAAACAAGCAAACCAGTAAGCCAATGCATATGCAGCCACAAAGGAAAGCTCCTACCCCTAACATCTCCCCATGGGGCTATCAGAAAAATAATAATCTTCTGCCTTTGGGGCAATAACCTTCAATAAGTCAGCAATGATCATGTTTTCCATCCTTCTCTACAACCTTCCATCTTCACCATGAAGGACTGGAAGGAAAGCCTTCCAACTCTACTTTCTTCTAAAAGGCCATTCATCCCAGCCATTTTGACTGCTTTTAGAGTAATGGAAACATTTCTGAGCAATGGAAAACATCCTAAGGCCATAATAGTTCCTGAGAATAAAATAAGCAGAAAAAGAGATTGAAGAGAGAGGCAATTGAAGACACGGAGAGAAGGTGGGAAGAGCAGAGGGGGCTGAGGGGAGCCAGAGAGTTCAGCATCTGGGCAGACTGGAGAACATTAACTTCTAGAATTCCATCAAGGTCACAGAACCTTTATTTCAATGCTGTTCTCTGCTCAGGCATATACCCGTGCTGCATTTGGGATAAATAAGTGTTCTATTTTTCATTTCCAGTTTCATATGTACCTCCAAGGCATTTTCCATAGAAAGAACATTTGATTCTAATTGTCCATCCCACATTGTGTGGTGCCACAGCTTTCTTACTGCCATCAAGGCTCTTTTCACTTGCCCCAGGGTAGCAACATATAACCCCCAGATGACCTGGCCCCCAAACACAGACTGAGCAATCTTGTCTATCTCTGTATTCCATATATCTAACAATTATTACTAAAGTTTGATTTTGAATTATACATTGCATATAATTTGTTCTAAAGTTTTTGAAAAGAAAAGTTATTAAAGTTGCACAACATATTAACATGTTTATTTTAAAAGATTAGAAGAAATAAAATACTGTCATTCTTCTATATAAAAACTCTATTACCTTTTTGTATATTATATCCTGGTGCTTGTTTCATTTAATATGTCATAAACTGCAGGAGCCCTGTTTGGGGAGATAGCTAAGATTGCGGTTGACTATGGGCCATAGACATTTTTGGGCATTGTCGCCTTCCGTAGTCTCACGGGACTTGGCCCAGGATCTCGAGAGATTTGAGGAGTTACTCAGCAGATTGAGCAAGCACCATTCCTGCTCGGGCGCATGGGATGAGACCAGAGAGAGAAAGGACAGGGTTATCGCTATTGTATAGATACATTGTAGTTTCTTGTAAGAGTACGTGGCTTGGTTTCTTGTGAGAGTGTGTATGTAGTGTTAGAAATTACAAGAGACAGAGACAGAAAGATTAAAGAATTTTTTCGTCTCCATCCTGTCTCCGGACTCCTTCCCGCGGCGCTGCCGTTCCAGGCTGCAATCCCTTTCCGGCGGCCAACAGTTGGTGGCCCGTACGGGGAATTCAGCACGGCAGGTAAGAACTGAGAAACCTCGCAGGAGTCTCTAGTCAGAGCGGTTAAAATGGGTTCGAAAATAACTAAGACCCAAGTGTACGAGGCTCTTGATGAATTCTTTGATATGGATGAGTCTGTCGTTAGTGAGGAGGATTTAGAAAACAGTGAAGGCAATCATAAAAGCGTAGATTCCGCTGAGTCAACTAAGACCAGTAAGGAGAGTATTAGAAGTGTCCCCAAAATTACAAAGATCCGAGCTGCTAAAGCTATTCAAGATTTATTAGAGATATTTCAAGGATACATGGTCTCAATTGAACCTGGGACTCAGGATGTTACTGAGTCAGTTAGGACCAATGAGAGTAGTAGTAGTGAGGAGGAATTAACTAAAGGTGATTTTGAGAAAATGAATAAAAGGAAATTAAGGAAGACCAAGATAAGGGATCATCAAGTGGAGGAACTTGTGTCCTCTACTCCCCCATGGGTGAAATCGATTACAGAAAATATGAAGGGTATCACTAGACGTTTGCATACCCTAGAAATAGAAATAAAAAGTCTTTCTGAGCGCTTATGTGCTCTCGAGGGTAACTCACAGATATGTTGGGAACTGCCAGTATTTGAATATGGAAATGGACGGAGGGACCACCAGCCAGTAGATTTCAAAACAATAAAAAATCTCAAAGAGGCAGTAATGACTTATGGACCCCAAGCTCCTTTCACATTGAGTATACTGGAGTCCCTTAACACCTTTAGCTTAACCCCGCAGACTGGAAACGTCTATGTAAAGCAACATTAAGTGGGGGACAATACTTGGTTTGGCGATCGCAATTTCAAGAACTTTGTATAGAAACAGCTAAAAGAAATGCAGATGCGGGGTTTGGAGACCATAATATAGAAATGCTCACAGGAGAAGGGCAATTTGCAGACGTACAGGATCAAAAATATTATACCCCAGGAGTATATGCTCAGATAAACGCAGCTGCCTTAAAGGCATGGAAAACTGTACAAGGACCTGGGGATCTACAAGGTAGCTTGTCCAAAGTAATTCAAGGACCTAATGAACCATATGCTGAATTTGCTGATCGACTTTTGAGAACTGCAGGTAGAGTTTTTGGAGACATTGATCAAGTTATGCCATTAGTTGTCCAATTAGTGTACGAAAATGCTAATAAGTATTGCCAGGAAGCCATCAGGCCATGGAAAAATAAAAAGGATCTTTCCATATATATACAATTATGTAAAGATATAAATGATGCCTTTGTCACAGGGAATATGATTGCAGCAGCTGTGAGAGATGCTGCCCCTCAAAATTTTACAAGAGCTCAACATAGACATTATAATCAATCAGGATATTCTAGGCAAAATTATCATAATCAATCAGGCTATTCTAGGCAAAATCCCCGAAGAGAAATAAGACCAAATTCATACCGTACTCCAGGTTGCTGCCCCAGGTGTAAGAAAGGAAATCATTGGGCCAATAAATGCTATTCAAAATTTGACATCCATGGAAATCCTTTGTTCAGGAATTCAAAAAACAGGGCACGGGGCCCAATGCCCCGGGGCCCACAAATGTATGAGGCATTGGAGGAGGAGTATCCTCAAGCATCCACTCAGATGCTTCCCCGACACAATCCCTATTACCCATCCACTCCCTCGCCAGAGGAACAGGAGGAAATGCAGGATTAGACCTCTGTTCCACCGCCCGAATAGTGTTAACACCTGAAATGGGGGTTCAACTGATTCCCACAGGAGTCAGGGGACCTCTTCCCTCAGGGACTGTAGGACTTATTATCGGGCAAAGTCCTGAAAGCTTATTAGGTTTGCAAGTGACCCCAGGCGTAATAAAACTCAGACTATAAAGGGGAAATAAAAATAATGCTTAGCTCACCCCAAAGTATAAGTTCTATTAATCAGGGAGATAGAATTGCTCAGCTGCTCCTCCTTCCAAATTTACATAATTCATTTAAAATGAATATGCCTCTAAATAGGAACAATAGAGGATTTTGTTCCACTGATTCGAAACCCATGGTTTGCTGGGTTCGGGACTGTACAAGGAGGCCTATGTGTAAAATAAGAATCCAAGGAATAGAAATGGAGGGTCTTATAGATACTGGAGCTGATTCTTCCATCATTAATTTATGTCAATGGCCCAAACACTGGCCTCTACAAAAAGCTTCAACCAGTTTAAGAGGCTTGGGATATAATAACCTCCCAGAAAAAAGTGCGGTAATTTTAAAATGGGAGGATGATGAAGGACATAAAGGCACATTTCAGCCTTATGTTTTACCTAATCTACCGGTTACTTTATGGGGAAGAGATATTTTACAACAAATGGGAGTACACCTTGCAACCAAACCTGCAGGTGTTAAATGTAAAAACATACAGGGTAATCTTAACCCTAAAAGAAATCATCAAAAAGTACAGGGTAAGCTTAACCCTAAAAGAAATCATTATCATATAGGAAAAAGACATTTTTCTTTGGGGCCACTGAGAAAATAATTTTGAAAATACCATGGCTTTCTGATAAGCCAGTGTGGGTCCCTCAGTGGCCCCTATCTAAAGAGAAATTACAAGCGGCCCACCTACTAGTTAAGGAACAATTAAAAGCAGGACATATAGAACATTCCACCTCTCCCTGGAATTCCCCCATATTTGTGATCAAGAAAAAATCAGGAAAATGGCGATTATTACATGATCTTAGACAAATTAATAAAACCATGCAAGTCATGGGCCCCTACTCAACCTGGACTTCCGAATCCTATAGCTATTCCAAAAAATTTCCATGTTATTAGTCTTGATATAAAGGATTGCTTCTTTTCTATTCCCCTACATCCTCTGGATGCCCCAGGTTTGCTTTTTCAGTTCCTTCTATTAACAATAATGGCCCTGATCAGAGATATCAATGGAAGGTTTTGCCACAGGGAATGGCTAATAGCCCCACCATATGCCAAATATATGTGGACAAGGCTATCCAACCCATGAAAAATAAATATCCAAACCTCATGTGTCTACATTACATGGATGATATTTTACTGGCCCACCCTAATCAAAAAATCTTATTTAATATATTCAGTGACGTGGTAGAAAATTTAAAAAAATACGGATTATATATAGCAGAAGAAAAAGTTCAAACCAGATCTCCCATATTATATTTAGGATTTAAAATCATGGATACTTTTGTTAGACCCCCCAAAATTTTAATAAATAAAGAACATTTAACCACCCTCAATGATTTCCAAAAACTACTGGGAGACATTAATTGGCTTCGCCCTACACTAAACCTCACTACTGGCCAATTAAAACCTTTATTTGATATCCTTCGAGGGGACCCTGATCCATCCTCACCGCGAACATTGACTCTGATGCTAGGAAAGCTTTAAAGGTAGTAGAAAAAGCCATCGAAGGAGCTCATTGTGACAGATTTGATTTAACTCAACCGCTGATATTGATTATTATTTCTTCACAATATACACCCACAGGAGTATTTTGGCAACAAGGGCCTTTATTATGGATACATTTGCCTGTCTCTCCTAAAAGCATAATTGAGTCTTATACCTCCATGGTGGCTAAACTTATTCTTCAAGGACTTAAAACTTCTACTAAAATATTTGGCATTCACCCTGCTACTATTATTACTCCCTATTCATTGTCACAGATTGAATATTTATGCTTCAACGATAATGACTGGGCTATAGCTAGATGCTCTACCTCTGCAAATTTTGATAATCACCTTCCTAAGTCTCCTATATTATCTTTTTGTATTAATCATCCTATTATATTTCCACAGGTAATAAAAAATCAACCTATTCCTAAGGCATTTAATGTATTTACAGATGGGTCCTCAAATGGTACTGCTGCAGTAGTCACTACAAAAGAAAATATGACTTACATAACTGCACACAAATCAGCTCAACTAGTGGAATTGGAAGCTGTGGTAAGAGCTCTGGAAAATTTTAGAGACCAGCCCATAAACATTTTTTCAGATAGCCACTATATTGTACAAGCCGTCCCAAAATTAGAGTTAGCAGGACCAATAGCACCTCATACTCCAGCTTTTAAATTGTTTTATCAAATACAAAAACTTTTTGTGGGCAAGAAAAGAACCTCTATTCATAGGCCATATTAGAGCACATACTAATTTGCCTGGCCCCCTCCATGAAAGTAATCAAAAGGCTGATGAACTTACAAAAACAATATTTATACTTTCAGCGCTACAACAAGCTACTTTATTTCATTCCCAGTTTCACGTCAACAGCACCACCACATCCTTGCAACGTAGGTTTAAAATCACAAAGGAGCAAGCCAGAACAATTGTAAAAGATTGTAATCTTGTATGACACATTTGCCCAATCCTCATTTTGGTGTTAACCCTAGAGGATTAATGCCCAATCATTTGTGGCAGATGGATGTTACTCATGAGCCAAGTTTTGGAAAATTGCGATTTATTCATGTAACCATAGATACATGCTCAGGCATGATTTTTGCTTCCTTACATTCTGGAGAAAAAGTTAAAGATGTCACATCTCATTGTTTACAAGCTTTTGCTGCATTGGGCATCCCCAAAATGCTTAAAACAGATAATGGCCCCGCATATACGTCCTCATCTTTCAAAGAGTTTTGCGCAAAATTCAACATATCCATAAAACAGGCATCCCATACAATCCTCAGGGTCAGGGCATTATTGAAAGAGCAAACCGCACACTAAAAGTTATGTTGTTAAAACAGAAAGAAGGAATCTGGAAAAATCCTAAGGACAGATTGGCAGTTGCCCTGTTTACCTTAAATTTTTTAACTTTAGACTCTGATGTTTATTCTGCTGGAGACAGACATTGGAACCCACATCAACAACATAAACCTTTGGTTTACTGGAAGGATGTTCTTTCAGGTACATGGAAGGGTCCAGATCCAGTGTTAATTTGGGGGAGAGGATCTGTTTGTGTCTTTCCAAAGCATGAATCCTCTCCAATATGGATACCATCTAGATTAATAAAGCAGGTACCACATCAAAAGGATCAAGATGAAGTTGTTGAGGAATCAAGATTAATAAAAAAGGTACAAAATCAAGAGGACCATGATGAAGATATGGAATGATTCCCTTAAAAGAGTCCTTCAAAATATGTCACAACTTAAGTGTCATTCCTCCCGGCTGGGACGAAGAGATCTCTCTTTAGTGTGCACACAATTATATATATATATATTTTTTACTTTTTATATATGTGTTTATGTCTGTGTATTTGTCTAAATTTCATGTTAATGTGACGTCACAAATATATGTTTGTATGTGCGTCTGTCCAGTGTGACATCAAAAATAACAAAGCGCTTGTGAATATATATATATATGGATCCAAATAACTCTAATTCATTTAAGTTTAAGAGTATTCAAAATGGGTAAATAATTTAATAAGTGAAGGTACCTTCAATTTTGCTTTATAGGTGTCCCAGGGACTTCTCTTTAGCAAAAAATATGACTAGTGCTGTATAACCTGATATTTGGTATTTTGACATGAGGTTGCTTATTTGTTATTAACTTCATTTGTTTAATAAATGATTAATTTCAATTATTTCAACAGGTAAAGGACTGCTGTGTATGCAGAAACTCGAGAGTTCCAGCTAACAAATTATTTCTCCAAAGTGCTTTTAGTTTTTCTTTAATCTATCTTTAATGCAGTAATTACCCTCAGTCTTTCTTTGTTTTGTTCTAAATATGATATTTTTGCCAGCTTATGTTTGTGGGAGCTCAGGCTGCAATGTGTGTGAGCAGAGAAATCAACTTATTTTTCCAATCTAATAATTCTATTTTTTAGTTTAAACAACTCGCCTCTTGATTCAGTGCTGGAATAGCACTGCCTTTCCTTTAATAATTGATGCTTCAGTCTCTAGATAGCGGGCCCTGAAGATTTGCCGGTGGCATCGTCTAGACATAAAAAAGACGGCTGCTTCTACAGCTGCAGGGATCGCGGTCGCTGCAAGCATCCCTGCTGCTCAAATGTCAAACAACCTCACCAGCAGTGTGGCCTCTGCTCTGCATGCATGGGGCCTCCTAGATCTACGTGTTATAACAAGTGGACATTTTGATCTTTCATTGTTTGGGACTTCATGGGACAGTACCTTGCGGGTATTTGTTTAGAGAACTCACTGTGTTACTTGATAGAACTTAGGGCAGCTGATTTGTTTAAAGAATTTGATATGCTATGCAATTTGACTTGTCACCAAAAGGCTTGTCGCCTTAAAGCCGCAGCATCTCCTCCCAATTGGACGGCTGTTAGTCTGCAGGAGCCCTGTTTGGGGAGATAGCTAAGATTGCGGTTGACTATGGGCCATAGACATTTTTGGGCATTGTCGCCTTCCGTAGTCTCACGGGACTTGGCCCAGGATCTCGAGAGATTTGAGGAGTGACTCAGCAGATCGAGCAAGCACCATTCCTGCTCGGGCGCATGGGATGAGACCAGAGAGAGAAAGGACAGGGTTATCGCTATTGTATAGATACATTGTAGTTTCTTGTAAGAGTACGTGGCTTGGTTTCTTGTGAGAGTGTGTATGTAGTGTTAGAAATTACAAGAGACAGAGACAGAAAGATTAAAGAATTTTTTCGTCTCCATCCTGTCTCCGGACTCCTTCCCGCGGCGCTGCCGTTCCAGGCTGCAATCCCTTTCCGGCGGCCAACAGTTGGTGGCCCGTACGGGGAATTCAGCACGGCAGGTAAGAACTGAGAAACCTCGCAGGAGTCTCTAGTCAGAGCGGTTAAAATGGGTTCGAAAATAACTAAGACCCAAGTGTACGAGGCTCTTGATGAATTCTTTGATATGGATGAGTCTGTCGTTAGTGAGGAGGATTTAGAAAACAGTGAAGGCAATCATAAAAGCGTAGATTCCGCTGAGTCAACTAAGACCAGTAAGGAGAGTATTAGAAGTGTCCCCAAAATTACAAAGATCCGAGCTGCTAAAGCTATTCAAGATTTATTAGAGATATTTCAAGGATACATGGTCTCAATTGAACCTGGGACTCAGGATGTTACTGAGTCAGTTAGGACCAATGAGAGTAGTAGTAGTGAGGAGGAATTAACTAAAGGTGATTTTGAGAAAATGAATAAAAGGAAATTAAGGAAGACCAAGATAAGGGATCATCAAGTGGAGGAACTTGTGTCCTCTACTCCCCCATGGGTGAAATCGATTACAGAAAATATGAAGGGTATCACTAGACGTTTGCATACCCTAGAAATAGAAATAAAAAGTCTTTCTGAGCGCTTATGTGCTCTCGAGGGTAACTCACAGATACGTTGGGAACTGCCAGTATTTGAATATGGAAATGGACGGAGGGACCACCAGCCAGTAGATTTCAAAACAATAAAAAATCTCAAAGAGGCAGTAATGACTTATGGACCCCAAGCTCCTTTCACATTGAGTATACTGGAGTCCCTTAACACCTTTAGCTTAACCCCCGCAGACTGGAAACGTCTATGTAAAGCAACATTAAGTGGGGGACAATACTTGGTTTGGCGATCGCAATTTCAAGAACTTTGTATAGAAACAGCTAAAAGAAATGCAGATGCGGGGTTTGGAGACCATAATATAGAAATGCTCACAGGAGAAGGGCAATTTGCAGACGTACAGGATCAAAAATATTATACCCCAGGAGTATATGCTCAGATAAACGCAGCTGCCTTAAAGGCATGGAAAACTGTACAAGGACCTGGGGATCTACAAGGTAGCTTGTCCAAAGTAATTCAAGGACCTAATGAACCATATGCTGAATTTGCTGATCGACTTTTGAGAACTGCAGGTAGAGTTTTTGGAGACATTGATCAAGTTATGCCATTAGTTGTCCAATTAGTGTACGAAAATGCTAATAAGTATTGCCAGGAAGCCATCAGGCCATGGAAAAATAAAAAGGATCTTTCCATATATATACAATTATGTAAAGATATAAATGATGCCTTTGTCACAGGGAATATGATTGCAGCAGCTGTGAGAGATGCTGCCCCTCAAAATTTTACAAGAGCTCAACATAGACATTATAATCAATCAGGATATTCTAGGCAAAATTATCATAATCAATCAGGCTATTCTAGGCAAAATCCCCGAAGAGAAATAAGACCAAATTCATACCGTACTCCAGGTTGCTGCCCCAGGTGTAAGAAAGGAAATCATTGGGCCAATAAATGCTATTCAAAATTTGACATCCATGGAAATCCTTTGTTCAGGAATTCAAAAAACAGGGCACGGGGCCCAATGCCCCGGGGCCCACAAATGTATGAGGCATTGGAGGAGGAGTATCCTCAAGCATCCACTCAGATGCTTCCCCGACACAATCCCTATTACCCATCCACTCCCTCGCCAGAGGAACAGGAGGAAATGCAGGATTAGACCTCTGTTCCACCGCCCGAATAGTGTTAACACCTGAAATGGGGGTTCAACTGATTCCCACAGGAGTCAGGGGACCTCTTCCCTCAGGGACTGTAGGACTTATTATCGGGCAAAGTCCTGAAAGCTTATTAGGTTTGCAAGTGACCCCAGGCGTAATAAACTCAGACTATAAAGGGGAAATAAAAATAATGCTTAGCTCACCCCAAAGTATAAGTTCTATTAATCAGGGAGATAGAATTGCTCAGCTGCTCCTCCTTCCAAATTTACATAATTCATTTAAAATGAATATGCCTCTAAATAGGAACAATAGAGGATTTTGTTCCACTGATTCGAAACCCATGGTTTGCTGGGTTCGGGACTGTACAAGGAGGCCTATGTGTAAAATAAGAATCCAAGGAATAGAAATGGAGGGTCTTATAGATACTGGAGCTGATTCTTCCATCATTAATTTATGTCAATGGCCCAAACACTGGCCTCTACAAAAAGCTTCAACCAGTTTAAGAGGCTTGGGATATAATAACCTCCCAGAAAAAAGTGCGGTAATTTTAAAATGGGAGGATGATGAAGGACATAAAGGCACATTTCAGCCTTATGTTTTACCTAATCTACCGGTTACTTTATGGGGAAGAGATATTTTACAACAAATGGGAGTACACCTTGCAACCAAACCTGCAGGTGTTAAATGTAAAAACATACAGGGTAATCTTAACCCTAAAAGAAATCATCAAAAAGTACAGGGTAAGCTTAACCCTAAAAGAAATCATTATCATATAGGAAAAAGACATTTTTCTTTGGGGCCACTGAGAAAATAATTTTGAAAATACCATGGCTTTCTGATAAGCCAGTGTGGGTCCCTCAGTGGCCCCTATCTAAAGAGAAATTACAAGCGGCCCACCTACTAGTTAAGGAACAATTAAAAGCAGGACATATAGAACATTCCACCTCTCCCTGGAATTCCCCCATATTTGTGATCAAGAAAAAATCAGGAAAATGGCGATTATTACATGATCTTAGACAAATTAATAAAACCATGCAAGTCATGGGCCCTACTCAACCTGGACTTCCGAATCCTATAGCTATTCCAAAAAATTTCCATGTTATTAGTCTTGATATAAAGGATTGCTTCTTTTCTATTCCCCTACATCCTCTGGATGCCCCCAGGTTTGCTTTTTCAGTTCCTTCTATTAACAATAATGGCCCTGATCAGAGATATCAATGGAAGGTTTTGCCACAGGGAATGGCTAATAGCCCCACCATATGCCAAATATATGTGGACAAGGCTATCCAACCCATGAAAAATAAATATCCAAACCTCATGTGTCTACATTACATGGATGATATTTTACTGGCCCACCCTAATCAAAAAATCTTATTTAATATATTCAGTGACGTGGTAGAAAATTTAAAAAATACGGATTATATATAGCAGAAGAAAAAGTTCAAACCAGATCTCCCATATTATATTTAGGATTTAAAATCATGGATACTTTTGTTAGACCCCCCAAAATTTTAATAAATAAAGAACATTTAACCACCCTCAATGATTTCCAAAAACTACTGGGAGACATTAATTGGCTTCGCCCTACACTAAACCTCACTACTGGCCAATTAAAACCTTTATTTGATATCCTTCGAGGGGACCCTGATCCATCCTCACCGCGAACATTGACTCCTGATGCTAGGAAAGCTTTAAAGGTAGTAGAAAAAGCCATCGAAGGAGCTCATTGTGACAGATTTGATTTAACTCAACCGCTGATATTGATTATTATTTCTTCACAATATACACCCACAGGAGTATTTTGGCAACAAGGGCCTTTATTATGGGGGGGGGGGGGGGGGGGGGGGGGGGGGGGGGGGGGGGGGGGGGGGATACATTTGCCTGTCTCTCCTAAAAGCATAATTGAGTCTTATACCTCCATGGTGGCTAAACTTATTCTTCAAGGACTTAAAACTTCTACTAAAATATTTGGCATTCACCCTGCTACTATTATTACTCCCTATTCATTGTCACAGATTGAATATTTATGCTTCAACGATAATGACTGGGCTATAGCTAGATGCTCTACCTCTGCAAATTTTGATAATCACCTTCCTAAGTCTCCTATATTATCTTTTTGTATTAATCATCCTATTATATTTCCACAGGTAATAAAAAATCAACCTATTCCTAAGGCATTTAATGTATTTACAGATGGGTCCTCAAATGGTACTGCTGCAGTAGTCACTACAAAAGAAAATATGACTTACATAACTGCACACAAATCAGCTCAACTAGTGGAATTGGAAGCTGTGGTAAGAGCTCTGGAAAATTTTAGAGACCAGCCCATAAACATTTTTTCAGATAGCCACTATATTGTACAAGCCGTCCCAAAATTAGAGTTAGCAGGACCAATAGCACCTCATACTCCAGCTTTTAAATTGTTTTATCAAATACAAAAACTTTTGTGGGCAAGAAAAGAACCTCTATTCATAGGCCATATTAGAGCACATACTAATTTGCCTGGCCCCCTCCATGAAAGTAATCAAAAGGCTGATGAACTTACAAAAACAATATTTATACTTTCAGCGCTACAACAAGCTACTTTATTTCATTCCCAGTTTCACGTCAACAGCACCACCTTGCAACGTAGGTTTAAAATCACAAAGGAGCAAGCCAGAACAATTGTAAAAGATTGTAAATCTTGTATGACACATTTGCCCAATCCTCATTTTGGTGTTAACCCTAGAGGATTAATGCCCAATCATTTGTGGCAGATGGATGTTACTCATGAGCCAAGTTTTGGAAAATTGCGATTTATTCATGTAACCATAGATACATGCTCAGGCATGATTTTTGCTTCCTTACATTCTGGAGAAAAAGTTAAAGATGTCACATCTCATTGTTTACAAGCTTTTGCTGCATTGGGCATCCCCAAAATGCTTAAAACAGATAATGGCCCCGCATATACGTCCTCATCTTTCAAAGAGTTTTGCGCAAAATTCAACATATCCCATAAAACAGGCATCCCATACAATCCTCAGGGTCAGGGCATTATTGAAAGAGCAAACCGCACACTAAAAGTTATGTTGTTAAAACAGAAAGAAGGAATCTGGAAAAATCCTAAGGACAGATTGGCAGTTGCCCTGTTTACCTTAAATTTTTTAACTTTAGACTCTGATGTTTATTCTGCTGGAGACAGACATTGGAACCCACATCAACAACATAAACCTTTGGTTTACTGGAAGGATGTTCTTTCAGGTACATGGAAGGGTCCAGATCCAGTGTTAATTTGGGGGAGAGGATCTGTTTGTGTCTTTCCAAAGCATGAATCCTCTCCAATATGGATACCATCTAGATTAATAAAGCAGGTACCACATCAAAAGGATCAAGATGAAGTTGTTGAGGAATCAAGATTAATAAAAAAGGTACAAAATCAAGAGGACCATGATGAAGATATGGAATGATTCCCTTAAAAGAGTCCTTCAAAATATGTCACAACTTAAGTGTCATTCCTCCCGGCTGGGACGAAGAGATCTCTCTTTAGTGTGCACACAATTATATATATATATATTTTTTTACTTTTTATATATGTGTTTATGTCTGTGTATTTGTCTAAATTTCATGTTAATGTGACGTCACAAATATATGTTTGTATGTGCGTCTGTCCAGTGTGACATCAAAAATAACAAAGCGCTTGTGAATATATATATATATGGATCCAAATAACTCTAATTCATTTAAGTTTAAGAGTATTCAAAATGGGTAAATAATTTAATAAGTGAAGGTACCTTCAATTTTGCTTTATAGGTGTCCCAGGGACTTCTCTTTAGCAAAAAATATGACTAGTGCTGTATAACCTGATATTTTGGTATTTTGACATGAGGTTGCTTATTTGTTATTAACTTCATTTGTTTAATAAATGATTAATTTCAATTATTTCAACAGGTAAAGGACTGCTGTGTATGCAGAAACTCGAGAGTTCCAGCTAACAAATTATTTCTCCAAAGTGCTTTTAGTTTTTCTTTAATCTATCTTTAATGCAGTAATTACCCTCAGTCTTTCTTTGTTTTGTTCTAAATATGATATTTTGCCAGCTTATGTTTGTGGGAGCTCAGGCTGCAATGTGTGTGAGCAGAAATCAACTTATTTTTCCAATCTAATAATTCTATTTTTTAGTTTAACAACTCGCCTCTTGATTCAGTGCTGGAATAGCACTGCCTTTCCTTTAATAATTGATGCTTCAGTCTCTAGATAGCGGGCCCTGAAGATTTGCCGGTGGCATCGTCTAGACATAAAAAAGACGGCTGCTTCTACAGCTGCAGGGATCGCGGTCGCTGCAAGCATCCCTGCTGCTCAAATGTCAAACAACCTCACCAGCAGTGTGGCCTCTGCTCTGCATGCATGGGGCCTCCTAGATCTACGTGTTATAACAAGTGGACATTTTGATCTTTCATTGTTTGGGACTTCATGGGACAGTACCTTGCGGGTATTTGTTTAGAGAACTCACTGTGTTACTTGATAGAACTTAGGGCAGCTGATTTGTTTAAAGAATTTGATATGCTATGCAATTTGACTTGTCACCAAAAGGCTTGTCGCCTTAAAGCCGCAGCATCTCCTCCCAATTGGACGGCTGTTAGTCATCTTACACAGTCTATCCTAAAGGGCTCCATTGGATGGCTGGTTAGCCAATGACGGGTAAGATCCCCAGAGGGGGACAACCTAAGACAGGCACAGTCGCACGGGACAGTCTCATGTGGCCGACATATCAACCTAAGACAGGAGTCAAGGGCACAGCCTTGATTATCCAATGACGGGTAAGAATGTTGGTTGCACATAGACGTCCTAGAGCATCCCCTCTTTTAAAACAAAAGGGGGAAATGCAGGAGCCCTGTTTGGGGAGATAGCTAAGATTGCGGTTGACTATGGGCCATAGACATTTTTGGGCATTGTCGCCTTCCGTAGTCTCACGGGACTTGGCCCAGGATCTCGAGAGATTTGAGGAGTGACTCAGCAGATCGAGCAAGCACCATTCCTGCTCGGGCGCATGGGATGAGACCAGAGAGAGAAAGGACAGGGTTATCGCTATTGTATAGATACATTGTAGTTTCTTGTAAGAGTACGTGGCTTGGTTTCTTGTGAGAGTGTGTATGTAGTGTTAGAAATTACAAGAGACAGAGACAGAAAGATTAAAGAATTTTTTCGTCTCCATCCTGTCTCCGGACTCCTTCCCGCGGCGCTGCCGTTCCAGGCTGCAATCCCTTTCCGGCGGCTAACAATAAACCTTTTAAAATATATTCAATAGGCTTGGCCAATTCATGCTACAATATAAAAACTACAAATTCCAGGTGATTTAGTTACCACAAATGCTTATTTTTTGCTCATGTTTAATATCCCAAAAAGATTGATGGAGGACTCTCTACTATGCCTTCACACAGTGACCCTGGTGATGAATGTTCTGTTGTCTTGCAGTGTTTGGGATACCCTGCTTCCTCAATTTGCAAAGAAAGGGAAAGAAGGGATTGGAAAATTTCATAGGGCTTTTAATTGTCTCAGTTTTGAAGTGGCATACTTTATTTTCACATTTTGCAGCCACACTGAATTACATGACTCTACCTGATTGCAGAGAGGATAGGAAATGAAAGAAGCAAGTAAAACATTTAGTAGACATTACTAATCCTGCCACATCAATATTGTATATCTAACTCATATTTTTTATTAACTAAATAATTTTAAAGTTTATATATATCATAATTTGTTAATTATAGTTGAATTTTAGGTTGTTTTGTTTTTTCACTAGTATGAATGACTGTGACAAATTATTTTTATATCTTTGAGTACTTTTTAATTGGTTCCTTAGGATAAATCTTTATAATATGAACTTGCAGGTCAAGGCATTTAGACAATTTAAATTTAAGGATTTTATAATGTCAAAGTACTTTCCAGAATGGATATCCAAATTTATATTGTCATAGTAATAATGAATGTGTTCACTTCTTTATATCTTCACCAATAATATTATTAAGTTTGTATTCTTGCCAGCATGATGGGGATGGGGAATAAAAAGACCTTCATTGTTTTAGTTTTTATTTCTTTGATTCTTTAATCTGTGCTTTAAAATGGTCCTTTGTTCTGGAAGAAATAACTCAAAAGACAATTTAGGATTTCAGGTAGGCCAATATAACAATTTGTATGAAATGAGAAAATTAAGTAATTTCCATATAAATTGTTATGATAAAATATTGTTTAAAGTAGTATTAAATAATTCACCTACTTGTAGCTCAAAATCAAATTTGATTTTCTAAAGTTTGGAGGCAGTTATTTTATAATCTTGTAAGTTTTGCCAGCATTGTTTTACAAGGTCAAAGTAAAATGTAGCCAACTCAAAAGGTATGAGGTTGTAGTTATGTTGAATGAATATGCTTAGAAATATAATGAACAGAAAGAGGATTTTAGTTAACAATATTATATTATAAACTGAAAATGCATTGAGAGAGTAGGTTTAGGTGTTCTTACCACACACATGCATATGCACAATTTAATTAAATTATGTGATAGATGTATTTGCTTCACTGTAGTAATCATTTCACTGTGGATTACAAAAAATTGTGTGGTATACCTTAAATATATATAGTCAAGTATTTGAAAATAATATATGGAAATTATGAATCACTTTTATTCCAAACAGCATTATTAGAATTTTTAAAAGTTGATTCAATATAGATGAATTCAGCCTTTTGGGGGCTCTATAATAATACTGTAGCCCAGAGGTCTGTTAATCCATTGCCTGAATTATAGTGTATTGAAATATTTATAATCTAATTCTTTAAAAAACATAGAAAATTATTACCTTATGAAAGAAAAGCTTACTCGCCTAGTTAAATTTTCAAAAAGAAATAAACAGAAAAATAATATTGACCACAGTGTAGAAAGTAAACATATTGGATCAGAATATTTGATGAATGAATGTAAATAAATTCTAATAAATTAATAAGCATGTTATTGGTTTAAGATGGGGGCTGATCTTTTCTGCTTTACCTTCTAATATTACAATAATTTTCTCATTAACTTTATGGAATGAATTTGTCATGATTATAAGCTGAGATGATATGCATTTCATTGTTTCTGGGGTGTACTTGTACTTTGCTTATTTACATGTAGTATTGATGAAATCAGGATGCACTTTACAGTTGCTGTTACTATGAAGCAGTCATGACTTTTAGTCACTGTCAGCATATTCCTATCAAAACTTAGAAAATGGGTGAAGTAGGTGAAGTATTTGAAAGAAAGTTTTAAAGGCAACAGAGGAGCGCTACCAACACTTGATAGTGCAGAGAAGAGTATTTTGTGGGGGAAAAAACATCAACAAGACTGAATATGTGAGAAATCAGACTGTTAGTATGAAGGCTTAAGAGTACCTATTCAATTTATTTTCTTATCTTTTCCTTTTCATGTAGACTCAAGAGTGATATATGATATAAATCTATGTCTATATCTGAGTGATAAAACATTCTATCCAACTTTAATAGCCACATTTTTCTCTTTATAATAAATAGTTATTTTAATAGATGAACTATTGTAGGGAATAAAAGAGGATGAAAATGTAAAGATGTGACAGAGGGGGAAAGTTCCTAGAAGAGGTGAAGGTGGATAAGATAATGGAAACAAGGTGTTACCTTGAGAAACAAGTTGGAATTCTTCCTCTGTTGGAAGGAAAGGAGAAAGTAAATTTTTCCCCTTTAATACACTGTTGTTACTTATACCTGCCTTGCACTTGTGCTGCAACAGAAATCCAAGTCAGTCCTCCAAGAGAAAGTGGTTATTGTGTTGCACCCTGACACCAAAGAATCCAAATAACAAAAGCTGGTATTTATTGAACACTTGCTATATTCCAGGCATTATAGTACATATTTCACATCCAGGTCAGAAGAAGAAATTGGAGGGTGCACTTCTTTGAGAGCACTAACTTTATGAAGTTTAAGTTAAGGCTTATGAAGATTCTCAAGATCTTGAAGGAGAAGGATGGGGAGGATGAGGAAGACCAAGGAGGATGAGGAGGACAAGAAGAAGAAGGCAAAGACAAAGTTGAATGTTTGAAGGTAATGAGATTTTCATTATGTTATAATTAATAAGCAATTCATAGGTTCTATGGCTCTGATGTTCTATAGAACTTGCATAATAATGTAAGTTCATCTATGGGAACATATTCAAATTTGGATTAAAGTAGAAAAAATTTAGAATACCTTTAGAGGAAATAAAATAAATAACATTCACAGAATACTGAACAGTAGGAAAAATGTTTGCATTTATTTATTTCCAAGGAAGAAATTATTGGTAGGCAGTATGGTGAAGTGCTGTAGAGCATAAATTTGGGAAATTTAAATCCTGAATCTGCTATGTATGGCCTTGATCAAGTTACTTACGCTCTTGGTCCCTCAGGTGCTTCACCTGTAAAATTTAGAAAACAGTGAAAATATTTCCTTTATTATGCTGTTGTGAGAATCAAATGATTTAATTGTAAAGCACTTTGAAGAGTGCTATTAACTTTCATATTTTCATACATAAGATCAGGATGGATAGAAGGATCTGATATGATAAAACCCATCTTTGAGATACAAAAACCCAGAAATTGAGAGATTATGATCACATATGTAGCATGTAACAGAACTGAGACTTGGCCATAGGTCTCTCTGATACCAAATCCTATTCCACTTGCCTAATATGATAGGCACTGAAATTGAGATAAAAAAAAAAAAAATTATGTTACAGAGTAGACCCAGATGAATAGCATGGATTTCTAAATGAAATCACTAAATGGGCTTGGAAACTTAACTGCTGTAGACCATTACAGAAAGTAAGAAATATGTGGGTAACATTCATACATACATATAATATATACATAAAATTATATGTTTTCTGTATTTTATATATATATTTATATTATGAATAGCAGTGTAATATATTTTAGGCAGAACCCAAATCATAATTCATTAAGAAAATAGTTGATATATCAGTGTTCAAAATGTCTCTCTGAGCAATCAAAACAAAGTTATGGGACAGATCCTGTTGCTGCCTGGAGCGATTGCCACTTGGAGCAACGACGCTGCAGGAGAAAATTCGGAGGCAGGATCGAAATGAAAAAGTTCTTTTATTCTTCTCTCTTCTAACTTCTCTCTCCAGCTCCAGCAACCTCTTGAACTCCAACCACAACTCCAACCACTATCACAACTCTAACTCTAACCCACACAGCCACTAACCCTCACCCGGTTAAATACATTTTGCTTTAACAAGGACAAGTGCTTACAGCTCGAGCTTACAGGTGCGTCACACAGTGTTCACGGGCATAAAAAGATTCTTAGATAAATGTATGAATATCAGGTGGAACTTGAACATCTTTTATGGCTCTCAGCTAACCACAATCTTAGCTATCTCCTTTATTAGGGCTCTAACAAGATCCCATGCAGAGAAGATATTTGCAAACATATGAGACATAATAGTTCACGTGTGTGTGTATGTGTGTGTGGGGGGGTATGTATGTGTATATATTTGCCATACAAATAAATATGACAAAAGGCAAAAGTCTCACAAGAACATTGGGTAAAATACATGAAAAGACAATTTACAAAATAGGAAACCAATTATGAAAAGATCCTCAGGCTTGATAATCACTAAGGAAATCTAAATCAAAGTAAGGAGATTTTATTTTATGCCCATCAAATTGACAAATATCTGACAATGTAAAGTGTTTCTCAGTATCTTGTAGTAAAAATGATAGTACTCATACATATCCTGTAAGTACTCATACCTATCCTGTAACCCATCAATGTCATTGGAGGATTAGGCACCCATGGAGATTTCTTTCACCTATGCAGAGATATGTGTATGAACATCCATATATATTGTGTAAAATGGCAAAAATTATAAATATCTGATAGGATAATGGATAAATTATATTATCAATTATATAATGAAATGCTACACAGCAGGTAAAGTGAACAAACCAGTTAAGTATGTTTTTATGTTGACAATCTAAACCATAATGTTGAGTGATAAAAAACAAGTTGAAGAATATGTACAAAACAAACACATTTATGAGGTAAAAGTACACACAAAGCAGTGATATGTATTGTTTATAAGTAGATGCATATGTAAAATGACCTATTAGGATGTAAAGCAAATAATGATTGCCTTTGGAATGAAGGAGGAAAATGGGATGGGGAAGAGTAACAAATGTGGTTTCAAATTTATCTGAAATGCTATTTGTGTGAACCAAAGTGGCAAACAGTAAGCATTTGTTAATTCTGGAAAGTGGATAGTACATGAATGTCGATAGGATAGTACATGAATGATGATAGTATATAAATGTGTGTGGTGTGTGTACTTGCATTTTTACAATTTACTCAGAAATGTGTAATAGGAGCCAGAGTTTTTAGGAGGTCAGTGCAGTGGGGACAAGGTGTTGTTGAGTGAACAATTCAGGTTTCAAAAGAAGAGCGACTTGCTCAAAAAGGCATCCCTCAGTCCTGTTACCCTGCTGACTTACCCTGGAACTTTTTTCACAACAAAATAGAAATGTTAATTTTGGAGGTTGATCCCTCGAACACAGTGGCATAGTGACATGGTCTCATATTTTAGCATCATAGTGTAATTTTCAAGATTACCAGAAAGCACTGCCTGACTATGAGGAAAGGACAGGACATAACTACTAATTTTAATTGGCAGTACTCAGATTTTGATACTCCCCATTAGCTTCTATGTGGATGCTGTTCCAGACAACTTATAAATTCTCAGGTTTAAAAGCAAAAGCCCAGAGTTTAGCATGCTGGCATTGAGGGTTGGAGCCCAGGACATTATTGCAGTGGGTGTGTATGGAGTGGCCCCAACAGTGAGAAGACCATATGTGGCTGGGACAGAGCAGGAGAGGACTGTGACTTAAAGCTGAGGACAGTCCATGCATTTGAACCACAGCCAGTCCTGCTGTCCAACATTTGATCTTCCTAGGGTTCCAGAACTGTTTGACTTTCCCTTTGTTTGGAGTACTGGCTTTTTGCTCAGGCAATAAGTCAACCTTAATTGATTCTCCCTCATTGTTCATGGAACAACATACAGGTGAATGGGTACAAAAGAAATAGAAATAGAAGCTGCTCAGAAGAGGCATGGTGTATCTACATTAAAGATCCCTTCATCAACAGGATTAAGAAAAGATTTTTTATCAAGTATACATTTTCTCTTAGGCCATCATAGTTCATAAATTAACAAATAAAAATTCCTATGGAACAGGAATTTGATGAACTAATTTTGGGCTTAGACTATGTCATTGTTTTCCTTTTTAATTAAACTTCCTCAACAGAGATCTTCTGGTATGTAGGGTGACTTTTGCCCAAATTTCCCCTCCATTTTATCATTTTTCCATCAAAGCCAACTGTGAAATGTCTCCATTTTCTTCAACTTTCTTCTTGTCAACTTCTGTTTTTCCCTGGAAGGAATGCCATTTCCACAATGACACGTAAATGTTGCTTGGGCTCATATGATCCATTGCTCAGAAAACCTTTCTAAGCCTTAGTAACATTTCTCTTCTGTTTGCTGTTGTGCTGTGTGGTGCTGACACGCTTAGAAAGTTTGTGGTCTTTTCCAGCACCTGCTTTTTTTCAAATATGCCATTGAATTTTTCACGGTTGAACTCTAACATTTCTTTCTTAACTGAGTGAAGTTTCACAACACATTTGAAATATTTCTGAGTCTGGGCATATGTTCCTGTTTATCCAACACAAAGCTGAGGCCTCTTTGAACTTTCATCTCCTGATAATGTGCCTCATATTTTAACATCATAACACCCTAAGATTGGAACTGTTTGGAGGCTTTTGTGCTTTCCAAAGGATTTTCTTCTTTATCTTTCCTCAGCTCTTCTCCTCCCTCATTTTAAACAGCTGTCTATGGACTGCAATAGAATTATTTTGTGGTCAATGCCAATGAACCTTTGATATGTACTCTCTATTTTCTCAGCAGAAAAATTTTTAAGCATCTTTATCTTACACATATATAAAATCCTATGTGACCTTCTTATGAGTTCTAATACACCATTGTGGTGTCAGAAGCTCCATCTATGCCAGATGGCTTTCCTCTCTGAGTTGAACCCTTTCATTTTTTCTCAGATGTATTTCCAGGCCTTCTTTCCATTCTGTTACTGACTGGTATTGCTTTTCATAGGTCATGTGAGGCTAGTGTTACCACAGCCTCACCTCTATTGGGAACAGGAATGAGGTGGGTACAGGTTGAATATTCTAAAATATTAAAACTCATCTGGAATCTCTGTCAGGTTTGACTTTTTATCTTTTGTGATGTTTAAATTTTTTTTTTTCTTATCTGGCTCAGAGAAACCTGAAAATGACTTTTCTTTGGCTCTTTTAACACCTTCTTCACACACCACAAGAATATTATCCGGGATGCATTTGGCCCCCTATCTGTCATGAAACCTTGGTGAGATATTTCTCTGGAGTTCCTCCAAAGCTGAAGGAGCCCACATGGCATCCTTTTACACCTCTAGGAAGAAAGGAGGTATTCAAACTATATCATTTGCTGGCTGTTTTCTTGGTTGGCTCCAAAATACCGCTTCACTTGAGTGTTAGCACCTTATGCTAGGAAAATATTACCTTCTCAGTTCCGCTTTTTAGATAGACTTTGATCTACATTCTTCCCCTCTTTAGGTCTCCTCTTATCTCTTCTTGAAAAAGAGCGAAAGACTCTTTGTTTTTATTTAATATTTATTTTTTTAGTTATAGGTGGATACAATATCTTTATTTTATTCTTATGTGGTGCTGAGGATCGAACCCAGTGCCTCACGAATACTAGGCAAGCACTCTACCCCTGAGCTACAACCCCAGCCCCTGACTCTTTGGTTTAAGAATTCTAAGACAATGGATAAAATGATAAAGTGTTTTAAGTTACAATAAGAGCAAAACTTTAGCATTGCTGTCCAAAAGATCAGGACCTCCAGTTCTAACAAAATTTGCAATTATAGTGCTTCATGTGATCTGCTTTTTTTATGTTGTCTGCATCTTTAAGTTATTCATAAAAAGAGCAATCTATAAATCCAAGATGGTTTCATAATCATTTACTCAAGTGATTGGGCAAAAATTATATTCTTAGCAATTCTCTTTCTCCATCTATATTTAAAAGCTTAACTTCTATGTGCCTTTTGTCCATGATTCTGCTTGTGGAAAAGAGAGTAATACTTAATTTATTTAATATAAACATTATTAACAAAATAATTGGACCTCCTGGAATCTACTTTGGGGTCTTAAATTCATGACTGAATAGTCTACAATGGTATCATTAATTGGGTCACTGGACAAGGCGTCTTAAAATTCTGAATAAGAAAGATGAGGGGGCTGGGGTTGTAGCTCAGTGGTAGAGCCCTTGCCTAGCATGTGCGCGGCCCGGTTTTGATCCTCAGCACCACATAAAAATAAAGGCATTGTGTACAACTAAAACAAACAAATAATTTTTTAAAAGAAATATGATATAGTCAACACTATATGTGTTTTCCAAACAAAAGAAAATTATTCCTCACAGTCTGGAAACTAGGAAGTACAAGATTCAATGTGTGTTAAGGACCTGCTTTCTGGCTCATATATGAATATCATTTCACTGTATCATTACCTGGCAAAAGAAACACGGGAGCTTTTTCAGGTCTCTTTTATAAAGGAATTAATCTCTTTCACAGACTAGTACCCTCAAAATCTAATCACCTCCCAAAGGCCCCACCTAATACTATCATCTTTGGGGGCAGCATTGTAACATATGAATTTGGTAGGAACATACCATAGCACCAAGAGATCCCATGTTGCAGAACAATCTAGTTTTAGGGAAATTTTGTCAAAAATTTGGTTATTTAAGTTAATAAAAGTGTTCCTAATAGTGATATCAACTTATAACTTAGAAAACCTACACAAAAAATTTCTACAGATGCGTGGTTGGTGGTTATAGTAGATAGGACAATCTTTTTACTCTCTTCAGTTTTCAGTATGTTCTAGATTTTTCATAATTTTCAATAGAATGAATTGTGTTTAAAATCAATAATTTTAGCAATAATTACTAAAAATTGATCCAGTTTTCCATTTTCATTTTTCTGGACTATCACTGGTTATCTTCTGATTTTTCTCTCCCTGATTCATTCATCATAACTTTGTCCTGCACATATGTATTCATTTAGTGATTAAGCATTCCTAAAAAGCCTAAAAATTTTTAGACAAAGTAGTGTCTAAATTATATGCCAACCTCAAAGGACCTAAATAAGTATTTCCTAAAAGAAAATATATGAATGGCCAATACATATGTGAATAAATATCCAACATCACTAAGCATTAAGGAAATGCAAATTAAAACCACAGTGAGATAAACTTCACACCAGTTAATTTACATTGACTATTATTTTAAAAAGTGAAAGATAACAAGTGTTGGCAAGGATATAGAGAGAATAGAACCCTTATATACTGTTGATAAAAGTTGATGGAAGCACTATGGGAAACAATATAGAGGTTCCTCAAAAAATAAAAAAATAGACCTATTATATGGTTCAGAAATTTCACTGGTAAGTATATGTGAAAAGGATATGAAATCAGTATACCAAAAAGATAAGTGCATTCTTGTGTTCACTGCACCATTATTAACAGTAGCCAAGATATGGAATTAACTTAAGTGCCCATCAGTGGATAAAGGGATAAAAAAATTACATTTATGTTAGTCAGTTTTTCATCATTGCTATGACCAAAATACATGACAAAAAGCAGCTTCAAGGGGGAAAAGTTTATTTGTACTCAGAGTTTCAGAGGTTCAGACCATAGTCACTGACTCCATTTTTCTGGGTCCAGGGTTAGGCAGAATATCAGGGGGGAAGGGCATGATTGAAAACAGCTGCTTAGCTGATGGAAGCCAGCAAGTAGAGAGAGGGAGTGAGGAGACAGGGACAAAACATAATTCCCAAAGGCACACCCTCTGACCTACTTTCTCAAGCCATGCCCTTACATGCCTATCATTACCAGTAATCAACTTAACATTATCAAATCCATCAAATGTGTTAATCCACTGGTTAGGTTACACCTCTCATAATCTTATTTCATCTCTGAACATTATACATTTCCTAACACGAGCTTTCATAGGGGATTCATATCCCTATGGTTTCATATCCAAACCATAACTATATATATATTTTGCCACATATATGTGTATGTGTATACACACACACACATATACATACATACAAACAAAATGAAATATTATTTAGTCTTTAAAAAGAAGGAAATCCTCTCATTTATGACAACATGAATGAATCAGGAAGACATTTTGTTAAGTTAAACAAGCCAGGCACAAAATGACAAATACTACATGATCTTACTCATATGTGGAAGGTACAAAAGTCCAACTCAGACTTTTAAAAGCCAGAGAGTAAAATGGTAATTATCAGAAGCTGAAGATAGGGGATAGTTGGGGAGGTGTGAATCAAATGACACAAAATTTCAGTCAGATAAGAGGAATAAGTTCAAGGGATCTGTTGTATATCACAGTGACTACAGTTAACAATGTATAATATACTTGAAATGATTAAGAGAGTAGATTTTAAATGTCCTCACTATACATACACACAAGATATGTATGTGAAATAATCTATGTTACTTGATTTGACTTAATGCTACTCAATGTACACCTATATCAAAACGCCATGTTGTATGCCACAAGTCTATACAATTTTGTCATTAAAATAAATAAATAAATAAGCATATGACAATTTAATTGAGTTTAAGAGTATTTACCTTTTTCTATGATTCCTATAACCTGTGCATCACTGGAACCTTCAAAGGGTGTTTCATTATGATAATATAACTGTGCTGACCATGTGTATCATCCCAGTAATGCATAAAATTAAGAAGTAATTGAAAGAGAAAAATTTCAGCAATTCAAATAATCTTCTTGAAAGAAGATTATTCTTCTTACTTGAAAAAGAAATACATAAAAACTGAGAAAGGAGTTACAATTAAGAATTAAAGAATGAAATAGTCCTATGATAATATAACTAGTGATAATATTGCATTCAGTTAAACATATATTTGTTTAAAAATCATTGGACTTGTAATCAGAGTGCAACACAAATATAAAAGTGTTTTAAAGGGAAAGCACTAATGTTCAAATAATAGTTTAGTATTAAATGAAAGTAAACATCAGATTATATTAATAAAGATGATGAGGGGCTGGGGTTATAGCTCAGTGGCAGAGCACTTGCCTAGCATGTGTGAGGCACTGGGTTTGATCCTCAGCATCACCTAAAAGTAAATAAATAAAATAAAGGTATTGTGTCCATCTACAACTAAAAAAATATTAAAAAATAAAGATGATGAAGGGCAGTGGAAGAGGGGGAATGTAAAAACAAGTAGGAATTTGCTAATTCCTATGTCTTAAAAAATGATTCCAAAAGGGAGATTTTTGCTTATTTGTAGTTTTACCATATTTTTTTCAAGTATAGGAGAAGTTGCTTACTATAGACCATTTAACAAACAACTTCTGTTCACTGATATAATTTTTTTCTCATTATATACTTTTTATTTTCCATTCTGAGATGAACTAGTTATACACTTATTTTTTTTATATTTTTGGGCTTACTTGGAAAAATGTAATTCTTTTCTTTGGGGGTAGGGTACTGGTTGCTGGAGTTTGAACCTAGGGCTTTGTGCATTCTAAGCACGTGCTTCTACCACTCAACTATGTGCCTCAAGCCCCTGCAAAATAAAATCCTCACATTCCTCTAAATATCTAAAACTTTGGATTTTTAGTCAATCAAGATTCAATGATAAAAACCAAAATTTACTTTGTAATATCTTTCCCCAAGGATCTTTTATTAAAGCTGCTAATTATAGATGAAATGGTACTAATGAATCAAGATAGAAAGGAACTAGTATGACCACAAGAATGGGATCCAAAGTTATATTCCATGTATGTATAATATGTCAAAATAAACTCTATTGACATGTATATCCAAATAAAGCAAATAAAATTTTTAAAAACAGAAAGGAACTAATTCATAGATCAAGGATGATTGGGTTGTATGTTGGGTTGTCTATGATATTACTGAGTTTCTACGAATATGTAGAAAAATAAGTCTCACTGGGGTAACAAGTTGTTGATCTAGAGAAGGAGAAGGAGTACTTACTAATCCCTGCTGATAGATTCAGTCAGGGTATTTGTGGAAGGAGAGGGTAAAGAATGACAAGGGATGGGTCACCAGCTGCCTTTATTCCTATCTGAGAGCCAGCCTGTCTTCTATAGATTATCTTAATTCCCTAGATTCAGTGTATGTGCTTTTAAATTAGTCAGTTTTCTCTTGTCCATATCACAGAAATTGTAAACAGGTACTGAGCTACGTGAGTTGCTTTTGAGCCATTATTACTAATGATAGGAAGGCAATAAATGCAACCTAGAAAAGTACAAAATGAGCATAATGGAAAGTGTTGATTTGTCTCTTGCTAAAGCAGACACTTCATCGGAGTTTGAAAGAATATGAGAAAAATCCTTGGAGCAAAAAACACAAGTTTCAAGAATCTTGAATTGGCTAGCAATTCCACATGCATATTGACATTTTATTTTTAAAGAGACAAAAAAGGAGAAACTGACTTTTCAAGTATTTTAGGCAATTTGATTCTCAGTAAAACTCATGTAAAAACTGACCTTTATTTATATGTATTAGGAATAATAATAAAATGCTTTAAGATGTAGTGCTTAGAGGTAAGTTGAGGAATATTAATATTCTTCGTGTATTTTTGTTTGTCTAATCACACTTTTGAGCTATTTTGAAGCACTAGTGTAGGTAATATAAATGTGAAAATCTTTATTGTTGAAAAGCTGTTAAAATATTTTTAAAAGAATATTCCAGCCTATTTGAGAATTTCTAGCTTTTTATTACTAGGCAAAATATGGAAAAAAACACGTTAGGTCCAAAATATTGACTAATTCATTAATGTGGTAATACCATTAACTATATTGGATTCTGAGGGTCAGTCTCTGCCCTCACAAACTGCCACAACAACTACAATAACAAACAAAAATCCTCTAAAAGTAAAAAAAATCTTCCACAAAAGGAAGTTATCTAAAATAAGGGCATTATTTTAGGGAGCTGAGTTAAGAGTGATCTTTTCTACCCTTTCCTTTATCTTATCAGATTCTGCAAGGTGACTGTTACCCTTAAAATACCCTGAAGAACCACTGATTGGGAGCACTGTGGTAAGTGCTTTATAAACATTGTCTCATTAATCTAATGATTAATAACAGTCCTTATTTTATACTTACAGAAACTAAGCCTTAAAAAGATTAAAAATTTTACTTCAGGCACTTATCATAGAGTAATTTGAAACATGCTCGGGTTCAATTTGAAAGCTCACAGTCACTATGAAATATTAACAAATCACAGAAAAACTTTTAGACTATATTATTCCCCCAGAATGATAATGTTAAAAGGTAAAATAAAAATTGAAAGGCATTTAACTTTTTATTTTTTAAAAAAGAAATATAGAATTCTTTGTTTTCTTTAAATCAACTCAGTTTCCAAATATCCTCCTTCCCATTGGGCTGTTGGGTAACATAGTCATCATTCTTGAAGTTCTTTCACCCCAAGATTGCACTAGGGATCCAGCATTATAAATAAGTTTGAAGGCATTTGGGAGTTCCTGTGATCATTGATTATCTGTCTCCACTGGTTGTTACTGAAATGTCCTTTGTCTAAGCCATACAGTCCATTCAAGTCTGGATAACTATATAGCTTTTGTTTTAAGTCATGTTTTAGGATGATCTCAGGAGATCTCTAGAGAAACTAGGAAAATTGTGGCCATTCCTCTTTGGATCTCGCAGTCTCCTTGGAGCATTGTCACAGAATAGTGAGTAGGTACCTTATACCCCTAAAGAACTGTAAAATATAAAAAACCCTGTTAGTGTTATATGAGATTACCATTTTTCCCATACCCTTGCTATCCCTAATGAGAGGGAAGGGTTAAATTGTCCAAGATTCATCCCCTGTAGCTTGGCTTCAGAATGAGAGAAAGCTGGACTCCTGTAAGACTCCTTGGAAACTGGCTATATGGCCTATGTTTAGGACAACCAATATTTGTCAGTCTTAAATCCTGGACCTCAGCTCTTTCACCCATCATGCCAGTTGAGAGACCACTGCTTCCTCAATCATGAAGGAGGATCAGGTGAATCCTTTGCTAACTTGCCACACATGTGGTTATAAGCTTAATACATAGATCATACATACCTACCTGACTCCTAAGAAAGGAGCTGGCATTTTTTCTCATGGTGAACACAAAC
Organism: Tamias sibiricus; assembly: GCA_025594165.1. Taxonomy (NCBI): domain Eukaryota; kingdom Metazoa; phylum Chordata; class Mammalia; order Rodentia; family Sciuridae; genus Tamias; species Tamias sibiricus. The sequence continues at coordinate 77,636,874 of CM046659.1, forward strand.
AAACAGCTTAAAGCTATAGCAAAGATTCTGCATATCATGTTGTTATTGCATACTGGCTTTTAATACCCCCCCCCACCCACCCCTAGGGTAGGGTTAGCATTTCCTTTAATCCTGTAGCATAAAAGATCATAACCTGAAGATTTGAGTCCCTTTCCAAGACACAGGAGTTAGGCTCTACTAGATTACTGAATGGTGCCCCAGAGCACCTGCTACTGCTCTTACCCCCTTGAATTCTCAAGGAAATGCTACCTAAGCAAGCCTAGCATGTGTGATATATGGCTATTTGAATTGCACATTTTGACATTATTGAATTAAATTTTTGTTTTGCTAACTTATAAAATGATTCATTTTATGCTTTTAATAACCATTCCCTTGGCTATTAGCATACAGAGCATCTTTCCATATTATTTATTGGTCATTTTTATTTTCTTCTGTGTGAAGTTCCTGTTCATAGTCTTTCTCTTTTTCTTAAATTAATTTTTAGAATTAATCTTCTTCTCATATGTACTGCAAACCTTTTCCCCACCACCATTTCTCTTCTAACTTTACTTATGGTATGTATATTTTAAAAAAGGTGTTTCTACTTCTGACTTTCACCCAAACTTTATAATCCATTTGTACTTTTCTAAAAAAATAAAAATATGACCTTATTTGTTATTTTTAGAAAATCTTTTTTTTAAAATTAGATTCAAACTTAGGGAAGAGGTTGACAGAAAAGACAGCCTCTATCTCTTAGAAATCTGTTCCTGGCATTTCTCTTTACTTCATTATCTTGTCCAAAAGTTTAGTATATTCTGTAATCTCTTCCTTATTTTTCTTAGCAGCCTGTTTTTTTCAGAGCAGTATGCTGATATATTGTGTTGCAGAACACATGAAATAACAGGATGTTGAATTTTAGGCAATTTTTTCCTGGCTTTCTTGCTACATTTGTTTAGGGACTGTCTGACAACACATGGATAGACACCATCTTTAGAGAGATTCAAAAACTTTGCAGACTCTGCTAGGTCTTTTGGGCCCCAAGTGATGAGGCACAGTGTTATTAGTCCAATAATATCTTTCTTTCCCTTTTATTACAGTAAGCAATAACCAAGTTAAAAACACTCCAGTTGGCATCCACTGAGCAACCCTGAACAGATGTGCATTTTCTTTCTCTAGTTCTCCTTGGTATATTTCAGGAACACCCCTTATTCAGAAACACATGAACATAATCATAGGTCTAGACATTCTGCTTCATGAGAAACCCTATTTGTCGTTTCCATCACTGATTTGACCACATAACCTTTCTATTCTTCATTCAGAGCATTCATAGCAACTTCTGTGACCATCTGCTTATCATAAAAGTTATGCTGCTTTTGTTCATCATTGATTTTAACATGTTTCTGGTAACTAGTATCTGAGGAGAAGACATTTATCTTTATCCTGAAGCAAGCTTTACTAGGTATCAGACATTTTTACTTGCATATACAAAATGAACACCATCTTACCTTTCTTTTATGAACCCTTCTTCCCAACTTTCTTGTCTTCTTGCAGTGATCCCAGAGTACTACTGGATACTGGATACATTGATTTAAAACACTTATAGTCAATTTTGACTTTTTTTTTTGTACTTTTAGGCCCATTCTAAAGTGAGTTAACTGGTATACATTTGAAACCAAACAAACACAATATATTATTATTTCTTTGGCTTTTTTCAGAGATGAGATGGATAAAACATAACATTGTCATTTTTCTTAAAAAGTGCTCCCTTGAGTTCTGAATTCATAGTTTGAGGAAAAATGTTTATACACATAAAAATATCATATGCCAATTTTTAACCAATGAAAGCTATGTTATAAAATATTTCTAGGATAGTTTAATGTATAAATCAATTCCTTTATTTACCTTTCGAAGTAAAGGGTTCCTGGTAAGCCTCATTTCTTGGACTTTCAATAAAACATCATTCTATTTGTATGTGGGAGTTCTAGGGGGGATCCTGCACTTCCTGTTCCTCTCAGCTACATGGTTACCTTCAGTCCATTGTATAGGAATTTCTGTGCAGTTTTACAATCTATAGTCTTTTTACGTTACCCATAAGTCCACTGAAATTCTCACTAGCCAGATAGGTAGGAAAAAAAATGTGATTGTAATTTTAATGAAGCAGAATTTACATTGTTTCTAGGCTGTCTGCCAATTTGCTATTTAGGAAAGTTAACCCAGATGCAGCATAATCAGTCTGTCTTTTTTTGTTTTTAATCACCCCCAAATTCTCCTGTTAAGATCAGATGAGGGGCTGGGGTTGTGGCTCAGCGGTAGAGCACTCACCTAGCACATGCGCGACCCAGGTTTGATCCTCAGCACCACGTACAAATAAACGCGTTGTGTACAACTAAAGCAAATAAATAAATATTTTTTTTAAAAAAGAGAGATCAGATGAAGGGTAATAACATACCTTTAATGGTTTTTTGCACCAGACAGGAGTCAGTCCCTAATTTCATGAAACTAGAACCAGCTGCCTTTTCCCAGAGACCCTAAAGGTCCCTTCTCTACTCCTGCCCATGATCTACTGTAGTCATATATTCTCCTTTCTCCTGTTCAGTCTGTTCCTGTTGGTTTCACTAAATCCATTAATGACTAAGGTATGGTCTCTTACCCAAAAGAGTTTGGGAAGCAAAGTATGACTTCTTTGTAGTAGATCTTCCATCAAATCATAAAGGTTTTCATTATGTTAAAAGTGCCTTGGTTGAATGGGTTGTAATTTTACATTTTCACAGAATATTGGATTGCAACTTAAGTTTTATAATTTTCATAGCAGATTCCTATAACCATCACATTTTATGTTCTATCATGTTTCTCTTAGTTAAAATTGTGTGTGTGTTTACACATCAATAGAACATTGTGATATCATACTGTGATACCAAAAATTTGTGTTAAGACAGAAGGTTGTGATTCTTGCTCCCACATGTCCATCTAAAAATAAGATTATAGTGTAATTGATAAATCTATTTAATAAAAACATCAAGAGGTGGAATAGCTTACTCAGTGTGAAATATGTTGATTATTTTCCTGTAAAAGAATAAAATTTTAAGGTTCCATTTTATGTCCTCTACCAAACTGTAAATGGCCAAACTCATTCTGTGTTCCCTTGCTTCAACACAGGCCTCTCCCCAACTCCCCACTACAGTAGGCAATTACATTATATGAGCAATTTGCCTTAGAACAATTTGCCCTCAAGTCCCTTCTATTCCCTTCATTTGTATGCATGTTTCCAGGGGCATTACCCACAATAGCTGTGTTTCCTATGCTCAGTTGACTTCTGCTGTACTGTGGAGGAGATGGTGGAGAGGAAGAAACAAGGATATCTCTCTTCTTTCCTCTCTGCTCACAGCTTCATGAGTCCACCTCTTGGCAGATAGGCCAGCTATGCCCAATCTTCACTAGTGCTGTCTTCATTCTTTATCCCATCAGTCATGGATGGGGTGGTTACCTGCCATTGTGAATCTTTGGATTGCCCTACTATCCCTTGTTTGACTTCTCAGCTCTTTCATTACCCAGGAAATCAATTTTCTGCATTAAAGTCTCTTGACTCAAGTGGTTTCTGTTTCCTGGCTAGACTCTGATGATACGTGTAATTTCCTCAGTGCATATGAAATAACTGTTCCGGTGTGTGTGTGTGTGTGTGTGTGTGTGTGTGTGTGTGTGTGTGTGTGTGTCTGTCTCTATAAATCTCTATAAAGATTGAAAATTATTGAACCTGGTATAGTGGTGCTTGCCTGAAATCCCAGCAGTTTGGGAGACTGAGGCACAAGGATCGTGAGTTCAAAGTCATCCTCAGCAATTTAGTGAGGCCCTAAGCAACTCAATGAGACCCTGTCTCTAAATAAGCTATATAAAAAGGTCTGGAGATGTGGTGTCCAATTTCAATCCCCAGTATCAAGAAAAAAAAAAAAAAAAAAAAAAAAAAGACATCACCCACAGAGGGCAAAGCCAAAAACATAACTGCCAGGACAGGGAATGCACAAAATGTTAAACTTTTTGAAACAGTCGGATACATCTGTTGATTTATTCTATTTAGAATGGAGTATGTTAATTTAAATAAATATTTTCCTTTGAAAGATGGTGTAGTTAAGGAAACTTAGATTGATGAAAATCAAGAGGATGAACTGTGGTTGCATTTTACTTATTCTAACATTTTCTCTGGTTAGACTTTACTAATTATTAGATTTTTAAAAATATTTTTAAAACATAATGCTGATAATAATTATTTCAGTATTTTATGGAAAGGAAAAAAAGGTAATATAAAATATTTTACATTATTATTTTCTGGTTAGCTTACAGAAAATATTAAACTAATAGCCAGAAAGGAACTTCCAAGTTTTCTTACTTTATTTCAAAGTGAAACAATGATTAATGGGCTGGTAGCATATACTATGAGCATACTCTTTGGGGCTTGGAAAGTATATAAGATCAATTACCCCTGGTAATAGAAGACAAAGTGCTATGAGAGAGTGAGGTTATTGGTTTGATTCAAGGAAATAAATAATAAGAAAAAGAAAAATGAATTATTATATAGATAATTTTTTGAAGCTAGCAGACATAGCCAGGTAAGAATATGAAATAATAAATTTAGATTGAAAAGAATGAAATACTTATGAGAAAAGTTAACAAATAAAAGTTAACACTCTGAAAGCTAAAAAAACACTGTTGAAATAAATTTAAGATCTAAATGAAGAAAAAGACATCCTACGTTCATGGATCAGAAAGCATGATAGCAACACCCTCAAAATTGATCTGTGAACTTATTGTAATCCTTACCAAAACTCATGTGACTTCTTTGTATAAAATCATCAGCTAATTTTAAAATTCACATGAAAATTCAAGGGGCCCAAAATAATTTTGATGCAGGAAAACAAAGTGGGACGATTCACATTTACTGATTTTTAAATTTATTATGAACCAGATATGGTGGTGCATATGAGTAGTCCCAGAAGGATCACCTGAGTCCAGGAATTCAAGGGTAGCCTGAGTAACACAGCAAAACCTTGTCTTAAAAACAAAACAAACAAAACCCCAAACTGAAAACACAACCCCCAGTACAAAGCATAATCAAGACATTGTGATATTTGCATAAAAAAACAGACACAATGACTGATAGAAGAGAATTGTTAATCCAGAAACACACTTATAGTCAATTTATTTTTTATTAAGATTTGAAGACAACTCAATGAGGAGAGAATAGTCTTTCAAAGAATGGTGCTATGACAACTGGCCACAAATCATGCGATTCTATTGTCTTCTTAGCTTAATTTACACATTCTTCTTACTTCCCTTGTGCCTATAAGCATCTGAGTTTTCAATTTGATCTAATCAGTTATCCAGTATTTGAATTCTACATACCGTTTCCCTGCCATCTTAGTTCATTTTATGCTACTATAACAGGATACCTGAGGACTAAGAAACTTATAATGAACGACTTTTGTTGGTTTACAGTTTTGGAGGCTTGAAAATTAAATAACAAGGCACAAGCATCTTATGTGGTCTTTCTGTATGATAACATGGAAAGCATCACATCAAAGAAGGAAAAAGCAAGAAGGGTGAACCCATCCAGAAAATAATGGCCTTAGTCCATTCATGAGGACAAAGCCCTTATGACATAAATACCTCTTAAAGATTTCCTCTCTTAACACTGTTACAAATGGCAACTAAATGTCAACATGAGTTTTGGAAGGAACAAACATTCAAACCGGAGCATTCCTTCCTTATTCCCCAAAACTTGTGCCTTTTTCACATATAATGTACCCCAGTATCCCAATACCATCCCAATATCCTCCAACATCCTAACTAATTATAGCATGAAGTCCAAAGTGCAAAGTAACATCTAAATCAGATATGGGCAAGATCATAGCATAATTCATCCTGTGGCAAATTCCCATCTAGCTGTGGGACTGTAAAATCAAAACAGGTTATGTGCTTTCAAAATACAAGGGCGGGATGGGCATAGAATAGATACAAAATAGGCAAGAAAAAAAGGAATAACTAGTCCTAAGTACTTTCTGAACCCAATAGGGTAAATGACATTAAATCTTAATGCTTAGAAATAATGTCTTTGATGCCAAATTCCACTTCTTGGACACCTTGAAGGTGTGATTAGACCTTAAAGTCCTCAGAATATCCCATCCCCATGGCTTCACTGGGTACAGCCCATATATCAGCTCTTGCCTGGAGCTCTGTAAGGCTGGCATTACATGCTGGTAGTTTTATTGTTCTGTGTTATCCATGGCAGCCTCTTGCCTGTAGCTCCACTAGGCCATATCAGAATAGGGAGCTCTACAATGGTGGTACCCCTGTAGCAGATTTCTCCCTGGGCTCTCTGGCCCTCATGGTATGTGGTACAGCCTTTGAAACCTAGGTGGAGTTAGCCATGCCTTCACTCCTCATGAACTCTGTGTTCCTGCAGAATTAGCATCACGTGGATACTGCTAGTACTTACTGCTTGTACCCTTAGTGATGACTACAACTGCACTGAGCCCTTTGAGGGTGCCCCAGACCCATCTTCCAAATTATTCTTTCCTCCTAAAACTCTGGGCCTATCATGGGAGGAGAAGTCGTTAAAAATTCCAAAATTCCTTGGTTATTCTCCCATCATCATGATAAATATCATCTGACTTCTTTTTATCTCTACTGATCTCCAAATAAAAGGGTCACTTGGCCATACCTTTGGTTTCTTTTCTTGGAAATGCTCTTTTTTTTTTTTTTTTTTTTTTTAAGCCACATGGTCAGATTGAGAATACTTTAGTTCTCTAACTCCTATTCTCTTTTAATAATTAATTCCATGTTTAAATCATTTCTCTCTTCTCACGTTTTACTATACACAAATGAAAGCCATGCAGTCCCCTGATAGTTTGCTGCTTGGCTATTTCTTCTACCAGATATCCTAATTCATGGCTCTTAAATTCTGACTTCCACAAAACCCTCAGGCATGAACACAATTCAGCCAAGTTCTTTGCCATTTTATAACATGGATAGCCTTTGCTCTGGTTTCAATATCTTCTTCCTCAGTTCCATTTGAGACCTCATCAGAATGGCTTTTACAGTTCATATTTCTACCAACATTTTGATCATGTACCATTTAAGTAATCTCTAAGAATTTCAGACTCTCTCTACAGCTCTCCTCTTTTTCTTAGACCTTACCAGAATTGCCCTTAATGCTTTATTTGTGGCAATCTAAGCCTTTTCTAGCCTACACCTTCAAGTTCTTCTAGCCTCTACCCATTACCCAGTTCCAAAGCCACTTCCACATTTGCAGGTATTTGTTATAATCCTACTTCTGGTACCAATCTTGTGCTGTTATGTGACCATTTTATGCTGTTACAACAGAATATCTGAGACTGGGTAATTTTTAATGAATGAAATTAATTGGCTCATAGTTCTGGAGATTGGGAAGTTCAATCACAAGGTGCCAGCATCTTATGAGGGCCTTCTTCCTACATCATTACATGTAGAATGACAGAAAGAGACAGAAACAGAGAGAGAGAGGGCAAGAAGGAGTGAAGCTATTCCTACAGTAATGGCATTAGTCCCTTCATAAGGGTATAATGTTTATTACCTAGTCATAAGCATGGCTTTTATTTGTGTATCATAAAATGTGAAAAGAGAGACATAATTTAACCAAGGAACTCATACTTGAAGGGAAACAGAACTTAGAAATTTCTATGAAGCCTGGCCATGTGGTAGAGAAAAGAACATTTCCGAGAGAAGAAATTATGTGTATGACCAAGTGACCTATTGATTAAGAGATTACGTATGGATATAAGGAAGTCAGATGATATTCATCAAGACAGCGGGAGAAGAACAAAATCATTTGGGAGATCTTTTGAGTCTTTCCTTTCCATCACAAGCCCAGGTGGGAAGAGACTCTTAAAGGTTCCACCTTTTACTACTATTACTATGACAGCTAAATTTCAATGTGAATTTTGGAGGAATGGACAGTCAAGCTAAATTGTAGCATATACTGTAGCATGTCCTTTGACAGGATCTCTCTCATGTTGAGCTCCATTATTTAAGCCCGTAGTTCTATACAGGGGGAATTTTCAAATTATGTGAATATTATCTGTCATAGCAATTGCAGGATGATGCTGTTATTTAGAGAGTGTGGGTGGGAGAGATGCCCTGTGATGGGTATGTCAGATGTGCATAATAGAGAATTATGATGACTGACTCTCAAATATACTATCAACATTCTTGTAGAGGAGAAAACAGTTTACAATTAGAGTCAAGAAAATATTTTATATATCATAACAAAGTTTCTTTCTTCTTAGTTTTAGCATTAACTAAAACTTCTGGAATGCAAATGTTGTTAAAACCAAGGGAATATCACACCATGTTTTCTGAGAGTCTTCACCATTTCAGAAAATCACATTAGCAACACAATGCCAATTGTGATAATCGAGTTACCAATATAACACTGTATTAGTTGGCATATCTACCACATGCAAAATAAAGGAAACTTGAGACTTGTTTTTTAAAGACTTGGAATTAATACTAAAAACTTATTAGAGATATACAAAATGTAGGGATTGCCTTAAATCTTAAAGACTATTGTTTATGTTTTGTATTTTTACCATTGCATATATTTGTATTTTTGAATAATAACAAGAAATCTAGATTATAAAAGTTACATATTCAAATTATTGATTTATCCTAGTGTTATATAGATTCTGTCTAAGCATTACTCTTTCTTTCGTAATACACCCTTGATCTCCCATAGATTATCAAAGTACATGGTCTCCTAGGTCTTAATAAGTGCCAGAAACTGATTGTGAGCTTCAATATGTGGAGGAATTTCAAGGCAGGGATATGTTTTCAGAGATACTTTGTCACTATTCCGTCATAACATTGGGAATTATTTTGACACTGCACTTATAAATAAGGCCCAGCTCATTTGTGCTAATATCATACTTCATCATTTTCTGTTTCCAAAGTCTGTAATTTGTCTTGGCATGTTATCCTTATTTCAATTAAGATTATTTCCCTCTTTTTCTTATAGACAAATAAGTCTAGTTTGTGAGGACTTATTTTTCTTTAGTGACCAACTATATTTCTACTCTTTCATCTTCCTGAATTTCTCTTATTAAAGGATTTACGATCTTAACTCACATCCAATTGTACTCATAAGCAGTAGGTGTAAGCGCCTGTCTGTATCATCAAATCTCCTGGGGTAGTCCTGTCTGAGCATTTATATACTAAAATACATATTATTTTATTATATGTTACTTTTCTCATTCCAGTAACAGCATTGTGCTGAATCAAAGTTTAGCCAAGCATGCTTATTATGAGCTACTGAACTGAACTGCTAAATGAACATTCTTATGCTTTGTCTAAGACTTAATTCTCTCCTACCTTTTAGTCCAGAGTACCCACTGAGTTCTAGGTTAGCTCAGTAGTCAGGAGAGTCTACCCCTTGGTTTTTCTCTTTTGCATACTAAAATTTCCAGTCCCTTTAGCCATTTCTTATATGATTTAATTATAATATATCAGTGAAAAGGCACTTTCAGTTCTATGTCTACAATGGTCTTGAAATCAATCCCCTAATACTCTCTGATGTTGTCCTGAAGTTACACTTGAATCATTTGATAATATTTCACTTGAGTTCTTTCAATACCTTGATTTATTTCAATAACATCTTAATTGATGTCTTCACCTTCAGTTTCTCATCCTCCCAATTTTTCTTTCATAGAAGCCAGGTTAACCCCTGAAACCCAGATGTGATCATGTAACCACTATGCTCAAAGATCTGATATATATGTATATATCACCTCTTACTAGCCGTTATTTTTGTCCCTAAATTCAATATAATTTCCTTAGCCTTTCATTAATGACTTCCTTAACACTCATCTCAAATAACTTTCTCAATATTATTTCCTTTAAAAGTCTGTACATGGCCTTTGCTCATGGTTTGCAGTTTCCTTATTCATTCATTGATTTCAAATCTTCACACTTTTGTTTAAGCAGTTCCCTATACTTGAAATTGTTGCAAAGTTATAAGGGGTTGAGGTCTTTAACCCTTCATAACCCGGGGTAAGCTTCCTTTGTCCAGCAAAGTAAGCCAGAAGGGTCCACCTCAACGAAGATGCTAGATTGGAAAGCAAAGGCCTCCGGCATTCCCTCCCCGCCTTCAAAAGACACAGGAACATACCAGGGAGCCTGGTCAGTGGTCAGTGCCGAAGCTCAGGTTTATTTAGGAAAATGGCCAGTCTTATAGTGGACAGAAGCCAATCAGTAAGCAGCTTATAGAAGCAAGTAAAGAGCACGGGCACATCTCATAGGGCAGAATCCTCTGCCTTATGCTTAGGGCGGTTTCGGTTCTCAGGATACGTCACAGCCACGTCCCCTGCTTACCTTAGGTCTGTAACAGGGTGTGGTAACATGGCAAGCAGCCAGAAAAGCCAGAGCTTTTCCAACCCCTTGGCAGACAGTGTTAAGGCCCGACATGAAATGACCTCTTCATCCCTATGGAATCTTTTCCGTCTTTCAAATACTCACCCAATTTTTACTTTCTTCCTGAATTTTTGCAAGAGCCCCTATTTAATTGATGTCTCCCTCAACTGAGTTCTGAGGCTCCTTTTTATTTTTCTTACAGTACTTTGATGATATCATATGTATGTTTGTGTGGGTGTATGCATGTGTATGGCAAATATTTAATTTCCCTATAAATATCCAAGCTCCTTAATGAAGTAACATAGCATAGATTTAAGAATGTGAATCCTGAAGTCAAACCTAATAGGTCGAATCTAGACTCAGCCTTGAGTAGTTATGTGGTCTTGGGAAAGTCATTTAAAACTCTTTACTTCAATCTCTTACTTTATAATATGGAGATAATAATAATACCTTGTCTCTAAAGAATATGAATCTTATCAATCATCTCTTTTTATTCTGATGTTTTAACATCTGGGCCTTACTGGGGTGAGAGTAGGGGGCTCTGTGTAGGGACTGCTCTATAGGACTAGCTGAGTCCTGAATAAACAAGTCACCTGCTTTTTATTTGCAAACTACCCACCAAAGCCCAGTTCACAATACCTCTTCCATCAGGCTCTTATACTCTGAGTCAATACTTCCCCTCCCAGACCACCTGCAGGGCCAGGTACCTGGCAACTCAGAGTAACTACTATATCCCACAGCCTGCTGATCCTAAACGTGCTTATGTTGCCTCACTTATTCTCTCCCAGTGAAACCATAATAAAGTCACTTGCCAATGTTTTCTTCCCACTCCTTTTTCCTTCTAACTAAGCCTGGTACTTATGTGGCCCTGTGTGGTATGGCAGGTCTTTCTTCTTGAGAAAGGTGAGTAGTAAACTATCTTCTCATGGCAGTAATTTTCTGATCTATTAGCTTCACTGTATACCTGAATTATAATAAAACTTACACATTAAAATATAGGGCATGTTGGGAGGGCCAAATGGTTAACATTTGTAAGCATATAGATCAATGTCTGGCACATAGCTAATGCTGTATTAGTATTAGCTATTAATGATGGATGTGATGATACCTAAAGCATTTTTGTGTTCTCCCACAATGTCTTGTATATAAGTTCTCAATAAACATGTTATTAACAAATGAATGCAGCTCTTCAATAACTGCTATCCTTTTAAAGAAGTCTTCACTGATGAAGAGCCAGAGCAAGCTCATAAAATGGGTAAGAAAATCAAATAATCACAAGGAAATTAAGACAATTTCTGAAGGAAGATATTAAAACTGATAATTTGAAGGGAGGTTAGGAAGATGCAGAGCACAAACCAGTGAAGAAAAATAAATCAGAGGAAAGAGATAAAGAAGAGATGAGAGCTTACAAGGTATAATGATAAAAATGGCTGTGAAAGCCAAAAGGGGAAGAAACTCAAGGAATGGATAAATCAAATTCAAAGCTTTCATTGCAATAACAAATTTTCTACTTACAGTGTTCAGGTGTGACTTACCCATCTTCAAACTGATACTGACAAAAACAGGAGTAAGAGTAGAACTGCTCAGTGCGCATGCTTCAAAGTAAGAACTGCTTGAAAAGATTCCATTTTCACTACATGAATTTTCACTTATGAAAAATCAGACTTTTACAGAAACCATGAATTTGATGAGGACTAAAATTGTGTCATTTCTACCACAAAATAGTAGGTTGTCATAGCACAGAAAATAAATACTAATGGCAAAAGTCCATGTCCGTAATACATCCAGAACTTTTGAGCTATATAACATTAAAGGGAAGAAGTACTTCTTAGGAAAAAAAATTGGCATACTTTCACCTATGAGAAGTCACCTGTCATAGCAGGAGAAAAGAATAACTTAGAAACCTTTGGGGGAAAAAATACAAGTTGATTTTGTTAGGGAAATATCACTTCTTTCTCACCAACAGTGAGGATATTTTTTTCCCACAGTTCCAGAAGAAAAAGCAGAGCTGAACTCTTTCAAAGTGTCCTTATGGGGGGGAGGGGTATGTCCATAAGCCTAGGAAAGCACAATGTTTCATTTTTAATTTTTTAGAAAATATGACAAATACAAAAACAGAACAGATGTTATGTCTCCAAGCAACATCATCTTTGACACATCTTGTAATTTTGTGAAACTCACTCTATTTTATTTCTAACTTTTTAGATCATAAAGAAAGAAAGACCAAAAATGTTTGGTTTTTATGTTCCCTTGGGTTATTAGTTAATTTTTTGCTTCTTTTCTATCATACCATGAGCAAATACTTGCTTTTAGACTTTCTCAATCTATAATCAAAGGGTCATTTAAGTGCAGTTACTCATTTTATTTAATTTAACTGTGTATCATAATTATTATTTACAGATTGTGAAGAAATATCTAAAGAAAACTATGCCAGTACTAAGAGTATTATGGTACAGTATGAATGTATTATTTTGTCACCTCTGCAACCCTTTAGGCAAAATTACTGTTTATTTCCAAAAATAAATTTATGAATCACAAAATAGAAAATATACACAGAAAATTTGAATCCTTTACCTGGCACAACAAATCAATGCTATAGTCAACAGCTTTGTTCTTTATTTATTAAGATCTAACCTACAATGATGAAATTATTAGACAAAGTAATGAGTCTCCATCAATCTGTCTTTAGTTTTATAAAACCCAGTTTTACTCTGTCAGCCTTGTCAATGCTACTGAATATTAATGGGAATAAAGTTAATTGCTGGGTGGAAAAGGTCTTACTAGAAGTGAAAAGGAAGCACCTTGCTGAAATCTGTCATTTTTGACAAGCCATAATTTATTTCTACTTAGTGATATGTACCGACAGGTTTCAAACCTCACTTTTATCTTTATCACAAATTCCAATTACTTTCATTTGGGATGTTGTTGGATCCTAAGCCTCTGACCACATTCATCATTTGCAAATAAATTATTTCATAAAAATGATTGCATATTCTGAGTAGAAGGGCTTTTGCCTAGAGCAGAGGGAAGCAGCTACCTTCTGCAGTTCTGAAAGACATGAACATGTCTTCATTGTATCTCAGTCACCAAGGAGAGGAAAGCAGTGACTTTCAGAACAAGGAGGGACTATATGTGAGTCCAATAACTTGCTAGCTTATCTACATGCTTGTCAAACAATTTCATTCAAAGAAATGAATAATGAATAATCACTTAATGTTCATTCTGATTAGATTGTCACTTGATTGGAAACACAACATTCAGTTGTGTAAAGAATTTTAAGAAGTTTCCATTAAACTTTAAGCAGTAGTAACTTTAAAATAATGCATACTTTTTTTTAAATTTTAAATCAGAATACTATCAAATACAGCACCCTTCTTCATTCAGCAGCTTAAGAAATAAATTAACCTTTATAGTAAGAACTGGACAGTTTACAAGTATTTTATTCAAAAGGACCAAATTGTAAGTGGTAAGATTAAAACACAGTTAATGTTATCTATTTCCCCTTTATGTATCTTGCTCCATAATACTTGCTTTTTGATGAGAATCTGCATTTATTGTTGGATACTTTGGCATATTATTAGTCCAAGGTTCATGTGGTCCTTACACAAATATTAAAGAAAGCACCAGAAAGAAAAGTAATAATCTTGGAAGAAGAGGGATTTATTAATGGGACCAACACATGATATTATTTTTAGAAACAATATTTTGTGGCCTAATAATTATTGGTATTGCCTTAATAAATGAAGTCCACCTGTCCTCACAGCCCATTCTCTGAGCATTAGTTGTAGAATCTTCCTTATATTCAGCACCAAAGTCTGATAATATTGCAGGAGCCTGCTCTTTTCCCCTTGGCTGAAAGTAAGTGCTACATGTGACTGGCCAGCAGATTGGGTGGCGTTTATGTTGTGGTTCTTAGTCATCCCAATTTTTCTCCACCACATCCCAGTCACAATGGGGAAAAATGAAAAGCAGCTGCTAACAGCCTCACAACAGTTCTGTAATTACTTTCCTGGGCTGGCATTATATGATTTGACAATGGCCTGGGGATGTAACAAATAAGAAAAACCTTGTCATTCAATTTAAAAGGCTTCCTACCAGGCCAACACACTCCCCACTTCATCAGAATGACAGTACTCAACTCTGACACAGTCAGCGTGTTTAGTGCTGAGCGATGTAACTGCAGCCAGGTGGTGCCAAGCACAAACAGCCAACTTGCTTTCCTATTGACACTGCTATTGAATTGAAAGATGAATCCTAACTTACGCCATAGATTCACATCTCAGGTCCGAAATGCACCAACCTATTTAGTTCAAAGAAAAAATGCTAATATGTTGGAGTATTTTAGTTAAAAGAGGTTTTAGAAAGGGCAATCCTACTTTGCCAATGATTTCAAATTTTTTTGATACCTGATATATGCCATTTTCATAACTTTGCATAATCAGGTTTTCTCCTACCCTTCCAAGATAATATTATTAGGAAGTGTCTCTTATTAGCCAAAGTAGACTAGCTGTTATAACAATCAACCTCAATTGTTAGTGAATTAAAACTGTAAACATTTTAGTCCTCATTCATCACATTGTCCAATAAAGTGTTTGGTGAACAATCTTCTACCTCATTATTTAGTTACTCAGCCTTCTTCCATCTTGTGACTTCACCATCTCCTAGGGCTACTAAGATTTCTACTCTGTCTTCTCTGGTCAGCCAGGGGACAAGGGAAGAGTTCAAAATCACAGGGGAAATTTCGGGACTCAGCCAAGAAAGTGCAACACATACTTTCTACCCCCATTCTGTTGTCTAGAGCTTTTCTCACAACTGACCCTACCTAAGATGCAAGGGGCTGAGGAAATGAGTCCAGCAATGTGCTAAAGAAGGTAGTGTCATTCTGCACTGTGTTGCTTTACACAATAAGATGAAGGACTATTAATCATTGCACCTTACAACCACTTAAAAAGTAACCTATGGGAGACCATTTAATATCATGTTCCCCAGCATACTGCATAGCTCTTCCTTACTAGTATCAGCAATAAGGCACATTTTTGAAGGTAGTCTTTAGTGTTAGTAGAGATATGCTTCAACTGGTAGGGTTACTAGAAGAAAAAAGAAAAATACTTTTTCTCTTCAGAAGCCATTGGTTTAGTAACTTTTATGTATTGTGCATTATTCTTAGTGCTTGAAATATATCAGTGAACAAACAAAAATCCTTGCTCTCAAAAGCCTTGCATTCTAGGGGCTGTGGTTGTGGCTCATTGGTAAAACGCTTGCCTAGCATGTGTGAAGCATGGAGTTCAATTCTCAACACCACATATAAATAAATAAATTAAATAAAGGTACATCAACAACTAATGAAAATATTTTTTACAAAGCCTTGCATTCTAAAAGAGAGAGATGGTAAATAATAAACATGATAAGTAACTACATTACATGGTACAAATAAGATGATAAGTACAAAATAATGAATACTTAAAAGGAGTGTTGGTTATGATTAGGATAAGCCTCATTGAGAAGGTAATACTCAGAGTTGAAGCGGGTGAAAAGTTAGAAATGCAAGTATCTAGGGGAAGAGCATTTTAAGCAGAGGGAGAAGACGTTGCAAGTGACCTAAAGCATGGATAAATCTTACATTGGTGAGAGGCCAAAGTGGCTGGTATGGAGTGAGTACTAGAGAAAAACAGAATGAGATCAAAGATTTCATGGGGCCAGTTCATGTAGGGCCTTATGGGCTACTATGAAGACCCTGGCTTTTATTCTACATGAAGTGAGAAACTGTTAAAGGTTTTTGAGCAGAAGAGAGATTTATATGACTTAAGTTTTAGAAACTTTAATCTGACTACTATGATGAAAATAGAATATAGGACAACAGGGATAAAAACAGACCAGTTACAAGAATTTTACAGTAATAATCCAGATAAGAGATGAGTTATGGTTTAAAGATGAGGTGTCCCCCAAAAGCTCATATGTGAGACAATGCAAGATGTTTCAGAGGTTAAATGATTAGATTGTGAAAGTTGTTGGCTTAATCCCCGATAGGAATTAAATGGGTAGCAACTGAAGGGAGGTAGAGTGTGGCTGGAGGGGGTATAGGTCACTGGGGGTGTGCCTTTGGGGTTTAAATTTTGTTCCTGGCCATGTCCTGAGCTGCTTTAATTTTCTGCCATAATGTTTCATGTATCTTGGGCCCAGAGATAACAAGAGTTGGCCATCTGTGGACTGAGACCTCTGAAACTGTGAGCACAAGTAAGCTTTACCTCATCTATGTTGTTCTTTTGGTCACAGAGACAAAAAAGCTGACTAAAACAAAATGAGAGTAGAGATGAAGAAAATGGTTGAATTATGCTTGTATTTTGAAATTCCTTTATATTTTGAAAAACAAACTTTTGTGGATCGGATGTGGGGTATCAACAAAATAGAGAAGTCAATGAAGACAATAAGATTTTTGGCATAAGTGGTTAAAAGGATGAAGTTGCCATCATCAGTGATGGAAATGGCTACAAATAAAGAAGGTGTGGTGGCAGGATAACTTCAGATTTGGGCAAGGTGAATTTGAAATGTTTATTACACAGAGATATTGAACTTGTCACAGATATATGAGAGTCTAAAGTTCAGGAGAGAGGTTTGGATTGGTGATATAAATTTGGAAATCATTATCATTAGATGACATGTAAGGTCAAGAGATCAAGTGAGGTTCCAAAGGACAGAATGAGAGAGAGAAAGGAAAAATAGATCCAAGGATTGAGCTCTGAAAAGTTCAAATGAGGTTGGAGAGGAATCAATAGCAAAGGAGACAAAGAAATAATTAGCGCAGTGAAAGACAGTTCAGAGGAATATGATATCCAAGAAGCAAAGTGTATCAAGGAAACAAGAATAGCCAACTGTATCAAACACTGTTGGCAGGTCAAGAAAGATGAAGGTGAATCAGATATTATTACTCTCTGTACATATATAACTACACGACATGATCTAAGATGTAAAACCAGAAGAATGAGAAATTATACTCCATTTATGTATGATGTGTCAAAGTGCATTTTACTGCATATATTCTGGAAAATTCTCAGTCATTATTCCAATATTGCCTTTCACCCATTTTCAGTGGCACATGCTGGTAATCCCAGTGGCTCAGGAGGCTGAGGCAGGAGGATCACAAGTTCAAAGCCAGCCTCAGCAAAAGCAAGGCGCTAAGCAACTCAGTGAGACTCTGCCTCTAAATAAAATACAAAAAAGGGTGGGGATGTGGCTCAGTGGTAGAGTGCCCCTGAGTTCAATCCCTGGTCCCCCCCCAATAAAGAATCACCCTTTGGATTTAACAATATGGAATCTATTGATAACTATGACAGAAACATTTGGTAGTAGAATCCAGATTGGAACAGATAGGAGAGGATTTGGAGAAAGAAATATAGATAAGGAAAGTTTTGTTATCAAGGATAAAAAAAATATTTTTTTTGCATTTGGCAGATAATAGTGGAGGCAAGAAAAAAAATTTAAGATTGTGAAATTACAGTATCTTTTGTTCATGGGAATGATCCAATTGAGTGAAAAACTAAAGATAAAAGGGGGCACAATTATACTCTTAAGTAAAGCCTTGACTAGTCAAGAGGGAATCAGGCTTTAGGGTACAAAATTAGGGATAAACTTTAGATAAGACCATAGATAATGTGTTGATGATAGTAGTCAAGAATCAGAAAATGTGGGAAAATGGAAATTCTCAGCAAAGTAGGAAGAAAATATAAAACATCAAAGAATAAGCAAACTCAACATCATTGAAGAGTTCTATGGAAGATGCCATTATTGAGAAGTTTTAGAAAAGATAACTTCCATTCAGTTCCTTTGCTCATTAGAATAGGATCCTAATTAGATAAGTTATGCTCCATGTATGTATAATATGCCAAAATATATACTACTGTCAAGTATATCTAAAAAGAACAAATAAAATAAAAATTAAGAAAAGATAATTCTAACACATCATTTCTATAGGCTTTTGGGGAAAGACTTTGGAACTGATTAGTCATGGTACCATAAATATATATGACTTGGATTTCATGAATGTCTTTTTCATAATCACCCTTAATTTACCATAGTTCAAGTCCTACAATTCATTTGGGATGGTTTCCTAATTAGATTGTTGTAGGCTGAATTGTGTTTCCCAGAAAAACTGATAAACTCCTAACTCTTGATATCTGTGAATATAACCTTATTTGGAAATAGAATTTTTGCTGAGGTGTGTATAAGATCATACTGTGTATTAAGCTGGGTTTTAAATCTAATGACTGATATCCTTGTAAGGAGAAAGGTATTTGAATAAACACATGGATGCACACAGATGGATGACAGTTATGTGGAGAAAGACAGAGTTGGAATGATGCATCTACAAGCCAAGAAATGACACGGATTGCTGACTGCCATCATAAGCTAGGAAGAGACAAAGAATGATTATCCATAGAGCCTTCAAAGGAAATATGACCCTACTGGAATCTTGCCTTCAACTTTTTAGCTTCCACCGTGAGATGATATGTTTCTATCATTTTAAGCCACTCAGTTTCTTGTAGTTTCTTACTGCAACCATAGACAATTATATCAATGATGATTATTTTAGTCTCTGTAATTTTTCTAGGCTCTTTCTCTCATATAAAATTGTTTCTCCTTTCCTCTATTCAATCCCTTATATGTACTTATACACATTAATGAAATTGATTATACTGTATTTATGCAAAATTATCTGTAACCAAATACTGAGATCCATACAAGGTAGAGGAGAAAAAGTAGGCTATGGCAAGTTGAAAATAAAATAATCTATTGTATTTGCTATCAAAATAATGTCAAGAGCTAATTCTAAACAAATTCTGTCTGATTGGATCTGCCTCATAGAACATCCAACAAATTTTTTAATTAAAAAAATCATTTGGGGACAAAACTAAATTATAGATGTTAGTCATTGCCCTCATTTGTATTCTATGCTCTTCTTAAGAAAATCTCTATCACCCACAGTTCCTGATGAAATATGACCATAGATGATTGCATTTGCCCCAGTAACCCCAATCCATTGGCTATAAATGATTAAAACAAATGGATACATCAGATACTTTCTTTTGAGAATTGAAATGAGCACTAAGTGTCTATGTCAGTAGTGAAAGAGGAGCAACAGTGTCTGTAGAGACAAATAAAAGTCCCTTCATGTCAAGCCAAAGCCACATGGCATTTTGTGGGAACAGAAAGCCATGGAAAAACAATGAGAGCTGGTTTGTAGAGGAAAGTAGGAAACTGAATAAAATAACCTGGGAGAAGCAGAGACCTACTAGCATGGACTTCCATTAAAGCCGGAATGGGTAACCTTGACACTAAGCTTTCCAATTCAACTTCATGAGTCCTGTTTCCTGTTTTTGGATTCGTGTAAGATATTCTTTTGAATCTTCAAACTAAAGTGCTCTGTTGAGTCTACTTAAAAGCACCTACATAGTTTTGAAGAAAAAAAAAACACACTGCATTTTATGAAGCAGATACATTTCTGGAAGTAGATATGAAACTACATGAAGACTGTAGTAAAATGAAGATGCATTACCAACCTTGAACAGTAACAACAATCTTTTTCTCCTCTTAAAACCATCTACAATCATGAGACATAAACAACTGCAAAATTTACATTTTCAAATCTAGCATGATTCTCTTCCTTTGTTTGCTTGGGGAAGTTCCAACTACCACTTGCACCTCTTTAATCAGACATTGTAGGTCAAGAGTGTTCCAAGATCACAAACAAAATGGAAAAAAAAATAGTGCTATAGTAGAATAAGGAATACATGACTGAGAAATAGGACTTATAGCAAGTGTTTAGCTATGAGGTGTCCCTCAAAAGCTCATATTAGACAATGTAGGAATGTTCAGAGCAAAATTATTAGATTATGAGAGTCATAACCTAATCGTTGGATTGATCGATTTGATGGATTAGTAATTTAAATGGACTATGAGTGGTAACTGTAGGTATGTGGGGCATGGCTGGAGGAAGTCTGTCACTGAGGTGTGCCTTTGGGGATTATATTTGGTCCCCATCTCCTTGCTTCCTCTTTCTCTCTCCTGGGCTGCTATGAGCTAAGCTGCTTTCCTCCATCATGTCTCCTTCTGCTGTGGTGTTCTGCCATGCCCTGGGCCCAGAGCAATGGATCCTGCTGACCATGGACTGAACTTCTGAAACTGTGAACCTAAAATAAACTTTTCCTCTTCTAAGTTATTCCTGTCAGGTATTTTGGTCAGAATGATGAAATACTGACCAGTAAACCAAGGTGAGGGAAAACATCAGCAAATCCTATGCTACAAAGCCAACTGAACTGATGAAATTATCAAATAGAAGCCCTAAGCATTTCAGGACTCTAGAAGACAAACAACAAAGAAAGCCATTTATTTATGAAAAGCTGGTAGAATTCAGGTAAAATCAGTGGGAAGCTGTGGCCTTCTTGCATTTCTCCAACTCCCCCACTTGACACAGTAGTTGAACAAGGATAGGACTAGCTATGGAAATCACTAACTTTGCCTCAAAAAGGGTGGAATTGCTTTGGAATTGAGAGCAAAAGCCCATGCCCAGCGGATTTTCAGTAAAAAATGAATGAGGTAAGCCTGCAGTCTTGCTATACTGATTAGTATAAGTGGTAGTCTTTCAAGCCAGTCAGAAATTCAACAGGAAAATCCTGGAAATGAGAGAGCCAAGGAGGATCTCTAAGTCCTCTATATATTCCTGACTGACTGAGGACTATAAATATGTACAGAGTGATCAAAGAGAGCTAAAATGAAAATAAAATCTGGACATACATGGAAACTATCTGAACTTTGGATGTCTTCTTCAAATCACACACAGATTCATCAACAGAAGTGAAGTATTATGGGCTCAAGATGTTTTAGTACCATCTTTGCTAAGTTATTGGCTGACCATTATGCTATGCAGATGACCCCAGGAAGCCAAAATAAAAATAAGAATTTTAAACAAATCTTAGCAGACATGTTAGTGGTGGCACAGAGACAGCATCTGCAATATAAATTCAACCAAGTGACGAGGGGAAAAAGAGAGAAAGGAAGAATGAAAGGAGTAAGGAGGGACAATAGGAAGAAAGAAAGAATGAAGGAAGATGGGAGGGATGGAAGGAAAGAAAGGAGGGGAAAGGAAGGGAGAAGGGAGGAAAAGAGAAACTCTGAACCAGGAAAGTAAGAAAAATAGAATCCAATGTTGCTACCATATACAATATAAAGTGTTTAACAAAAGTAGGAGACATGCAAAATAAATAGGAAAATGTGTCCTGTACCCAGAGGGGGAAAAGCAATAAATAAATTCTGACTTTGATTGTGCTTCTATTTTGGTTTTATCAGACAGAGACTGTCATAGAGCTATTATAAATATATTCAACAATTGAGGCAAATTATGCACATGAGGACAATGACAAATCAGGAATCTTAGTAAGGAAATAGAAACTATATAAAAAGAAACAAATAGTAATCCTTGAATTGAAAAGTACAATAACCAAAATGAAAAATTCACTAAAGTGGCTCAACTGGAGATTTCAAATGAGAGAAAGAATCAGGGAACATTAAGATAAGTCAATAGAAAATATCTATTCTTAAGAGCAAAATCTTGAAAAACTTTCAAGAAAAATGGACATATGTGGGACAACGTCAAGCCTACCAATATACATGTAAGTTCCAAGCAAGGAGAGAAAGAACTACTTGAAGAAACAATGGCAAAATATAAAAAAATAAAAATCCCACATTTGATGAAAAATATTAGAATACAGATCTAGGAAGCTAAAAAAAAATCCTATATAGGATACAGATACAAAGATCTACATCTAGGCAAAATACAGTCAAATATCTGAAAGCCAAAAAACAGAGACTTTTTTGAAAATAAGAGAAAGATGATTCATTACGTACTAGAGAACTAATGGCTGACTTATCAGAAGGAATAAAGTCCAGGAGAAAATGAATGACATAATCAAAGGGCCCAAGAATTGAAAACCTACTGTCAGTCAAAAATCCTGTATCCAAAAACATTCTAAAATTGATTGTGATGATGGTTCTACACCTCTGATTGCACAAAACCCAGCAAATGTATACTTTAAATTGATGAATCACATATTTTTTCCATAAAAATCTGTTAAAAAACACAAGGAATTCTATATACAGCAAATTAATCTTCAAACATTAAGGAAAAATACTGGATATATCAGATAAATATCTGATAAACAAATACAGATGAATTAATTCCTAGCATATTTTCCTTAAAAGAAATACCAAAATAGTCCTTTAGGCTGAAAGAAATGATGTAAGACAATAACTTAAAACCAGGGGAAGAAATGAAGAGCACTGGAAATGGTAAATATGTGGCTAAATATAAAAGACTATATGAATATTTTTTTTTTGTCTTCTTTTTCTTTGAAAGGCATAATATTACATATAGATGAAGAACAAAGATGCCAAACATACTCAATTTAAAAGAAGATAATGTAGCCCTCTTTGACAGAAATCAATAGAAACATGGTATGTTATACTCATTTCATGAAAGCCTATAGTGTGCAATAATAGCACTCATTAACTGAGAGAAAACAACACTCAGAAAATAGGAAAACATGTATATTACCAGTGTCCTCTCACTGCTCATTATGAATATAGCTATTTGATAGGTAAATAATTATTTTTATGTATGTCTTAGAAAAATATTTCAGCAATAAACAGCTTTCAAATAAGTCAGCTTCACTTGTTATTCAACCCTCTGAGAGGCACTTGGAATTACAATTATTTTTTATCCACTTAGAATTTTGTAGGAATGATGAAATGCTGCAAAGATGGAATGGTGTGAATGTAAGTCCATTTTGCTACCGAAGCCACTTTTCACACTTCTGGGATGTGAAATAATATCATGGGTACATGTCTGAGTTTGAGACATCCCCCTAGTAATCAAGGTGAATGATCTTTTTTTCCATAACTGTCCATTAGTTTATACTTTAAAAATGGATACCTGTCTCAACATCTTCTAACTAATTATTATACTAGGTACAGAAACAGTTTTCATCACTTCTTGCCCCAGTTCAAATACCTTCAAAGGCTTCTCATGGAAAGTTTTTAGCCTATCAGTCAAGGCTCTCTATTAATTGAATTTAACCATGTTTTCACTTTTTCAAAGTAATTGCAAACTGGTCTACTTATTGTAGAGCACTATAACCAAGAAAATTTTTGTCAAAGGTAAAGATGAATGTAGGTAAGAAAGGGGATAGAGGAAAAAACACAAAGAAGGTTGAAAGATAAAAGAACCCACCAAATAGCAATAACAACAACAACAACAACAACAAAAGACACAGAAAGTAATAAAAGTTGATGGGGAGATGAACTGATAATGTTTGCTTTTCTCATGTATTTTACCTTTGTGACCTTTTGTCATAATGAAAGTAAGTAAAAAACAGCAACCAGAAGCAGCAGAATCATTCAAGCTGAGAGTTTGAGACCACCACTAAACTCTCACCTTACTATCCTATCCTGTGTTTCAAAAATGCAACTTAAACCAGTTAAAAGATCATATCACTTTGGGAAGATATGAGCAAAAGATTTGGAATTTGAATATGTCCACTTGGAGAAAATGTACTATAATTAATTTTACTTTTCTGAAGTAAAATTATGTTAAGATCTGGAGGAACATAATTAGTCCTTTTTCCTGACATTTAGATCACAGGAGGGGTATATGCCACTCTTTTTATAGTGATATTTTCCACTGTTTATTGTGGATTCATTGGGAGGGGAATTTTCCCTTTTTATTATAACCCTTAAGAAGAAGTCTTCTTTCTGGATTATTTTTACCTCTTTGGGCATTAAACACTTGTTTGCTGCTTAAATCAGTGGAACCAATTTAACAATGTGGAATCACCTCATTTTAAACTCATGGAAGGGATTTGCTTTATTTTTATTCTCTAAAACTAACAATTAATGCACATATATGTATATATAGAATTTCATATATATACGTATGCACTCATGAACATGTACACACACACACACACACACACACACACACACACACACCACTCCTAGTAGGCAACTAAGTAACTATAGCATCTGCAAGCTATCTTTTAATCCTGACTTTATTTTGGGAATATCTGTATTAAAAATTCTGGACCCAAATTCTTAGTTCTCAGCCTGAAAACACAATAAAAAATATCTAATTTGCTTTAATAAAAATAACTAGCTATTCCATCTTCAAAAATTGGCTTATCTGATTGATTTATCACCAGCCACTTCACAACAGTGGGATTTTGAGGGCATAGATACAGGAGGGGAAAATGTTGATGGGAGAAAGAAAGCAGGAAATACTCAGAACATGAGTTATTGTCAAAGCCTTGAAAATCTAGTGTATGGTGATAGATGTTGAAGATGATGATGGTGGTGGTAGTGGTGGTTGTGGTTGCAGCTTGTGGCACAGCAGGATATGAGATGGGACCCAAAAAGCTGTAGGAGTCTTCTGAAAGATAAGCTAAAGAAAAATTCCCCATATTTTATAGTTTTTCCGTGGATGACCTTATCAATAAAGTTTGATGACAATAATGGTAGTGAGCAGGTGAGTAAACAGTAATTGTAGGCTCAGGTGGGAGGTGCATCGCCTCTTACCCCTCATGAAAAGGTTCTTGTGCTTTTTTCCCTCTGTGAATTCAGTAAAATTGACCTATTCAGGGCTTTTCTAACTTTAACAAGTGTGATTTAGTCACACTGTTCTGAATTCTTATTCCTTTCCATACACCTCCTTGGGGAGAAGAAAAGAATGGAACAGTTAAATGGGAAAGGGTTTATCCTTAACTACTTCTTCTATTCTCCTCTCATCATCAAAGAACCACATACCCCCCCTGCCAAACAACAGGAACAAAATGAAGCAGATGTGTTCTTCTAGGCCCTTCTGCATACGAAAGGATGAACTGAACAAAGATGATTTTGTGGCAGTTATTTGCCTTTATTTCTGAGATTTTATGTTTCTTTACATGAAAGCTTTATTTTCCTATCTGCAGTTAAAGTGTTCCAACAGTCCTAATGTCTACATGCTGAACAATAATCTAACTAATAGATAGTAGTGATTATTATCATATAAAATATATTCTTTCCTTGTATCACTTTAATTTCCTGCCTCTAAGGGTGAATCTACAGTGAGCTACCAAAGGGGAAAGAGGTGGAAGAGCAGCACCTACTCAGAGTTTCTCTGAGAATTCAGTCAAAGAATACACGTGAAGTGCTTAGTCTAGTATAAGCCTGTCCAGTTATTTTTAGCTATTATTACTATGTGAAACTTTTTTGTTATAGATAATTTGTTATGTTTTTATATGTTCCATTTATATTTTGCCAAATTTCCTCACACTTGCATGGTCATAAAGCAGAAGAGGTAAAAAGATAGAAATGTTCCTTAGTACCATTGAACCATTGTGTGTACCAACTCCAGGGCACATTTAATAGTATAATTCACCACTGGTACTAATATAAAATGACATTTTCTGTGGCCCACACACTGTTCTAGGTGTTTCACAAATACCAGCCAATTCAGTGTTCCCAACAACCCAATGAGGGATGAGGAAACTAAAACATGGGGAGAAGTGTTTTTCTAGAAGCACCCTAGTGCATGTCAGAGGTGTGCAGTAGATGCAGGCAGACTGGCTGTAGCACCCAGGACTTTGCACTGCCTCTTGTAGTCCCCTCACATGCACATACCATTTGAGGACCAGACCATTGTCTGGAATGTAGATGCTTAGGTAAAAATACTAATCAGGTCAGGTTAGATCATTTTGAAGACAAATTGGTTCATATAGTGGGTCTCTCTGTCCCATCGTCACCTGAGTTATAAGATGCTGTTTCTAGTTATAAAACTGCTGGGTCCTTCTCTACCACTAGAGGAAAAAAAAATTGCAACTCACATTTCATCATTCTCAGGTGTAAGAAGCACCATCATTGTGTATGAAATATGAGACATTATGAGACATTGACTAGATTCTCCCCTCTTTGTCTTAAAACAGGCTGTCATTTTTCTAGTTATCTCTGGGCCTTTTTCTGAGCCTTACTCTGGCAAGATTTTCTCCAGATTATATACCTCTCCTTCACTCTCCTAGAGAGAAAAACAAAATAAGAGCAAAACCCTCAGTAGTAGTATAAAATAAACTTCAAAAGCAAATCTATCCCCAAAGAGTACAGTAATATAGTAATATCTTACTTAAGGGATCTATTTCCTTCTCTAAGATACAGCTCTCCTAACACTTCACTTCAGAGTACATTGCTTCTCTTTATATTACCACCTGCATGGCTCTGAGCACCTTTAGTGCCAAGAAGCATGAGAAAATTTTATAACAAGAGTAATTGTAATAGGATTTAATCATGTTGTCTGCAGCAAAGGGCCAGCAACCTTAATGATAATGTTACAATAGAGAGCCCCGGAAATGGTATAAGTAGGTAAAATACTGTAAATCGAAGGTGCCCTATCCCTGTAATGCACACTCTAATGGCCATTCAAAGCCAGGCACCATAAAAATACATCTAGCATCTATAAGGCATTAAACATTAAGCAAGTCTCTGAAAAAAAAAATCAAAAACCTCAAAGGATTCCATCATGTTAAAATCCAGTCAGTTAGAAAACTGAATTATGATGCATCAGAAACATTTTAAGAAATCAACACTGGAAGAAAGAAAGCATTATAATTTACAAATAACAAGATCTTTCTAAGTTTTGAACAAATGAATCTTCATGATATGTATTTCTCCTTTCTAAATGGTATGGTAAGAATGGGATGCTGAATTTAGATGGCTAAATACATAAACATGCACAATATTTTGGCAAATGCTTTAGGTCACTAAGAGTCTGGTATGAGCCATATATATGGTTGGATAGGAAGGCAACATCAGTAGACTTACATGTTCTTCAAGTGTAAATTTGTGCATTAAATAATACTGCTTATTCCAGCTTATTCTAAAGAATATTGGAAATGTTAATTCATCAGCTTCCATAATACCCTTTTGGAATAATATGAAAAATACTATTAGTAATACTTCAGATTTCTATAATGCTTTTTTATTTGAAAATCCCTGAAGGCATCATAAACATTAATAACATGAACAAAAGTCCTAATAATAATACTAGCTGGGACTCAAACAGAAAAGATTACTAACCTCATTTTGTAGATGCAGAGATTTAGTCACAAATAGGCTAAGAAAATTGCCTCAGACTGCAGTAGCAGTCACCAGTGGAGCCAGCAATAGAAATCAATGCTTTTTTATTCTCACATCCCCATTCCGGACAATATACTTCTTCCTATAGAAGCAAGAGATATTCTACCTTTACTTCCAAATGTAACATTTTGCCTTCACAAAACTAGAACTATCTAGACTTTCCTCCTTTCCACTGTAGAATCAGATTCAAAAAGTAAGTTGCATTTCATTTCATATTAGGGCCTTTCTACTAATATAGATTCAGAAGAATTTTCAGAATGGCTACTTCATTTAAAACAGTCATATAGATAGTCCAAATCTGCTTTGATGACACCATTTTATTCTCCTATGTGAAGTGTGCAATTTCATTCTGGCCTTAAGTATCAGGAACTGCACATAGCATCATTTCAGATGTCTATTTTAGGTATAGATACAAATTTAGTAATGGCTGACTTTTTGTTTTCCAATCACACCTGCTGTGTTAGAACTTGTAAACACTGATTAGGAATGGTTTCTTTGTCTCTCACCACAACTAGACTTGGAACCTTTCTTGAATAGGAAACTTGCTAAAGCACCCAACAGCAAAAACAAAAAATCCATTTCATTAGATAATGTTTAAAATAAAAATTCAAAATATTTATTTAAACTTGATTTGTATTAAATTCAATGTGTACTGAGTGTCTGATCTCTTAGTGCAGATGAAAATTTACTGAAAGCCAACTAACTAGTTTCATCTCTGGTTATAGATCTTGGCAACTTTCAGTGTTTGTTCGCTAGAACTGCTTTCGTGAAATGATAGGGAGCTTTTCAGCTTCACTTTTACAGGAAAGTGAGGCTTTGCTTCTCTTTCATATTTGTCTGAAAGCACTTTCACTAGCCAGCCAGAATCTGTGCTACATGTGAACTTCCCTACAGAATCTCCTAAACAAGGTGAAAAAAAATCATTAGTAGTCCAGATTTCAATCTTCTGCACAGCTCAGGTAACAATAAATGAGTAATTTGCCGCCCTTCGCTTTGGCAAGCTGATGCCTAATGATTACCCAGGGACAGGATAATGGTACCACAGTGATTACACTATGTTTTTCTAACCACTTTCAAGGCCTTTGCTTTCAGACCTGCCCTAATGAAAAGAAAGCTCTGAAATTGGGCCAGGTCTTTATTAAAAATGTTCTGACAGGCTCTGCTTAGATAAAATGTATTCACTTCTTGGATTTGAACCTTCTTCAGATTTGGAAGGCACAGGCTTGAGAGTAGACCTGATTGCCTGAACACTTTCATAATGAGCAAATGAGGTCTTGGTTAATTCCATAAGCCACTAGAAAGATTTATTTAAAGAAGCTATGATAATAACCTATCCCTAGGATCTAGGCAGTGAACTTGTTCAGGAAGAACTATGGAGGACGAGGAGATAGACAGTAATAAAATCTGATTTTATTTATGTTACTGAATTACTATGTAATTTATAAAAATCAATTAATATTTCAGAGTTTCTTGGTCACTGTAGGCAGAGTGAGCACAGCTGTCAATCATTTTATGGATAAAAGTGATAATGATAGATAGTAATACAAATAGTTACTATTGAAAGGAACACTCTCTACATGCATCTGTGGCTATAATTCGTGCCATTTAAAATTGTATACGCAAGAAACAACGTTGGATGTATTCAATCAGCCTCTGCTCCATTCTACACCGTGCTACCAGAGCTACCTTTCTGAATCGTATTATACAATATCACTTCTATACTGCCTCCCCAACATCCAATGTTTATCTGACGATGTTTTACTTAATAAAAGTTTCACCTGGGAAACTTTTTAAAAATGCAGATTATTCCTAGCCCCCTTCTAATTTAGTTTGTTATTGTATATGGGTATAGAGCATAGGTATACAGATTTTTAAAATCCTAATTTTAAAATAATGTTACTCGGGAAATCTGTCTTAGGTCAGGTTTGGGAACCATTAGCTATAGTGTATATCCCAAACTCCTTGGAGACCTAAAGATCCTTTACAGGATGAAGCTAGAGCACTACTGCAAGAGATAAGATTGTGGTAGAGAAATAGAAATATAATGATGCAGGGAACAAAACAGATAGGAGTAGGTGTGGATGTTACAACCAAGGCAGGGAATGTGAAATGAAGTATAGACAGATGAAGAGTGAAGCAAAAGGTGTACGTATGAGACAAGTGATTTTAATGTGTCCTGAGTTTGGGGTGCTGCTGAAAGAAGCAGGTGGCAGTAAATAGTAAGCAGATGGAATTAAAGATCTGGAGCTCAGGGAATAGTTCTGGATAGGAGGTATTACTTTGAGGGTTGGCAATCATAGGAATGTAGCTTAGGATTAAACCTTGAGGAATTCCCAAAATTAAGGGTGGGCAGAGAATGGGGAGCAGAGGAAGAGGTGGCTGAAAAGAAGTGATCAGAGAGTTAGAAAAGAAGTGTCAGAGAAGTTTAGAGAGGGCAATGGAATTGACAGTGTCCCACACTCTAGAAGACTCAAGGAGGATACAAATTGAAAGACTCCTGCTGTATCTGATAAAGTCAGTTTATTGATGTGTGTTTATTGATGTATCTAGTAATAGATAATTCTAATCTATTATTTAAAGTTGCTTAGTTGTAAGGAGACAAAAGATATAGAAGTAGTTAGAATCAAACGTAGGATTTTTAAGATAGAAGAGACTTGAACATATGTATATATACATACATACATACATATGCATTAAGGAAGGAAAGCAACTGAGAGGAGGAGATTGGGGATAAAAAGTAGACACATGATGGAATGAGATTGTCAAGGAGACAAGGTAGGAAAGGATTCATAGAACTTGCATTTAGTCATGAAAAGCAAGAGCTAATAGTAGATGGACAGTGCAGATAGGATTCTTAAGTGCCTTGATAAGAATGACAGGGGCTGGGTGTGGTGGTGCACACCTGTAATCCCAGCACTTGGGAGGCTGAGGCAGGAGGATCATGAGTTCAAAGCCAGCCAGCCTCAGCAATGGCGAGGCACTTAGCAACTCAGTGAGACCCTGTCTCTAATAAAATACAAAAAAGGGCTGGGGATGTGGCCCAGTGGTCGAGTGCCCCTGAGTTCAATCTCCGGAACCAAAAAAAAAAAAAAAAAAGGAGAGAGAGAGAGAGAACGACAGGGGAAAGGTTGCATAGGGCCTAAAGAACAGCAGTAACATTTGGAGCAGCTGCTCTGCAAATTAGAGAACAGGTTGTGAGATTCTAGGCAGTGTCAATAATCTACTTGTAGTTAAAGTCTGTGAAGATACAACAACCAAATATCAACTCTGTGTTTTTCAGAATAGTTCTCAGCATTGGAGAATATATACTTTGGTTTCAGAGCTGGTAAAACAATAAGATAGGAGTAGAAGATAGTAAAAGAGAAGAGATTGGAGAATGTGATTGTGAGCATTAGACTGGAAGTACAAGCCTTACTACACTAGAACAGAGGTGCAAACCATTAGTGTTTAGGAGTTACAGGAATTGGAAGGTGAAAAGGAATTTGTGTGATAAAAAGCTTAAAGTCAATATCATGTCCTTGACATGGTAAAATAAGGAGGGTTTTAAATGGCCTAATCATAAGCTTCCCTACCCACCCCTTTCTCATAAAAAAGATCCTCTAACCACAAAACCTTTGTTATGGGGACCAGGTACGGCTCCTGCTTATTCCTACATACATTTAATTCCCTGCCGGCCTACAGAAATTTTCCAGCAAGCCAATCACATCATCTTTGGGAACCCAGGGGCAATTTACCTTCTAAATACTATAAAACCTGCTTCCTAATGCCCTTTGTGGTTCACTCAATTCCAAGTGAAACCCCATGTGGCTTTGCATGGTGTTTGGTGACCTACTACCCTGAGATGTGAGTATATGTGACTAATAAACTGCTGTTGTTCTCATCTGTCCTGTTTGGGTGTTATGTGTTTGCTATCCTATAACCCTAGGGTTGGAATTTTCCCTCATCCTTAAAGTAAATAGGGAGTAATTAAAACAGCCATGTGTATTGTTCACATGGACATTGATGGTGCCCAGCATAATGTTGCAGGAGCCCTGTTTGGGGAGATAGCTAAGATTGCGTTTGACTATTGGGCCATAGACATTTTTGGGCATCTTGTGAGACTATGGAAGCCGGAAATGCCCAAAAATGTCTATGGCCCAATAGTCAAACGCAATCTTAGCTATCTCCCCAAACAGGGCTCCTGCATAATGTCATGACTTGGGTAAGAGGAGAATTGAAGAATTGAAATTCAAGGGTCAAAGTTTCAATGAATGTGGGGAAGTGGTTTTGAGGATGTAGACCCTTAAAGAAAAGAGAAGGTAGAGGGTAGGTAGAGGGTAGATAGATGGCATGAGCCATGTGCTTGGGATCTAAAATTATCAAAACTGCTGACCTTCCTATTCCTCAAGCTGAGACATTGTGGGAGAATTGTAGAAGACTAGGAAAGAAAGGACCTTTGTCTTGAGTGACAGGACATTAGTCCTGATAGTTCATTTAATTATTCCTAAACTAAATATCTTAGTCTATTTTGTGTTGCTATAAAAAAAATACCTGAGGCTTGGTATTTCATACAGAAAGGAGATTTATTTAGTTCAGTGTTTTAGAGACTGGAAGTCCAAGATCAAGCAGCTCCAGCTGTTTGACCTCTGGTGAGGACCTTCTGGCTACATCACAACATGGTAGGAGCACATGTGAGAGAATGAAAGAGGTCACATGACAAGATAGGTAACAAGAGATCCAGGAGGGGTCAGGCAGTCAGGCTTACTCATAGAATTGACTGCTCTCAGGAACTAATCTAGTCCCATGAGACCTGACCCACTTTTATTTTATTTTATTATTATTTTTGGTAGTGCTGGGGATTGAACCCAGGGCCTCATGCATGCAAGGCAAGTACTCTACCAACTGAGCTATCACCCCAGCCCCTGACCCACTCTTGAGAGACAGCACTAATTCCTTTTTAAGTATGGAACCTCTATGACCTACTTACCTTCTACTAGGTCCCTCTTAAAAGTTCTACCACAATCTCAACACTGCCACACTGAAGAACAAATTTCAGCAATGAACCTTTTGAGTACAAACCATATCCAAACCATAGCATCAAATAAAATAGGTATGATCTTCTTTTTGCAGTTGTGGAATCCAAGGACCAAAGAGATAAAGAAACCTGGCCAAGATCTATACAGAGGCTGGACTAGAACACCCATCTCCTAAGTCCTGCTGCCATGATTCCTTCAATTCTGATAATTAAACATTTTGAGAGTCTATTATGTTCAGAACTCTTATTTTAATGACACTGAAGACACACAATATCAGTAGATACAAAAAGTCCTTCCCCTCAAAGAGCCTAAACGATAATGAGAAATATTGTCTTAGTCATTCCTCTAGAAGCAGCAATAACCTATACCAAAAGAATTTTTAAGAATTGGTAATGAGGGCCTGTCTTTGCTGCATACTGGGTTGTAAGTTATTTTCAAACCTAGTATAATCCTTTCACCAAACATGGGAAGAGGGATCACTTTACTAGTGAATACAGAAGCATCTATATTTAGTTATCCTTTTGTTTTTGGATCTTCCAGCAGCCCATACAACTTACGGCTGTGTCTTTTTCTGTTGTAAGCAGTCTAGCTACAGGCATTGTATGTGATTCTTTAAGAGCCTTATGATTTTTTATTATTCCTTTGTGACAGCTTTCTGAGAGTTATGCAAATGGTATGCCAAGTGTAGTAGACTGAAATTTCTTCCATTTTATCTCTGTCCAAATAGAAGTTGCCTCATCTGCATATAACTGTTCCCTTTGCAACTCAGTTGTAGTAGAAAATTGGAAGTCGTTTGTATTTGCATTTCCTGGGGATACAGACAAGAGCAGATGCCAATAATGGATGTCATAATTTGCTGCCTTCTCTTTGCTGCCTATAAATCTTTGAATATTTTTCCTACAATAGCAAGTAAAGAGATTCAGCAAGCATAATGGGGAGAGAGGAGATGTAAATCTCAGCAGTGGTGGTGGATTCCAGCTATGAATATTTCAGAAACAAGACACTCCCTTTAAATGAAACACTAATGGTTTTTAAGAAGCTGCTAGGCCTGATGTGCTTTTGATTTCATTTAATATCCCATAGCTTCTGACTGCACAACACTAGATCCTGCTTGGTAGATTCTAAAGAAAGTCTTTTCTCATCTTCTAATTTCAAATACTGGCCTTATTGTGGTGTCAATTCTTGATTACCTACACACTACACCAGAGATACACAGGCACACACAATTTAGACTTTAATTTATATTTGGTTTTGAAAGGAAGACAGACACAAAAAGTCTCTCTCCTCCTCTTTCCCTATTTCTGTCCCTCAAACACACACACACACACACACACACACGCCTATAAATATTCCTGCTCACCCATACTCATCCCCAAATGCTGAGTGAGCCTTGAATCCTTCCTTCCCTGTGCCATTATTCTAGTAGGTTATGACTTAAGTGAGTGATGGTGATTATCTGAACATCAATATCAAAATAGAACATTTTTATTCCTCTTATAAGTCTTAAAATTTAGGAATTTCAAAATTGGGATGATATTGATCAAGTTTCATTTTTATTTTTTTTCATTCCTTATTTATTATAAATAACTAATTGGGTTAAATAAAAATTAACCAAACTGCTCTTTTTCCAACTCACTTTGATCATTTTTTTCTACCCATTTTACTAACAAACAAACACACAAAAATCTTGAACTTTTACATGCCACATTGTTTCAGAAGTTCTGGAGCCTATATAGCAAGACTATTTTGCTTGCACAATCTTTTTTTAATCTGTCAAAAATAAGGCTTTCTATGGGGTATCTATTATTCCAGTGAGATGTTTAAATACTTAATTGGTCCAAATGTTGTAAACTAACCCCAGTGTCCCTCATTAACTATATTTAGCTATTATTTACTGCCAGGAAGAATTGATAGGCTATTAGCTTAAAGAAAACAATCCAAAAAAAAAGGAGGAGAGGAGGAGGAGTAAAGAAATCAAAATTAATACCTAGTAGATGAGCTTCCACTGAGTTCAGAAGAAATTCAAAATCAGGTATATTCGATTCTGAATACAAATTCCCACCTAATTTGAACTCAATGAACTTGTCACTTGAATACTTTAGCTACCCTATTCTCAGTCTAATTACTTCTTTTCTCTTCTTATAAGCCAAGTATCATCTTCATGACAAAATTATCAACTGGTCCTATAGTACAACTGTTGATGCCCTGCTCAGATCCTTTTAGCAGGCCAGAGTACACAACTCTCAACTGTTAACAGAGTTGGCTGCTAACAACTCACAGACAGATACACTGTTTCCCTGAGGATTGCCCCTGATGTACAGGATTCCTCTTACCCAGAATGTCCAAGAAATTTTCTCTTCTTGGAGTTGATTCATCCAGAGGTACAGTAGTCACCATCTTACCTCAAGGTGCCATTTATGCTTTGGAGTTCACCAGGGGATCAGGCTGAGGCTGCACTTCTGTTACATCTTTGCAGGAGATGCTTTATCCCCTGCCCTGTCCTTCTTTCCTCACTAACTTAAGATTTCTCCTAAAACAACTCCCTTATCAAATAATTTGCATAAGAATTCCTATCTCTGGCTCTGCTTTTAAAAAACCTGATGTAAGTCCATTGGAACTGGAATGATCCTAGAAAGTGGTCTTTACAAGTGGGATTCTGGAATTAGATCATTCACCAGCCAGAAAGCAGTACTCCATTACTGGTGTCTGGTAGAGTTATCACTCATTCCTGACATGCTGTAGGAATGTTAATACTGAGACTTTCACCTGTAATGATTTTGTATGGGATGCAGGTAGACTTAGCTTATGTAATGTTCTTGATGCTTAGGAGTTTCAGGAACTATATCAGTTATGTAATTTGGTAGCTGTTGCTAAATGTCATTAGTGCCTTGGGAGAAAATGACAGGCTCAATCACCAATTTAAAGTAAACCATGCTTCTTCCTTGACCCCAAAGTGCAAACATTGTTGACAACCAGGTATAAGCTCACTTATCTATGAACTCAGCCTTTGAATTTCTACTACTCCTACAATTGTATTCTATGCCTGGTTGTTTATCAAATCTAGGTTAGACTACACCTTCATTTAATCTTAGGAAAAGAAGTTCAGAACACAACAACTGATCAATGATTTTAATGCATGTAATTCTCAACCAAATGTCATTTTCAAGTAGTTTTTAAGTATTCATCTTATTATTATCCCTACTCCTGAGGTGGTGATATTAAATCAATGAAATTGTGCTGGTCTCAGGGGCTTCTGCTCACTTTGTGACTAGGGAAATAGATGGTATACTCCTGCAGCATATAAAAACCCTCTAGAGTAAATTTTTTTAAAAATAATACCTTCTGTGGATAAAATCACACTACATTTTCCCCATGAAGAAATCTCATTAGATTTTCTTTTTCTTTATTTGGAAAATAATGGTTCTGCCTCTTCCAAAATAGACACAGCATTCATATCAAAATGAGCAATAGTCTTAACAAAGATTTGCAAATTTTTCTTAGTTTCCCTCTGGGTACTTTTATTAATACCTTTTTGGACAATCTCAGAGACTGATTACCATAGTTTACAATGTGGGGTATTTTTTATTCAGACATTCAGATTTGCTCTTCATTTTCTCAGTATATTCTGTGACCTATGTGTCTGACCTATGCAGGCTATATCAATGATCTTTGCACTGTAGCTTCTAGGTGAATTCATACATTAGGAAAATAATGGAGGGGTCCTGGAGGGTGGTGGGGTGTAAAATCAGGATATTTATCCCCAGATACTTCCCTGTTGATTTGCATTCACAGTGCACTCTTCTACCAAAAGCTACAGTCCTATCAGGTGACCTTCTCCTCTAACTTTCTCATGAATCTAGCAATTACTCTGCCTTTTGCCATCAAGCTGAAGGTGGTATTGACTCCAAATTGTCACTAGCCCTGTAGCTGTGCACCATCTTTTGTAGTTTTGCTAACCCTGCTTATACTTGGTAACCAGCTTCTTTATTAAACACCCATAGTGTCTTTATTTGAGTGTGTCATCTCTTTCCTGTTGTGACACTGACATATATGCTTAAGAGCAAAGGGTACAAGTTATTAGTATTCTCTGTACATGAAATTTTAAATGGATTGTTAGGAGTTTTATCTGTTCAGATGACCCAAATTTTATTTGTGTAAACACTGGTCCTGAGTTGATTGGGTGGGTGTAATGTTTCACTTTTACTAGTCTTGAGAAGTTTAAGTATATTCTGGTTTCTTGTTTCTACATTTATGGCCATTAGTACATATTTAATAATTGTGCCAATCACTGTACTCTTCCCCCATGTGGTGCTGAGAATTGAACCTGTGCCTTGCACATGCTAGGTGCACGCTCTACCTTTAAACGATATCACCAACCCTATTGTTGTGCCATTCAGATTGCTGTATTTTTGACTAATGGTTTTTATCTATTTGGCAAATTGAGAGAACTTTTAAAGTCTTCTGATTTTACTATAAATTTAACTACTAGTTGTGATTTTATTTAGGCATTTAAAAAATTTTAAGGATATCCTATAAGGATCATGAACTTAGAATTATTTTAATTTCCTTGTACATTATTGTTTTAACAATTAGAATAATATGTCATTATTTGATACTGATAAAATATATGCTTTTGTATTGATATATTTGTACAAACATTGATAATTATAATGATAAAATTATTACTTTATCATTGTTATTCTCTTAACCTCTGATTTTTTTTAACCTTAAACCCTATTTTATCTGATATTAGTACAGCTAAACCAATTTCTTATGGTTTTATTGGGATATTTAGTTCTATCATTTGAAGTTTAATCTTTATATATGCTTACTTTTCAGGTTTGTCTCTTGTACATAGTACACAAATAGCTTTTTTAAAAATTTCTATTGAATGTTTTCTCAGCTCTTTGAGGAGTGTAATTCATTATCTTCCCTTTTTTCATTATTGTTACTGAGAAATTAACCATGTGTCTAATTGTTGATGGTAGTCTGTCTCTTCTCTTAGCTTATTTTTTAAGTTATGTATTAACCTTTGCTACTCTAAAGACTACTTGAGTTTTATGGATTTTTTTTTATATGAGGATGGGAGTCTTTTATATCTTCTAGAGACTTCTCAGCCATTATCTTAATATATTCTCCACCATTCTTTCTGTTTTCCTCTGAAACTTCTTCGGGAATAAATGTAGGACTTTCTCATTTTGCTTCCATCTTTTTAACCTTTTTTTCCATCCTGTGGTCCCTCCATGTTTCTGTCAAGAATTTCTTCAATATTCACATTTTCATTCTGTTCACTAATTCACTCTTCAACCATATCTAATTGTTTTTACACCAACTAGATTTTTTATTTCTATTTTATTTTTCATTATTCTTCTTTCCAAATTTGTCTGGTTAAATTTTTTTCACTAGCAGTCATCTTTTATTATATTCAGTAAAAATTACAACAAGGAACAAAACAGTTAATTGGAGCCTGATAAAGAAAATGAACATCATTAATGCAAACACATAAAGGCCTTTTAAATTATTTTCAACAATGGTGGAATGTACTGTGTGATGCTTTTTAAAATGGCAATAAATTTTAAAAAATCTTTATACAACCTATATAGATCTAATTAATCTTTCTTTAATTCCTGTAATATATTATGTTATATGCACTTTTGATAGTATTGCTTTTCCATTTTAAAACTTTAATTCCTTCCTCTATTTATTTTAATCAGTTAATACATACTTTTAAAAAAACTGTTTCAAATGTATCATGTGAAACTCCTAGGGTCTACTTCTGATGTTTGCTCTTTCTGTGAGTGAAGATTTTTGGCATAGAATATATTTTTTTTCTATTCAGATCCCATATAAGTTAACAAGGTTGCTCTCATTTCACTTTGACAGGAGATTGATTTTTCCCCTGTGATCATAGCCATTTATGTATCAGGGCTTTATCAGAGTCTTTGTAAATTTAGGGGTTGCCTGTCCAAGTGAAGCTATTCCAAGGCCTTTTGTTCCATCATAATCATTAAATTTCCTTGAATAACAAAACTGACTAACATCCTCTCCCACCTCAAACTGCCAAAGTGGTCAGCATCAATTTGCTAATCTGTTTTTCAATTTTTTCCTTGCCTTTTAGCTCCCAAGGATTTCACATACTTTTTGGGAGTTTAGCTATGCATTTTAAAATATTGCTTGTTTTGTTTTTATCCCATACTTATAGGTGTTTGCAGTTGGAGGACTTTCTGGGTCTCTAATCTGTCATATTGCTAGACATAAAAATCTTACCATTTCATCATTTAGCATTAGAAATGTCTTGCTGCTATTTGTCCTTGTAACTCTCTCCCCAACCCTGACATTCCTTGCCTTCATATGTTCTCTCTGGTATGCTAAAGTAAAAAGAAGACAATTTTAAGTCTGAGACATTGACATAGGGAATGATATCCTTGTTTGAATTTCAAAGTTAAAGTGGATACTCCTAATGTACAATGCCAAGGACACTTCTAGCAAATATCTTTATACTTCATTACCTATCTTCCTTTCTTTCACATGACAATAGCTCAAGGGCATTCCTGCTTCAATTTCAAATCCAATGTATAATTTACAAATACATTCAAGGTAATGCAAAGTAGTAGAGGTAGTAGTGACTAGAGTAAAACAACCTGAGTTATAGTTTGCCTACCATAAATTATATGACCTTGAGTTAAATTATTATACTTCTTAGTTCCACAGTTAATTTTAATTTGTATGAAAACCACAAGCTGTATGTATAATCATGTAATTCTAGAGCTTGTTACATCTGAAAATTTCTTCTAACCAACAAAAGTATGGAATAATTGGAACTGGAAGGAAAGTATTCAAGCATTTAAAATAACAATTTTTAAAGTTGTTCATAAAAAATGAATTCAATTGTAATTCTCAGTGTTTGTGTGTTTTCTTTAACTCAAGAAAAAGAATAATTAGATATATTACATTAAAATTATTTAAAATAGGAAACTGGACATGTAGATTTCTATGTTACATGAAGGTCTGGAACTGACTAATCTGACCCAGAGCACAATTGGAGGAGTTAAATATAGTCACAAAGCATGTAATTAAAGAACTATGGTGTTTTATTCTTTGCACTACTTCAACATTGCAGTTATAGTCTGCTTATTCTGTCTTCTCCCACCTTTACACTTACCCTTACTCGCACAATCCAGTTAAACCCAGAAATGCTAAGCAGAAGCTACTAGAGAAGATTTCAGAATCCTGGCACTAGATGCTAAGAGCTACTTCCAGTGGCTCCAGTTCACACACACATATTTCCATGGCGAGAGCACTTGGGTTAGTAAGAATGGTGCGAAGGACATTCCTTGTTCTTTCTGCTGGTGGCCTTTTAGAAACTTCAGCATTTCAAAGGTGAGTCATTCTTTCCTTTTTGCCTACTCAAATTTAAATAGGTCCATTTTTGTGCAAGTGATTAATGAGATCATTTTATCTTTAATTTTCTTTAACAGCAGTAAAGTACCTCAAAGCCTGTGATATAATTTCCTCTAATAACCTGTTAACATTTTTTAGACTGGCTCTCTGGAGGCCTTCAGTTACTAGTAGGGAAATGTACCTCCTATAGACTTCCAGTAGATGGCAGGTACAGTACTTCAAACTTCGAGTAACAAGAAAAAATACAACAGCTCAATGCATAAAAATAGATTGTTAGTGTGTTTTAAATCTCAATGCAATGAAAAAGAGGGAGTAAAACTTTTGTTTATGGATCTAGTATCATATTACCATATAAGTGTCTTCTTATTTTGTCTTCTACTAAAAATACAAATGCAACAAATGAAAATATATCTTTATCAGGGAATGCCTGCAATTCCAGATTGCAAATTAAGCACTTAAATGTTGAATAATATAATCACCATGTTATAGATGTTAATTAAAGTGCTTAGTGAACAAAGATACATTTAACAATTTTTAAATATAAATTTTGGAGGATAAGAAACTATTGTTTTATGGCAATTATTGTCTAATAAGCTTCCATTTACATTTGTTCTTTTTTAAACAAATTCATAGATGGCAGAAGTACAAATATAGATAGATACATATGTAGCAAAACAGATTTTGCAATCCATTCCTTTGTTTCTTTGAATAATTAATCCCAAAGTGTTTTCTACAATTTACTATAGAAATAAATTTCTGTAGTACATTTGGAAACTAATTCCTCTATATACTCTATGGTAAAAAACAAAAAGGAATATATAGGCAGGCCTCTTGAAGATAAAAAAACAATAAATAAAAAACAAAGCATATGTTCATTCAGAACATATATCCTCTGAATAGCACAATAGAAGTTTATTCTGAGATGAAGGGCTGTAAAAGCTAAAAAAATATTTTATTATACATTTATATACATACTTTCATTGATATATGTCCAGGTGTGAGAAATCTAAAGTATGTGGGACTTTCAGAAAACTTTTTATTAACTCAGTAAAATACTTTCAGATGAGATTGGGTATGTTCAGGGTGGTATGGCCATAGACTAACTCAGCAAAATACTTTCAAAGATTTAAAAATAATTTTAACTTTAATATATATTTTGACTTCCTTATAAGTTTATCATATTGTAGCTATGCAGAAGTTATTTTGTGTGGCTTCTATGACTGAGTCAGTCAAAATTGTAGCTGTGTGACTTTGGGCTATTTACTTGGTTTTCCCAACCTCAATAGTATATATATTATGTACTTAGTTTACTGTCTGTCCTTCCCCTGAAATTGTGAGATAAGGTTTTTTTTCTTTTTTAATGGTTTTCTTGATTACTAAATCCTCAATATTTAGAATAATGTCTAATACTTAGTGGGAGTTCAGCAAATAAGTGTTGACTAAGCAAATAAGGCTAATTTGCAGGATAAATGAAAATAATTAATGGCAGTAACTCAGTAAATGTTTGATTGGTTCAGTTTCCCTTCACTTTCCTGTCTACTCTAATGTACTAGAAACTTTGGGATCATTTTTGACTTTTTTATTTTCTTCATTACCCCAGATTAGATCATCATTTTCAAATCTTGGCTCCTCAAAGCATGGTCCACAGATTAGCAGCATAGGTATTACCTGGTATATAGTTAGAAATTCAGAATTTCAGGCCTTAGCTTGGAACTGCTCAATAAGAATTTGCATTTTGAGCAGATTCCTAGGTGATTCATACATACAGTAAATTGACAAGTACTTATCTAACTTACTGTGTTTCTTCTACATGTTTCACATTGCTCTCATTACCAAAATAGATTAAATCTATATCTTCCAAACCTATCCACTTGCCTGTAAATCATACAGCATATCACAATTAGGTTCAACTTTTTAAACAAAGATTTGGTCTTAAACATTAAGATTTGGTCTTGGTATTATCCAAATACCTCTGCTTAAATATATACTTCTCCTTTTACTAGGTTAAAGAAAGTGTCAATAATTCCTCATTCTGGAATTCAGTCTCTTTAATATCTTATTTCACCCTCCCAACTTGATCCCATATCAATTCTTTGGTTGGATTTTTTGCAAATTCTACTGTCATTCTTGGTTAGTTTGTCTCTTAGCCTAAATCACATTTTACTTTTTATTTAACCAATTATGTCCCATTGTCCTATACATAGGACATCTATAAAAACTGAACATTTTATAGGTGCTTATATTTAGGACAATGAGATATAATGGGTTAACCAAATGCTACTCATCATTCAGTGTTAAACACAAAGGACATTCCTCCAATCTCCTCTCTCCCTGCTAGAGCTCACAAATTTCTCCAAATTCTGCTGCACATAATTACATCACAAAACACTCATTATGAAATATACTGCATTGTTTTGCAGAATTTTGTTATATGTGAAGGTCTTGTTTATCTAATAAGATTAGCTAGGATAAATACATTCTAATGTTTCATAGCACAGCAAGGTCACAATAGTTTATAGCAATTTATTGTATAGTTTATAAGAACTAGAAAAGAGGAGTTCACATATCCCAAATATAAAGAAATGATAAAAATTTAAGTAGATGGAAATGCTAATTAACCTGATTGGATCATTATACAATGAATGCTTTGAATTATCACAATGGATCCCATAAGCCTGTACAATTATTATGTGTCAAATAAAACAATTTAATTTTAAAATTAAAAAAGAATTAACACCAAAGATTATAAGTTGACCAAAAGCAGAAATTTTATCTACTTGGATGTTTTTGCATCTCTTATAAGTCATTGAGAAACTTAAGTAAATACTTAGGTTTCATTTTGAGCAAGTCTACTGTTTTGTAATTAGTTATACATAACAGTAACAATGCATTTTGACATATCATACATAAATGGAGTATAACTTCTCATTCTTCTTGTTGTACAATCATACCGGTCATGTAGTCATATATGCACATAGGGTAATAATAATTCTACTATTCTTCCTAACTTCATACCCCTTCGCCTCCTGCCCATCCCCTATGCCAAATCCAAAGTACCTCTGTTCTTCCCTAGCCTACCCCCTATGGTGAATTAGCATCCCCATATCAGAGAAATCTTTCAGCCTTTGTTTTTTTGGGATTGACTTGACTTATTTCGCTTAGCATGATATTCTCCAGCTTTATCCATTTATTGGCAAATGCCATAATTTCATTCATCTTTAAGGTTGAGTAATATTCCTTTGTGTATATATACCATATTTTCTTTATTCATTCATCTGTTGAAGGGTACCTAGCTTGGTTCCATAGCTTAGCTATTGTGAGTTGAGCTGCTATAAACATTGATGTGGCTACATCACTGTAGTATGCTGATTTCAAGTCCTTTGGGTATAAACTGAGGAGTGGGATAGCTGGGTCAAATGGTGGTTCCATTCCAAGTTTTCTGAGGAATCTCCATACTGCTTTCCATAGTGGTTGCACTAATTTACAGCCCCACCAGCAAGGTATGAGTGTACTTTTTCCCCCATCCTCGCCAACATTTATTGTTGTCTGTATTTTTGATAATTGCCATTCTGACTGGGGTGAGAT
The DNA here is from genome assembly GCA_025594165.1 of Tamias sibiricus. NCBI lineage: Eukaryota > Metazoa > Chordata > Mammalia > Rodentia > Sciuridae > Tamias > Tamias sibiricus. Next base: position 77,680,496 of record CM046659.1, read on the forward strand.
GAAATCTTAGAATAGTTTTGATTTGCTTTCCTGTAATTGCTAGAGATGTTGAACATTTTTTCATATATTTTTTACCATTTTTATTTCTTCTTCTTTATAGTGTCTGTTCAGTTCCTTAGCCCATTTATTGATTGGGTTGTTTTGATTATTATTTTTTGGTTGAATGAATATTTTTATAACTTTCTGGATTTTCAGTATTTTATGAAACAAAGCCATCCATCTTAAGCAGAAGGGGATGTTTCATGGATCAAACAATAAAAGTGCAGTAAAGCTCAAAAGGTAAAAGAATTAGAGCATGGAATCCCATCCAGAATGACTTCCGTACTTGGACATTTTACTCTTTGCCTGATCTGTTAATCTTCACACCTTGCTTTGTTTTTCTCTTTATTTCCTCATATTTGCTGTCCCTGCTTCTGTAGTTTACATGAAAGACCGACCATGCTCACCAGGGTCTTTGAGCTGCATATTTTAGGACTAGCGTCTCAAAGCAATTGAATCAGGTTTTCCTCACTCTTATTTCAAATTCTCAATTAGTCCAGCTTAGACCCATTGCATTAACCATTGACAGAAAGAGAAATGATCACTGCCAGGGTTCAATATTTTTGTAGTAACAGTTAATAGTGGGGAGGGGAGGCCATATGTTAGGAAATTATTTCCATATATGTACATTATAACCAGATAAAATGGAATCTTAAACCATATCTATTTAGGGAAGTAGAGCATAAAACTCCCCACCCCCAACCAAGGGCAAAAAGTATAATTTATCTCTTTTCTCAGATCTTCAGTTATAACTTTTGCTCTGTCACCTCATCAGTCAGACAGAAGTTTCACTCTGTATTTCATCATGGACATAGCCAAAGAGAGGAAAAAAACTGCATTTTAAAATACTTTCTGGGAATTAAAAAGTGTTAAGCTCCAGTTAAGAATCTATCATATATTACGGATAACCCTAAATAGATGCTTTTGTTACTTAAAAAATAAAGGTGGCAGAAATAATAGATAAAGATGATGCAGAGGATTTCTGTGCTGATTAGGACTTTGAACTAGGTAAACTCTGTTCTTGATGAGTCTCTCTTAACACTCACACACACACACACACACATCATACAGATAAATCATTGAATCCATGTGAAAAAGAAAAGAGATAAATCCTAAAATGTGGAGTTCTCATTACTTAAAAGATGTTATTTGAAACTATGGTCAAAATAAATTATAAAAAGCAAATTTAAAGAAACCAAACATAACATGCACAATGTTGTTTGTATCAATATTTGGACACCAAAACACCACCTACTATGTGCAACTAATAATTTTGATAATGTTACAGAATTCTAAGTAAAATTGCTGAGCTGGTTTTAGGTTATTGAACGTTTGAATAAGGTGCAATATTAATAAAAACCAGTGATATAGGAAAATTATAGCTGTGCCATTGTTATGGATGGTACAAATGAAGCAATTCATTTCTGTAAATTATTGATTTCATAAAAGTAACATATAGATAAAACTAGGGAAAAATCTAAACCCCAAAGTCACACCCCCCACACACCCAGTGATTTACTCCCTTCAGCTATACCCTGCCCACCTACAGTTACTGCCTAGTTAATCCTATCAGTGAATTAATCCAGTGATTAGATTAAGGTTCTCATAACCTGATCATTTCTCCTCTGAAAATTCTTGCATCGTCTCACACATGAGCTTTTGGGGGACACCTCATAGCTCAACCATAACAGTCTGCAATCAGGAAATAATCTGATGAGTTTTCAAACGATATGTTTGTTAAGCTCTTAATATGTGCCTAGAGCAGTGTTTGGGAAACAAAGGTAAATTGCACAATCCATATCCTTAAGAACCTTAAAGTTTAGTGGAAGAGACAGACACAATCAGGTAATTAAAATATAATGAAAAATATGCACAAGGCATCTTGGGAACACAATGAGAAAAATAATTAATATAGGCTTGGGAAGCAAGGGACTGAAAAGATACATTGAAAGTGATGCTTGAGTTAAATCTTTTCTCCTTTAAACTTTTACTATGAAAACGTCAAACATGTAATATATAAGTTTAAAAAACTTAGCAAAATTGAAAGCTTCTACCATTAACATATTACTATCCTTACCTTATCAAATCTATCCATCTATTCTTCTATCCATCAATTTATGTTTTTTGATGAGTTTCAAAGTAAATTTTATCATCATACTTTTCCTAAGTGTTTTAGTATGTGTATCATTAAATAGAGTTCAATATGTGTCCACTGTTTTTGCTTTTACATAAACTAACATAAAACATACTAACATTTGCTGAGTTTTGACAAACATATGCATAACTATGTAACTAAAACCTTATCAAAATATAGAATCTTACCAGCATTTTGGAAAGATCCCTCATGCCACTTCTGTGAGTCCTCATTCATATCCACTGACCCCAGAGGCAACCACTGATGATTTTATGATTTTCTTTATCAAAGACTAGTTTTGCCTGTTCTAGAAGTTGTACAAATGAAATCATACAACATGTTCGCTTTGGTGAGAGATAAGTTGTGTCTTAAAAAATGATAAAGGGCAGGCGAGGGAGGTCTGCAAAGGAGGAAGAGAGAAAGTTTGATCACGCAAGACTACTTAGGGCCATTGGTGGTTAGATGCACATACTGTAGCCTCTTTTTCTATGAAACTCTGACTTACAACCCTGGCTGCCAAGACACGAAGAATCAGCAGTTAGCACTCTTTTAACTTACTGTGATTTTTTAAAAATTTTCCCTCTCTGACCACAGGTACCTTTGCCACTAGAGCCTTGGTATGACAATTTGGAATCATTGCTTTAGTCTAACTCTCTTCAAGTGTGAGTTGACATAAGTATTGATAGTGTATCCCCAACCCACAGTCCCATAATCCTTTCAGCTCACCCACCTTCTAGTAAAAGTGTAATATGTCACAGCTCCTGGGTCCCAGCTCCAAGATTCCCAAAACCCCCTTATAATCTTTATGTGTGAAAATGCACCCAAATACTTCTTGCCTTTAAGCACTGCTAGCAAAATATCATAAAATCTCAGATGATGAGAGTGTTACCACATGAGAAAATTCCTTAATCAGCTAAAAGAGCTTAGCATTCAAGCTATCCAAAGCAATTAATCAGGCATTTTATCCTTTGAAAATGCAAGCAGTAGAGTCTAAACACTACTTCCAAGAACTACGTAAGAATTAAATATACTCCCAAATTTGAAAAATCTTACTATAATACAAATGTAGAATAATATTCTAAATAAAACAATTTATATTTCAATGTATGGATTTTAAAGGCACATAATGGGCCCCAAAATAGATGTAGTTGTTTGGACATTGAAATAATCACCTTCATCTGTGTACATTCTTATTACTGGCAAATGCATTGTAACCTAGCCTAGTCAAGGTTTAGCTAACCATCACAATGCTCAACAGTCTTCATGAGTATGAACATGATATCCAGGTAATTTGGGGGTATTTCACTTTTTTCAGTCAGCAAACTGTTCTAGGCCTCCAACCTGGCAGTAAGATTCCCTTAACCCTCTGACAAGTCATCTTTTACAATACAACCCAGCAGCCATGATTACCCCAGACAGACTCACACTATCGTGTGAAGAGGAAAATGCTCAAATCTGCAGGAACCACTGCAAATATAACAACCATCAAAGAAATCAAGATGTATTTCTGCAGTTACCAGCTGTATGATATTGGATAATCCAGTGCATTTCTTTGGGCCTATGGTTTCCTACTTTTAAAATGAAGACTAAAGTAGTTCTACCAATGGAAGATGTAAATTTAAAATCTAACAAAATAATTATTTTTTTAAGATGCATAAAAACAAAATTTATTTTTAATGTAATTTTAATATCCTTATATAATATAGGCCCTCTGGACACATAACTTCACATATTTTTATGGTACTGGGTTCATTGGAGATTTAATGTGAATTGATCATAAGAGTTTTCCCAGAGTCTCTGTAATTATAAGTTAAAGTGTTTTTAAATAAGTTTTTATGTAATCAATTAATTCAATAATATATTACTTGGTTCCTGATTATGTGCTTCATATAGTTTCTACAGAATTTAGTTCATATAGAGAAGGCCACCAGGAAGTGAAAAAGAAGTGAATACTTAAATTGAAAACATATTCAAACTTTCAAGAAACCGACACATAAGGTGAAAGTACTTTGGCTCCCCTCCCCACTCCCACTCCATGATCACGGCTATTCCACATTCGGGATCTTCTTGACCAGGTTCTGCTTGCCCATACAGCAGCTTTGTGGGAATGAAGGAAAAAACATTTCCTCAAGGAAAGAACATTTATGTCAGTATATTTTTTCACTTATCATAGTTGCAAATTAGGGGTAGGGTCATGGGTGATAGTACCTGGCAACCTTCATTTAGAACCACAACTCCAAGGAACTCATCTTGTTTACACATATCACTGCATTTTTGGAACTCAAATTAAACATTACCATCTTGTTTCAGGATCCTGAGACCATTACTACTTAGTAAGTTGGTTGCAGTTATTGTGTAAATAGTGGAAATCATCAAGTGGAGCTTGTTCAGATGAAATTTATTAAGTTACTAAATGAAAGTGAATCAGAATAGGTGTACATGAAGTATAAGATCTCTGAAGATTATATATAGACAAAGCCTCACACAGTGAATTTCATATCCTCATGTACCCAAATAAAGTCATTGAAGAGTTTCCTCAGCTGATACATGTTACATCCTACCCCAAACTCCCCCTGCCTTTTTAAATACAAACTGAATTGTTGCCCCAACTAGATTTTGCTATAACAAATAGAATTTTATTATTACTAAACAAATATTAGGTATCAAATAGGATTACATGTGATTCATGTCTTTGGTGCAAATGCTCACAGATTACACTGAGAACTCAGGAAATGTTCCTGTAGAATAAATATTGGATGATATTAACTGCAAAATGAAACATCAGAATTATTGAGAATGAACTATCATGCAAAAATTTTTATATGTAAAGATGTGCCCCAACCTATATATACACCAAAAAAGCAGTTCCTCTTAGATTGCCTTAGATGTTGTTAGGTTAATAAGATATTTACTGAAAATGGATGAAGTTGGAGAATATAATGCTAACTGAAATTAGTCAATCTCAAAAATCCAAATACCGAATGTTTTCTCTGATATAAGGAGGCTAGTTCACAGTGTTGTTGGATGAGGGTACATAGGATTAGAGGAACACTAGAATGGTCAAAGGAAAGGGAGGGGAAGGGAGGGAGCAAGGGGGAAGGAAGGGGGGGGAAAGGAAAAAAAATTGGTGGTTGAATGAGATGGATATCATTATCCTAAATGCATGATTGAAGATCTGAATGGTACTTATATACTTTGTATACAAGCAGTTGTATGTAAAAAGATGCTATACTTGTGCATTATGAATAAGTAAATAAATAATTAAATAAACAAAAATTTTAAAAAAGATATTTACTGAATTCACATTACCTTTGTAAGTCAAAATGGAACAATCATGACCAACTGTATTGGAACAAAACCAATTCATTTATTTGCTATAATAAAAGCTTGAAAATTGCCATAAATATACAAATTTGCTCACCTCTGGATTCAACACAATCATAAAGAAAACATAAAATTGAAAAATAAGACAGATGTCTGTGCTAGCTTTTCATTGCTATCATCAAAGTACCTAAGAACATCTTAGAGGAGGAAAATTTTATTTTGATTCACATTTTCAGAGGATTCAGTCCATGGTATGCCATCTCCATTGCTCTGGGCCTGAGTGGAGCAGAATATCATGGTGAAAGACCATGGTAGAGGAAAGCTGCTCAGCTCATGGCAACCAGGAAACAGAGAAAGAAGAAAAGGAAGGGAACTGAGACAAGATCAAACCTTCCAGGCTATGTCCTCAGTGACCTATTTCTTCCACCTGAGTCCCATCTCCCAGTAATTCATTCAGGCATTAATGGATGAATCCACTGATGAGATTAGAGCCCTCATAATTGAATCAATTCCCAAATGCTCATGAGCTTTTGGGGGACATTCCATATCCAAACCATAACTATGTGAGTTAAAATCCATTTTATGTGTTGCTGTTGTGTTTTGGACAATCTGAGTAAATGCATGCTGCAGGCATGTCCCTGACACATGACATTTTATATCTCAGAAATTTTCATATCTAATTTGCTTTGATTAGAATGCCATGACAGCTTTTACATTCTGACAAACTTCTGTCATGTTGATTGAACTCAGGACATCCTGAATCAGTGAATTATGTCCATTATACAATTGAAAATTAGCTTTTCAATTGTATAATGTACACACAGAAAAATGCACATAATTTTCATATCAAATCATAGTATTGAGCCTCATGAATTATCACAAATTGAATACAACCCAGTTAAGAATTCCAGAGCTTCCCCTGAGATGAGGCAGAACATCATGGTGGAAAAGCATGGTAGAGGAAGGCTTCTCAGAGAGGGTGGGAGGGGGAGAAAGGTGCTGGAGAGAAGATAAACTTCCAGTCACCAACTGGAATCGCCAACCAAAAAGGACCTCCATTAACTCAACATATTGTTATCCCCATGTGTGCATTTGTTTGGTTAAAGTAGAACAGCAAATCTCAATTTTTGCAACTTCTGGAAAAGTCAAGAGAACTAAAACAGTTTAATTTTAATCAGATACAAACAGTTATCTCTACAGAAGTGAAGAGTTGATTATTATGCAAATAGTCACAGTTAGTGGTCACCATGTCATCACAGAAGACTAAGCTAGTCAGTTACTTTGGAGATTTCCAAAGACTACTGAAGATGAATGTTTCTTATTCCACCCTGTCTTAGTTTCAGAAAAGTATGAAATGTATTAGAGACTAATGATTGTTGTTCTTAAATGGAAACTCTATTAAATACAAAATGATCAAAGAGTTTTGCCAAGATGAAAATTATTTTTTTCAAATTCTGTATAAATGCTATATAAATATGTTAACATTTGTTTAAAAAAAAAAAAAAAAAGAGGAACTCTAATAACAACTCCTCCCTTATTCCCAAATCCTCTATCCACACTTCTTCAGAATTTAGTTTTGTCCATCTTTGAGATTATTCTATTTGATTTATTTTGATCAATATTATGTTTGTGAGATTCATGAATGCTTTTTCATTTATCATAATTTATACATTCTACTGTTTATGGGCATTTAGGTTGTTTCCAGTTTGGGATTATTAAGAAAAAAGAATGATTATATTTTGGAACACATTTCTCTAGGATATATATCTAGGAGTGCAATTGCTGGGTGTTTTAATCTTTTTTTTTTTTTTTTTTTTTTTTTTTTGCAGCTGGGACTTAAGGACCCAACCAGAACAATTGTAGAGGAGGAAAAGTTTACTTGAGGGCTCATGGTTTCAGAGGTCTTAGTCCATAGAAGGCCAGCTCCATTCCTCAGGGTTCAAGGCTGAACATCAGGGAGGAAGAGTATGGCAAAAGGAGGCAGCCCACACAGTGATCAGAAAGCAGAGAGAGAGAGAGAGTCTCCACTCTCCAGATACAAAACATATACCCCATAGCCATGCCCCCAATGAACCACTTTTTCCAGCCACACCCTACCTGCCTCCAGTTACCACTCAGTTAATCCCATCAGGGATTATCTCACTGATTAGGTTAAGGCTATAACCCCATAATGTCTCCTCCAGACCTTCTTGCATTGTCTCACATGTGACCTTTTGGGGAACACCACATCTAAACCATAACCCTGGCTTTAGTAGATAATGCCAAGAAGTTTCCCAAAGTGGTTACACCAATTTAATATCCCATCCAAACTGTAATGAGAATCTCCCCTTGATTAACATCATTACAGACACTTGACATTTTAAGTCACTTTTGGTTTTAGTCATTCTAGTGGTATGTAGTATTTTTCATTGTGCTTTTTTGAAATTTTATTTTGAGATGATTATAGATTTGCATGCAGTTTTAAGAACTAATACAGTGTGCCCTTTGTCAATTTTCCTCCAATGGTAACATCTTCCAAAATTATAATACAATATCACAGAGTATTGACATTGATATAGTCAATAGAAAGAACATGTCCATCATTATAAGGATCCTTCAGGTAGCCCTTTTATAACCCCATCTTCTTTTTTCTTATCCCAATCCCCAAAACCCATAAAATCCAAAATCAATTCTCTACTTCTATTCTTTAGTCATTTCAAGGAAGTTATATGAATGGAATCACACAATCTTTTGGGTTTTGGATTTTTTGTTTGTTTGGTTGGTTTTTGTACCAGGAAATGCACTCAGGGGTACTTGACCACTTAGCCACATCATCAACCTTATTTTGTATTTTTTATTTAGAGACAGGATCTTACTGAGTTGCTTAGCATCTTGCTTTTGCTGAGGCTGGTTTTGAACGTGAGATCCTCCTGCCTCAGCCTCTGGAGCTGCTGGGATTTTAAATGTGCACCACCACGGGCATCTGGGTTTGGCTTTTTTTATAGTTCTTTGGAGATTCATTCAGGTTGTTGCATGAATCAACAGTTTGGTCTTTTTAAAATTAATGAGTGATATTTCAGGGTACAAATGTAATACAACTTACATATTAACCATTTAATCTGTTAAAGGATATCTGTTTTGTTTCTCATTTTTTACTATTCCAAAGAAAGGTGCTGTAAACACTCATGTACAAATTTTTATGTGAAGATAGTTTTTCATTTCTCAGGGACAAATGTCCAGGGATTGCAACAATTTGGTCATATGATAGTTGCATGTTTAGTTTTTGTTTGTTTGTTTGTTTTTGTTTTGTTTAACAACTGCCAATTTGTTTTCTAGAATGCTTATACTATTTTACATTTTCAAGAACAATGTGTGAGCAATCCAATTTCTCCAATCCTTTGTCAACATTTCTATCACTGTTTTGTTATTTTAGTCATCTGATCTGATCACTGTGAATTGACATCTTATTGTGGTATTTTACATTTTTTTTTCTTTTCAAATATATATGTATATATTTTGTTGTCAATGGACCTTTATTTTTACTTATTTATATGTGGTGCTGAGAATCGAACCCAGCGCCTAACACTTGCTAGGCAAGCGCTCTGCCACTGACCCACAACTCAGCCCCTCATTGTGGTTTTAATCTGGACATTATCAATGGTTAATGATGGTGAATATCTTTTTATGTGCTTATTTGTCATATGTACATTGTCTTCAGTAAAATGTGTTTCCCTTCAAATCTTTTACTCATTTTCTAATGAGATTACTTGGGTTTTATTTTCATTAATTGAGTTTTAGAGTTTCTAGATGCTAGTCCTTTGTTGGATATGCAGATTGCAAATATTTTACACAGTCTGTTGCTTGTCTTTTTATACTTAACAGGATCTTATGCAGAGAAAAAGGTTTTAATTTTGAATTGTTATTTATTACAGATTGTACATTTGATATCAAGTCTAAGAATTATTTGCCTAGACTTTTGAAAAAAATCTTTGTGGTTTTGTTTTGTTTTATTTTGTATGAGATTATGGTGTATACTTTACATTTAAACCCATGCTCAATTATGAATTCATTTTTACATAAGGTATGAGATTTATGTCAAGGGCCTTTTTTATTTTAATTTATGGAAATCCAGTTGCTCTAGCACTGCTTGTTAAAAGGGTACCTTTTACCCCATTGATTTACCTTTGCATTTTTGTCAAAAATTATTTAAGCAAATTGGTATTTCTGTATTACCCATTCTGTTCCATTGATCTATTTGTTTGTCTCTCCTCGTAGTACACAGTCTTAATTATTTTAGCTACCTAATAAATCTTGAAATTGGTTAAACTGATTCTTTCCACTGCCTAGCATGTACAAGGCCCTGAATTTCATCCCATGTACTGCAAACAAAACAAAACAAAAAAACGTTTTTATAATTGTTTTAACTACTCAAGTTCCTTTGTGTGTTTTTAATTTGCATATTAAAATAATTTTGTTCATATTTACAAAAATATTGCTAATGTTTTTATGACAATGGTGTTACACAAGCATATGAAATTGGAGAAAATATCTTTTCAATGTTAGGTTTCTTAATTCATGAAAATGGCACATTTCTCCATTTATTTGATTTTCTTAGATTTCATTTATGTTATATATATATATTTCAGTATACAAATTTTATACATCTTTTTTAAACATTTTTTTCTTGCAGTTCTGTCTACCCAGGGCCCTGTACATGTTGGGCAATGCTCTACCAGTGAGCTACATCCCCAGTCAAATAGTATTATATTTTAAAATTTGTGTCCATGTATTCATTGCTGGTATAGAGAAAGACAATTGATTATTCTGTTTATTTTATAATCTGTGGCCTTAATGAACTTATTAGTTCTAGTAACTTTTTTATAGATTCCTTAGGATTTATATAATCTGTATAAGAAATCGTTTTGCATCTTCCTTTCTGATTCATATCCATTTTATTTCCTTTTCTTAACTTATTGCATAGGTTAAAATTTCCAGTACTATTTTGAATAAGAGTCATGAAAGCGGACATCTTGGCCTTGTTCCCAGCCTTAGAGAAAAGTTGTACAGTCTTTCACTCTTTTGCTCTTAAGTATAATAATATGTGCAAGATTTTTTTTAAATGTCTTTATTTTATTTATTTATTTATTTTTTATGTGGTGCTGAGGATTGAACCCAGTGCCTCACATGTGATAGGCAAGTGCACTACCACTGAGCCACAACCTCAGCCCCTGTGCCAGATTTTTAATATGTTGTTTATTAAAGTGAGGAATTACTTAGACCAGTGTTTAGGAAACAAAGGTAAATTTTATACACATAAATTTGATACCTTAAATGAATGGACTACATCTTTGAAAAAAAAAACGATCACAACTCACCTAAAATGAAATAGATAATTTAACTATTAGTGAAATTGAATTTGTCATTTTAAAACTATTGACAAAGAAATCTGCACATATGATTTCTCTGAAGAATTCTTCTAATCTCCTGAATTACATAGCACCAGGATTGGGGATGTAGCTCATTTGGTAGAGTGCTTGCCTAGCATGCACAAGGTGCTGGGTTTCATCCCATGTACTGCAAACAAAACAAAACAAAACAAAATCAGCACCATTTCTGTACTTGTATACAATCTCTCCCAGAAAGAAGGAAATTAGTTGTGATGATTGATTTTTATGTGTCAACTGGATTAAGGTGATTGATTTTTATGTGTCAGCTGGATTAAGGGATGCTCAGATCTCCAGTAAAACACTATTTCTGGGTGTGTCAATGAGGGTGTTTCCAGAAGAGATTTACGTTTGAGTCATTAGACCCAGTAAAGAGGTCTGCTCTCAGTAATGTGGATGGCATCTTCCAATTCTTTGAGGGCCAGAATAGAACAAAAGAGTAGAGGAAGGGCAAATTTTCTTTCTGTCCTTGAGCTGGGATATCCATTTTCTCCTGCTTTTGGATATTTGAACTCCTGGTTCTTGAACACCAGGTTCTTTGGGATAAGAGTTGGGACAGGCTAAATATAATGGCATTTATAATTGAGGTTTCCACATACTGAGGGTACATGTTATCTTTACACAGGTTAGTTATGGTTATTGAGATTGGAAGAATTAGAGTAATAAATGCTATTAAAATAATAGAAGAAAAGAAATTATTTACTTTTATTTGGAGTTACACCAATGTTTTGGTTCCTAAAACCAAGAGAAAACATCTATCCATTATAAGTTGAGAAAGCCATATTGTCAAGTATGGAGGCATGGAATAACAGTTCTTGCATACTTTCTTGGTAGATAAGAAGTTTTAATTTGCTGTTATTCGGTTCACAATCTAATGCTCAAACCTGCATCTTGTGGGACTTCTTGGCTTCTATAATTGTATGAGGCCAAATCTCTATGAGGAAGACAAAGTCACGTGGAGTCATATGGGAGAACTGCCCATTGCTCCTCAAACCAAATCCTTGCCTCACCTCCTGGTCCATTATGAGAGGCCTACCAAAGCTTTGTCTCAAACTAAGAGTGTTCTACCTACTGAGCTTCCTAAGAGAAAAGTGTAGTATCCCACAGACAAAGGAGTTTAGCCACCTCTGCTATAGCCCTCAAAATATCCTTTTCAGGACAGAGACATATATCCCACACTCTTGAACTAGGAGTGAAAGGTAATATCTAAATGAAGACTAAAATGTTTTTGCAGAAAAGCAAGGACTTTCTATGAGAATGTGTCAGGACAATTTTTTCCTGATATTAATTTATACTTCCTGCCCTAACGTTTCCTCTTTCCCATTCCCCTAATGAAGGCAGAGAAAAAATAGTCTTTATATTCTCAAAGAAGGGAGGTAAGATGATTCAGGTAGTAGATTAAATATCTAGGACAGAAATATGAGGGAAAAATATCTGGAGACTAGAAAAACTTCTCTTGGATAGGACACATGAGAGAAGAAAATCAGTACTTTTGAATGATTTTCTGAGACTAGGACTGAGACAGAGAGGACCTTGAACAACTTCCTGTAGGAAGTCCCAGGTTCCAAGGGAGGCACAGAAGCTGAAGTTGTTCCCTGGAAGGGCTTGCTGACTGGATTATTGATCATGTATCTCTCTCCTCTGCCTTTTTACCACATCATATCTATGGGACATTACCCAGCCCTGGAGAGGATTGATGAGATGGACACTAGAATTTCCAAACACAGCCCAGTATGATAGACTTTGGAGAGAAAAATAAGTCTAACTACTTGGGCTTCTGGATTTATGATCTCAGGTACCACTATGGTTTGGATTTTAAAGGTCCCCCAAAAGCCCATATACTAAAGTCTTGGTTGCTGACCTATGGCACTACTGGGAGGTAGTGGAATTTTTGAGATTTGGGGCCTAGTTGGAGGAAGTCAGCCATTAGGGTTGTGTTCTTGAAAGGAATATTGAGACCTAGTCCCTTTCCTCTCCAGCTCTCTTTGCCTCATTACCACCATGAGATTAGCTCTTTCCTCTGCCAAATGCTCCCTTCCACGATGTGTTACCTCACCACAGGCCCAAAGCAACAAGGCCCCGGTATCATGGACTGAACCCTCTGAAACTATGAGTGAAAATAAACCTTCCCTCTTTTTAAGTTGATTATCTTGGTTATTTTAAAACAGTGATGGAAGGCTGACCAACATTGATGTACAACCAGTATATTTTATTCTTCTATACCTAATATGGCTAGTAAATGTTTCCCTATGTTTTTAGGGTGAAAATGAAGATTCTCAAGTAAACAGTTCTGTGGAACATTGTTCAAACTATTAACAGTAATTATTTCTATTTTTAACGAATTAAAGGTTTTTTAGGTGATCAGTGCTGGAATTATCCTGGGGTCCATAGGAGAAAACAAAGGCACTGAAATCCAGTGCTTTAAGTTCAAATAAAGCCAGCTACTGTAACCAGCTACCTGTCTTGCAGAGGACTGTCACAGCATAGTCCGTATGCTTCGGAGAAATAACAACGTGATATTGCCAGCGATCAGTCAACAAAAAGACATAGCTGAGTCTCACGTGGGCCACCAAGGGAGTGAGTTCCTCTACAGAGCTACCACCCCTTTTACATCAAGATGATGAGAATAAGTTAGGTCAGAAGTTGTAGCTACTTGCCAAGGCAATGTGTTAAGCAAACTTTGATATTTCCCTTTTTTTTGTTTTTGTTTTTGTTTTTGTTTTATCAGCATAGGAAAGAATATGTTAACAAGGAAGGAAAGTAGAAAGTATGGGAAGACAGACTATGTCTGCTATAGTTTGGATAAGTGTCCCCAAGGTCTGTGTATTAAAGGCTTAGTCCCTAAGGTGGTACTTTTGGGAAACAGTGAACCTTTAGGAGGTGAGGCCTTATGGCAAGTCTTTAGTTCATTAGAGACATGCCCTCAAAGGGGATTGAGGGACTTTTGTCTCTTCCTTTTCTCTTCTTCCAAATGAGCAAGAGCACTTTTGCTCTATCATATGCTTCCACCATGATGTGCTGCCTCATCAGAAGCCTAAAGCCATGGGCTGACTGATCTTGGACTAGAACCTCCAAAATCTTAAGCTAAAATAAAACTTTTCTCCTTATGAGTTTATTATCTCAGGTATTGTGTTATAGTAATATGAAGCTTACTAATGCAATGTGTATATATGTATGTGTGTGTGTGTATATATACAAACACACACACACACACACACACACACACACACACATATATATATATATATATATTTCATGGTTAAAGACATTTGTGAGACATCATATTAAAACATGGAAGTGTCTTTACTGTACTGCTTCTGGGAACATTTAATAGTATGAAATCCTTAGAAAATGAATATTATACACAATGTATCCCAACTTCTTTTTTTGAAAAAGAGCACAGGATAAAGGTTTAGTGTACTGCTGAAAACCTTTTGAGAAATGTTAGTCTACTTGTCTGTACACAATAGCAAAGGTGGGGGTGTTCAGAATATAAGAGAAATATCCAAGTTCATTCCAACCCAGTGATTAAATAACACCCATATTTCTTAGAAAATATAATTAGGCAAGGACTCTTCTCTTTACAGCTGAAATTGTGTAAATATCAAAAGGTCGAAAATCCTTTCATCTGTGTATAGGCTACAAATGTTTCGAGGCTTCAGCAAGTTATCAAGTGTTTAAATGACCCTATTTTCCAGAACAAAACATTCTGGAGAAAATATTTCTTTCTGAGCCTTTGGCTGCTGTAGAACAAGATAAACAGGTTTTATGGAAGGAGAAAAAAAGTAACTTTCATCTTAAGAAGTAAACATTCAAATAAATAAGTATATTTATCATCAGAAATGTCTAATTGTTTTCTGAATGTTAATTTTACAACTAAATTCATTTTTAAAATTTACTTCTCATTTGCTTTTCCACCATCTCCCTGAAACAGTCATTTTAAAACATTAGGTGAGTCTGCCTGGCCTCCAGGGCCCAGAGCAGCAGCTCCCTGCTGCTGCACGCAGGACCCGACCTGAGGAAAAGCCCCCTCCACTTCTGGGGGAAGTGCGACCTGCCCAGCTGCGACCAGAACAAGAGGTAGGCACCCAATGAGCAACTCTTCCGCTGTGCCATTCTGCAACTGGCCAAAGGTGCAGCCTTGACTCCACTAACAGGATCTCTGACTGGACTTGAACCAGGTCAATTGGCTTAAACTGGAAGGGGGAAAAAAAAAGAAGGGCTTCCCAAGGTCCGTTTTGTTTGAGACTTGTTCCTGGGTTCAACTTTTGTTTGTTTGTTTGTTCGTTTTGTTGTTTTTTTGGGTTTTTTGTTTGTTTTTGCTTTGTTTTTGTTTTGATTGACAGTGTATTTGTTTATTTGCTTCAGCTCCTCTTTTCTTTCTTTCTTTTCTTTTTTCTCACTTCTGTATTTATTCTTCTTCCTTCATCTTCCCTATTTACACCCTGCCATTGCATACTCAACAGAGGCAAAAACAAGTTACACACAGAAATTGGGATTTCTAAAACAGGTACACTTGAAATATATAGCAAAGTGGTGTAATATATAGTTTATTCTCTATTTTCTTGACTCACGCTCTCTCTCCTCTCTCTTACACTAATTTCTACTCCTTTTTCATTTTTTTCCCATCTTTCTTTATTTATTCTCTCAACCGCTGCATAAGTTAGGTTTATATATAAATCAGTCTTTCCACCTAATCATTCACTCCATTCTCTTTCCTCTCTTGTCTGCTGATACTGAACCACTTCCATAGAACTCTCTTTTCATACTTGCTAAGAAAGAACAAGTCAATACACTCACTTCCTTCTTCCTAAACATATCAACTCTGTGTCCAATACTTGAAACTATAAAACCCTATCAGAAGCGTACAGAGTAAATTGGAAACAATATCTGGGTTAACTAAATCTGTACATTGTGATCAAACTGGGATTCTCTGAATAGAAAGTGTTTGATTTTAAAGTGTAAAGGAAAGATAAGGGGATCTGATAGCATTGTATTACATGAGCAACATAAGGCTTTAAGGTAAAATCAAAATAGTCAAGGTCCCACAGTGAAGGAAGATAAGACACACAAGCAATATGAAGAAACAAGGGAAGAAAGTAACACAAACAAATCAATGTACCTCCTCAGTAGATTCCAATGCAAGCACAGTTGGTGAAATACCAGAGATGGAACTTAGAAATTTACATATTTGGAATTTAGAATTTACATATTCCAAGTGTTTGTGGAACTTAAGAATGAACTAAAAAATGAGATGAGGGAGCAAATACAGGAGGTGAAAGATCATTTTGACAAAGAACTCCATAAACAAATACAGGAAGTAAAAGATTACTTCAATAGGGAGATAGAGGCTCTAAAGAGAAACCAAACAGAAATTCCAGAAATGAAAGAAGCAATAAACCAAAATAAAAGCTCAATTGAAAGTATCACCAACAGAGTAGATCACTTGGAAGAAAGAACCTCAGACAACGAAGACAAAATATATATCCTAGAGAAAAATCTAGATTACACAGCAAAAATGGTAAGAAACCAAGAACAGAACATTCAAGAATTATGGGACAACATAAAAAGACCAAAATTAAGAGTGATTGGGGTAGAGGAGGGGACAGAGTTTCAAGCCAAAGGAATGAGTAATTTATTTAATGAAATAATTACAAAAAATTTTCCAAACTTGAGGAATGAATGGAAAAACCAAGTTCAAGAGGCTTACCGAACACCAAACATACAAAA
The DNA here is from genome assembly GCA_025594165.1 of Tamias sibiricus. Taxonomy (NCBI): domain Eukaryota; kingdom Metazoa; phylum Chordata; class Mammalia; order Rodentia; family Sciuridae; genus Tamias; species Tamias sibiricus. The sequence continues at coordinate 77,697,146 of CM046659.1, forward strand.
TCAAAACAGATCCACACCAAGACACATTGTAATGAAAATGCCTAATATACTGAGCAAGGAGAGAATATTAAAAGCCACAAGAAAATGGAAGCAGATTACATATAGGGGGAAACCAATCAGACTATGTTCAGACTTGTCAACCCAGACCTTAAAAGCAAGAAGATCCTAGAATAGCATATTTCAAGCTCTGAAAGAAAAGGGATGTCAACCAAGAATCTTATATCCAGCAAAATTGAGCTTTAGATTCGAAGATGAAATAAAAACCTTCCACGACAAGCAAAAGTTAAGAGATTTCGCAACTCGAAAGCCAGCATTTCTGAACATCCTGGGCAACATTTTTCATGAAGAAGAAGAGAAAAATAACAATAAAAATCAACAAAGGGAGATATTAAACTAAGGGAAATACCAACCAGAAGAGAAACCAAATCAAGCTAAAGACCATAATACAAATAAAAATGGATGGGAATAAAAATCACATCTCAATAATAACCATGAATGTTAATGGCCTAAACTCCACATTCAAAAGACACAGATTATCTGAATAAATTAAAAGAAATGACCCAACAATTTGCTGTCTCCAAGAAACACACCTCATAGAAAAAGACATCAATAGACTGAAGGTGAAAGGCTGAGAAAAGTCTTATCACCCACATGGCCAGGAGAAGAAAGCAGGGGTTTCCATTCTCATTTCAAATAAGGTGGACTTCAAGCAAAAGCTAATCAAAAGGGACAAAGGTGGATATTTCTTACTACTTAAGGGAACCATTCATCAACAGGATATAACAATCATAAATCTATATGCCCCAAATAATGGAGTACCTACATTCATCAAACAAACTCTTCTCAAGTTCAAAAGTAAAATAGACCACAACACAGTTATTCTAGGGGACTTCAACACACCTCTCTCACCAATGGATAGATCATCCAAACAAAAGCTAAACAAAGAAACTTTAGGCCTCCTTAAAAACAATAACTTAGACCTAACAGACATATATAGAATATTTCATCCCTCAGTAAACAAATACACTTTTTTTCTCAGCAGCACATGGCTCCTTCTCCAAAATAGACCATATATTATGTCACAAGGCAACTCTCAGCAAATATAAAAAAATAGAGATACTACCCTGCATTCTATCAGACCATCAAGGGATGAAATTGGAAATCAATGACAAAACAAGGAATAAGAAAAACTATTCCAACAACTAGAAGCTAAACAACATGCTACTGAATGAACAAGGGGTTGAAGAAGACATCAAAGAGGAGATTAAAAAATTCCTAGAGGTAAATGAGAACACAGATACATCGTATAGAAATCTCTGGACACTATGAAGGCAGTAGTAAGAGGAAAATTCATTGCACTGAGTTCATTCCTTAAAAGGAAAAAAAAAAAAAAAAACAACAACAACAAATAAATGACTTAACATCACACTTCAAAGCACTAGAAAAAGAAGAACAGATCAACACCAAGAATAGTAGAAGACAGGAAATAATTAAAATCAGAGCAGAAATTAATGAAATTGAGACTAAGAAAACAATTCAAAGAATTGACAAGACTAAAAGTCAGTTCTTTGAAAAAATAAACAAAATTGACAGACCCTTAGCGATGCTAATGAAAAGAAGTAGAGAAAAAACTCAAATTACTAACATTTGTGATGAAAAAGGGAATATCACAACAAACACCTCAGATATACAGAAGATAATTAGAAATTACTTTGAAAACTTGTACTCTAATAAAATAGAAAATACTGAACGCATTGCCAGATTTCTAGAGTCATATGATTTGCCTAAACTGTATCTGGAGGCTATACACAATTTAAACAGATCTATTACAAGCGAAGAAATAGAAGATGTCATCAAAAAGATACCAACAAGGAAAAGTCCAGGACCTGATGTGTTTACAGCCGAGTTCTACAAGACTTTTAAAGAAGAAATAATACCAATGCTCCTCAAACTATTTCAAGAAATAGAAAAAGAGGGAGCTTTTCCAGACTCTTTCTATGAGGACAATATTACATTAATTCCAAAGCCAGGCAAAGACGCATCCAAAAAAGAAAACTTCAGGCCAATATCTTTAATGAACATAGATGCAAAAATCCTCAACAAAATTCTGGCAAATCGGATACAAAAACATATCAAAAAGATAGGGCACCACGATCAAGTGGGGTTTATTCCAGGGATGCAAGGCTGGTTCAACATTCAGAAATCAATAAACATAATACATCACATCAATAGACTTAAAGATAAAAATCATATGATTATCTCAATAGACGCAGAAAAAGCATTTGACAAAATACAACACCCCTTTATGTTCAAAACACTGGAAAAACTAGGAATATCAGGAACATATCTCAACATTATAAAAGCTATTTATGCAAGGCCCAGAGCTAACATTATCTTAAATGGAGAAAAATTGAAAGCATTCCCTCTAAAAACTGGAACAAGACAGGGATGCCCCCTTTCACCACTGCTATTTAACATAGTACTGGAAACTCTGGCCAGAGCAATTAGACAGATGAAAGAAATTAGAGGGAACCAGATAGGAAAAGAAGAGCTCAAATTAGTACTATTTGCTGATGACATGACAATATACCTAGAAGACCCAAAAAACTCTACCAGAAAACTTTTACAACTACTAAATGAATTCGGCAAAGTAGCAGGATACAAAATCAATACCCATAAGTCAAAGGCATTTTTGTATATCAGTGACAAAGCCTCTGAAAGGGAAATGATAAAAACTACCCCATTTACAATAGCATAAAAAAAAATAAAATACCTGGGAATCAACTTAATGGAAGTGGTGAAAGACCTCTATAAGAAAAACTATAGAACACTAAAGAAAGAAATCATAGAAGAACTCAGAAGATGGAAAGACCTGCCTTGCTCTTGGATAGGTAGAATCAATATTGTCAAAATGTCCATATTACCAAAAGCATGATACAGATTTAATGCAATTCCAATCAAAATCCCAATGTCATTCTTCAAAGAAATAGAAAAAGCAGTCATGAAATTCATCTGGAAAATAAAAGACCCAGAATAGCCAAAGCAATCCTGAGCAAGAAAAGTGAAGCAGGCGGCATCACCATCCCGGACTTTAAATTATACTATAGAGCAATAGTAACAAAAACAGCATCGTATTGGCCCCAAAACAGACTGGTAGACCAATGGTACAGAATTGAGGATACAGAGACTAGTACATATAATTTCAGCTATCTTATATTAGACAAAGGCGCCAAAAATGTACAGTGGAGAAAGGATAGCCTCTTCAACAAATGGTGCTGGGAAAACTGGAAATCCATATGCAACAAAATGAAATTAAACCCTTGTCTCTCACCATGCACAAAACTCAATTCAAAGTGGATCAAGGACCTAGGAATTAGACCAGAGACAATACACCTAATAGAAGAAAAAGTAAGCTACAATTTCCAACATGTCGGATTAGGCCCCCAAGTTCCTTAATAAGAATCCTGTAGCACAAGAATTATTACCAAGAATTAATGAATGGGATAGATTTAAACTAAAAACCTTCTTCTCAGCAAAAGAAACAATCAGTGAGGTGAATAGAGTGCCAACTAATTGGGAACAAATATTTAATACACACACATCAGATAGAGCACTAATTTCTAGAATATACAAAGAACTCAAAAAACTTAACACCAAAAAAACAAATAACCCAATCAATAAATGGGCTAAGGAATTGAAAAGACACTTCTCAGTAAAAGACACAATTAATCAACAAATACATGAAAAAATGCTCAACATCTCTGGCAATTAGAGAAATGCAAATCAAAACTACTCTAAGATTTCATTTCACTCCAGTCAGAATGGCAGCTATTAAGAACACAAACAACAATAAATGTTGGAGAGGATATGGGGAAAAAGGCACACTCATACATTCCTGGTGGGACTGCAAAATGGTGCAACTGCTATGGAAAGCAGTATGGAGATTTCTTTGAAAACTTGGAATGGAACCACCCTATGACCCAGCTATCCCACTTCTGGGTCTATTCCCAAAGGACTTAAAAACAGCATATTACAGTGACACAGCCACTTCAATGTTTATAGCAGCACAATTCACAATAGGTAGGTTGTGGAACCAACTTAGATGTCCCTCAGTAGATGAGTGGATAAAGAAAATGTGGTATATATACAAAATGGAATTTTACTCAGCAATAAAAGAGAATAAAATAATGGCATTTGCAGGTAAATGGATGAAGTTGGAGAATATAATGCAAAGTGAAATTAATCAATCTCAAATATCCAAATACCAAAATGTTTTCTCTGATATAAGGAGGCTAGTTCACAGTGTTGTTGGATGGGGGTACATAGGAGGATTAGAGGAACACTAGAATGGTCAAAAGAAAGGGAGGGGAAGGAGGAAACAAGGGGAGAGGGAGGGGGTAAAAAAGGAAAAAAAATTGGTGGTTGAATGAGATGGATATCATTATCCTAAATGCATGATTGAAGATCTGAATGGTACTTATATACTTTGTATACAAACAGTTGTATGTAAAAAGATGCTATATATGTGCATTATGAATTGTAATACATACTACTATTATAAATAAAAAAGAAAGAAAGAAAAACATTAGGTGTTTTTCTTGCATAATCAGTTATCCCCCAACAAACCACCCCCCACCCACACACACAGACACACACTTTATGTCTTTCTCTAAAACTACATACAAGGTCATTTATTACCATCAAATACTTCCCTAAAACAAGTCAGTTGTGTTCAATCTTAGTCCAGCTGGTGCCAACGTGAAGTTAAAAGTCATTCTTAATGTTTGCATTCATGAGAGGGGAAGAGTTAATCAGTGTAAATTCCTCCCTTTATTTTGTGTTTGTTTAACTTACCTAGAGTTAACAACCTGAAGTAAAACCTTGTGGGAAAAATCTGAAATGAAGTAACAACAGTTAATTTGTTCTCTTTCAAATTCCTGTGATTGAATGGAAATGAAATTATTTATGTAAAATCCACTTTTCTCTCCTTGTCCCCACAAGATTCACAATGCGCTTTTGAAGAAAAGAGTTAATGTTGGAAGGACAAGTATGATTGTACCCAGAGTCATATGAGATTAGTTTTTTTACCAGTGAGTGACAAGTAACTCTGAAAACTCTCATTATGATTTTAATAAGCAAGATTAAGAGTCTGAACACTCTGGAAAGCAGTATGGAGATTCCTTAGAAAACTTGGAATGGAACCACCATTTGACCCAGTTATCCCACTCATTGTTATATACCTGAAGTACTTAAAATTAGCATACTACAGTGATGCATCCATATCAATGTTTACAGCAGCTCAATTCATGATAGCTAAGCTATGGAACCAATCTAGGTACCCTTCAACAGATGAATGGATAAAGAAAATATGGTATATATACACAATGGAATATTACTCAGCTATAAAAAGAATGATGTTATGACTTTTGATGGTAAATGGATGGAACTAGAGACTATCATGCTAAGTGAAACAAGTCAATCCCAAAAAACCAAAGGCCAAATGTTCTTTCTGATATGTGGATACTAACACACAATGGGGGAGGGAGGGATAGAAGGTCAGTGTATTAGGTCAAGGCAAATTAAGGAAAGGGAGGGGAGATGGGAATAAGAAAGACAGTAAAATGAATTGGACATAACTTTTCTGTGCTCACGTATGAATACATGACCAGTATAACTCCATATCACGTACAACCTCAAGAATGGTATCCAACTGGAATGGGTTGTACTCCATATACGTATTGTATGTCAAAATATACCCTACTGTCATGTATATCTAAAAACAATGAATTTTTTTAAAATGGAAAAAAAAAAGAGTCTCAACAGCTGCCTAGAATAACGGATCATAACACATGTTCAGCATGTTCACCTCTGGTTTCAGGTGAAGACACCAGAGAATAAGGTGTAAGAATATGCAGTGCAACACATGAGATAAATGTCAAGTTTCACATTTTGTCTTGGGATAACCTTCAATTCCTTCCTCCATTCCTTTGGAGAATCTCAGAGTCTAAGTCATCTTAAAAAACTTCATCTTAGTCAACAAAAAAAGGGTACATTCACAGACATGGGTATTGCCTTCTTACTGATTCTTCATCACACCAGAAATACTTATAAGGCCTGATTTAGTGTTGTGGATAAAGATGAAAGTGTGATTTCTGTCTTATTTATCTGTTATGCTTTTCCTAACTTTGTCCTGTAGTTTTTACAATTTGTTAGTAACTTCTCTAGTCGTTTTTGTTATTTGTTCTTCTTAGTTATACATGACAGTAGAAGGTATTTTGACATATCATACCTGTGTGGAGTATGACTTCCCATTCTTATGGTAGTACATGATGTTGAGTTACAATGGTCATGTATTCATATATGAACATAGGACATTTATGTCCAATTCATCGATTCATTCTACTGTCTTTCCCATTCCCATCCTCTCTCCCTAGTTGTTTTGATAGTAAAAAAAAAAAAAAAAAAACAAACCCTCATTGGAAAGTCAGAACACTAAAAAGGTTATTATTATCCAAACTGGTTTTGTATCCCAGTAACAATGGATTTTTGTCAACATTTTTCAAGAGCAGTAATGAAAAATCAAAATGGCTCATAACAAGCTGACATATCAAACAAGTCCAATAACATTAGGTTGACCATATTAAATAATTTGACCAGTTTGGTATACAAAAACAACTGTTTCATATTGTTAAGTTTAATAAGAAGACATACAAACATTGTCTAAACTGTTTTGACACTACCCTCCAGACCCCAAGGTAAAGATTCCAAGTGTAAACTAAGGAATTCCTCTAACTGCTGAATCTCTATAAATGAGAAACTATAATAACAATGGTAATATTAGTAGCTTCTACTTACTGTCTACTAATGAATTTTATATTTTTTATTTATCTATTTACAAATGTTTTATTACAGACAAAATATTGGCATATCCATTTGCAAATAAAAGCTCGAAGAGGTTAGATACTTTGCCAAATTCATATAGTGAGGAGATTTTAATGTTAGCTTTTGAACTTAGTTTTATCTAACTTCAAAATATGCATATTGCATCTACTCTCATTAGTCATATGAGCTCATTATTTTTAAATTAGTTTTTGCTGATAAACCACTTGTTTTACTATGTTTTCTATATTTTCAAGGTGTCAACTTGAAATTTAAAATAACTTCTTTCTATTACCTACTATTAATGTTAGGGACAATATTCAAACAAACTACAGTTAAAATCCATGGGTTTAAAATAAGACTAATAGTTGGAAAACTATTAAATAAAAATTACTAGAAAGTAAAGAATGGTTTAAATTTCCTCTTCATGCCTGTTTTTTTCTAACCCTGCTTATACTGCCACTTGCAATTTTTCAAATGGCAGGTAATGGAGATCAGCCTAAATAACCTTCGTTTTTTAAAAAGTACTTTTTAGTATAGATTGACCAATCTAACATAGCTGAATGGTTTTTAAAACTGAAAACCTTCTAGATGTCAAGTGTAGCAAGGTGAATGTGCCTTTGAGGTTTGCCCTTTTCTTTAGATCAATACTTGACAGAAGCATTTAGGGGTGGTTCTGTGCATCCTGCTGCTGGTCCAAATGTGATCTATCAAAGAAAGTACACATCACACTTCCTGTAAGAGTACGTAAAGAGGGAAATACAGAGAACCTCAGTACACATTTCAGTCAGATGGACATATACTTTAGTAACTATCAGATTTACCCAAGAATCTTAAGCCTATTTTCAAAATGTCCACTATCACTCTCCTTGACATTTTAGTCAAGAAAAAGTTTGAGGATCACTCAAAGTCACATAAATCCCAGCCATTGTCTATAAGCTTTCCTTTGATGTTATCTTATGTCAACAAATTACTGACATCAAAGCTTATACCTTCAAAGTAAATCTCAGAAACAATAGTGGAAAACTGTTTTTATTGAGGACAAAAACGAATGGAAAATATGGATTTTGACAATTCTGAAAGTCAAAATTCTGTAGGAATTCTTTATCTGATTTATTTTGTTTATATTTTCCTTTTCTGAAGACTGAAGTGTGATTTTTAAATTATCTGTATAAATAAATTTAAAGTAGATCTTTAAGTTGGTTCAAAATAAAAATTCTAAGTGATAATAAAGTATCAAGTCATAATTTAATAGAATTTTTAATTTCTTAGTGGTACATAAAATAACTGTATACTTTGCCATCTACTGTGTCTTAGACTGTTGGTAATAACCTGAGCTAGACATGATCAGAGGCTTCTACAGCATCTTAGCTCTCTATTCTCAAGTAATTGCAAGATCTTGTCTATTTTACTTCTGGAATATATTTTCAACTGACCATTCTTTTCCACTTCCACTGCTTCTTTCCTAAATTATGATCCTCATATTTCTTCCCAGATTGTTACCACAATATTGAATAGATCTCTTTGCCTTTGTTTTCTTCCCAAACCAATCTATCCTTCTCAACAACTGAGTGATCTCTGTGAAATGCAGCTAATTCAGATCCGAACCCAGGTTGAAAGTTTCCTAAAGCATGGTTGGTGAATGTGCTGGCATCATGTTTTCTCCCCTCATGCCTATGGCTAATCAATCAAGAATCTTTATTTCTTTTATTTGTATTCTCAGTGAGGTCAGGTTTTGTGTCTGCTTGCCATTACAAGTCCTATTGTCACCTAATGTGGTCTCAATAATTTTTTGTGAATGAATACATTCACAAAATGAATGAATGAGCCCAATACACTTTCCAATTCATTTAAACATCAACTACAAAAACAAACGTCTATATCTGAAGGTTTTATTCAAGGTTAGCCATGCCAAACCTTCAGGATTAAGTCCTAACCTCTTTAAAAACAGTAATCAAGATCATTAAGTCTGTCTCCTGTGTTCTTTTGCAGTTTATTGTTTGTCTTTCTCTGTCATGTACTGTCTACTTGAAACATATCAGATCATTGGCATTTTCTAAGTAGTCCCGCAAAAATTCATCACTTCTCCCTCTGTAATACTCTTACATGGCTAACTCACCATTATTATCTTGAGTTAGTTGTATATGTGTCTGTTTACCCTCTAGAAAGTAAGCTATTAAAAGAATGATGCCATAGTCATATTTTATATCCTGAATGGTTAACATAATTTCCAACAGAAAGATGTGTAAAAGTAACACGTTAACACAGACTTGGCAGCTCAAAATGCAGAAATTTATTCTATCATAGTTCCAGAGCCCAGAAGTCTGAAATCAAGATGTTCAGCAGGACTTTACTTCCTCCAAAAGGTTAGGGGAGAGTCCTTTGTTCTCTTAAATTTATACCAAATACTATACGCTAAAGTCTTGGTTGCCATTCTCTGGTGCCACTGGGAGGTGGTGGAGCCTTTAGGAGATGGGGCCTGGCAGAAGGAAGTTAGGTCATTGGGAGTGTGCCTTTGAAATACATATTGGGACCCTGCCCCTTTTCCCCTCTTTGCTTCCTGGCCACCATGAAACAAACAGTTTCCTCTGCCACATGCTTTTGCCATGATGTATTGCCCTACCACATGCTCAGAAGCAAGGGGGTCAAGTGATCATGAGCTTAAACATCTGAAACCATGAGCCAAAATAAATATTTCTTCCTTTAAGGTGATTTATCTTAGGTGCTCTATAATAGTGACAGAAAGCTGACTGACACAGAGATGTCTCTTGGTCTACATCTTCACTTAGCTCCTTCCACTTCTCTCTGTGTATCTCTCCTCTGTGTGTATCTTACAAGGACACTTGTCACTGATTTTTAGGGCCTATCTAGATAATCCAAGATAAACTTGTTACTGAACCCATGTTTGGAGGTTCATACTAAAAAACAAACAAACAAACAAAAACATGTCTGAGAGTTGAGGAGTTGAGTGTTGGGGAGAAAGAAAGATTTTATTCAGTGGCCAAAAATGGTGAAAAGGGAGCTTTGCTTACCAATCAGCTTTTCAAATCCAAGGATTTGAGGGTTTATAGATATAGGATGGGAATAATGAGAGGGATAGGCTAATAAGGGGAAGGATATTCATTCATTTTCTAGGGATAGATGGACATCTTCCAGGAGCTAGAGTGCCATCTCTTTTCACCCTTTTCATGGTTTGGTGTTTCTAGGCATGGAGGTTGGTAGGTATCTTTAGCCTTGGAAGGGGGAGTTGGGGAAAAGATTAACCAATTTAACCCTGTATTATACTTTTGCACAAAATATTTCTCAGATTAACAACATATCTACATGCAGAGCTGAGTAGAATCTGACCCAAAGGTTAAGGCAACAAATGAAGACAGACATAATATGAAGAGATGTCAAGCATTTTCTTCCTGTTCTAGTCACCCATTGCACATCTGTAGATTCAAGTGATGAGTCAGCATTTTCAGCAAAAGTGACCTTCAAGTTCCTGAAAAGTAACCTAGACAACTGTTATCATCATAACCCACATGTCAGAAGTGTTACCTACAACAAAGCTTATGGGAGACTAGTAATATATTTCCTAGTTGTGTGACCTCCAAAATTAGTGATTGTTTAAATAAACTAAAGGAAAGTAGGCTTATGTAGGTTTTTCCTTGATAACAATCTCATTTTGAGATTTTTAGCTTAATTATATTTGCAAAAAAAAATCCTTTTCCAAAGAAGGTCACATTCACAGGTTCTAGAATATGAACATAATATTTTTGGGAGCCACAACTCTGCCCATTAAATGGATTTCTATGTATGTGTTTTACACACAAATAATTCTACCAAGTGAAATCAATAAAATGTAAAGATCTTAAAGGTACCCCCCTCACACACACAATACTTCACACAATACATATTTTTTGAATAATGCTAATACATACTCATGTTGCTTAAATGTCAACCTAAGTTTGCCATTTTACATTAGTATATTTTTACTGATGTTAATTAAATTATGGCTTTTCTTTGGCATATCATCAAAATGAAAAAAAGATTCTATTACAGAATGTGAAATATGATCTCTTCACATTCAAAGTAAGCATGCACTTTATTCATATACTTTTCAAAGACAAGCTGACAAGTCAATTTTCCTAAAAACATATACCTCTCCAAGTTTTTTTTGTGTGTATACATACAATTATTTAAAATGGCATTACTATTCCTTATTATCTCCCCTTAAACTTGCCCACAAATTTGCCTATAGTTTGCTTATTGATTTCCCTTTCATCTCCTATTTTGAGTATAACTTTATTTCTTCTGGGATCCTGACAAAAGCAGTTCACACCAGGAAAAGCCCCTGGACAAAACCTCTAATAAAAAAAATGCTGTAATTAAATAGCTAACACATTTGAGGATAATGCAGATAGCATTCTTGTCATAAGAAAATATGACAAACAAGATGCTATAGTTTGGATAAAGTATGTCCCCCAAAGGCTCATATGTTGAAGGCCTGGATCCCAGCTGGTAACACTATTTGGGAATTATGGAAAGTTCAGAATGCAGGGACTAGTTGAAGGAAATAGGTCACTGGAGGCATGTCCTTGAGGGATACATCTTTTCCCTGGCCCCTTCTCTCTCTCTGCCTTCTGTCTGTCATGAAGTGAGCCACTTTTATTTACTATATGCTTCCTGTCATGATGTTTGTTCTGCCTTATCATGAGACCAGAAGCAATGGAGTCAACTGACTATGGACTGGAAACTCTCAAACCATGAACCAAAAAACCTTTTCTCCTTTAAGTTTCTTTTTTCAGGTATTTCGTTACAGTGATAGAAAGCTGACTAACACAGAAGATTAGTGCCAGGAAGTAGGGCTGTTGCTATGGCTATAAGAGAGATAGTAGTAGTTCAGAAACCTTTAGAACTGGTTTGTGAGTGGGGTTTGGAAAAGTTTGAGGATTCAGCTAGAGTAGCCCTTATGTTGTAAGCAAAACTTAATGGATGATTCTGGTGTGGTCTCAGAAGAACAGAATGCTAATAGAAATGTGGGCATTAAAGATTGTTCAGGAGGTTTCCAATAAGAATGAAGACCACTGGGAATTGGAGTAGAAGCCATTCATGTTGCATTCTAGCAAAGAACTTGTCTACATTTTGCCCATCTCAGATTCTGTATGTAGGGCTCTAATTTAAAGATGAGAAACTAATTAATCTGGTGGAAGATATTTCAAGGCAGCACAGCATTTGGGCAGTGGCATGGGTATTTCTGATTGTTTTTAGCCAGATTTACAGTGAAAATCAGGCAAAAAGCACGGTGGAAGACTTGAAAACTGGCAGCTTATCCAAGAAGGAATGTGTGTTAATATGTGGTCACAGATATGTTTGCTGAAGAGATTGGTTTCATTTAAAAAAACAGAAGTCCTTTGCACCAAGACAATAGAAAATATATCTTAAGGCATCTCAGGAATTGCCCAGACCCCACTAACGTCAGGCTTAAAGCTATAAAAGTGTAAGCCCCTTTGCAAAGCTTTGCTTTATGAGGAGAGCATGTGAGCTCCCTGCTTATTTATACAAGGCCACATAGCAAATTGTTTCCCCAGGATTTCTTTCACTGTGCTTAACTGTATAGGCATTAAAAGGTTGCTGTAGCTATAATTTAATGGGTCTGACTATTGCTCAAGCTGGCAGCAGATCCTGGTGTCATTCAGGTGATGCTTGTTTTTCAAACATTGAAGAATAAGAGTTGTGGGATCACAGAGGCTTCTATCTAAATTTCAAAGGAAGACCTTTTAAGTCAGGTAGAGTGTGGCATGATTAAAATCCCTGTTGGAAGCCCTTGTAGGGATAATATCTGTAAGAGTGAATTCAAAGCTGCAATGAAGACCCGAGAAAATTAGAGATGCCAGGAATATGGAACACCTGCTAAGGAAGGCTGCAGGCAGCTAGCAGAGCCAGTCTCTGACAGAGGCCATGTGGATTGCAATTGGCAAGACTATGGGGCAGGTCTGTCCAATCCCTTTGGAGCTCACATTGTACCGCCATGTGCCCTAGATGCTGGATTTAACGTTTGCCCTGATAGGTTTTGGTCTTGCTTTGGTCTGATTCTTCCTTGGTATTCTTCTAATCTTCCCATTTGGATTGGGAACATTTACCCTGTTGGGAAATATGTAACCTATTATTTAAATTTTTTTTTTACACAGCTCAATATTAACTTGAGTCTCAGAGGAAACTTGGACTTTTGAGCAGTACTAAAACTTGTAGGACTATAATGACTTGTGGAGATGAATTGAATGAATTTTGTATTGTGAGATGGGCTTGAGTCTTTGGGGAACAGATGCAGAGTGTTAATTTTGAAATGTCTCCCAAGAGAAAGTGGAGGTTAAAATGTTGGATGGTCAAATGGCTGTGACGGTCATTTTGAAGATTAAAAAACTAGCTTTTCCTGGTTATTTCTGACTATTATAGAGAATGCATAAAGAGAAGAGGATATATTAAATGCCTCAAATGTGGAAGTCAGACATAGAAAATTAGGAAGTCTTTAGGGTTGCTCCCAAACAATCCTTTAACCCCTGTAGCTGCAAAGCAGTTAAGAATCACTCAACTGAGAGTTGGAAAGCTGTGGAAACAGTTAAATATGCAGTCTTGTCAGGTCTTAAACTAATTTGTTCTGGTGAAAAGAAAGTATGAAATATCCTAGATGCCTTATTAAAACATATGCACGCAGTGGTGCACGGTTGTAATCCCAGCACTTGGGAGGCTGAGGCAGGAGGATCATGAGTTCAAAACCAGCCTCAGCAATGGTGAGGCACTTAGCAACTCAGTGAGACCCTGCCTGTCTCTAATAAAATACATAAAAGGGCTAGGGCTGTGGCCCAGTGGTCAAGTGCCCCTGAGTTCGATCCCTGGTACCAAAAAACAAAACAAAAACAAACAAACAAAAAACATATGCATGCGAAAAAATCAAAGGTAAACATCACTAAAGTGTGGGGACTTCAGTGAAAATTTTAGGCATCCATGTGGTCTGGAGATTGTTGTGATACCTTTTCTAAAATGAGAGTCTGCCACAAAGAAAAAAATACAATTTGGTGAGGCTCTGGATGTTGGAGGTCACATAAATCAAGTTTGGACACATTGTTCCAATTTATTTATTTGATAGCTATTAAGACAGTTGTGACTGATGTTAAGAGTGTAAGAATATCCTATACTAGGATTGCCCTTCCTAGGCCTTAGGACCCAACAGACAAAACTTTATTTGAAGACTCTGTGGTAGTCAAAGAGGATCTATTGAATTTCTGACAAGTCCTGGTAGAAAAGCCTTCAGTGGGGTGGGGGGATATAGCTCAGTTGGTAGGGTGCTTGCCTTGCATGCACAAGGCCCTGGGTTCAATCCCCAGCCCTACAAGAAAAGAAAAGCCTTTAGGGTTTTGGAGTAAAGTCATATCATCTTCTTCCATTGTTTCTATCTTCTTTGATGCAGACTGAACTGCTTAAGACACGATCCATTGAATTATTAAATTACATATGTAAAGTGGCATTCCAGTGTTAAATGACAATGATGTGAAATGAATGAGATTGAGCTTCAGCAGATCTTAAAGTACCTACTAAATTAGATGAATGAGTGGCTCAGAATTTCATAGTATCTACTCCTTCTACTTTGCCACATCTTTCTAAACCTGCATCTAGAGCTCAGCATCATACACTGCCATGTGCCAGAAAATAGATAATCATTACATTATAGTTCTACTTAGAGGTGGCCTTGAAAGACAGTAGCTGAGGAAAATCCTTCAGACTAGAACACCTAGTGTCTACTTGATAGGAAGGATGAATATACTGAGGTACAGATCTATGTTGATTCATCGAGTAGTTAACAAGTTATTAGTTGGTTAGGTACATAAAAAGAACAACATTGGAGAAGAATGGTAACAAGGAAGAATGGGGAGAGGCATATGTATGAGCTAACTTATTGGAATGGGCATAAAATCCATGTACTTGTCCACCAGAGGGCATTCACTGTGGAGAAGACTTTTAACAAACTGATGAGTGAGATGACTTGACCCATGAATATCAGTTTTAATTCCAGCCACTCTTTTATTTTATTTTATTTTATTTTTTGGTACTAGGGATTGAATTCAGGGGCACTCAACCACTGAGCCACATCCCCAGCCATTTTTTGTATTTTATTTAGAGACAGGGTCTCACTGAGTTGCTTAGCCCCTCACTTTTGCTGAGGCTGGCTTTGAACTCATGATCCTCCTGCCTCAGCCTCCTGAGTTGCTGGGATTACAGGTATGTGCCACTGCGCCCAGCTTAATTCCAGCCACTCTTAATGTTTATTGTATGGGCCCATGAACAATGTGACATAGAACACAAGTGGAGAACTTAATTAGGCTCAATAATATGGACTTTCCCTCAATAAGTCCAAACACTAGCTACTTCATTACACACACACACACACACACACACACACACACACACACACACCACATTGCCCATAGTCTCTCCATTCATCCTTGAGCCTTACCTCATCCCTGGGAGAAAGGTTCACCACTACAGATAGGAAAAGTTGAAGTAACAACTGGTATTTGAAGATAGACAAATACTTATCCTTCTTCTCAGAGTTTCCTTAAAATGATAGTGTGCAGATTATGGCTATTTGGGATTAGTTTCCTACTCATATTTTTCATAGAAGATGAGAATTCAGTTCTTTCTAAAAGAAAAGTATTTTAGAGGAAATTAGAATTCTTTGCTGACTTAATTTTTTTTTAAAAAAATGTATTTGACTTGCACTGATAAGTACCTAAAAAATCCATCAAGTTACAAAATACAAATCTTTCTGTTGATCTGGACCTGGAATGTGCTTCAAAGGTCCCTCTTTGCTTTCCAAAGTCCATGTTCTACCTATACATTATTGTAAATTGGAATATCTTTGTTAAGCAACTTTCAAATAGTTCAGATTTGGAAATACCACCTTAGAAGTATTAGTTGATAAAATTTCATTTATACATCAGGAACCTGAATTTCAGTCAGATACACTGAATTGATGAAGGTCACCCATTCTTCAAAATTAGGTAAGGAACCACTCTTCTGACTCCAGGATACACAGGATAATTATTGGGTAGGAAAATTTGCTAGGCATCTTTGGAAAATAGTCTGCTATTATCAGAAACAGGCCAACTAATGCCACTAGAAAATTAAAAAAAAAAAAAACATTAATAATGAAAAGGAAGCACCAGTTCATTTTTTTTAATTTGGTACAAACACTCAGTTACACAGAACACATCAGAGTATCTTTGTTCTTTCCCTTAGTTTATATTGTGTGTTGATTACAGAGTGTGATGTGACATCTGCCAGTAATTTTTCTCATGTCAACAGGAAATCCACTGATAGATGGACACAGTTCATTTATTTCTTTACAAGTAAATTAAAGTTTGACAGGAGATGATAGACATGGAATCACTGTCACTTTTATCTGAGTTCAAGGTATATGGCAATGCTAGCATTGCATAATATATTTTTTATCCTCTTGCTATATTCAAAGTGTTGTCAGTTAACTTTTACCAAGGACATGAAGAACATACAATGGGTAATGAATAGTCTCTTCAATAAATGGGGCAGGAAATCTGGATTTCTATGTGCGAAATAATGAAATTGGAACCTTATCTTACACCATGCTTAAAAATCAACTCAAAATGATAAAAGGCTTAAGCCTAAGACATGTAATCTTAAATCTAGAAGAGAACATAGAGGAAAATCTCCTTGACATTGGGCTTTATAATGATTTTTTAAATAGCACACCAAATGCTTGTACAAAAATAAAAACAAATGGGACCACATCAAACTAAAATATCTTCCCAGCAAAAGAAATAGACAACAAATTGGAAAGGCATCCTACAAACTGGGAAAAAATAATTGCAAGTCATATATATAAAAGGGGGCAAAGGGTGTTTTAGTCAGTTTTCATCGCTGTGACCAAAAGACCTGACAAGAACAATGTAAAGGAGGAAAAGTTTATTTTGGACTCATGGTTTCAGGGTTTCAGAGGTTTCAGTGCATAGATGGCCGAAGCCATTGCTTTGAGCCCAAGGTGAGGCAGAACATCATGGCAGAAGGGCAGAGAGGAGAACAGCAGCTCTTCACATGGCAATCAGGTGGCAGAGAGAGCGAGCTCCACTTACCAGGTACAAAAAATAAACCCCGAAGGCAAGTCCCCAGTGATCTACCTACTCCAGTTACACCCCGCCTGACCAAGGTTACCTCCCAGTTAATCCATATCAGTTAATTAATGCACTGATTAGGTTAAGGCTGTCCTCACACAATCACTTCACCTCTAAATTTTCCTGCATTGTCTCACACATGAGCTTCTGGGGGATATCTCACATCTAAACCATTACAAAAATTACATAGAATTCTTACAGCTCAATTGCAGAAAAGGAAATAACCCAATTAAAAACTGGGTAAATGATTTGAATAGATATTTCTACAAAGAAAACATGCAAATGGCCAAAGGTATGTAAGAAAGTGCTCAGTATCACTAATAATCAGTGAGGTACAAATTAAAGCCACTACGATATGTCACCCCACACCTTTAAGGACGGCTATTATAAAAAATACACATGATAACAAGCCGGGCGCGGTGGCGCACGCCTGTAATCCCAGCACTTGGGAGGCTGAGGCAGGAGGATCACAAGTTCAAAGCCAGCCTCAGCAATGGCGAGGCACTTAGCAACTCAGTGAGACCCTGTCTCTAATAAAATACAAAAAAGGGCTGGGGATGTGGCCCAGTGGTCAAGTGCCCCTGAGTTCAATCCCCAGTACCAAAAAAAAAAAAAAAAAAAAAATACACATGATAACAAATGTTGGCCAGGTGAAAAGCGTATCATAGTACCTCATTGATGGGAATGTAGACTGATTGATACAGCCACTAGGGAAAACAACATAGAGATTCCAAAAAATTTTAAAAATACAACTATCAAACAACCCAGTAGTTCTTCTTCTAGGTATTCAAAGAAGATGAAATTGTCACCTTGTAAAGATGACTGTATGCCCAAGTTCATTGCAGCACTATTCACAACAGCCAAGATATGAACACATCCTAATTGCCCATTGTTGGACAAATGGATAAGGAAAATTGAGATCCTTAAAAAAGGAGAAGCCGGGAGTGGTGGCACACGCCTGTAATCCCAGCACTTGGGAGGCTGAGGCAGGAGGATCACAAGTTCAAAGTCAGCCTCAATAATAGCGAGGCACTTAGCAACTCAGTGAGACCCTGTCTCTAGTAAAATACAAAAAAGGGCTGGGGATGTGGCCCAGTGGTCAAGTGCCCCTGGGTTCAACCCCTGGTACCAAAAAACAAAAACAAACAAAAAAGGAGATCCTGCCATTTGCTATAATATGGATAGATCTGAAAGACATTATGCTAAGTGAAATAAGACACAGAAAGAAAAGTATGGCATGTTCTCACTTACATGTGGAGTATTAACAAAAGAAAGAGTTCAAATACCCAGAGATAGAAAATGAAATAGTGGTTACCTTGGGTGGAAAGAAGGGCAGAAGAAATGGGGACCTGTAAGTCAAAGGATACAAAATAAAAGATATGTAGTATGGAGAAGTCAAGAAGTCTAATATATGAGTATTAAAGCTAACAAGATTATATATTAGGAGATTTTCACTGAATAAGTAGATTGTTAGCTATTTTTGTCACTAAAAAGTAACTGTGTTCCATGATAGATATGTTAATCTTCTTCACAACAGTAACAATTTTATTCTTTATATGTATATGAAATATTACTGTAACCTCAAATGTAACAATACAATTTTCAAAAACTTCTGAAATATAAAAACAAATGAAAGAGAAAAACTTATTTATATATATTTATATGAATGAATATAAGTACATTTATGTGTATACATATGAATATTACTTATATAATATATATTAATTTTGGCTGCTGAATTAGTATAATGTGTGTATACACACATATGCACACACACATATACACAGTGAAGACAACCAAATTCTCAGGTCAATTTCCTTTCCTTGAGCCATAATTTATTATTTATATTATAATAAATTTATTATTTATGAACTTATTTACCCATTCTTTTCAGTTTCCATTTCCTTATTTAAGTTTTCACCAATTAGGCATCATATAAGTCTGCATATTTATTTCATAAGAAGAATCTATGGTACCTTTAAATTTAGGTTGTTTGAGCTGTGAAAATACTTATAAAAATAAAAGGGCTTTGTCTAATTTGTTCTAGTTGTTAGAAAACTGCACACGATTCATACATTTGTTTATTGACTTTGTCTTTCTTTTTCTGATAAAGTCATGAATTTTTAGTCTATTTTTTGTAATGAACATATGATAATAGTTCTAAAAGTATATTTGGGGATATTTTGGGATGAAAACCTAAAGGTTAAGTAGGGACTATGTCTTTTGTTATATTTTTAAAGTTGTTAATTGGGTCCATTTGAACAATAAAACTTACTTTTGCATTCCCTTTAATGAATCCCCTTTTCTGCCAATTCTTGATTTTTCTGTCTTTTTAAAGAAATTAGCATCAGCAATACAAAATAATTTCCAGAAAGGCTGCCTCAGTTCCAGCCTCTTAAATATGGTGGAAAAGCCCACCTGACCAGATCAGAAAATTTGCTTCTAACAGCTTTAGGTACATTTAAATTGAGAACAGCTTTTGAAAGTAATTGAGAGTGAGTCTTTTTAAAACCACATGACTTCAATTCTATCTTCTAAAAATGTGGCAATATGAAAAAAAAAAATCTATTATTTGGGTAATAATGACATATAACACCTGGACTTAATTCTAATTTTATTAATATTAGATGGCTCATCAGTCTGTGAATTTCCGTTTTCAATGTTGACATGTATAAGCAACAGGTGCTAAACCTATACACATTCAATTATATTTTTATTATACTGTTACATTCATCAAAAGAGAGTTTTGTTTGTATACATATTCACATGTGTATACTTCAATAGTTAAAGAAATTGATTTTAAGTCACCTAAAATGCACAGACAAAAAAAAATGCTTTAATAAAAGGGTCTGAGATAAAATAAAGGATATTAAAGGAAAAGTGTTCTACTAACCACCATTGACATTATTATCCATTTGAATATTTTTAAACAAAGAAATGCACAACTATGAATAAAAGCATTTTTTTTCATGATCTGTCAATGTAATGGTAATTATCTTTATTTTTAAAACTCAGAGACCAAACTATGTGATTGGTTACATCATCTCTAGAGTCAAGTCTTTTATGTTCATGGTTAACAAACAAAGATAATATAATTATTAAATTACATAAAAATCAGGAGGCAGATATTGATGTGGCATTATTTGTTATTATTATTCTCTTAATAAAATGTCAAACATCTTAAAATGGCACCTGTTTTGAATTTAGAAATTCAAAAGTGTGTAGTTTGCCAGTTGACTCCAGAAATATAGAAAGACTGACTTTTTTGACAAATACACATCCACAGCATCCCAAAGCATGTATTTGGAAACTGTATGAGACTGTTTATCTTCCTTCAAAATAAATAAGTTGGATTTTTGACACATAATATTTGTACATATTTATGAGGTACAACATAAAAAGTTGACACATGTATCTCATGTGTAATGATGAAATCAAGGTAATTAGCATTTTCGCCTCCTCAAACATTAATTATTTCTATGTTATGAAATTTCAAACTCTGTTCTTCTTATTCTGAAATTTGTTGGAGATTGTTATAGGATATAATTACCCTGCTGTATTATAGAATGCCAAAATAAATTTTTACTCTATAAGAGTATTTTGGTGTCCTTCATTTAACCCTTTTTGATGTTTCCCCTTGTGTCTTTCCCAATCTCTAGTGACCACTATTCCATTCTCAACTTCTATGAAATCAATTTTTTTTTTCTACAAAGGATTGAGAACATTCAGTATTAGTCTTTCTGTGCCTGGCTCATTTCACTATACATAATGTCCTTCATTTTAATCCATCTTGATGCAAATTACAGGATTTCATTCTTTTTATGGATAAAATAACATCCCATTGTGTATGCATTCCACATTTTCTTTATCTATTTATCCATTGATGGACACCTTGATTCACTCAGTATCTTGACTCTCATGAATAGTGCTGCTGCAATAAACATGGAAGTGCAGGTATTTTTGTGTGTAATGATATATGATCATTTTATAATGATTTCATTTCCTTAGACTACGTACCCAATAGTGGGAATGCTGGATCATATGGTAGTTCTATTTCTTGTTTTCTATGGAATCTCCAGGCTTTTTTTTCATAGTTGCTGTACTAATTTATCCTCCCACCAATAGTGTATTAGTGTAAAGGGTTACTCCATATCCTCCCCAGCATTTGTTGTTTATTTTTATGTTTGATATTAGTCATTTTAACTGGGTTGAAGTGATAATCCATTGTGGGTTTGATTTTTTTTTTTTGCATGTCCTTGTGGATTAGTGATATCAAGCACTTTAAAATATAGTCATCAGTCATCTGTAGTCTTCTTTTAAGAAATCTATTCAGATCATTTGCCTATTTTTAGTTGGATTATTTGTTTTCTGATGGTGAGTTTGGAGATCCTTAAACATTCTAGATATTAGTCCCTTGTCAAAAGGATTTTTTGCAAGTATTTTCTCCCATTCTGCTGGTTATTTCTTCACTCTTAGTTCTTTTGCTATGCAGAAGTTTCTTGATACAATCTCATTTGTCTATTTTTTGGTTGTTGTTGCCTGTGCTTTTGAGGTCTTCTCTGCAAAAATATCTGTCTATAGCAATGAAAACTGTTTCCCTCTTATTGATTTCATAGTTTCACATCTTACTCTCAGATCTTTGATCAAATCTGAGTTGATTTTTGTGTATGGTAAGTGTTTTAGTCAGCCTTTTTTACAACTGGGACAAAAAGACCTAAAAAGAACAATTTTAGAGAAGGAAAAGTTTATTTGTTGTTCATAGTTTCAGAGGTCTCAGCCTATAGATTCCTCTGGGTCCAAGAGAGGCAGAACATCATGGCAGAAGGATGTGGCAGAGGGAAGCAGTCCAGGACATGGCCACCAGGAAGCAAAGAAACAGCTCCATACCCCAGGGACAAATATATATCCCAAAGGCACATACCCAATGACCCAGTTTCTCTAGTCACACCCTATCTGCCTAAAGTTATCACCTAGTTAATTCCTATGAGGGGATTAATGTACTGATTAGGTTAAGGCTCTCATAACCCAATCATTTCACCTCTAAACTTTCTTGCATTGTCTCACACATGAGCTTTTGAGGGACACTTCATATCTAAGCCATAACACAGGTAGGGATCTACTTTCATTCTGCAAATGTATATCCAATTTAGCCAGCAGCATTTATTGAAGAGACTCTCCTTTCTCTAATGTATGTTCTTGGCATCCATATGTTGAAATCTTAATTCCCTATGCTATAGTATGTAAGAGATGAGTTCCTTTATACCTGAGTAGGTCATGAAGGCAGAACTCTCATGAATGGGATTGGTGCCATTGTGAAAGAGACCATGAGAACTCCTTTATTCCTCTTCCATGTGAAAAGGCAGCAAGCAGTGGATCTCGCCAGACACTGAATCTGATGGCAACTTGAACTTAGACTTGTTAGTTTCCAGCCTATGAGAACTAAATTTCTGAATTTCTGTTTTTTGTAAGTCACCCAATCTATGGTGTAGTTATTGCAGTCTAAATATACTGAGACAGATTCTAACCTCTTTAGTGCCCTTTAAATTATTGCTTCACATATTAATACTTTTTTTGGGTCATTTTCAAACTATTATGCTCCATAAGCTCTTTTTCCTCTTCCATTAGTCATTCACAGATCTCCTTCATTCAGACAATTCCTTTATTTAGTCAGTCTCTTCCTCTAGTTGCTATTTCTCCCACCAGCCTTCTTGAAAGAGTACTCTATACTGGTTGAATTCATTTCTTCAACATCTATTCTCATCCAGTCCCTTTACAATCTTGGTCCAACTTAACAGTGTTTTTCTTAAAAATGACTCTCACTAAGGACACCAACATGATGGATTCAAGAGGTGGGAGGGACCACAGAGTTAAATGCTGTCCGATGGCAATTGAATCTGGAATTTTAGATGGTGCAATTAGTAGAAAGGCAACTAAGCCTTCCCATTATGGCATGTATAGACATTATGAAACCTCCCCAAACTAAGAGTCTACCCCCAAATATAAGGAGACATTTATTAACGTCCCCTGATGTATGGTGTCTGATTCAAAGAAAAGTTAAAACTCAGGAATGTTCCCTAGTCAAGTTAATGCAGGACAAAGATATTCTGAGATAATAAAGTTCTGAAAAACAGACAAGTCATAATTTTAAGGGAAAAAAACACTTCAGAATAACACATTTACATTGAGAAATTAAGCAAAATTAATAGCTCCAGAGAAGGGAACTTGTAAGACTTACATAAAATGACAAGTAATGAGACAAGGCAAAGATAGAATTAAGTCTAAGTGATCCAAAATTCAATACAGCACTAACATCAAAAATGAATTTTGCAAAAGGAGATATCTAATACAAAATTATGTTTTTGTCGGGGGGATACTGGGTATTGAACTTAGGGGCACTCCACTACTGAACCACAACCCCAATTTTGTATTTGATTTAGAGACAGGGTCTCACTGAGTTCTTTAGTGCCTCACTTGAACTCATGATAATCCTGTCTCAGCCTCTGGAGCTGCTGGGATTACAGGGATGCACCACCGCACTTGGCCAAAATTATGTTGTAATAAAATTAATTAACAAAAAATTGATTATATTAACAAGGAGAGGTGTATGGGTGGGGAAACTTAAAGGAAAAATTTTGCAAAAAATTCAAGCTGACAAAAAATATAAGCAAATAAGTCATGGTTAAAAATGTATAAAAGCTCAAATTTTCCCAATAAAAAGAATTTTCATGTAAAATTAAAAAAAATAAATAAGATGAGTATGATTGTATGTTTTCTTAGAACTACCTCTGTAAACATACAATTTTGAAGCAGGCCCAGGACAGGACCACGGACACCCACGCAGAGCCCAGGCAGGCTTAGGATAGGATCACTGACACCCATGGAGCCCAGGCAGGCCCAGGACAGCCCAAAATGGAGACCTGGGGTGGAGCCCTCCCTGAGGTTCCCTATTTACCAAGGCTGTTGTCCAGCCCGCCTGCCGGCCTCCATCTTGGAACACTGCAGCCATGGCTATAGCCCTGCTCACTAGGGAGCCTCCACCTTCTGTCAACTGACAGGGCCTAGAGGCAGCTGCCTGCTGCAGCATCGTGCCACAGTGCTGCATTTGACACCTGCCCTTTCATAGCCATTTGACAGCCTGCCCTTTTAGCCCTATCTTTGAAAGTGGTCACCTCTATCTTGGGACACCTCTACCACCATCTCAGGTTACCTCTGCAGCCACTATCACCATCTTCAGTTGTGGCAGCTTCCATCTTTGGACACCAGTTTGGGACTGGAAGCCCAACACCAAGATGAGACATCAGTAATCTGCAGGAACACTATAAGATTATAGTGTAGAAACTGTAATACCTTGAGTTTTGCCCATACAACATGTGCGGGACCCAGGCTCAGAGTGGGCCCGGATCCATCCTGCCACTGGCAGGCACCTGCTGAGCTCAGGTACCACCATAGGACTGCCTCTTCCAACCTGCAGACCACTGCAGGAGCGGGAGCTCAGACTCAGCCAGTTCTGCTCACACCAACCTGTGCAGAACCCAGGCCCAGGGTAGGTCCAGAGTATGCCTCCCCACCACCACCTGGGAGCACAAGCCTAACCCACTTCCATCTTGGGATACTGCAGACATAGTCATAACCTTCCCCACACAGTATCCCCTACCTATTGACAACAGACAGGGCCTAAAAGCAGCTGCATCTCAGAGAAGGCAACCCAAAGACAGTGTAAGGCCCACCCTTTTAGCCCCATCTCTGGAAGTCATTGTATCCATTTTGGGGCACCTTTACTGTTATCTCCAGTTACCTCCACTATTGCCGCCACCACCTTTAGTTGTAGTAGCATACATCAAGGGACACCTGCAGGGTCTGAAAGCCCAACATTAAGGTGAGGTACAAACAATCTGCACTGATACTATAAGAATATAGGGTAGAAACTGTAATATCTCAGATCCACACTGCAAGAAAGGAAGAGAAATAGACAACATGAAAAAAAACAAGGGAGAAAAGTGCCCCAACAAAACAGCATACTATAATAACAGAACCCATGGACAGTGAAGTGGATGAAATGTCAGAGAAGGAGTTCAGAAGGCTTGTAATTAAAATGACTTGTGAATTAAAGAATGACCTAAGTGAGCAAATACAGGCAAAAATTGATCACTACAACAAAGAGATAAAAGCAAAAACAGGTAACAAAAAATTACTTCAAAAAGGATATAAAAACTCTGAAAAAAAAGTCAGAAATCCTTGAAATGAATGAAACAATAAACCAAATAAAAAACACAATAGAAAGCATCACCAACAGACTAGATCAATTGAAATTTTGAATATCAGATAATGAAGACAAAGTACACAATCTGGAAAATAAAGTTGACCACACACTGAAGATAGTAAGAAACCATGAATAGAACATCCAAAAATTACGGGACAGTATCAAAAGATCAAATCTAAGAGTAATCAAGGTAGAGAAAGGCACAGAGTTTCAAACCAAAGGAATGCACAATCTCTTCGATGAGATTAAATCAGAGAATTTCCCAAGCATGAAGAATGAATTGGAAAACTAAATACAAGGGGCTTACAGGACACCAAGTGTACAAAATTATAACAGATCTATACCAAGGCACATTATAATGAAAATGCCTAGCACACAGAATAAGGAAAGAATCTTAAAGGCCACAAGAGAGAGGAATCAGATAACATATAGGGGAGACCAATTCGTATCATGGCCGATTTTCAACCCAGACACTCAAAGCCAAGAGATCATGGAACAACATAAAGCAAGCTTTGAAAGAAAATGGATGACAACCAAGAATCTTATATCCAACAAAATTAAGCTTTAGATTCGATGATGAAATAAAAACCTTTGCAGACATTATAGAAAGCAGTATGGAGCTTCCTTGGAAAACTGGGAATGGAACCACCTTATGACCCAGCTATTTCACTCCTCAGTCTCTACCCAAAGGACTTAAAAACAGCATACTACAGGGACACAGTCACATCAATGTTTATAGCATCACAATTCACAAAAGCTAAACTGTGGAACCAAACTAGATGCCCTTCAGTATATGAATAGATAAAGGAAATGTGGTATATATACCCAATGGAATATTACTCAGCAATAAAAGAAAATAAAATAATGGCATTCACAGATAAATGGATGAAATTGGAGAATATAATGCTAAGTGAAGTTAGCCAATCCCAAAAAGCCAAATGCCAAATGTTTTCTCTGATATTAGGAGGCTGATTCACAGTGGGGTTGGGATGGGGAGCATAGGAGGATTAGAGGAACACTAGAATGGCCAATGGGGAGGGAGGAGAAAGGAGGGGGCAAAAGGGTAAAAAAAAAAAAAAGATGGTAGAATGAGATGGATATCATTACCCTAAGTGTATGTATAAAGACACGAATGGTGTGAATATACTTTGTATACAACCAGAGATATGTAAAAATGTGCTCTATATATGTAATATAAATTGTAATGCATTCTGCTGTCATATAGAACAACTTAGAATAAAAGGAAAAAAACAATTTACATATTTGGCCTCTGGGCCAAAAAGGCTTCAAATATTAGATGTAATAAATAATTAGAATTAAAACAGAACTTAACTGTGATTTTAAATCTGAAAAAATATATCAAACAATACATACTTTAAAAAGTAATTTTTGTAGATTGATCAGAATTCACCCCCCCACACACACACACGCAATGAAATATATACAGCCCACAATGAAAATAAGTGAGTTGTGGGTCTTTAGGTACAGAAAGCATGGAAATTTTTTTTTTTTTTTTTTTTTTTGGGTACTGGGGATTGAACTCACGGGCACTTGACCACTGGGCCACATCCCAGCCCTTTTTT
The DNA here is from genome assembly GCA_025594165.1 of Tamias sibiricus. NCBI lineage: Eukaryota > Metazoa > Chordata > Mammalia > Rodentia > Sciuridae > Tamias > Tamias sibiricus. The sequence goes on from CM046659.1 coordinate 77,724,058, forward strand.
GTATTTTATTAGAAGCAGGGTCTCACTGAGTTACTAAGTGCCTGGCCATTGCTGAGGCTGGCTTTGAACTCGCGATCCTCCTGCCTCAGCCTCCCAAAGTGCTGGGATTACAGGCATGCGCCACCGCGCCCGGCTAAGCATGGAAATATTTAAAGCAAATATTTTAGGTACATTAAGATTCATTGATAAAAACTCAGTAGAAGTAGGAGACTATACTACTCTCTCAATCTTGACAAGTTAACACAAAACATGAATAAGGTAGAGGAGATGTAGATAATGTAATTAGAAAGTTTGGTTCAGTAAATTGCAAATATATCATTTTATATATATAATATAGAACACTGACTTTTTAAAAATTATTTATTTGATTTAGTTGTATACAATGCATTTATTTTTACGTGGTGCTGAGGATCAAACCCGGGCCGCACACATGCAAGGTGAGCGCTCTACTGCTGAGCCACAACCCCAGCCCCAGAACACTGACTTTTTAAAACTATATGTAACATTTATAAAACATATTTCATTTGAAGCCATAAAAGACTCAGCAAAATCCTCATTTACTGATTACAATATAGTAAGTGTAGAAATAATGTTTCAAAGTTTCACCATAGGCAACTTGGAAATTTTTTAAAAAAATTATCCAGCATTTAAATTACCAAATATTTAAAATATTAATTCATAGTGAAGGGGGGCCTATTTTACTTAGTTTGGAGTTCAAATAAAAGTTATATACATAATATTTTAATGTTAATGAGATCGATTTAAAATTCTGGTAAATATTAATTTAGAAAATAATCACAATTAATATAATATGTATGGAAAAATCACAGGCACAAAGTCAAACTTGATACAACCCTTACTTGTTTTACTAGTCTATAGCAATCAAAATAAATTAATTACACATAATGTTTTAAAAGATAGAAAGAGAACACAACCATATAAAGAAATCTGGATAAAAGAATGGATGGATAACTTTTCTTATAGAAAGCAATTAAAAATTATAAGTAAATGCTCAACCAAAAATTGAAAATATACTTCAAAATGATCAATGAACAGACATATAAGTAGAATGAAAAGCTACAATTTTTGTGTTAGTAAATCAAAATGAAAAAGTTTTACTATCCAGAACAATGTTGAATTTTTTTTTTTCTAAACTGGAAAGATGCATTGATATGATCAAGAATTTCTATTTCTAACCAACTTTTGGCCTTATACTTAACAGAGTATAATTTAAGAGTAAGTTAGGTATAAAAATAGAATGCTTGATGATGAGTAATGTATAAAGAGAAAAAGATTATTTGGCTCATAATTCTGATATCTGGAAGGTCCAAAGAGCATGGCATCTGCATCTGGGTGAGACTCCCCTATTTATCTTACAACATGGTGAAGAAGTGCAAAGGGAGACAGCCATGTTAGAAGGAGCCAAGGGTGTGGGGTGACCTTGTTTTATAACAACCCACTTTCATGAGTCAGAATTAATCATTCATTAGGGAGAAGCCTCCATAATCTAATTACCCTTCTACTAGGGCCCTCCTCTTAAAGGTTCCACCATCTCATCACCACCACACTGGGTACCAAGCATTCAGCACATGAATTTGGGGAGGAGAAACCAAATGCATGCATAGTGTCTGGGATGGCCATCTCTATTCACTTTTCCTGAAAATCAAGTGAATGCTATGAAACAAACCAAGAAAGAAACAGAGGAAGGAAGGAAAGAACTTTCATGAAAACAACAACAAAAATATATGAAAACAAAGTCAGTTTTTCAGAGAAGAAATTGATGTTTCAGCTGGGGAAGTCAGCAGTGAGGTGTTGGTTGTGCCTATTACATTAGGCAGAAGATCCCCATAAGAACCTTCTGGAAAAACACATGTGCAAAACTAATCATATGTTTGTTTGCAAGTAAAGGAATGGAAATACTTATTGAGGCTGAGTAGAGAATAAATGAAATGTAAGGATAAATTTTAAAAAATTCATAAAGGCACATGTAAATATAATCCTGTACACTTGTAAATGAACAATGGAAATTTGCCAAATAAGATTTATTTATTTAAAATATTTATTTAAATGTTTTAAATTTACTAAAACATTAATTTATTTAAAACATTTAAAGTAACAAAGCATCTTATAGGTGTTAATTTTTAAATGTTTGTGGTTTAAGAGTGAGTAGAAATGATAAAAGATCATTTTTAAGGGATTTGATCCACAACTGTGCCTCTTATGGCATCTAACTATTCCACGTAGCACACTTTAAAACAGCTGCAGGATTCAGTGCTCTCAAAGATTTCATTATAGTCTTTGGTAACTTTTTAAAGTGGAAAGAAAGTTAACCTTGGATTATAGTAATTTATCATTAAGGACTCTGAAAAATAAACTTGAAAAGTCACAAATGGAAATTTATCTTTCCCAAACTTGTCAGGAGATGTTACAATTTCGCCTAAGGACTTCATGGGAGAAAGCACTGACCTTGCTCTGGCTGCTTTTATGTGGTATTTCATTCACAGATGGAATAAATGAAATATGATGCTTGTCATATCAGTTTATTTTGCAACCTTGAGCCCTGCAGGTGCATTAAAGATGATTATGGGGTTTGTGCTTCTTCCCTATCATAGCCTTTCTTCCAGAGGTTATTCTGGTTGGAAAATTTATTCTAACAGAAACTTTCATTCATTGAATTCCCTTTTCTCAATATTCTTCTTTAAAAGCAGCCAGAGACAACAATCCTTAAATCAGTCCTTTGACTTACTTCCCTACTGGAATTTCCAAGACTTCCCTGGGGACAGGATAAGGGAGTGGACAGAAGTCCAGCCAGAAGAAAATGAAATTGATTTTTATTAGTGTGATGTATAACCTTTTACAAGTTTACTTCCCTATCTAAAAAGGGAAGGGGAGGCTGTCTCTGCCCAATAGCCCAATTTGATTACTCTTAATTTTGTTCATTTAACATTTATCTACATAATGCCAACAAAACATGATCTGATTATTCTAAGGTGTGAAGCGCAAGTGTTCAAGACATGTAATTATTTTGTATTCCTCATTGTTCTATAATAGGGAAAAGAACAGTACTCTGATGGCTAGTTTTATGTGTCAACTTCCCTGGGCCACAGGTGTCTCAATATCTGATAAAGGATTATTCCCAGGTATGTTTTGAGGGAGTCATTCCTGAAGAGATTGGTATTTAACTTGGTGGAATGAGTAAAAGAGATTGCCCCCTATAAAGTAGATAAACATCTTCCAATCTGATGAGGGCTTGAATAGAACAAAAACAGTAATTGAGTTTGAATTGGCTCTTTTTGCTTGACTATTAAAGCTCAAGATTGGTCTTCTCCTGACCTTGGACTGGCACTTATACCATTGGCTCTCCTGGTTCACAGTACTTGGATTAGGACTAGAATCTATATCACCAGCTTTCCAGGGTCATTAGCTTGCAGATGGCACATAATGAGTGTTCTCAACCTCTATAATTATGTGAAACAATGCCTTATCATAAATTTATGTATGTGAGATTTATGATAAGGCATTGACTCACAATTACATAACATATATATGTGTGTGTGTATATATATGTATACACATGTGTGTATATATATACACATATATATATATAAAATCAGTTCTGTTGGATATACTGTTTCTATGGATAACACTAGCAAGTACAAGAACTTAATAATTGTGTTGATTATCACAAAATTTGAATACAATGAGAATCATCACCTCACATTACCATGTTGAATCTAAGTTGATCACAAACACAAGATTTTATTACTGATTTTGCTCCCATAATATTAGCAGTCAGAAGTTTACAATATTTTAGGTTTCCTTCCTTTCTTCATTATCTTATTTGGTCTAAAAGTATTTGAGTCCAAATTAGATTATGATAAACTCTTAGGGATTGTCTAAACTATACTGTTGTTTTAATTTTTTTTTATTTGATAATACTTCAAACTCAGCTGGAGGCTAGGAATAATTATGTTATATGTAATTTTAATATCTTTTTGGTGGAAATAATTATAGAATTTAATTCAACATGATAATCAGTTATTAAAGTGAATCTTAAGCTTATCTTTAAAATTGTCAAACATTTTTGCTAGCTTAGATTTTAAGTACAATAGTTTTTTTCCAAGTGAAAGTGCATTTTCTTATAGACATTACATACCTTCAACCACAACCAATTTATTACTGGTCAAAATCTTTTGTCCAAATTTATAAAGTTCAAGAAGCTCTTGAAATTGAAAACATTATGATTCATTAGTGCCAACATTAAACCCAAACTGTCCTCACTGGGTGCCAAAGTTTGAATTGAACTGACTTAAAAATTTTTGTATCATTCTCCATTTTTGTACATCTTACCATAAAACAAAAATATGAATATGTCTGACTATAGACTCTGGTCCTAGAACTAGAATGGAGTTATTAATAACTATGTAGAAAGTATATGTTACTTTTTAAATTAAAAAAAATAATTCTCAAACACATCTGAGATTATTGGCCTATGTTTGTATTTTCATTCATAATGAGATTTTTATTTGGTAAGAAAACACCACAGAGTTTATTTTCAGGGTTAGCCATGGCATGTAACTCTCTTATTGCTCTTTGGTTGTTCATTTGTTTGTTTTAACCCATGTGGTTATGAACCTACCCTGATCATTGTCCTCTGCTCAATACTATGTCCCTTGGAGTACAAATCACTCTTGCTGTTGTCTCTCAGCCACCACTTGCACCTTTTCTTGCTTGACTCCCTGAGGAAAGAGACTCCGCAAATCACTGAATAACTCCTGACTTGATCTCCTAACTTTCTCTTCTTCAAATTCTAAATTTCTCTCCTTAGTCACCTTTTTTCTATTATAAATTGCAATCAACTTTTATGACTTTTAAAATAATTTTGTTCTTTATAAAATGGGGAAACTGCAACCTAGTTTAAGAGAAACTTATTCCAATGTACTTTAAGTCAAGAGGCTAATATGCCAAATAGTATTCAACATTTGAATTAAATTAATGATGAAATAAATGGAGATGGTGTGGTGTTCTGATTATTTGTTGATGCATAACAAATTACTCCAAACTTTGGTGGTTAAACAACAATAACTCATTATTATTTCATCTCATGAGTATGTGAGTCAGGATTTTGGAGGGGCACAGAAGGTGTAGCATTATTCTCTTCCATAGGTCTTAGATGATTAAGAGCTATAACTGGAATAGCTAGAGACTGGCTCAGAATGAGCACCCCCCCCCCAACCCATGGCCTCTGCATTGCATTATCTTGGACTCTGCATTACCTTGGACTTCCTTATAGCATGAAGTCCTCAGGAAGACAAACTTCTTACACTGCAGTTCAAAAGCTACAAATGGTAGGGGAATGGAAATGCAGAGTCCTCTTAAAGCCTAGGTCCAGATCTGGCATAGCATTACTTCTACCATACTTTACTGATAAAAGCAATGAGAGGATTATTGAAGCATTTGTGATCATCTTTTTAAAAAATATGTTTAAGTGGTAGTTGGACACAAGACTTTATTTTATTTATTTTGATGTGGTGCTGTGGATAGAACCCAGTGACTCACACATGCTAGGCAAGTACTCTACCTGTGAATGACAACCCCAGCCCTTGTGATCATTTTTAATCAGCCACAGTGGTTCAGTCGACTTTTTCTATTCTCTAAAGTGCTTCACTTTCCTTTTAACTTATTTATTCTGTGATCCTATAACCTGATTCCATGGTTACCTTAAGTTAACTTCCAAAAATTTTCTCAAGTTGTTATTTTTTAAATACAGTTTGTTTGCATTTTCTGCTGTTTTCATTCTTCTATTCTTCCTATCTAATATTTCAGGAAAGAGGTGATGATTACCTTAACTATGCCTGAAAATTGCAGTCTATTTGGAAGTAAAGGCAAAAGTCAATAATGATGGGAAATATTTTTACCTCATTTTTTTCTAAAAAAAAAAAATTAAAAAGGATCAAAGGGAGATTTGAATACCCATGAAATTTCATTATTCTTTTTTTATTAGATCAGCAATTAGGGAAAGGAATTTTAAGAATGTTATAGAAAATATCAAACAAAAAAGATATTTTTAAAGACTTTCTCTGCTCCAATGCTACATACTCTTGAAAACTGGCCTCTAATGCATTATTTTATGAGACATGATTAAAATTCTTAGTTTCAAACTAATGAATCTGCTCTAATTTACAGAAAATAGATAAAAAGAGAACATTAAAGAAACCACATATGCTTCCAGAAATAATGAACAGAAGCTCACCAAAGAACTGGCCTGAAGAAAAGTCTGTCACCAATATCTCTAGAATGATAAATGTATCGCAGCAGGAAAAAAATCATTATGTGGAAACTCTTTTTTACAAAATTCACCTCTGAATTGTCTTGCATGAATGTTTCTGATTGCCGAAATCACAGACAAATGTCTGCATACCAGTTACTAGACCATCTAGGACATGTAGGACTTATTTTAATGTTTTCCTAAAACTAATACACAAATTCTCTGCAGTTAACTTATTGATCTCCAACGCTGAGATCATGGTGATGTTCATTTCTACTCTGATGTATTTACAATCCATCTTGATATTTTCTGACCTACAGAATGTAATATTGGGAAAAGTGGGGCATGGAAAACATTAATTAATAATTAATATGCATGACCACTAAGATCCCCATGCTCCATCAAACCCAGTGTCCAGGCCTATTCCAATAGACCCCCAGCACTGAGCTGGCCCACACAGACTCAGGCATCAGGAAAAATGCAGTTTATTCAGTCTCCTGACTAACCTCTATAGTCTCAGGTTCCAGGATAGCATCTGTGGCTCCTGATACTAGATAAGCATGCATGGTCTCAGACTTCAGACCAGCCTCTGTGGACACAGGCTCTATACCTGTCCTAACACTAGCATGACCCCAATATCCAGGTTTTTGTTTCAAGTCCTAGGCTTCAGTTGACCCAGAGTCAAGGATGACCCTAGTAGACCCTGATACCAAGCCAACTCCATTGACTTAGTCTCCTGCACCAACTCTGTGGAACCGGATTCCAGGTTAGTCCCTGTGGATACAGGCTCCAGGGCCATTCCAGTGGGCCCACATTTCAGAACCATCATAGCATCTGAATAGTTGGTGGCAATTCAGACCCTACTGCCAGGTCTAAACTTTGGACACAGACTTAGGCTGACCCTCACAGAAATGTGTTCTAGTCCTGCTCCCATGAACCCTCGCTCCAGGCTAATCTCTTATGGTCCCCGTTAACAGGTTCACCCCCAATGAATCCAGGTTCCAGATTCAACCCTATGGGCCTAGGCATTAGGCTTGACCATTTGCTGATTCCATGTACCAGGTCAGCATTACCAAAACCTCTAGAAGCAAGTCTACTTATGGCCCATGCCACACAGCCTGTCCAGAATTTCTGGATGGCCTTTTTGATGAAGGACTCTGCAAAGCCACCCTGCAAAGACTTAAATAATCTCTTCAAATGTGCAGACACCAATTCATGGCCACAGGATTGAAAATAAGCAGCAAAGCTTAATGCTACCAATAGAATAAAATAAAGTGATAGTATCCCATCCTAAAGAAATGGAGATTCATGAGCTGCCTAACAAAGATTTTAGTAGAATTATCTTAGGAAACTCAGTGAACTTTAAGAAAATAGAGAAATGGTTTAGTGATTAGGAAATAAGTAAACAAACCCCAAAAGTAACAGATATTGAAATTATTTTTTAAAAATCAGACTATTTTATGAGCTGAAAAACATATTAAATGAGATTAAAATTTAGTATAAGAACATTAACAATTGATCAAACAAAAAAAGAATCTGTAAAAATTGGAGACTATTTAGAAATGTATAGTCAAGGAGAAAAAAATTAAAAGATGAAAAAGACTGAAGAAAGCTTATAGGACTTATGGGACATTATCAAAAGTTCAATTCATAGAAGTAGAGAGTAGAATTATGGTTACTAAAAATTGGTCAGAGAGCTGTTGATCAGAAAATGCAAGTTAAAACCATTATGAGGTGTTTAGATACGATAAATAAATTTAAGAAATCTGTTGTACAATGTGCTGTCTACAGTTGATAACTATGTATTGTGTTCTCGATAAACACTGAGAAGTGGGATACTATTCAACTATAAAGCTTCTGCACAGCAAAGGAGATGATTAAGAGTGTGAAGAGAAAGCCTACAAAATGGGAGAAAATCTTGGCTAGTTACCCCTCTCGTAGGGATTAATATCTGGAATATACAAAGAACTCAAAAAACTTAACACAAAAAAACCCCAATAACCCAATAAATAAATGGGCAAAAGAACTAGACAGAAAGTTCTCAAAAGAATGCGAATTGAAACTAAGATTTCATCTCACTCCATTCAGAATGGCAATTATAAAGAATATGAACAACAATAAATGCTGGCAAGGTTGTGGGGAAAAAGGTATACTTGTACATTATTGGCGGGACTGCAGACTAGTATAACCACTCTGGTTTTTTTCCTCAAAAAACTAGGGAATGGAACCAGTATATGACTCAGCTATCCCACTGCTTGGTATTTTCCCAAAAGATCTAAAATTGGCATACTACAATGACATAGCCATTTCAATGTTCATAGTAGCACAATTCACAATAGCTAAATTATGGAATCAACCCAGATACCCATCAATTAATGAATGGATTAAGAACTTATCTCTCACACACACAAGGGTGTCCTGCTCAGTCATAAAAAAAAGTCAGTCCTACTCAGCCATAAAAAATAATGAAATTATGAATTATGGCGTTTACTGGTAAATGGGTAGAAATGGAGAATATCATGCTAAGTGAAATTAGCCTAACTCAGAAAGGTCAAAAGTTTTCTCATATGCAGAAGCTAGAGTAAAATAAAGGAAAGGGGTAAAGAAGGATAAGATTACATAAAGAACCAAATAATAGACAAGTGAAAGGCAGTCTAGTAGAGTACAAGAAGGAAAAGTGGGTGGAAAGGACTGGACAGAAAATGGTAGATCATGAACCGAAATCAATTTCCATGTTTTTGTTGGGATGAACCCAATTACTATGTATAACCATGAAGCTCTAATAACAATAATTAAAGGAAAATAAAACCACTGAGAATTTATGACTATAAAAAAGATAAGAATGTAAAGTAATGAGGGGCTGGGGTTGTGGCTCAGTGGTAGAGCACTTGCCTACCACGTGCGTAGCCCGGGTTCAATCCTCAGCACCACGTAAAAATGAAGGCATTGTGTACAACTGAAAGTAAATAAATAAATATTTAAAAAAAGAATGTGAAGTAATGAATATATTAATTAGTCAATTTACATGTTCTACCATATATACACATTTTAAAACATTATTTATTGTATATGATATATACAATAAAATATAATGAACAGATTTTTTTAAAGGAGGCAACAGCAAGAAGCAATAATTAATTTCTGAAGTGAAAATTTTAGATTTACAACAATAGCTATAACTGGGTTTGAAGAACAATAAACCACTAAAATTCTCCAATAATCTATACAGACTAGAGGAGAGTCATATGGGGATAGGATATATATATATATATATATATATATATATATATATATAATATCCTATATATATATATATATCCTATCCCCATTACTGAATTTTGAGTCTTTGGTAAAGGCACTAACTTCTACAACTCCTCCAAGAATACAATATTACTTTTATTTACTATTTTCAAGGCTTTCACTTAGTGGACTTCCAGATGTTTTTTTTTTTTTTAACATTGTACAGGTAAAGTAGCCATTGTGGGGATCCTGCTATTTGCTGTGGATATCTATTCTAACAATGAACTCAGGAATTAAGGGCCACAGGATGTATTCACAGAGCACTGGTACTACCGTTATAGAAATTCAAGCCAAAACTTTCATTTGTTTTGGTTTAGAACTTCAGAATACTTTCCCACATACATTCCTGCATGTTTTTGCCAATATAGCTTGCAAAAATGTTGCATTTTCCCCTCCTGGTGAATAAGCCTTTTCTTTTAAATTAACCCCTTAGGCACCCATATACATCCTCTGACCAATGGGGCACTATAATATTCTGGTCCCTAAGGATTAACATTATGTAAGATTATCTGACCACAAATTCTTCAGTGTACAGTTGTAATATGTGTTGCAGGTCCTATGGAGGAAAGATAACAGTGATATTTATAGGGATTTATGTAATATTTTTAATGAACATCCTCAGTGCTCCACCTGTACCTGCTTAGATCTCTTTTACCATTTCTGTGTGTCTATTCCCCTTCCTTCAACAATGTGTTTTAATCTAAAGACCTGTGACTGTAATTCGTCTTCTAAAAACTGTCTTTGGGCTACTGAAGCTATTTTTCATGAAGGTACCTCAGCCAGTGAGGGTGGCCTTTAGCCAATGTTTATGGATGCAAAACTATGAATTCCCAGCTCCCTCATCCTCTTGCCCTGATTTGGAACTGAAATTCAGTTTGTGTTCCGGAGATCCCTATTGGGTCAGCCATAGACTAGGACGATGTTTGAAATTGCACCTAGTTTGCCTTTTTCCTCTTCACTCTCTCCTCTGCTTCAGTGGTTTCTTTAGGGAGCCCTTTTTAAATATATCCTTTGCACAGGAATCCTCACTTCAGCATCTGCTTCCTAAGGAACCCAGTTTAAGTCACTGTTATCATAAGGTATTTCCTTAAGAGTTCTTAGCCTACTTACTCTTCATTCAATAAACTGTTGTGAATTGACTCAGGGAGTCATGTCATGGAGGTGCAGTTCCTGGAAATTGTTTTCTAAGCTGAGTTGTTATTGTTGCTGCTGTTGTTTGTTTATTTATTTTATTTTGTTTATATAGATCAAGTGAGACCTTAGTGGGCACACAACCTTTTCGACCCGGGGACCCCCAATCAATCAGCAAGGCAAAGTGTTGTGTGTGAAACAACTCTGATTATCACTATGTGGGCTAAGTGTTGTTAATGAGGCTCATGCTAATGGCAGCATCTCCCACCTTTGTTTTCAACCTGCAGAGAGTAGACACTGCATAATTTTCAAAGATGCCTGTGTTTGTTTTTTAAATTTTAATTTCATATTTTCATTTTTCATGACCTATATTTAAAACTTCACTTCAATATAGAATTATGTTCCATTTGTTCTGCTTACAAACTCAGAATTATTTCCCACATAAATTATTCCTGAAGGTTTTTGCCAATATAACTTGGAAAAATGTTGTATCCTTTTTTTGGTGGATGCATCTTTTTCTTCCTAAATTGAATTTTGCAACACTTTGTATCTCAGAATGTTTTCCCACATACATATTCCTGCATCTTTTTGGCCTATAAAAATAACTCGGGAAAAGATTTCATTATTTTTGCTTGATGAGCCTTTTCTTCCTGGGTTTAATTTTCAAATGCTTCCATAAGCATAATGGACTATGGCTTTAGTTGCAAGTTTAAGGATTTGAAGGGTGTCAGGAATAAATAGGTTTTGAGGAAAACAACATCACTTCCTGAGGTAACTGCCTCAGACAAGGAGTTTACACTGCCTTCAAGAAGGCAGGAACAAATTATCAGATACTAGAGAAAAATCTCTTTCTTCTAGTAGGGGATAGTTCGTGGATTTGCGTATGCAAGTGACTATGAGTTTTCCGGTTTTTTCATTTGTTCCAATTACAATCCCATTCAAATGACTTGACTTTCAATAAGAGTCATAATACCATTTGAATTCAACTGATGGAATTCAGAAATGACAGGATTAGACTGCATTTAATTTTCAGTTTCATCAGCCCTGTAAAGATGAGAGCTAATTTTAGGGTAATCATTTTAACACCCTGGCTTTTTTTTTTTTTTTTTTTTTTTTTTTTTTTTTTACTATTTTGAACTGGGAAGTTAAAACTTCAAGCCTGCAGTTTCCTTTCTTTCAAAGATTCAGCACATTTAGAAGTAGTGAACTCCCCCCATTACCCTTCTATTCTTTATGTCCATGTATTGTTCCAAGGCAGCAATCATGCACTACCTACTTCCCCACCTTTAATAGTCCCTTTAGTCCAGGTAACCAAGAACACAGATGATAAAATAAGCAACTGCTTCATTTCAGTCTGACTTGGGTTCCTACTGTGGTGGTGATTTAAATGTCTCCTGAAAGGTTCATGTGCTAAAACCTCACTCTTCAGTGCGACAATGTTGAAAGGTAGGTAGGGCCTAGTGAAAGGTTATTAGGTCATTGGGGAACTGCCCTCAGAAAAATTAAAGTAGTTCTCTTGGGATTCCTGTTAGTTCCCATGAGAGTGAATTGTTATAAAAAGGTCAAGCTTGGCCCCTGAATCTTTCTGGCTTCCTGTATTGTCTTGTGATTCCTTCCATATGTGTTCCTGCTCTTGTCATTGTGGTGTCATTTACCATGAGACATTCACCAGAAGCCAAACAGATGAGCCTTCTAGTCTTGAACTTTCAACTTCCAAAACTATGAGCTAAATAAATCTATTTTCTTTATCAAGTACTTAGCCTCAGTTATTTTGTTATAGCAACAGAAAATGGACTAAAACAGTACAAATGCTCTTTTATCTAAAACTAATTTTATCTTCAGAGCTTTCAAACACAACCTGCCAGATAATGAGTCACAGATACCCATTCCTTGAGGATTTCTTCCATTTCTAATGTAAAATATTCTATTGTTAAGAACCCTATTTGTAAGCAACATTAATTATGTCTAGTTAAAAGCAGAAAAGGTACTTATTAAAGATACTAGAAAACTTGTATAATTATTAAAAGGATTAGGGGTAAAAATAGGCTAATCTCACCAGAGTAGTTACCTGTAGTCTATTGCCAACTACTGAACTGTTTCAAAAACAATCCCAAGGGAGATGCTGCCTATGACAATGCCAGTTCCACAGCCACCAGAGAAATATGCATGCTCTGCCAGAAACTTTTTCTTCCTTGATCATTTCCAAATCCAATGCTCATCAGGGTGGAAATGGTCAGTGGAAACTAATCCCCTGTCTATAATTCTGGGCATAAGGGAAACTGGGAGGTACAGCTTTTAAAATCTATTTTGGAAAAGTGGAATTTACCTTGTGGCGAATATCAAAAGGCAGGCAAATTTTCAAGATGTTGTATAGTTCAAACTAGTAACTATGTACTATATATGGTTACTACATTTAAAATATTTCATAAAACTTACTGTGAAAGTATTTCAGTAATTATACCTATGCTTATTTCATATGCTTGTAACCAGAAGTGGTTCTTAAATAAGTAGCATCATACTTTCATCAAGGTAACTATGAATACTAAGGATATCTACAGTCAAGATGTAATATTGTAAACAATATCTCCACATGTTTAGACTCTACAAATGTAAGTGGAGTTCAGGTATATATTCTCATCATTCAGGGTTTATATTTGACAGGAATGCAAGCTTCTAGGTGGCAATTAACTCACCAAATTTATCATTATTATTTTTTATCTGTTCATATGAGTTATCAATTTAAGATATACAATTCTCCATTAAGATATAGAGGGGCTGGGGTTGTGGCTCAGTGGCAGAGTGTTCGCCTAGCACGTGCGTGGCCCAGGTTCGATCCTCAGCACCACATAAACATAAATGCATTGCATTGTGTACAACTAAAGCAAATAAATAAATATTTTTTAAAAAACTAAAAAATAGATATAAATAGAGGATGAGTGTATTTTCTGAACATGGTTCATTTGATTATTTATCAAGAACTCAACATGATTGGGAAATCAGTATGTTCCATTTAGCCTATATGCAGTAATATATATGTATGTATATGTATGTATATTATTCATTTATACTTATTTTATATATATATATATATATATATATATACAATTTGTAATTTTTGCCTCAACCATAAAATGTGATTGTAAAGTCATGAGGATTATAGTCTACTTTGTTGACATTTATTTATGTAAGTCTATTGTTCATTCTTTTGTGAATCTTCATCTCTTGTTATAATTTACTATTTAGAGAACTTTCTTTAGCTTTTCTTTAAAGGCAGATTTCTCAGAAACAAATTCTGTTAGGTTTTTTGTTTGTTTGTTTGTTTTCCTGAGAATGTCTCTATCCCCCATTCCTGAATGGTATTTTGGCCAGATGTAGAATTCTCAATTGACCGTTCTTTTCTTCATGCACTTTTAAAAAACTGCTTCTTCCTAGCCTCCATGGTTTCTGGTGAAAAATCTATTGTCATTTGAATTGTTTTTTTCCCCTACAGGCCTGGTGTCATCTGTCTCTGGCTGATTTCTTTGTCCTTACTTTTCAGAAGTTTAATAATAAAAATTCTATTGGTGCAGAATTCTTTGGGTTTATCCTATTTGGGACTAATTCAGCTTCTTGAATCTGTCTTTCATTTAATGTGGACATTTTCAGCCATTATTTCTCTCAGTATGTTTTCAATACCACTGCTTATCTCTTCCCCTTTTAGAAACTCTGTTGTTGATGCAAATAATAGCTGTATGTATATTATCCCACCAGTCTGAAATTTTGTTAGTTTTTTTCAGTACATATACACATTGCATAAATTCTATTGCTCTGTCCTCAAGTTCACTGTTTCTAACCCTCATTATCTTTATTCTGCCATTAAACCCACAAAAAATAGTGTTTATTTGTGATTGAATTTTTCAGCTCTATAATCTCCATTTGATTATTTTTATAACTTTCATTTTTTTATTTTATATTTTTACATTTGTTCTTAGAAAAGTTGGAGTGGTTTGTTGAAACATTTTTATAATGGTTGCTTTAAATTTCTTGTCAATAACTAATTTTTCTGAGTTTTGGAATCCAACAATTATTCTTTTCTCATTTATGTTATGATTACTTGTCTTGGCATGATGGGTGATTTTCTATCGTATCCTGTATATCCTAGATATTACTTAGGAGGTTCTAGATCTGTTTAATCTTTTTAACTTTTTTTTTTTTAGAAGCCAATCCCCTGGTCAGCTCTAGTCCAAGGGCTGGATGGGTATGCATGTTGTAAGTAGACCTGTTCAAAAAGACTGCTAAGAATGCAGATAGAAGGGAAATGTTACCACAAGGAAACATAAAACATTAAGAATGAAGGATGGGCAATGAAATTCATGGAGGAGTTACATAGTGGCTGAAGATAAGGGACAATAAGAGAGTTGTGCCACATGGAACCATAGGCCAGTGGTCTAGAAGATAAAAAATGTGGAACTCTGAAGGAGTAGGCTTCAGGGTTTGGCTAGCAGTTTTTGAAGCTAAGAATATAAGCAAAGAAGAGAAGTGGGGAGTTATACAACTTTTTCTTTTGCACTCAATATGTATGCATATCTTATTTCAGTTCTTTTACATTTGTTGACATTTGTTTTATGGCCAAATAGGTGGTGTAACTTGGTAGATAACCTTATATGTATTTGAAAAAACAGGTATTCTTTTTCTGGGTGGAATGTTCTATAATTGTAAATTTGATATTGGTTGATGGTGTTTTAATTTCTTCTATATACTTGTTGATTTTCTGAATAGTACTCCTAACAGTTGTTAAGAGGGGAGTGTAGACATTGCCAACCCTTAGTGTGAGTTTGTTTCCCCTTTCAGGTCTGTAAGTTGTATATTTCACAACTCAGTTGTTGGAGGCATGTATCTCTAAGATTACTATAGTTTGGTGGATTGATCATTTTATTGTATGTATATTATTCAGCTTTTTGTCACTGTGACCCACATACCTGACAAGAACAATTTATGGAAGAAAAAGTTAATTTGGAGTCATAGTCTTAGTGGTTCAGTTCATGCTCAGCTGACTCCATTGTTTTGGGCCCTAAGGTGAGGCAGAACATCATGGCAGAATAAAGCAGCTCACCTCATGGTAGCAAAAAAGCAGAAATGGTGGGAGAAGTCAGAGACAACATATATAATCCCCAAAGCTCAACCCTTGTGATCCATTTCCTCTAGCTACACATCAATTGCCCACAGTTAATTCATTCAAATTATCAATCTATCAAATGGATTAAGCCAATGATTAAGCTACAACACTCATGATCTGATCATGTCACTTCCTGTATTAACACACAACATTCACCCCGAGACCCCAAAGAGGGGTGGTACCAAAACAAAACTGAAACCCAGCTGACCAAACAAGTCCCACATCCAGAATCTGGGCCACATAGCAGCAAGATGTGATCTGCAAAGGTCTTGGGAATCCCTGAACCTTTGACCTTGCTGGTCGCAGCCCATATGGCCTCTCTCTCAAGCTGGCTCTGTCTGCAACCAGCAGCTTTCCTTGGCAGACTTTCCACGTTACCGTCATCTCTTAATCCCTGGGATCTCCATTCCAGTTTTGTCTTCACCTTTACAGCTTCATGCATTGCCCTTTAAATGGCAGCCTGCAAAGTGTGACCTTGCCACACTTTGCCTGGACTCCCAGACCTTCCTTTGAAATCATCATGGAAGTTTCCATGACCCCTAGTTCCAACATACTGCATTCCTGCAGAGGCAGTGCCATGTGGATGATGCCAAGGTCTGCCACTACCTTGAGCAGTTGCCTGGGCCCCTTGGACCATGGCTACAACAGCCTTTTAATGCTGTGGTGGCTGAACATTGTGAAATGATCCTTTCTATGCCCCTTTGTCTAGCATGTATAAGGTCCTGGGTTCAACCCACAGCCCTGGGGGCCGGGGGTGGTGTGAGTGGTTGTGTGTGGATTTTGAGATTAAGCTCAGAAGGCAGTTCTTAGTGACCATAGCTTTTGTTTGGCTAATACAGTATAGGTGTGTGTGTGTGTGTGTGTGTGTGTGTGTGGTGTGTCTGTGTGCCCATGTGTGCCCGTGTGCATGTGTGTGTTTTAGACATATTTGTTCAAAAGAAGCTATCCTTCTTTAGCTCATTTCTAGGCTATGGGCTGCAAAACTGCTCCATGGATGATCTTAGAAGAGTAACCAAGATTATGGGTTGGTGAGATGTCTTACAGACATAATTTGGAGATGAACAAAGACAACTTTTATAGACAAAATGTATAGACCATTTTATAGACCATTGTTTGCCTAATGATTTTGAAAACTAGATTAATTTAAAAACTAGATCATTTTATTAATTGTATCATTACTTAGTAATGTATGCCTTTGTAAGTTTTGAAGATAAGGTTTAGCTTGCTAGACTTGAAAATTTCCTTTTAACATAGTTTTACTAGGTTTAAAAATTAGTTTTAAATATCTTTATTCCATCAGCTTTTGAACCACAGGCTTATAATTTTAAAGCACTGTACATCATATTAAAAGACTGTACTGCCCCTAAATTTCTATCCAGTTAATGGAGAAACAATTAAATTTGTGTTTGGAAGGTGGAAAGAAGTAAAGCAAATATATTATAATTTCAGTTGACATTGATATTTCATCAATTTGATTAATTTCTGTCACAATAAAATACAGTGAAATGTATGTATATTTTCTGTCACTTTCCAAATACAGCACACATCAATGCTCACATCACTGTTTTAATTCTGATAGCAGAACTGAAGTTTTCCTAGTTTCAAGTCTGATTTCCATATTCAACTTAAAAATCTATGAAATATCTTATTCATTAAAAATGATTTTAAAGAAATTATGTCATTTTAATGTATTTCACCATTGTGATTTCCTTGAAATTTCTTTCATTTTAAAACTATTTTAAAAATCCCTAGATAAAATTCTTGTTAGCAGATATTTTTTTCCTGCAACTGAGTTTCTAGATCTTTGTTTAAATTAGTGAACATATTTTTGATCTAGTAATAGCGAAATTCTTCACTTTTTTTTTTTTTTTTTTTTTGGTACTGGGGATTGAACTCAGGGGCACTCGACCACTGGATCACATCCCCAGCCCTTTTTTTTGTATTTTATTAGAGACAGGGTCTCACTGAGTTACTAAGTGCCTCGCCATTGCTGAGGCTGGCTTTGAACTCGCGATCCTCCTGCCTCAGCCTCCCAAAGTGCTGGGATTACAGGCGTGCGCCACCGCGCCCGGCTATTTCTTCACATTTTTAAATGAGTGTCAGCAAAGACAGAAAAAGTAAATGTTCAACCACGGTGATCACAAACAGTATTCTGGAACACTCTGCAGTTATCACAAATGATTTTTCTGAAGAATATTTAATGACTCTGGAAAAATGCTTTGCTATATTAAGTTTAAAAGTCAGATACAAAATAAATAGTTTTTTCAATGATTCCACATGTGCATACAAATAGGGGAAAAAAGGTTAAATATAAACTCTTAGGAGAGTATGATTCCCAGTTTTTATTCAGACTTGATTTTTCCCAAACTTTCTAAATTAAAATGTGTTAGTTTTATAATCAGAAAAAGAACAATACCTCTTATTAAAAAATGAAAGTACAGCTGAAAAGATTTTTTTGGAAGTTATGCCATTTCATGATGCCATGCATTTCTTTTAGGCATTTTAGCTTCAAGTCTTTGACTCATTCAGTGAACAATTTCTGAACTATTACCAGAAATAGCAAAGTATAATACTTGATTCTGGAGACACTTAAAGAGAGATATGTGGAGATTATTACAAAATAGTTCCCACAGGCATAGGTAGCAAGTAAAATCAATACTACATATATATATCAGAGCTAGAGTAATAGCCACAAGAAAATGCTGTAAGGATATCTATACAGGAGAGCTAACTATGTCAAGTAAGGCATCCTGAGTCTTAGAATCTTAGAAACAGAATTTAGCTGAACCTCACAACTTAATCCCACAGGAAATGTCTATCTGGTATAAAGTTTGCTTCTATGACCTGAGCTTTTGAACAGGGTGGATATAAAAGACTGTCATCTTGGGAAAAAAAAAAAATGTTTTCAAGTTTTTCAACTTCAAACTATAATCGAGCAGTATTATTCAAAAAGCATATTAATGAACATTTGCTTTATTCTTATGCTGAGGGACACCTGTACAGGTCAATAAAACAAGGATCTGGTCCTCAGGAAGTCCAAAACATGAATTAAATACTTTTCTATATATCGTTAAATATGGACACTTGTGATAATTTTATCTAAAATCTTTATTTAAAATCAGAAAATGGGAATCAGAAAAAAACATTGTTTTCTTTTTCTCTTTTTTGCTTTCAGGAAGTTTAGAACATTGTAACATTGGTAATCACTGGTAATCATGTATATTGTTCCAAATATTTGTGCTTATTTATTGTGATAAAAATTCTATTCATTAAAACAGATTTATGGTTTTGAAACACAAATGATAAGTTATAAATTAAAACCACATAAATGAGTATAATCATTTTAATTAAGTGTTTTATAATTTTATATAAAAACAAAGAAAATTTATTTAGTAATAGACATAAAGGTTAAAATAAACCTTCATCAATAGTAACTTGTTTTATTTCTACAGAGTAACAGGTATTTCAATAACAAATCTTTTAAGAAAAATTCAACTTGCAAGGTCAGATTTAGCTGAACATGTATTAATATAAAGAGAAGATGAAGATGTTGGGCATTGATAGGACTGCTGAGTGCATGAACAACAAACATTCTAATCCTACTATCTATCCTTGTTAATTCTGACATTCAAACAGCAAAGTGCAAAGGTGAAGATACTCTAGAATGCTCTTCTCGCATCTAAAAGAGTAAGAAAACCAAATAGCTCTTTTTTGCAATATATTCTGAAACAAATATGAAATTCAATTTTTTTTTTTCTTTTTCCAGTTTAGGAGAGCTTTAGTTCTCGTGGACTCTGGATGACTAAGCAATTGAACACAACAAAATATAGTTATAAAAATGTATATAGTATGTATATATACATATATATATATACACACACACACACATATATATATATATATATATGAGAGAGAGAGAGAGAACCAGAGAGAGAGAGAGTTTATGTAGTTAAATAGAAAATAAATCAACTTACAGCTGTATGGGGCAAAGAGTTTTATTCAGAATGCATGAGATCAAATATAAAACAATTCATATTTTAAAATAAAGGACAAAGGTGACTTTCTGTGTTTACAATATTTTACTTTTCAGGACTGTATGTTTGAGGATAAGAATTAGTGAAGATGGGGGCTGGGGTTGTGGCTCAGCGGCAGAGCGCTTGCCTCGCATGTGCGCGGCCAGGGTTCGATCCTCAGCACCACGTAAACATAAATGCATTGCATTGTGTACAACTAAAGTAAATAGATAAATAATTTTTTTAAAAAAAGAATTAGTAAAGAAAAACAGAATGATGATTAGCTACTTCAACTCCATATGAATGACCTCATTCAAATTAGTCAGGCTTTTATCCTAGCAGAATGCACATTTTATAGTAATAAGTGAATTTTAGAAAAAAAAATGCCATTTAAAAATTTTCTAAGCCAAGAAAAGCAAATTATTTTTTCTTAAGCCATTAAAAACTATTTTTCCTGGTTATGTCAGTAAAAAAATAAATCTGCCAGATTCTTTCCCTTAATATTTTTCATTTTCCAAATGAAGCATCAGAAACCACACACAAGAAATTTTAGCTCAAAAAATATTTTTTTTTTTTTCCAGGAAGGGGCCCAAAAAGAAACTTTGGATTAATTGTACTTTCTTTATTTTCTCTTATTATGTTTTCAAAATTTAGTCATTTAAAAAAAATGTATTGAAGAAAAGGATGTGAAGTTTCACAGAATAACATGTACAAAGATAATAAACTAGGTTATATTATAATGAGATATATTGATGTTCATATGGGAAATGTTTGGCTATGACATAGGCCTAGTAATAAAGGATGAAAAGTTTATATGCCTGGAACCAATGGGTCCTGAAAATAGTGTTAGAAGAATTGCATTTCACAAAACATAGAGGTTCTGCTTTTAATGGTTTTTGAATTTGAATGCTGAATTGACTTAATAGAAGTTAATGTGCACAAAGTTGGCAACTATAAGCAACAGCCTTCAGAATATATTGAAGTTGAAGGAAAAAAGTGTTAAAGTGATGATTTCATTCCATTTTCTACAGAGAAACCAAACAAATTTTATATTTTGCAGTCCACAGATTTCATTTCTTATTGGAACAGCAGAGTCAAAGTTCTTACTACTTAGGATGGAATGATGTTTAGGGAATCAAGTCCAAACAACAACAAAAAATGGTATAGAAAAATGCAGATCTTTCACATTTATATAAAAAGTATATAGTTAAAAGCTTTAACTCATTTATTTATTTATTTTTGTGGTACTGGGAATTGAACTCATGGCCTTGCTTATACTAGGCAAGTGCTATACTACTGAGCTACCTCCCCTGCTAAACTTTAACATTTTGAACAAAAGTTTTAGAAGTTTACTGAGGAGTTTAAAAATTAGAAAAATACAGGTTAAAGAATGCTTATAAAAACCTTCAAACTAACACTGGATGATGTGTGTATTTCTTCAGCCTATGATGAATATAAAAGTAAAAAAAAAAAAAATGTGCTCCAGTAGTCAAGACTTTTGCCTTTTTGGAAAGGAAAATAGGCCTAGAAAGAAATACATATGATCAGATGGCCAGTAGATTGCCAAAATAATAATGAAAGTATGAATAGATAATAAAAACTATCAGTGGATATTTATCAGATTTCATTTTAGGGAATGCTTTTTTAATAGATATAAATAAGGCAAAATTATATTCATAAGCAGCTTAAAAGACATTACCCCATAAAATTAAAAGATGATTGATAGAAAGCATTTGCCTTTATATATAACAAATCTCCTTTGTGCATAACGAACTGTATTCATTAATAAGAGAAAAAGAATAATCTAATATTAGACATTTAAGGAACTTGGAGTATTCAAACAAGAAATCATACAAGTAATCAATAAGCATATGAAAAGTTCAAATTTTCTATTTATTAATCATTAGGGTCAGTGTGTTTAAAAATACTATTCTGACACATAGCTAGAACATTTTTTTTCTAGAGATCAGTTTGTCAAAATGCTAAACAAAGCTTGAAAATATTCATATCTTCCTTCTTGAAAGGTTCACCTTTCAGAATTTACTTGAAGCAATTAATAAGAGTTTTAGTCTTTTGTGTAAGACTATTTTCTGCAATTTTATTAAATCAAACATTGACAATGACCTCAATTAGGGAGAATAATGTGCAATGCCATCATTGTACTAAAAACTATTGGGTTCTAGATGTATAGTGTGGTCTGACAATTTTCCTTAGTCTAGCTATGCTACTAATTTTTAATAATCAAAGATAAGTACATATTATTTATTACTGTTCAATATCTACCTTGTTTATAATCATTTTTAAAGTTTTTTTTTTTAAAAAAAAACAACTCCACCAAAAGTTTTTAGTGATTGCTCTCCAATTTGTGACTTCCAAATAGTATTCATGCCTGCTTCCTAAGCAGGCTCTTAATCTAACTCTTTAAAATGTTGAAGAGAGAAGCAACAGATGCAACCACCAGAGCTTGTGTTCAGGTGGACATCACCACATTAACAGATACTCTTTACATGCTTGTTTTGTTCAATACTTGATTTGTTCCAGAAAAAATCTCAAGGAGGTGTAATGCTTTGCATATCAGCTATTGCAATTTTAAGTAATTTACTCTCATCCAATAGATTATTATTATTATTATTATTGTTATTATTATTATTATTATTTGGTACTGGGGATTGAACTCAGGGGCATTCGACCACTGGGCCGCATCCCCAGCCCTTTTTTGTATTTTTATTAGAGACAGGGTCTCACTGAGTTGCTAAGTGCCTCTCCATTGCTGCAGCTGGCTTTGAACTCGCGATCCTCCTGCCTCAGCCTCCCAAGTACTGGGATTACAGGCCTGCGCCACCGCGCCCGGCTTAGATTATTATTTTTTAGTTTGGCCATTAAATATCAAAAAGAGTGTTCAATTTTGGTTGGAATTCAGTTAAACCACATGTATATAATATTCTTCAATTGAAGTTAGAAAAGCAAGAAAGGTAGCAATATTTGTTTTGAGGAACTCATACTTTCTTTGAATTCATAATTCTTTATGAACCATTGTTTAAATAATATAATCTAGAATTTCACTGGTTATTAATTCTAAACTCATTGATTTATATATATGTTTTCTTTTGGAACCTTTGAAAATTAGAACATTTGTTTCTCTCTAATTGTCAAGAATACTAAGAATATGATATCACTTATACATCTATTCAGTTCAGTCTTGGAAAGCAATTACTTGAATGCACATCCCTTCTGTAGATAATTTCTATCTTCTCACTTATTTTGAACTTCATTTTCTTTTTAAATACCTTTTTCCTTGCTTAAGAAAGAAGCAATTTGGTTACTTTGCTATCTCTTGTTTTAACATTACAATAAGGGGTGTGGTTGGCAGAAATGATGCTTGAACTAATATGGGTTATGACAGCTACTATTTTAGAGATGACTAATATGTGGCAGATTATTTTTTTTTCTTTTTGCAGTACTGGGCTTTGAGCCCAGGGGCACTTTACTACTGAGTTACAGTCCCAGCCTTTTTTTTTTTTTTTTTTTTTTTTTTAGTTATAGGTGGACACAATACCTTTATTTTGTTTATTTATTTTTATGTGGTGCTGAGTATTGAACCCAGTGCTTCACACGTATGAGGCAAGCGCTCTGTTGAGCCACAACCTCAGCCCCACATTCCCAGCCCTTTTTCTCTTTCACTTTGAGATAGAGTTTTACCAAATTGCTGATGTGGACTTCCTGCCTCAGCCTCTCCAGTAGCTGGAGTTACATTTGTGTGCCACCATGCCCAGCTCATCATGCTTTTATATACAATAAATTACTTAATGTTCATAGTACCTCAAATAGTATACATTTATAAAAAAAAAAAATACCATTGGGGCGACAGAAGCTTTAGTCACAATTAGTGAAATGGCAGTTGCCTCTCCGCAGACACATATTACTAGTAAGTGGCAGATCCAAAATCAAATCTAAATCAGTGTTTCCTCAAAACTCATTTGCATTCCACCATACCAAAGGGTTTCAGATTTCTTGTTAGCAATGGTAACTTTCTTTTTCAAACAAATTGTGGGACCTAGATATATCAGCAGATGAAATTAGTGTTATTAGCCCTCAGTCCTTCATCAAAAGCAATTTATAAACCCTGTTCTATAACACGTCATGTCCCAAGAACATCTTTAATATATAAAATGGATATATAGAATACAGTTAATTGATTTGAGTTTACAATAACCTTTGTTTTTATTTACTTTTTCTCCTAAACCTATGCCTGATTTTATTAATTTCTCCTATAGACTTATATCTATCCAGAACTTAAAGGGTAGTTACAAAATGGTTTCCTAAGTGGTTCATTTGTGATTTTACTGTTGGAAGCATGTCTTGAAGGGCCTTCTGTCCTTTTGGGGTCTCTGATTTTAGCATCATATGTATATTTTCTTTGAATTTTTTCAATCTGCTTAAAGAAAAAAATCAATTTTTCTTCTTGGTTTACTTTTTTTTCCTCACAGGTTTACTTTTTTTGCCTTTTCATTTTCCATGAAATGAACAGCAACATAACATTTTGTCACATTATCAGGTCTTAGCACAAGATTTTTGGCAGATGTCTGTATGATTGATGGCTCCATTAGGATCTTATTATTCTTTTGTGCCAGTTTAGTGCCATTATCCTTACCTGAGATTGAAAAGTGATTATATATATAAACCATATAAAACAAATAATAATAAAATGTATATCACATTTATTATCCATCCATCCACCCATCCATCCATCTATCCATCTTTAGCCTGCATACAACTTCCAGTGCTCAGAAGCTCCTAAAGGAAGAATATCCTAGAACCATACTTTCTTCTTCAAATTTCTGATTTTCACATTAGTGTATACTTTCTCTCATCTTCAATTTCTTAACCCACTACCCCCCTCATTGTCCAAGATGTGGAATATGTATAAAAACTTAAATATAACATATTGAATAATATGACTATATAATAAGAATATAATTCTAATATATTAGTTAATGTAATAATATAGCTAAACTCTAGATTATGATTTCTAACCTATTGTAATGCACCTGTGTCAATTTTGTTGCAGTATCAACAGAATTGAAAACTTGGGACTCAGGAAACTGTAAAATGTTTGGACTGAGGATATGATCCTTTCAGTTACAGAATTGCAGATGTTTTTTATCTACTTTCTTTTCTCTACTGTCTGTTTAATTTCGACAAAGAATGTAGTGCTCCTAGATTGACTCCCAGTTAAGTCAGATTATTTTCAACCAAGTTTCTGATTGTTGATTGTAAATTACTGACTGGAAACTTATGACATTATCTGAACATACAACTCTCTTTTGAAGAACATCTAGCAGGATTAGTATTCATCTTTGGAAAGTAAGCACCTCTGCAAATGCTAATCATCTATGTGGAATCTTGATTAGGGCATTGGCCATTCTTTCTAAGATGATGTTCTCAGTCATTTCTAGAATACCATTTTTCCAGTAATGTTAGTAATGATTCAAAACATGAGAGCTCATTTAATGAATATACAGTAATTTATATAAGCTTATTCACGTTTTTTACATAGTAGTTTATATAAGCAACTATTTTCTTTCTATATTCTATTTCCTTTTCCAAAGTGAAAATATTCAGAAAGGAATGAAACCATTTATGTTCTCCCAAATTCTTCAAGTTTTCAGTTTAATTTTGAAGTTTTTCTTTAGTGATACGTGCCAGTTTCTTTGAGGTATTATCTATCGTTCATTCCCTTGTCATTCAGTAAAAATTAAGTAGCAGTTGGCAAACTGTTGGTTCTCAAGTGCCTAAGAAATTGCAATAATCAACCCAGAGGGAATTTTCTGCTTGTTATGGGAACTCCAGTGGGTTTAAAATTTTCTTCTTTTTTTTTTTCTCTTTATTCACTCTTTTTCATTCAATAATGTTTCAGCTTCTTAATTTTTAAGAAATTCTCTAGGGTTTCTTCTTTCTATGCTCTTTCCTTCTCAATTATTTATAACATTCTGTACCCAACACAGTTCATAGTACTGATATAGCACAAGAAAGAGTTATCCACATAAAGTAGAACGCCTAAGTTCCTGTAAGTCTCATATAGCTAACTGATGAGTGCCTGAAGCCTTCTCTTCCTAGAGATTGCATGTAATCTAACTTTAAAATGACTTCTCCACACTAATGATTTCCAGAAACATTTCTGACCCTGTTTTGTTTTTTGAACATTGGATTCATATATCCAGCTCTAGTTATTACTTCTAGTTGAAAGTCTGGTGGTATATCAAACTTGGTATGCACAATGCAGAAATCGTATTTCTTTCCCAACCCTATTTCTTCCCTGTCTTGTGTCTCAATTATTGGTACCATCATCAGACAAGCTGCTCAAAAACTTAGGTGTTTTCCATGACATCCCTGTTATCTCACTGCTTATGAGCCTCTGATTCATCAGCAAGACCTTCAGTTCTGCTTCCAAATTAGATGCTACACCTTTCCATTTCTTAGCATTTTACTGCAACTGTAGCAGTCCATAGTAATCCTTTAGACTGGACAACACCAACAGTCCTACCTATTGTATCCTTTTATTTTCACTCTTGTAATCTGTTTTCTACACAGGAGCCAGAAAATGATCTTTTAAAACATGCCAATTGAATCACATCTCTCCCTGGTCAAAAGCCTTCCAGTGGTTTAGCAGTGCAGTAAGAATAATAAAAACTATTTACTATAGCTTTAAAGACCCTTAGTGATCTGGCTTCTGTCAGTTCTCTGGCCACCTTTCATCCACTGGCCCCTCTTTTCCTGTGCCTTGAAAATGCCAAGTATGTTCCTGTGCTAGGGTCTTTGCCTGTGGGGAGAATGCTATTACTCTAGATCTTCTCAAAGCTAGTTTCTATCAACCAGGTTTTGATTCAAATGTAAATGCTCCAGTGAAACCTTCTCTCCTGGGCCACTGGCAGTGACCCTTTCTCCACCATCCTGCCCACACTCGCTCACTTTATCATTGCATTATCTTTATTCGTTGCAATAATGACTCAGAAATAATCTTATTTGTATAATTACTTTTTCTTTTCAATGTAATCTGTTAAAGCAAGAACCCTGCCTGTCTTTGCAGCTGCACAATTGGTGCCAGCACAGTCTGGAATAGAGAAATCCTCAATGGATAGTTCTATATCTATAGAACACGAGTATCTCCAGCCTTCCTGTGTCTCAAATGAAATTTTGTAAATACCTTTTAAATTTACCTGTAAACTTTTGTCTTAGTACCAGAAAATTGCAGAATAGTGACTTCTTCCAATTTTGAAAGAAATGAAATATATTTTCTGAAATTAACACGTGCAGGTGTGCGCGCGGGTGCGCGCGTGCACACACACACATAACCTAGAGAATTCAGAAGGACAATGAAGTAAGAAAAATTCCACCATTCTTTTAGGTTTACTGATTCTAGTAAATTAGGAAAAGTACCATGGATGAAAAGGACCACCTTACAAATAATCAAGTAGGGAAATGCCAAGATAGTCACCTTATCAAATAATAAATTCCAAAGAGTAAATTCAAAGCTCTTCTATAGCAGTGAGTGACATAAAGTAGTTGTTGGCATCAAGATTCCATTACTGACTGAACACAACTCGAGAGAATTTAAATTACCCTTCAATATCTTGGGCTAGAACTGAAGCCAGACAGGCAGTCAGTATAGATAGGTAAATCGAGTCAGGTCAGATCAAGGAGGCCAATTTTGAGTGAGTCCAGGAAGTTGGAGACTATCCCTGGAGGGATTGAAATGTTAATTCCTTCAGAGCCCTTCCTCCACCCTTATCAAGAACCTGCCCTGGCTCCAACCTGTTGCTAAGGCAACCTGTCCTAGGAATTGCCCCTCTCTAAGGGAGCTATAAGGTTGTTAATTAATGTGTCTGGGGCTGCTCCATCTTGCCCTTCCCCCTTCAACCGGCGTGTTTCCCACCTTTTGTACACAGGAAGGAGAGAGAAGGGGAAGAGAGCAGGAGAACAAAGGATGCTTAGGACATATTAAAAAAAAAAAAAAAAAAGGCAGAATACCTCTTTTCTGGGGATACCAGGATACCAGCTATGGTCCCCTTCTCCCTCCAGAGAGAAGTCTATGTTACCCCTTTTTAAATAAACCCTGCTTTATATGCTTGCCTCAGTGTGCTTCTTTAATGTTCAAACTTCAACATGTGAGGGAGCAGAACTCTCACCTATAACACGCTGTATCAGAACCAGAGTTCAAGACCAAAAATAAAACAGAAGAAAATAAAATGTAACCAACTACAAGTGACAATACATCCAATAGTTTGCTTAGGTGTTTTTGAGTGCTTGTGTAAGTAAGCAGAAGCATCAGGGAAGTAGCAAAGTGAGAGGCAGGACCTGCTACTTAGTCTGCAAAATGAAACATGGAATTGCTTCTTCAAACTTACTAAGAATTCCAAAAGAGCTACAGCAGACTATTATCACAGACGATTAAACTAAAGGTGGTCTTTGTGAAATCTGGATCCTGTGCACCCATGAAGGCTATCTTGATGCCTGGACGGGATTGGAATTCAGCCCCAAGGACCTGGAAGCACGCTTTGCTCAGTGCCACCAAACAACCACCACCAACACTTTCAGAATTATAGCAGGTTGTGCCCAGTCTCATAATGATGGCGCTGCTGGAGTGGAGCTGGGAGCACCACTCCTATAAAGCGGACTCTAGACTGATAGAGGAGAAAAGCGAATAGTTTCTGAGACTCCAAAATAGAGGCTCTGGACGCAAAGAATCAAGTAAAGGAAAAGAGGCCACCACATCAGACCTTTCTCTTGCCTGTCCTTATGGATACAATGGCTTTCCTTCCAAGAGCCCATTTAGCTACTTATGTGGCCTTAGGAGTTGGGTGGAGCAAGTGGGGGTTGAGAGTAAGGGTGTGTGTGTGGGGGGGGGCAAAGTGGGGTTGATTAATTGATTGAAATACATTTTCATGGATTGGTTTCCTATTCTTAAAGCAACAAACGGTAAGTGGGATGTAAGTGGGTTCCGGATGACCTGCTTTTTCATCCTCCCTTTACCCTCTAAAGATAAGATACTCGGGGGACCATGGGCTCAGCATTCTTGGGTGCATCAAAAGTCACCTCACTGGTAGAAGTGCGTAGTCCTGGAGCACTTAGAAGAAGTGGCGGGGACTACAGGGATTGCGGAGTTCGCAGCCTCTGGACGGGTCACTGGAGGTGCGCCCGGTCCGCAGACCTGGCAGCGGGGCCCGCGGAGATCAGAGCCCCCGCGGGAAGCGACCGACAGCGCCCGCCCAGGCGGCTCTGAGCCCTGCCACAGCGTCCTGCCGGCTCGAAGAGGATCAGGGCCCCAGAACTGCGGGCTGAAGGGGGGCGGCTGGGCACCCACCCTGCGGCCACTGCGGCCGCCGCGGCCGCCGCGGCTCCTGCGGCTGCGGCGCCTGCCGGGTGGTGGCTCCGCAGTGCCCGCCCCCAGGTCCCCTTCCCCGCCCCTCGCGCCCCCTTCCCCGCCCCCGTCCGGCGCCCGGGCCGAGCTGACCCGTCGCCCCGTCTCTCAGAGCGCGCCGCGGCGGCTGCTCCTCGGCGGCGGCGGCGCCTCCCTTGCTGGCGGCCGCGCTCCCGGAGGCTCAGTCCTCCCGCCTCGGCCATTTTCCCTCTTCTCCCTCCCTTCCCGCGCCTCATCCCCTCGCCCTCCCCCCCGCGCGGGGACTTTTCCGGAAAGTTTTTATTTTCCGTCTCGGCTCTCAGAGAAAGAAGCTCCTGGCTCCGCGGCTGCAAAACTTTTCGGCTGCGGCGCCGCCGGCCCCCGCCCTCCGCTGCTCGGCCCTGCGTCCCGCCCCGCCGAGCCATGAGCGCCCCTCCGCTGCTGCGGCCGCCCAGCCCGCTACTGCCTGTGGCGGCGGCCGCGGCCGCTGCCTCCGCAGCTCTGGTCCCGGGGTCCGGGCCGGGGCCGGCGCCGTTCCTGACTACAGTAGCGGCTTCGGCTGGGGGCGTCTCGTTCCATCTGCAGATCGGCCTGAGCCGCGAGCCTGTGCTGCTGCTGCAGGACTCGTCCGGGGACTACAGCCTGGCGCACGTCCGCGAGATGGCTTGCTCCATCGTGGACCAGAAGGTAAGGAGCCCCGCGCCTCCCCGTCGCGCAGGGGGCGCTTCCCTGCTGGCCGCCCTTGGCCGCGCCAACTTTCTGGCTCCGTTGACTCCTGGAGTCATCCTCGCCCGCACTCTGGAAGGGTCTGGCACCGGCCGGGGTTGGACGCCTTCACCCCGAGGCACCCTGTTGCTCAGTCTTCTTCCCCTAGCTCCATTTTTTTTTTTTTTTAACAGTCCTATTGCTCTCCCGCCTGCATCCTCTTCACCCATTTCCATCCCTCTTGTGGCATTTCCAGGCATCTTGCCCTTTTCTTCTCATGCCCCTCCTTAAACTCGAGGCTTCCCGTCTCTCCCCTCTGGACCCTGGACCAGCGCATTCCTGGCGCCGGAATCCTCTTTCCTGCAACTGAGTTCCCCTGGGATAAGCTCAGCAGGATTTCAGCACCACTCCCTTCCACTCCAGACCCCTCTCCCAGCTCAAATCGATACTGAGGAGTTCCTGCAGTGACCTGAGACAAGGAATTTCTCACCTGTCAATTAAGCTTTTAAGAAAGGGTGATTGACTCGGCCAGCTGTGAAAATAACTGACCAGACCACAACACCAAAGTCCTTGTCGTCTTTTAGTCCCACCTCTATGTAAGCATGGAAACAAAATTTCCAACAATAAAACCTAAAAGTTACAGCCTTTCTGTTTTTCATTCCCTGGGGCACTGATAGAGGACACCGAAGTGGTGGGGATGATGACCAGGGGAATCCAATGCTGGCTGTGCTCTTAAGTTTGATGTTGTGGGACTCTGGACAGCAGCCACCAAAGGTAGGTTAAAATGGAGCCATTATCCTTGGCTATGCCAGCCTGGAGGAGACTCAATGAGCCCACCAGTGTTTACGGTGCAATGTTGAATTTTATGTTATCTCCATAGCCATCCAGAGGGATGTAGCATGGAAAGAGGTGATAAAGTGGTGAGGGAGAGGAGGTGTTGGTGCCAGTCATCTTAATATAAACAGCCAGCTTTTGGGAGTGGAGACAGAGGTCTCTAAAGGTTCTCAATTTCAACCCTGCAGGACTGGCTAGTACTCAACTTTTATTGATCACTCGAATAATCATGAGTTAATTTCTTTAAACTCTTTGGAACAAAGTTTGCTAAATCTTGAGGGCTGTGGTTTGAGGCACTAAACACAGTGATATTAGGAAAAAACCACAGGGAAAAATCAATAATCTAGGAAATTGTGAAAGTTCTGGAGGCCAGATGAAGGTAACAGTGAATGCCAGGAATTTTTGTTTATTGAAAAGAATGATATTTTATATTACATGTAACTAAATTATTTGCAGTTCCCACAAAAGTGACCAGTTTTGTCTAATTCTGGTACAAGTCATATTCTGTTCCTTGTCATCAGTGTTA
Organism: Tamias sibiricus; assembly: GCA_025594165.1. NCBI lineage: Eukaryota > Metazoa > Chordata > Mammalia > Rodentia > Sciuridae > Tamias > Tamias sibiricus. Next base: position 77,755,387 of record CM046659.1, read on the forward strand.
TTGAATGTTTATTATGGGTGAACAGGATCACCCTGGTAGGCACTTACTTTAAAGGAAGTTTTAGAATAAAACAGTCTCCGTTAGGATGCTAACAAGTTATTTAAAAAGCAGTGCACAATGTGTAATAAAATTTTTCAAAAAGCTAGTGCACATTCACTCACAGTGTCTGTCTCTCCCCTTGATGGAATTTAGGATGGGAAGAAACATGCATGGTTCAAGAGGTTTGGGATTGGGGTTTTGCATGGAGAGTGAATTCAGTTGTCTCATTAGTTACTAAGAGGGGTGCTACATGAAGGGAGTGATAGAAGTGCACAAGGAGTGGGGCAGCAAATGATTATGGAATGCAACAGGCTTGTGGGTAGTGAGGAGGCTATATAGGGAAAGTTGAATTATGAAAATAAAATGAACTCTAATTTCCAGAGAAGTTTCAGTAATCTTCTCATAGAGATATACCAGGGATATTTGAAAGATGAATTGCTGTGTGGGGGATGTTTTAGAATGTTAAAAATGTTATGGCAGAAAGAAAACTGAAGTCCAGTCATGAGCTAGTTTAAACTTGAGCCAAGACTCTGAGGGAGAGACCCGAAGAAATACTGGAAAGGGAAAATCATCAGCACTGGTGACTGATTTATGAGGGAATCCTTTCCTTTTATATTTTTATTCTAATAGTTCTTTGTCTCTAAAAGTTTGAAAACTTTGCTTTGGACAGCCAGGATACAGAAGACACACTTTGATTATTTTTTCAAAGTCATGGCAAAGTAAGATTTAGATGTAGAGATGTGAATTTGAGAGTTATTTATACACAGAAACTGTGAATAAGTATATACTAGATAGGGGATCTAGACAGAGGACTACTTTCTCAGTTCATCTGTCTGTCTATCTTATCTTCTCTCATCTATTTCAGAATATATTATCCCAGGCAAAAAGAAGATGAAGAGAGTTGATCATCTATCACTAGTTAACAGGGATCTCTTTGTGACATTAGGAATGGCAGAGATTGTTAGTGTGGAGTAAAGAAAGTGGGAGGAGGTTCTTTTGTCTTTTGTTTCAGGTTTTCTTGAAGTACCTTTTGAAGACATCAACAGTGGGGAAGGACAAAAGAGAGAAAGAAAAAAGGAGAGCAGAGTGAGGTAGAGGAGGTAGGCAGGAGGGATAGGAGAAGGGGAAAGAGAGATCTAGATGTTCCAGGAGAGAGCTTTAGAGTTTGAAATTATTTACAATTTAATATGTAGGCTGGAGACATGTGCTTACAGTAGAAGATTCGCTTGATTTTGCTTGAGAGTCCTTCACATTGTTTTAAAATGTGTTAGAGGGTTTTCATCCACTTTGTTTAAGAGCTCCTTAAATACTAACATAAATCACCCTAGCTTAAAACTTTGGAAGTATTAGCTAACTGTTCAGTTGATATCATCAACATTCATGGGACACTTTTGTGGAATGAGTAACTGAGGTGTACAGGGAAGAGTAAGAGAGATGCTGTCCCTGAAAAACACATCTTAAATTGTTATTGTTATTTAGGATTTATATTTTTCTTTATATAATGTTGGAAAGTAACAGACATATGGTTGCACTTGAAAAAATTTGATGGTAATTAAAAAAATACTTTTTTTTTAAGGTAATGTACCTTAAGTGTTTACTGAATTAAAAACTAAAGAATTATTTATCTTTTAATTTAGATGAACAATCTAGTCTTTTATTTATTGTAACAACATATTTACATATTATGAATTCCTTCTGTTTTGGAAGGTTTGACACAAGGTTTTATTTATATTATGCCAATTTCTTTACTTCACAAGCATGTAACTTTGAGGGCTGGTTGTACATAAGAATAGGTATATATTCTGCTAATTAGTGTACATGATCATCATTTTCTGAAGATTAAAATAATAATAATTGATTTCATGTTGAAGCCCTATTTTTTTTAATACTATAAAAGGAACCTTTAATATGTAGACTCAGAAGGAATTGTTTTGGAACAAGAAGAAGCAAAGGAGCTGCATTCCAAAGGATGAATTCAGTTTCAGAGTATCTACCTATCTAGACACACACACACACACACACACACACACACACACAGTGTTTTTAAACAAGCAGCATTAATTTAGGGATATGTGGTGCAATTTTATGGCTGTCTGTTCCTTTTAGCTTTATCTTATTAGAATGATATTTTCCTCTTGAATTTACTTAAAGTAGTAACATCTGTAAGACTCCTGGTATATAGTTTCATTTTGCAAAATCATCTTTCTGTCCAAAGAAATTGCAAAGTGAGATTTTAAGTAAAATATAACTATTAAAAGAGTAACAAGGTTAGTGCCTTTCTTTGAGAATAGCATTATTTTGCTTGTAATTGTTTCATTTTCCTAATTGTACATTGTTTTGTGAACAGTTGCAGTTCATTTTAACCCTCATTGTTAATTTTGGCTGCTCTAATTCTACATAGATTAAGAAAGCTGAAAGGAATCGATTGGTAGACCAACCCAGCATCCATGGAACAACAACAAAATTCTTTTGAATTAATGATGGTCTTTGAGTCTAGGTGTATATTTTCATTCTAATTTTATTTGGCCATATTGTATGTATGTTGATTTTTTATTTAATAATGAAGCATATAGAATTTGTCATTTAAGTAATATAATATTCATTTACATTTAAAATTTATTTTCTAGTATAGTAGTAGTATAATAGGATTATATTTTGGTGTTAGTAGCATATACTGTATATTTGTGTATGATACAGGTTGATTATCCCTTATTCAAAATGCTTGGGACCATTAGTGTTTTAGACTTAGATCCTTTTGGAATTTGGTGTATTTTTAAGACATAATGAGATATCTTGGGTGTGAGACCCATGTCTAAACACAAAATTCGTTTATGGTTCATATACACCTTATATAACAGAGCCTAAAAGTGATTTTATACAGTATTTTTAGTGTGTCTACATTCTGACTACAACAGGTCACATGATGTCAGTCATGGAATTTTCCACCTGTAGTGTCACATTGGTGCTCAAAAGGTTTCATATTTTGGGGCTTTTTGGATTTGATATTCAACCTGTATATCGAATCTATCTGTATGTGTGTAGTTTATTGCTTAAGTGTCTCTTTTTTTTGAAATATATTTTTAAGAGCTTGATTATCCAAATACTGAAGTATTACTTTATATTTTGTGTAAAGTGGGACCTCATTATACATCTCAAAATCTAAAAGAGAAACAGGTGTGCAAGCCTTTTCTTATAGGCATATATACTATGTAATAGTTTCATGAGATGAATAGCCTGTGAGTCTCTGAAGTTAAAAGCATTAAGCCTTACAAACATTGGACTGGGAAAAGTTGGACAATTGACTGTGACAAATATATGAATTAATGTAGGCCATTAGATTCAGGTTTGAGATAAAGTTGAAAGAATAAAACTAGAGTATGTATGGTGGTGATGGTAGTGGTGGGAACTAGAAATTTGTTACAAAAGCTTAAAAATTTGTTCTGAAGACCATACTTGAATAACTGTGCTGTTTGCTGTTTAGTCTCACCAAACTCCTTTCATAAGTATTAAGGGAAATTTATAACTTTCTTTTGACAGTTATTATTGCTCTGTTTTTTTGGTGAGCTGATTGTATATGTCTTCACTAATTTATGCATGAATGACTTTAAATGACCTTTGTAGACAATGCAGCAAATTTGTGAAGTCTATGACTGTATCATTGTAAGTTATTTTAGATTACTTGGAGGATTAAAGATAATAGTGTAAAGGATTATACACATTGCCTGATAAATCTGTGAGTACTAAATGGTATTGTTGACCCTCTAAAGCTCCTGTTAAAAGCTAACATATTGGGGCTGGGGTTGTGGTCTGTGGTAGAGTGCTTGCCTCACATATGTGAGGCACTGGGTTTGATTATCAGCACCACAAATAAATAAATGAGTAAAATAAAGGTCCATCAACAACTGACAATTTTTTAAAAAAATTTATCTTGATAACAAAAGAAGTGTACATCTATTATGCTATATTTATCTCCATATATAATTAAAATTATAATATTAGACAGCAATATGACTATAAGGCCCAGGTGATATTACCTTCTCCCTGCCTTCTATAACAGGTACATCTTAGAAGTAGTTGTGTTTTGAAACAGCTTCTCAAATCTCAAGCACTCAGAATTCCTTGAGGACTAATCTATTTATATTGTATTACCAAATAAAAAGCACGTATGCTATTAAAAGCAAAGCATATATATCAGTAAATTAGCATAATGATCAAGATAGCAGGGCTGGATTTATGCTGGATTTGAATTTGATAAAATGCAATTCCATAGGCGCTAAGGATATCAGGAGGTTTCCTTGTTTTGTTTTCATATTTGTTTGCCTTGTTTTTATGTGTTCGGAATAATCAATCTTTTTTGACTTCTGACTCCTGGCAATCATGTTGGTTAAGGGGAAAGATCTAAGCCCAAATGTGAAAATGAAATTAAAATATAGGCTTTTTAAAAGATACTACTCACCTTTTAATTTCCCCAGCATTACTTTAGAGAAGTTTTGAAAAAAAAGCTTTCAGGTTCTTGAATTTTTCCTTAATGTTGGAGCATGTTGGAACCAAACCAAACAGAAGAAAAGAGTGCATTATTTTTCTTCTTTCTATTGATAGAACTTAGCTACAAATAAAATGATTATTTTACTCTCATTATTCAAAATTCTTTTTCCCCCATAAGAATATGTGAAGATTTCCCCAGGAATTCTTATGATATTGTCAATCATTAATTTTTGTACTATTAAAAACCAAAAATGATGGCACCACTTGAAGTTATTTGGCAGCAGAAAAATCCACATTATGCTATATCTTACTCTTTCTGGTTTCATGTAGAAAACAGATAATTAGATATACAAAGTCTTTAATTACATGTCCACCATGGTCATTGTGGAATATCATATAATTTAGAAAGTTAGAAAGGTAAGAATTGATGTAAAAACGCCACATCTTCAGAAACAATTATGCCTGTCCAAATTTTCAGTTTCCTGAATAGAAGTTTCATGTAAAGTTGCAAAAGCTTTTATTTGGCTTAAGCCAGAGAGTTGATACAGCAACCTAACAATGTTGGCAAATATGAAACTTAGATTTTTAAATATGCAATCATGCAGGAATTGTTCAACTTATTTTGGTGAAAAGGAAAAATAAAATTACCCTTCCCTGGTTCATTGGCATGTATTCCGTCTAAAGCACTGATTGATGAGGAACTTGTTGAATTTACTGCTTGTATTTAGGCACAATTTCAAGAATATCCGAATGCTTCTCTCCTGAATTGTCAGCAGCCACTTTTTTCGCATGTATATATATCATAAAATGATTGAAAAGTATGAATGTGATAATGAAAATATTAGTGAAAAGTATGACTGTGTAATAAATTGAATTTTTTTGTAATCTAAGGCTTATAGACTAGTGTGTTATCTTGTTAACAAAATAAACATACACTTTTAAAAATATTTTATTAGTTGTTGATGGACCTTTATTTATTTATATATGGTTCTGAGAATCAAACCCAGTGCTTCACACATGCTAGGCAAGCACTCTACCACTGAGTCACAACCCCAACCCTGTAAACATATACTTTAATAGCTGGAATTTTGTCCAACATATTTTGGAAAAAAAGCTGTAAGTTTACCCCTCACTAATTCAGATGTTGTGAGGGACTGTGACATATATGTGAAGTGTTAAATCTTGAGACCATTGAAACTTGCTATTGTATGCGAAGTTATCTTAAAGTTTAGCTTGATATTTTTTTCCCCTCTACACTCAATGTCCCTACTGTTGCCTCATTTATTGTTCATTTGCAGTGGTGTAAATGCCTACTGTCATCATGGACATTTTATTTTTCAGTTTATTTGTTTTGTAATATATCAGTTTTGTTTAAGAATTGGCATACTGTACAGGTTTTTGAGAAAGTATTGACATTGTTTCAGGTGATGTCCTTGTGTAATCTGAGACATGGGGGAGGGGAAGAATGGAAGGGGCAGTAAAAAAGTAGAAATAAAGAGTCCAATGGTAAATTGTGAAGGGTAGAAAAATGGAACATTAAAGGATCACCACTTCTTGTTTTCAGCCTCTGTGAGCAGGTGAGCATTCATTGTAACCTAATGGTTAGTGCCATCTGAAAACATTTATTAGCTTTTTAATCAAATTGAACAAATGGTACCTGCTTTTGATTCCATCGGGATCTTTCCAAATAAGTGGTTTTGTGCCCTTCTATAAATTAATATTTGATGTTTTTATTGCTCTGATGATTCAAAATACCTTTCCTTCATTGAGTTCCCTTTCTAACACTGCTTACTAGGTGATCCTATGAGAGTCCTCCCTCTCCCAGCTTTATTAAGGTAAATTGACAAATAAAAATTTATATATATATATTATGGTGCATAGTATGACATTTTGTTATATGCATACATTTGTTAAATGATTTAATTAAGCTCATTAACATATTCAGCATCTGACATAGTTACTTTTTTGATGGTAATACGAATATTTAAGAGATACTATTTAGTAATTTTCAGGTATATAGTCCTTGTAATTATTAACTATAACTGCCATGCAATACAATAAATCTTTAGAACTTATGTATTCTCTCTAATGGAAACTTTATTCCCTTTAATCAACTTCTACCCATACCCACCTTCTCATCTGTACCCCTACTCCTTGTAACCATTAGTATTTTACTCTTTGCCTCCATGAATTCTGCTTTTTTAGATTTCACAAAATGAGTGAGATCATATGTAATTTTCTTTCTATGCTTGGCTTATTTCACTTAGCATAATGACCTGCAGGTTTGTTGGTATTGTTGCAGACGATAGGATGTCCTTCTTCTTTTAAGGCTGAATAGTATTTCTATGTGTGTGTGTGTGTGTGTGTCCTATTTTCTTTATATGGTTGTTATGGACACTTAGGTTGATTCCATATGTTGGTAATTGTGAGTAAGGCTGCAGAAAACACAGGAGTTTAGATATTTTTTTGTACAGACTGATTTAATTTCCTTTGAGCATATACCTAGATGTGGGATTGCTGGATCATGTGGTAATTCTATTTTTTATTTCTTTAGGAACCTGTATACCATTTTCCATAATAGCTGTACTAATTTACATTTCCACAAATATTGTATAGAGGTTCTCTTTTCTCACAATACTTGTTATCCTTGGTTTGTTTGTTTGTTTGTTTGTGATAATAGCTATTTTAATAAAAATGAGGTGGCATATTGTGTGGTTTTAATTTTCATTTCCCTGGTGATTAGTGATGTTCAGCATTTTTTCATACCAGTTTGTCTTCTTTTGAGAAATGTCTGTTCAGGTCCTTTGCTTGTTTTTTAAAAAAATTAAGTTGTTTTCTTGCTATTGAGTTGTGTGAGTTCCTTATATGGTTTGGATATTAACCCTCATTAGGTTTTAATGCTTCATTGGTATACCTCAAAAGGTATTTGACTTCTTTTTTGTAACTTCTTTTTTTCATTATCCTCTGACTATTTTTCAGTATCACTCTTAAAAATACAGGAAAGAACTAATCGCTGTTCCATTTGTACAATAGGACTAGTCCTTGGAAAGGATAGAAGACAGGCTTTTAGAAGAGGAACCCTAGCTTTCATTCTTGACTTCTTCTTTCTAGGTGTTACTTAACTCTCCATCTAAGCCTCAGGTTCCCCTCCAAATAATGGGGACAGAATTTGTCTCAGAAAACTATTAGCACTGAACTCAAAAGGAATGAAATAAGATGTGTATAAAAAGCCCTTAACAGCCGGGCGCGGTGGCGCACGCCTGTAATCCCAGCACTTTGGGAGGCTGAGTCAGGAGGATCGCGAGTTCAAAGCCAGCCTCAGCAATGGCGAGGCACTTAGCAACTCAGTGAGACCCTGTCTCTAATAAAATACAAAAAATGGGCTGGGGATGTGGCCCAGCGGTCTAGTGCCGCTGAGTTCAATCCCCGGTACCAAAAAAAAAAAAAAAAAAAAAGCCCTTAACTTCTTTCTGTTAAAAAAAAAAAAAAAAAAAATTTTTAACTTTAAAAAATAACTTGTTAACTTTAAAAAATACAGATGTACAGATTTGCTATAATCATCCTCTTTGGTTTATGACATGCTTTTTTTTGTATGTATTAAAACTCCTGTGGTGTTTTGGTTTATTATTTCTTTTTACTTAGGTATTGGAGGGATTTCTCAGTGTGTGAGGTGTTGTACCTTGACAATTAAAGTTTGCTTCAGTCAACGAAATGTAAGCATGGAAATTATAGATGATTGGACTCAATTAAAGAGCAACATTTTAAATGACAATCTAAGTCTGTTTCCTTTCTCATAAACAATGGAATAAAATAATATGAATATAATCAAAGCCTGATTTGATAAGACATGTCACAAAAGAAGCATATTTTTACATCAAATATAAAAACAATTTGTTCAAATGTGAAATCCATGCACCAGTAAATGAGATCTTTCTTTTAAAATAACTTCATTTTGTTTATTTATTTTATGGGGTGCTGAGGATTGAACCCAGTGCTTCACATGTGCGAACATGTGAGGAAAGCGCTCTACTACTGAGCCACAACCCCAGCCCAAATAATTTTTTAAAAATATTTATTTTTTAGTTGTAGTTGGACACAATACCTTTATTTTAACGTGGTGCTGAGGATCGAACTCAGAGCTGCATATGTGCTAGGCGAACACTCTAGCATTCTACCTTGAGCCACAACCCAGCCCTCAAATGTTTGTTTGTTTTTTTTTTATAATTTCTTTTTAAATTTTGTTAATGGTTTGATTTTAGGGATTTTTTTTTCCTTCAGATTTATTCAGCTACATTTATATTGGTATAAATTTCAGATTTTCTTAAGAATCAAAATATTTTCCATTAATCATTAGTAAAGATTAATCCATTAGGTTAAAGTGTTAGTAAAGATTTTCTAGCTGTCAGTGTTTTGACATACCATAAAGTTAAAACCTTTTCCTAGGTCATCTAAATCAATCATATTAACAATATAATAACTACTGGGTGGTTATGGGACTGTCTCTTTGTTTTGAATGGATGTGACTATAGCAAGAGAGAGACCAGTTTTACTTCAGGTGATTGAATTTACTCCCAGAGAAATTAATTGATTGAATTAGGCTATCTATCAGTTGTCAAATATTTAAAGGCACTGTTTCTCACTCATTATTTTTGATTAATTAAATGTGAACATTTTCCCCCTTTAGCTCCTTAAAATGTAGAGAAATGGCTGTAGGTTCTTGTCTGGTAGGGTGATTATATGGTCCCTCTGATTTCTTAGAATAGGTAAAAGTGGCTGTATCCTCTTCCAGGTTCTAGGTTATCACTGCCAGACTTCAGGGCAGGACTTGACTCCCATAATCACACAGAGTAGGAAGAATTTGGATAGGCCAAAGAATGATTTCTTTAGCATACAAAGGAAGGTGAGGTGGTGTGTCTGCTCTGAGCCATCTGTGCAGTTCCCATGAGGAAGCATCCTTTAAGGGTTGTCTGTACCCCAGCATGGAAAGCCACACCTAAGAAAATGTGTGAACCAAGGAGGTGTAATTATTTAGAGGTTGTTTAGTCCACTGAGCTGCTCAGAGCAATAACAGGAGAGGTCAAGACCACTTGGGCCTGAGCAGTGGCCTGAGGCAAACAGCTGCAGCTTTTCCACCATTGTCAGAAGTAGAAAAGAGCCTGTGAATGGTGTCAGTTAAGCTTTGGCTGACCTTGAATCAGTGGTGGTAAATAAACCTGAACAGGCTAGAGTAGGTAAAGCTCACGGGATTTGAGACTAGTGGCACTGGAGGGCAGGAAAAGATGGTGACAACAAAGCTCTGGCTTTCTTTGAATTGAGTCAGAAGGAATAGCTCCCAACTCACGAATAGCAGTGGGAGAGACCTAGGAGTGGCTTTTAACAAGCAGAGAAGTCCGTTTGGAAGTTTTATGAGTGTCACAAGCAAGACCTTTAAGGAGCAATTTCATGGTGACCTTGTGAGAGTTTTAGGAAGGCCTAGTCCCAGAAGCATTGGGTCATGATCAACAAAGTTCCAGGGCCTCCTCTGGAAAATTCCATGAGTGGTAGAGGACTTTGAGCTGCCAGTTTCTCTCAAGGCGCAGTGGCCAGCAGAGGAGAGCCTCCAGGAACAAAACCTTCTTGCATTTACTCTGTGTGCTGAACTATAGCTCAGCTACTTTTCCTTTGTCATTTCTGAATCTCACAGCAGCCCTTTGCTGTAGTAGTCTCACCTCTATTTTAAGGACGAGAAAACTAAAGTCAGAGAGGTTAAATCATATATTCTACATCACATAGATCCTAAGTAAAAATCAACTCTTCCAATAACTTCATTCATTTGCCTGAATGACCATAGATTTGTGCTTAGTGTTTGGAATTATCAGGTTATTGGGGGTGAAATGCTGAACTTTCTAATTATATTGGCCAAAATTTACTTAACCCTTCAGCTTTGAAAATGTGGTTTTATTTACATGTTAAGTTATTCCTTCATCCAGAAGGCTTCCCTCATTTGAAATTCCTATCCCAGTGAGTGATCAGCTAGAATCCCAGTCACTTTGGAAGACACAGAAGGCTTCCCTCATTTGAAATTCCTATCCCAGTTAGTGATCAGCTAGAATCCCAGTCACTTTGGAAGACACCACTCACAAGGATTCTATTGTTAGTTGCAAGATGCCCTCTTCCTACATACCTTTGACCCTGATATCTAATGTAATGAACATTAGAAATGGATTCTCATTGGGGGTGTTAGTGTATTAGATATGATGCTTATTGGAGGGATACTTCTCATCCTTAAGAGAGTCATACAGTCTATAATATGTGTAATTGTTAATAGTTTTTTGAAATAATAAATATCTGTGTAGCAGAATTGTTTTGGAATCTGGTGTCATTATACCCTGATAACACCACCACCACCACCAAAAACAAACAAAAAAGCAAAATTGTGGAGATACCCATCTTTAAATGTTCTTACCCATTTTTAAATTTTCAGACATCACTGTTATTTATCCAAAGAAATTAATTATCTTGTGTGATTAAATTGACTAAGTTGGTTCAAAGACCTCTTTCCAATGAGATGTGGACACAGAAGTGTTTTGGGAGAAGTGATTATGGTAAGACCATGTATTGATCCTTGTGGCTCAAAACTGGTGAATATAAAGAATCTTTACTACCAGTGTAAATCAACAAATCATTCTTGAATAGTACACTGATTCTAAGGAGACTCTGAGAAATTAATGAAGAGTCCTTAAGAAAAGTACCTTTTAGTGGTTGCTTTCATTTGAATGGCCCATTTGCTAAGGGTCATGCTTTGCAAATACATTTATTCTTTTTTATAAATTTTGTTTGTTTATTTTTTTGGTCAATCTTGAATGAACACACCTGAAGGTGAACTTACTACTGCATGATCAGTCGCAAGCCAGGTGGAGGTTTTCTTTCCACTTGAGTAGTCAACCTGGATTGTGAATTGCCTTGCATGTCTGTGTGCAGGGCTGAGGTCAATACTTCCTTTGTAGAATAATTCTACTACCATCAGACTTTACAAAATTGTAGTTATATGTTGTAGGTAGACATGATTTGGCCTAAAGTCCATGCAATTCTAAGGGTTCTTGTCCTGAATGACTACTGTGCAGCATATAGTATAGTAATTATTATTAATGGATACTAATAATGTATTCTTTAGTATATTTGGAACTTTTGAAGCTTTATTACAATGAAAACTTACATAGTGATTTCTCTTTTGAAACAACTCACTGATAGTCCAGAAAAGGTGAGAAATTTATATTATTCCCTAAATGAATCATGCCACTTGGAGTTAACACAGTTAACATTTTGGTGTATATATTACCAAAATTTTTTTCTGTAAATAAATTTGCTTATTGTAACTTGCATATGATTCTATTTGTTTCTTTCACTTGATATTTTGTATTTCTATGCCAGTTTTTAATTATAAAATGTTCAGTGCCCTTGAGGGTAGTTTTTTTTTTTGAAGAGAAGACTTCAGAAATTTGTTTAGGTTTTAGAATTTAATATTCAAGTTATTAAAGTTACAGGTTCAAATGTTAGTTCTTATTCTTTGTAGTATAATTATCAAATACTTTTTATAAATCTGGAAGATTTGAACAGTATTTAAAACATTTGAAGAATTATGATATCTTTAACACACTCAATTATTTAAATGCTTTCAAAATTCTAATTGAATTTCTAAATTTAATATATTTGATTTCCTTTAAATACTCTAATTACCTGCATAAAACTTTTACATATTCTTTTTTTTTGGTAGTGGGTATTGAATCCAGGGGAACTTTGCCACTGAGCCACATCTCCAGCCCTTTTTATTTTTTATTTTGAGACAGAGTCTCATAACAGTTGCTTAACCCTCAATAAGTTGCTGAGATTGGTTTTGCATTCACAGTCCTCCTGACTATCCTCCTAAGCAGCTGGGATTATAGTCATGCACCACTGTGCCTGGCAACTTTTACTTAAGTAACTCTTTTTTTTGTTTTTTGGTACCAGGGATTGAACTCAGGGGCACTTGACTTCTGAGCTACATCCCCAGCCCTATTTTGTAGTTTATTTAGAGACACTGTCTCACTGAGTTGCCTAGTGCCTTGCAGTTGCAGAGGCTGGCTTTGAACTCACAATTTTCCTGTCTCAGCCTCCCTTAAATAACTCTTATACATCTAATAAATTAAACATAAATATAGTGAAGTTTAAATTCTTTAACATTTTAATACCATATATGCAAGACAAAATTAAGTATTTTATCATATGTAAATAATATGCATAAAAGTATTTATATTAGGATATGATTTGCTTAAACTTTTCTACTTTCAATTTCAATTCTTTATGTTTGAAATATGTTTTTCCACTGATGAAATAATTATGTAGTCCCATACAATTGTGTTGTTCCCCTTCCATATAAATTGTGCAGTTGTCTTCTTGGCTGGCTGGGTTAAGGTTATGTAAACACCAATGCTTTTAGTTAGCATGAAGATTGGATACTTGTCAGAAGTGTAGATCAATTCCATGTAACCCCATTTCTGTCAGTGATTCTATTGCTTTAAGAAAGGGGGTGGGTCCTCGGTCTATACCCAAAGGACTTAAAAATAGCACAGTACAGGGACACAGCCACATCAATGTTCATAGCAGCACAATTCACGATAGCTAGATTGTGGAAACAACCCCTATGCCTATCAATAGATGAATGGGTAGGGAAACTTTGGTATATATACACAATGGAACTCTACTCAGCACTAAAAGAGAATAAAATCATGGCATTTGCAGGTAAATGGATGGAGTTGGAGAAAATAATGCTAAGTGAAGTCAGCCAATCCCAGAAAACCAAAGGTTGATTAATTCCTTTGCTATGATGATATCAAATTATAGTGGCAGGGGAGGGGGGATGAGAGGAATGAAGGAATGTTAAATAGCAAAAAGGGGGTGAGGGGAAGGAAAGGGGTAAGGGGATAGAAACAATGGCAGAAGGAATTTGACATCAGTATACTAAGTGCATGTATAAAATGGTATGAAAATACTTTGTGTAAAACCAATGACTTGGAAAACTGTGCTCTTTATATGTAATATGAAAGGAATTGCACTCTGAAAGCATGTATAACAAATTAAATAAATAAAAAACTTAAAAAAAAAGAAAATAACCAATAAATTGGATTTTATTGAATTAAAATCTTTTCCTGCTTAAAATATATCGTTAATGAAATGACAAAAGAAAGGAGGTGGGTAATCATGAGCTCTGTATCCCTAGGTTCATTTTATGTATTACCTATTTGTGCTGACTAGTTTCGGATCCTACCTCAATTGATCATTTGATTGGATTTTGAATTTCTTTAGCCCTTAAGATAGTTAATTCTATTTCCTGCATATGCTAAAAACCATTGAACTTAATGGAATACTGCAGTTTCATTTTCTTTCCCCTTGGGGCTACATAATTCTTAGAGATATGTGTTTGAATGTTGGCATTTTCCTGAGGCTTTATCTAACCAGCTAGTCACAAGTGACAGAATCATTCTTCTAACTCAGTATCTTCCTCTGAAAATAAAAGAACATTCATGGCACCTCTTTCTGATGTCTGAATAGAATTGGTGCATGGATTTATGATGATGTTTTTAACCTGTTCCCCTACTCTTGGAAATTTAAGATTCTTCCTATTTTTGTTTTTATTTTCTTTAAAATGCCCTTATGCATACGTGTTGCCACATTGTATACTTACTACATATGATATCTATATTTGAATTTCTTTTTGCTATTGTCTCTTAATATTCCTAAGATTAATTTCTAAGATTAAGTTATATTGTAGATTTTATTTTAGAATAACATTGATTCTTTGCTCTTTTTAGTTTGAAAAGTGCAAGTCCATAGGGTTTTTGTTTTAGGTTTTTGTCTTTACACAGAAAAATGAAATGATGTAAATAGCAAGATGTAGAATAAACTGATATATATCATAGCCAACTTTAGCAAATTCGCAAGTTTCACAATGAACATGTTTAAAAGCATGGTCACACACTTTCAATTTTTTTCTTAAGAACAGGCCTGATTCTCTATCATATTTCACTTTGATCTTTTGAAAAACAGCTTGTAAAACACACATTCCTATACATGTTTATGAAAATTCCTTAAACGAATTTCTTAGGGGCTGGGGTTGTGGCTCAGCGGTATAGCGCTCGCCTAGCACGTGTGTGGCCTGGGTTCGATTCTCAGCACCACTTAAAAATAAAAAAGGCATTGTGTACAACTAAAATAAATAAATAAATATAAAAAAAGAATTTCTTAAAATTGCACTGTATTTTACTCTTATTCAGTTTGTTCTGCTCTGTAATATTCTTTAGGAACCTAAAGTGCAAAAACTTTTTAGAGGAATATATGAATGTCACCTTTGACATGTCTCTCTTCCCCTAGAAGTCCTTTCTTTTGAAAAAGAAACAGTTGCTTCACTTATCAAATATTGTAGAGCTGTCTTTGGAAATTTGAAATACCTTTTGATTGAGAGAAAGCTGTTCTATCCTCAAAGATTCAGAGTCATCTTTATTGGGTAAATTAAATAAGATGGGGTAAAGCATGTGATTGTATAATACCATATGAGCAGGGATCTTGCCTGTGTTTTCTCTGTTACATGCTACATACCTAGAACAGTGCCTGGACCTGAAGATCCATCAAATGTTTTGTCTCATTTTCTAGTTATGCTCCTAGAAATAGTTGTGCTGTCGATATGTATACACATTATGTCTTTTGTTATATTTGGGCTATTAGCTTTCTAGGAAGTTCCCATTTCCACCTTGGATCCATAATCATTATTCAGAAACTGTTTTGTAAAGTGAATTGAAAGTGTTTCGGGGAGATAAATGCTTGGAGAGAATGCTGAACTGGTATTTCAGGAAATAAACAACAAACCAAGACCCTGGGATCTGAGTCTTCTGAAGAATTGGTGTTCCTCTCATCTGACTGGACAAGGATTTAAAGCCAGAGAAACTTTCCTTCCTGAGCACATTTTTATGGTAGGGCCTGAATAAATATTTGTTGAATTGAATTGAGTCTTTGGAAGAGAAGTCTTTGTGGTTGTCAGCGGATACCTAGTTGAAATATTATGAAAGACACTTCAGTCTTTTTTTTGCTTGTCAAATCTCAGCCTGATTTGCCTGCAGATTTTAAGAATACAATTATGCAAATAATAAAAAAGCTGACATTACAAAATATAGTGGTAGGAGAGATAATGATGCAGAGGAAAGAAGAATGTCTTTGGAGAAGAAAACAGAAAATAACACAAACTCACCAAAGTTAAGAAGTGCATTTGCCCTTTTTTGCTTCCCACCTCACTGTGAAGTGAATCTGGCTCAGGAGCACTCTGCTGGGCTGTCAGGGAGCATTTTGGAGTAGCCTCCAGTGAGAAAGTTCTTAATCGTTAAGAGACAATAGTTTTGCCATTTGATGTGGATTGTAGTCAAAAAACATTTGTTTCCCACCAGTTTTTCACCTTAATTAATTAATTTACTTTTTATATCTTACTGTTTTCTTCTATTTCTTAGATATCAGTCTTTTAGGTGAGTTAATTTTATCTTATTTAAATAATTTTTATGTATATTTTCAATATTTATTGAACAATAACTGGCAGTGTTAAATTTTCTATGTAAATATATATCCATCCCCCTTTCTGTTTACTGGGATTTTTTCTTTTAGTCTTTCCCTTATTCTTTTTGTTTTCCCTTCATTAATTTTAACTTTTGACAACTCAGATTTACATCTCATTTGTTTTTAAAATTTCTGACCCTGCTGTTTTTATCTTTTTTTTTTTTTTTTCCTTCATAGTTTACTTTCTCATGTAGTTTGAAGCCTTTCAGACATTCTTAAATATCTCCAGGATGCTCACGAGTTGACCTTCTCCAGAGTCATAAACTCTGCTGGATGGATATCATATTTGGTTTTCTGGAACCTGTTGCTGGTTAACATAACATTCAGTTCTTGGATGAGGACTCTGTGGTCTCCTAAATACATAACCACTGTATTTTGGGCAAACATTTGCATGCTGCAAGCCTGAAGTGTGGGTAACCTCTGTAGTCATTCCTGCGGAGGGCTTCTCCCAGCTCTTGGTGCTAAGTCAGGGGCGTTTCATACCCTATGTTGCTAATTTGTCGGGGATGAAACTACTCATTTTACAGCCACGTTTTGAGTACTGTCTTAAAAACTATCCTGCTTTTAAGCCACTTATTACACAGATGTTCAGTTTCCTTCCCTGGCAAGATTTTATAAAGAACTAAAAAGGTATTGAGAACAGGGGTTATCCCAGCTTGAATTTTCACAAGGAATCTGTTTTCCCACTGGTAAATGATTACTAAGTTTATCTTTTATCTAGACATTTTAAGAATAGGACTCTCAATAAAAAAAAAGCATTTCTTCTGTTTATTTTTGTTATTTTTTTACCATAACCCTCCCCGTCAAATTCCTAAGGGTGCAGGGACATGGAACACTGGTGCAAAACTTGGTCAAATTTTGGAAATTAGGCTAAGTTGTGAGACACTTGATAATGTGGTGCAACCTTCCACTTTTATCAAGAGTTTTGTCTGTCACTTGCTTGAGAGTATGTTCTTTTATCTTGGGAGGCCGGTGTGTCCATCTTACCACCTAGTAAACACTAGTGTGCACCTGAAAATCAGCCTGGGAAATGCCCTCACTCATCTGGCATACCCATAGTCCAGTTATATTGTTTTCAGAAAAAGTGACCATGTGTCCCCAGAAATTATTGGTTTATTGGCTTTTTGTCCAAGATGATTTCCTGCTATAAATCTAAGTTTGGGCATTTTAGGCTAATGATTTTGTAGTAGAAATTTGGATACCATTCTCCCATTTATTATTTTAGCCTTAAATAATAGTAGATTGCTTTCAGGTTTTATTAATTTCCAATTGGCTTTTGAATCCATGGGTAAGAATTGCTTGTGAACTGTGTCATTTGAATTCAGCATTTAGCCCTCCCTGCCTCCCTGCCCAGTAAGGGGACCAATGGCATAAACATTAGGTGGAATCAACTTCTGATAGGGCAGTCAAAATAATAATGAATAATTAATAATATTAGTTATTGTAAATTATATTGATAAGAAGTGATATTGTTAGCATCCTTATTATAGCTAACATGTGTCAGTTGTTACCATACCAGAAATTCTTTTAAGGGTCTTACCTAGATATTTAACATGTTTAATTTGCAAAAGAATCTAAAAGATTTTTCACCCTCATTTTATAAGTGAGGACATTGGGTATGGAGAAAGTTACCTAGGGTTACATAATGGTGTCAGAGATTGAGACATGTGGGTCAGAAGCTTGTGTGCTTTAATACCTGAAGATGTGTATAGAACTTCTTAAACATATCTAGGTAGATTGATAAATATGGAAAAACAATGGTTCCCTTCCCTTTAAGTAGTAAATAGATCTGTATCATCATGAATGAATTAATGAAAATGGCACATGATGAAATGTTTCAACTTTATTTACAAATGTATCTGTATTTGTGTCATTAAAAAAGTATATTTATTTGATGTAAACTGTATTCTATTGATGTGTACTAATATTGATTCCTAGTAAATTGTGAATTGAATTTAAAATAACAAGTGCTAACTTGACATAAATATTTTCATATTTGCATCATAAATATGGAATTTGCACTTTGAACATTTCATGAATATTAATCAATTAAACTTCAGAACACTCCAGTGATCAAGATATTGTGACTCAACCTTCTGGACGAGTATTAACATATGCCAGCCCACTGACTTTAAAATAGCATCCAGATAGAAGTCTTTAATATTGTTATTTAAAAATTTATCTCACTTTCTTTTTACTTATAAGGAAATATTTAAAAATATCTGTATTAAATAGCAAAAGAAGGCTCAGTCAGTTTGTATCTGTGGATACAACTGATGTAATCATTTGGATGGGATGGGAGCCAATTTTGTCAAATTCTCAGCCAGCTCAATTAAAAACAAAACCAACATGAGCAGCAATAACAGTGGCTTCTATTTCGGTCAGAATTAGTAATTTAGTTTTGTTGGAAGACATGATGATAAAGATGAACTGATGATTTATTTTGTCTTAAGCTGAGAAGTCTTAATAGCCACATGAAGTGACAAAATGTGATAGATGTCACATTTCATTCAAAAGCACTGGTATTTGAATAATGTGGGATTTATTTATTTAATAAACATTTTGTAATGAATCTTTATTGCCTGAGGCACACATAGACCTGTTGGTATAAAATTAGGAGAAATAGATCATGCCCCTCTCTGAGGAGCTCATAGACCACTTTACTGACTGCATCATTAGTCGTGTTGGCTGAAATTCTTTCTTTCAAGAAAAGTAGACTGTAACCTCTTTTGCTAACTCAAGCTCAGATATTTATTATGTCTAATTACTATTAAAAACATCATACAACTTTCTTAATGTGCACAATACACATAAATGTAAAATCTTAAAACTCAGAATTGAAAAGCTGTAGCTATCACTGACTTCAGAAACATAAAGGATAATAAAAAGTTCTGTTTTTGTTTTGTTTTGTTTTTTTTGGTACTGGGGATTGAACTCAGGGGCACTCGACCACTGGGCCACATCCCCAGTCCTATTTTTGCATGGAATGCCCTCCAAATCTAACTTCATTATGGGTAATATATTAGTATTACAAAATCCTTTTTTTTTTTTTTTTAACCCCCTGACAATTTTACATCTCAGCCTATTCAGTGATAACCCAACTTTTCCTGGATGATTTAGTAGATGTGGTTGGGTCTTATTTTGCTTGATTGCCTAGTATAGCTATTGGGTACTGAACAGTTAGTTAAATTTTCAAAATTTTGTGTGATCATATGGAAACAGGCAGTTTCTACCAAGTAAGTCAGTCTTTCAAAAATGAAATTCTAACTCTTAATCATATCTTAGGCGGTGGGGGGCGGGGAATGGAATAACTAGGTACCTGCTGAGTACCTACTCAGTACTTCACTTCTTTTTTTTTTTTTCAATCTTTATGAACATTCTATAATATTGGAATTGCTCTCATTTTATAGATTAGCAAGCTATTTGGATGTGAGGTGTCCCCCAAAAGCTCATGGGTGAGACAATGCAAGAAGGTTTGGAGGATAAATGATTGGGTTATAGCCTCAACCTAATCAGTGAATTAATCCCTGGTGGGATTAACTGGTAATTGAAGGCAGGTGGGGTTTGGCTGGAGGAGATGGGTCATTGGGGGGTGTGGCTTTGGGGTATATATTTTGCATCTGGAGTGTGGAGTCTCTCTCTATCTCTCTCTCTCTCTTTCTACTTTCTGAGCGTCATATGAGCTGCTTCCCTCTGCCACACACTCTGCCATGATGTTCAGCTCAACTTGAGCCCCAAGGAATGGAGCCTGTTGTCCCTGCACCAAGACCTCTGAAACCGTGAGCCCCCAAATAAACTTTTCCTCCTTTGCAGTTGTTCTGGTTGGGTCGTTTAGTTACAGCAGTGAAAAAGCTGACTTAAAACACTGTTACGCTAAGAATTTAATAACAGGGCTGCATAGTAAGTGAATGACAAAAATACATTTACTTCAAAACATTTGCTTTCCCACTGGATCATGGTTCCATACCCGAAATGATTGCACTGCAATGCACAGGATTTTCTATGTGTGGCATTTGTCATCTCCTTGGAGAACACTCCCCTTTTCAAAATGAAGCACTCTATGTGGGTTTCTGTCAGCGTACAGAGTAGATGCTTTGGACCATTCCTTCCTAGCTAAGACACATGCCCTCTGTTTCCTCTTTCAGGGTGTTCCTTTTTCATTCCTTTATAAAAATGTCAGTTTGAAACATTACATGTTATATAATGCTTCCCTACATTGTGAGTTTAAATCCAAGGTTAATTGTGAGTTGCCTGAGTCATGTAGTTGGAGACTAAATGTTCTCCAACTTAAGCTGCACAGTTGTTAACATTTTAAGATTTGTGAGAGTGGATTACTTCTTCTCTCTTCTCTGTGGTGTTATGAAGAGATTTATTTCTATTGTTAATTATTTGGTCTTGGGCAAGTTATTCTAAGACTTTTTCTTTTCCAATTTCTGAAAATATCCCTTGATTCTGCTCACTTAGAGTAGATCCATTGAAATAATATGAGCCAAAACTTGTCAGCTGTTCTGTACTATAAACATTGAGTATATGGGCTGGCTATTCTCAGATGTGTGTTCATGAGAATCACCTATGGAGTGTTAAAATGCAGATTCCTGACACCATCAGTCATTTTTAACTTCATAGGTCTGGGGTACAGAAACAGGCCTTTTTTTTGGTACTGGGGATTGAACTCGGGGTCAGTCAACCACTGGGCCACCTCCCCAGCCCTTTTTTGCATTTTATTGGAGACAGGGTCTCACTGAGTTGCTAAGTGCCTCGCCATTGCTGAGGCTGGCTTTGAACTCGCGATCCCCCTGCCTCAGCTTCCCAAGTGCTGGGATTACAGGCGTGTGCCACCGTGCCCAGCCAGAAACAGACTATTTTTTAAAAAAGATCATGCCAATAATCTTATGAAATTTTGTAATAAAAGGTACAGAAAACGTCTTTGAGCAACTACTTTTCACCTATCAGATTAGCAAAGATGAAAACAGTAATATTGGTGTGGGGAAATGACTATTTTTGTGTGGCATTGATGTGAGTATAAAATTGGAATCATTTTTTTTTTTGAAGAATAGTCTTAGTGTAGGAATATGTGTTAAAAGATGTGCTTGCCTTTTGATCTAGAAATTCTGTTTTTTTAAATTTTAATGTAATGGAAAGCCCATGTGTAAAAATTATATGTGCAGGAATATCCACTGCATAGTTGTTTATTAAAGGAAACAAACTGCAAATAACTCAAATATCTCAGAGTGAAGGAGAGGTAAATACGTCCATGTAATTAAGAATATGTAGGGCTGAGGTAATGGCTCAGTGGTGGACCACCTGCCTGGGATGTGTGAGGCACTGTGTTTGATCCTCAGCACCACACACACACACATATATATATAGAGTGTGTGTGTGTATAAAGCTATTGTGTCCATCTACAACTACAAAAAAAATTAGGAAAAAGAATATGAAGACATTAAAATGTTGATGTAGAAATATATTTACATTTACATGAAAGATGTTTGTGATATATGGTTAAGTGAGAAAGGGTTATAGAACATGTATAAAATGAGCCATTAAAAGTTTGTTTGTATATATAGAAGTTTAGAAAGGTATTCTGATTATCTGAAGCTGTAAGTGATTTTCTGTGGTGAATAGGCTTATGTAGGTATTTACCCTTTTGTTTTATATCCTTTTTTATAAAATGTGAAAAAAAATTATACAGTTTTATAATTGGAGAAATACAAGAAAGCATTTTTAACAAACTTTTAAAAGAAAAAATATTTAGGGAACCCTCACTTACATTGCTGATTAATATTATTGCCTTTATTTCTTACCATACTTTGTGTTCATATCCCTTCCAGCCCATCTCCTTTCTTCTGTTAAACATAACAGTTTATTTTGTTTGTTTTTCAAGGCTCTGACAAGAAGATTCATTTGTATGCCAGTTGTGGTGACAGAAGGCGGACAATTTCCTGCACCTTCCCTGATTTTTGTCTGTTTAATTCTCAAGATAAAGTGAAATGTCTTGAAGCTTAGCCTTTTAAAACCATTTTGTGTAGCTGAATTCTGGCTACCATGATGTAATGAACTTTTACTTGGTTGCCACCCATGCTGTTTGTTTTGATTTTTGTTTGCCCAGCTTTACAATCATATCTGAGGTTTTTGCTGATGGAGGTATAAATCAGTCTTCTCTGTTTTCCTGATGGCTTCCTGATTATCAGTTAGAGAAAACCACTGAAGTTTACTTCCTCTTCTGTCACCTAAGTAAATATGGCTTATATTTGTCCTACAGTTCCTATAAGTAGTTAAACTTTGTGGGCTGTTGTAGGACTAGCTTTCCCCTTAGTGAGAGGAAGAGAGATGGGACCTGATTTAAATTTGTAAAGGATCACTCTTGGCTGCTATGTAGAGACCAGATTGTGTGTGTGTGTGTGTGTGTGTGTGTGTGTGTGTGTATGTGTGTGTGTGTGTGTGTGGTGGGGGGCAGAAACAGTGAGACCTAGGGTTTTTATAGGAATTCAAGTGAGAGATGGTGGTGGCTTGGATGAAAGTAGTCAGGGTGGTGAGAGAGATCCATGAAGCACAATTTAAATGAGGGTGTGTTTATTCTTAGAAATATGGCATTGAGCTAGAGGTGTTTTTCTTTGGGGCTTAGGATTTAAATATCTGATTCTTTGAAGCCAAAACTTTTTAACTTTATATGTCTAGATAACAATGTGGGCATCTTAGTTTTAGACTACTTTTATAAGAGGCCTTATGAAGAAACCAAGGTTCAAGTTTGGTAAAGATTGCTTTTGTGCTTTCTCTGACATTGCATACAGTGTATGATGTGGGATGATTTAGTATTGCCCTTGCTTATCACAGAAATTGAGAAGTCATTCACTGCCCTCTTCCTGGCCTTTCTCAGGCATATAATCATTAGGTCTTGTGTATTGTGTTTTCAAATTGCATCTGAAACCTCTTTATGTCTGTCCATATGCACTGTTAACCTACACATCATCAATTTTACTCATATTGCAAGGATCCTTATCCATTCTTTACTTAACAGAGTTTTGTACAAATGCAAATCTTATCAAATCACATCCCTGTATAGAACCCTTCACTGATGTCCTCTATAAATATTCTCCACAAGCTGCCACCCATTCTTTGCCTCTCTCTGTCCTATTCTGTACCCCAAGAGGCTATAATCTACGTTCTCAGAACTCCCTTTGGCTTCTAGCTCCCCAATGATGATGGTATATTTCCTTTCACACCTAGGATGAAGTCCAGAATCCATGGTGTAGGCCATAATCTGCAAAGAAGTCTTTGCTTTATCTAGTTGATGTCCCAAGGAGACTGGTCTTACCTCCTTCCCCATTCCTGGCTCTGGCAGTTGCTTTTTTTTGATCTTTACATTCCCAGAGCACCTCATACCTCCTTGGCTTTGAACTTCGCACTTCTCCCTAGTGGGTCACTTTTCCTCAACCTCTCTTTTACTTCACTTATCTCATCCTTGCTTATTCTGAATGACTTAACTTCTACCTTACTTCCTCTGAAAAACCTTCTCTGGTTATATAGTCCCAAAATTCTCACCGAAGTTTTCCTTTGTAGTAGGTGGTATGACTCCATGTAAATATTTATATAATTATTTGCATAGTGTTTTTCTTGTGTGCTATATTCCAGTTTCCATGAGGTCACAGATATAAACATTTTTGCTTATCTTTTAAATCTCTGCCTCAGAAGCAAGGGTTTTTGTATGCAGAGCATTCACTAGCTGCTCAGTGAATGTATTCAGAAGGTGAGGGTAGCTTCACAGGTAGTTCCAGTAATTACCAAGGACATTTTAACATGTTAGAGTCATATGTAGGAGAAGTGCTAGAACTCAAGTTAGAACCACAGTTAGAACCCACATGTCTATATGTTTGGTCCTGGGTAGAAACATACTCATGAACACAGAAATACTATGTATAACACTAGGAACTACATGCTACAGAAAACAATGTCAATAGGCTGTTTCTTGTCTTTGAGTTTTGAAGTTGAAAGTGTTTATTACATATTTATTATAACTTTCATGACTGGTATTATCGACATCTTTTTTCCTAACTTTAAGAACAAAGTTATTTTTTACAGATGAAAAAAGGAAGGGTGAAGACAAAAAAAAAAGATATTAAGATTTTTAAAAATGGCAACAAACTACAGTCGTATAAGTCTAGTTATTTTAGAAATAGACTATTCCAATGATTTTAGAAAGAATAACTTTGATTCTTAATGCCTATATTAAAGTCTGACATTTAAGTAAGAAAAATTTGATTTTGCCAGCCATAAAGCACTGTTACAGGTATTAAACATTTTGAAATCTGATCTTTAAAATTTTTTGTCATAAAATATTATCTACCATTTCCAATAGAAAATTAAACTTTATTAATTTCTCAGAATGTTGTAGCTTAGTTTTGTCTTAGTGATCCATTTTTAAAAATTTGAATTCTATCATGAGAGTCTACCAAGAGCCATTTCAGAAGAATTAAACAGATATATTATTGAAATGCATATGATATTTTGAGTATTTCAAATTCATTGAGCTGAATGGCACTTATTTTTAACTTTATGAAGAAATAGCTTTTGATGGTTATTATTAATGGAGCTTTTATTCCAAAATAAGTTTTGTGGTTATAACATTCTAGAAATAGTTGTGTTTGATGGAAATGTTGACAGATTCTTTCTTATTTGTGAGCAATGAATGAAGCCACCTAAAATTTTAGTGACCTCCCTTTAGATGAATGGCTATTCATATTTATTCTTATCTTTCTAATAATAATCAGTTTTAGAGTGCCAGTGAGGCACTGTGTACCATCTCCATTGATAAAATCCACTTTTTTTGTGTGTGGGGGAGTACAGAGGATTGAACTCAGGGGCACTTGGCCACTAAGGCACACCCCTATTTTGTATTTTATTTAGAGACAGGGTCTCACTGAGTTGCTTAGCACCTTGTTTTTGCTGAGGCTGGTTTTGAACTCTCAATCTTCCTGCCTCAGCCTCCCAAGCCACTGGGATTACAGGCATGCACCACTGTGTCCAGCTTCAATAAAATCCACTTTGAAACTACTGCATTTTGATATACTGAAGCCAGTGTGCCTTACTTCATTTTCTGTTGCTGTAACAGAATACTGGATACTGCATAAATTATTTTTAAAAAGATTAATTATTCTGGGTTGTGTGAAGCACAAGGTGGGGTTAGTAAGAGTCTCCTGCTGGTGCTGCTTATGTTCATGGTGGAAATCTGAGGATCACATGAAGGTGTGTGGAGGAGAGAGAAGAGGCTGAAATCCTGTGATAGCTAACTCTTTCCCCTGAGAAAGGCCTGAATCCATTTGAGAGGGCAGATTCTGTACAATACAAAGCCTTTTGAAGATTCCACCATCTCTCACCTCATCCACATTGAAGAATGAGCCCCAATATGAGCACAAACCTATTCAAACTATAGCATAGTGAAGACCTAAAAGGATGATTCTGCCTGGAGCCTCTACCTTTTCCACCAGTTAACATATGATGGTCAGGAGTGTATGTATTAGACCCTGTGGTATGAAGTCATTTTTGGCAGCAAAAGGGAAATAATTTGTTAAGACTTTTGTTGTGAAGTCTGTCAGCATGGAAACTGCAAAACAAACTCCTGAAAGAGATGATACCTAATACTCTTTTGTCTTTTTCTTTCCCCCTATGATTGACCCTGAAACGATTCCATACTTAGTGGAAAAAGGCAGAGCAGATTGTTCTTAGTACAAAGAAACACTGCTTCAACAGTTTGGCTAAGGTGTTTGGGAAACTTGAGTCCTTAAAAGTAAAAAGAAAACTCAGTTAACCATTACTTATGTATCATCTACTGTGTACTTCTCAAAGAATTTTTAAAAAATATTTATTTATTTACTTTAGTTGTACACAATGCAATGCATTTATGTTTATGTGGTGCTGAGGATCGAACCCGGGCCGCACACGTGCAAGGCGAGCGCGCCCTACCACTGAGCCACAACCCCAGCCCCTCAAAGAATTTTACTCAGTACATTGCTGTGGTTTTAAATGAAAGAAGGAATTCTTGTCTGTATAGATATGGGTGTTGAAATGAAAGGAATTAAGGTGATAAAGATCTATGTGTAGGAAAATAAAAGCTGGGAAATGTGTGGTCTACAAGAAGTGTGGGATGGGTCATCCCCCCTTACTGAAAGGATATGCAGGTTGATAAATCAAGGTAAATCTTAATTTATGCCAAGTGGAATCACTAAGGTAGCACAAGGCAATTCATTCAATGGCTTATTAATCAGCATCTGTGGGTCTATACACTTTTTTTTTTTTTTTTTTTTTTTTTTTTTTGGTACCGGGGATTGAACTCAGGGGCACTCGACCACTGGGCCAC
The DNA here is from genome assembly GCA_025594165.1 of Tamias sibiricus. Lineage (NCBI taxonomy): Eukaryota > Metazoa > Chordata > Mammalia > Rodentia > Sciuridae > Tamias > Tamias sibiricus. The sequence continues at coordinate 77,781,878 of CM046659.1, forward strand.
ATCCCCAGCCCTTTTTTTTTTTTTGTATTTTTTATTAGAGACAGCGTCTCAGTGAGTTACTAAGTGCCTCGCCATTGCTGAGGCTGGCTTTGAACTCGCGATCCTCCTGCCTCAGCCTCCCAAAGTGCTGGGATTACAGGCGTGCGCCACTGCGCCCGGCTTTATACACTTTTTTTTTAAAAAAAAAATATATTTATTTATTTGCTTTAGTTGTACACAATGCGTTTGTTTGTACGTGGTGCTGAGGATCGAACCCGGGCCGCGCACGTGCTAGGTGAGCGCTCTACCGCTGAGCCACAACCCCAACCCATGTAGGTCTACACACTTTTGATGATAGTTTTTTGGAAAGTTCAAGAGGTGAACAGGAAATACTTTAGAATTTTCATAAAAAATAAGTGTAGATTATATTATCTTGATGTACTTACATTTGTAAAGGAGTAACTTCATGTAAATTCTGTTTTTGAATTGAATTATGCAAATATCTCTAAAGCACCTATTTATATCTGGATTTTTAGTTGTAGGTGGATGTAAGCTGCCTGTCATGGCCAGCCACAACACCGCGGGAGGAAAACTCTCGGAGGCAGAGTAAAGATACTACTACTTTTACTTCTACTTTCTTAGAGAGAGCTTAGAGAGAGAAAGAAAGATTTTTCTTCTTCTTAGAAAGAGCTTAGAGAGAAAGATTAGAGATAGCTTTTTCTTCTTCTTAGAGCTTAGAGAGAAAGAGAGAGAGCTTGAAAGAGAGAGATTTCTTCTTTAGAGAGAGAGAGAGAGAGAGAGAGAGAGAGAGAGCTTAGCTTTTAGAGCTTCTTTCTTCCTCGGGAGCCTCGGCCTGACTCTGACCAGCAATTACTTCTTCTATCTGGTTTCTCTTCTGTAACCGCTCTGCCTATGTTCTGGCCGCTCTGATTCTTTTCTTCTTCTCCAACCCGAACTCTTCTTCCGACCGAGCAACTGCACGACTGACTGAATGAACTCATTCTTCTCCTGACTCCGACCGCTTTCACCCGGTTATATACCTTTAGCTTTGCGGGTGCCTCACGTGCATTTACAGGTGCGTCACATACATACTTATTATCAGGTGGAACTTATGGCTTCCAGCTGACCGCAATAGCCATCTCCCTAATTGGGGCTCCTTCAGGTGGACACAGTACCTTTATTTTATTTTAATGTGGTGCTGAAGATTGAACCCAAGGCCTCACACTCTCCAGGCCAGCACTCTACCATTGAGCCACAGCCCCAGCCCCTAAAGTACCTATTTTTAAGGCAGTTTATATTTTCTGTAAAGAACTAAAGAGAGGTGAGGTATATATGCTGTTTAGAAATCTGCCACAAATATAGCAACAAAATGATCTAGAAAGGGATTGAAAAAAATCTTGAAAGCTTACTATCCAGTAGTAAAGGCAGATGGTGAGAGACCCTTGCCTCCATGAGCCGTAGCAGAGCACTGTCCTTTCAATTAGAACAATTGGGAAAGACTTCATGGGAGAGTAAGCATTGAAACAGACCTTGAAGGGAAAGGATTATTTGTAGCATGAAGATGGAGGAGGAATACCATTATGACTTCAAATGGTGGCTTATAATACAGTATAATGGTGCATGTGTGCATGCATGGGAAAGACAGAGGGAAGGAAAGATGGTATCTAACCAAACATTTTACCTGTGGGGTATTGTAATATTTTGTTTTTGCTGCTGAATTGACAGAGACTGTCACCATCCAAGTTGGTTCTATTTTATGTGAAAAACAAGCCTCTTTGTGCTGATTACTGTTCTAACTAGGCTGTTATTGCCATCCCTTGAGTTTCTGGGCAGCTAGTACCTCTGCCACATTCAGTGATAGTTATGCTCCTTTATAGGAATGTTTTAGCCTTCTCATTTTATACTTGCAGCTTAGTATATACCTGTCCTTCAGGCACCCTGCCAGTATCTGTTTGCCACGTGTGTGCACACTGATGGGGATGTTGTGCACTGGTACATTTCTTCCTTGATAAATCCCCAGTGTCTAGAATGGTGCCTGGTATATAGCAGGCAATTTTAAAATAGTTGGTGAATGTTGTAGGGATTCTCTCTTGATATTTAATATCAGATGTACTTTGTGTAAAATGCAAGTACAAGTGAAACTGTGACCTTGGTGATAGATGGAATTTTCAAAGTCATAAGAAGCATCAACTTTCACAATAAAGGATCAACGTTTAATAAAAAATTGTACATTTTAATTTAATAATCAGAAAAGGCAGTGCCAGATGGCACTCAGGTTTCTCTGTATAACTTGTTTCACTGTTTACACTTTCATCAGTTCACATGCCATGAGGCAATTTCTTACATTGCAGGGTAGTTATTATCTCAGAAGATTCTCTTTCTTTGGAACATACTTGGTACATATGTCCTTCAGTCATTTTGTTGAGGGGGGGGGAAAAAAAAAAGGAAAAGTCAGGAGTCATATCTCAGTCCTATGGTGGTCCTTAAAGTATATGTGAATTTTTAAAGGTTATCGCTTAACTCAGTTTTTATTCTCTTCATTGAGCCAGTTTTCTGCTCCCGCCCCTGTGTCTGTGTGTGTGTGTGTGTGTGTGTGTGTGTGTGTGTGTGTGTATTTGGATAACAGTTGGAGATATATGTGTGTGTATATATATATGTATATATAACATTTTCACTCTGTCATGTACTATGACACCTTTGTTATTTTCTCAGAATATTTGCTTTATAGATGAAGAATTGAGGATTAGGGGTCTTACCTCACATACTCAGGAATAAGCAATTAGTAAGTGATGGGTAGAAATTGAATATAGACTTTTTCTGTTTGGTGGGGCTCTCACCTTCAAAAGATGTCATCCAGAGACTTATTCCTTTCAATATAATGGGTTGGGAGAATTAATAATTTTTTTTGACAGCGAGGAATAGAGAAAACACTTGAAAACTGAGCATGCCAGAAGCTAGCTGCTCTTGGTTTATCCCAGGAACACCTATGGTGTCTAGAAAGAATTGCATTCGATAAAATACTGGCAAAAGTGTTGTAAGACTATGATGGTGGTATCAAATTTAAAATGCTCATATGAGTAACAAAATGGCACAAATTATTTGAGAACCTCATTCAAGTATAAACAAGTAAAGATTTTTAACTTAAGTGATTTCCTATATATATTTTTTAGAGCTAAATTTTTTTCCAGTGTTTTCCTTTAGAAGATTCAATGAGAATGAATAGAATTGAAATGCATCTATGAGCATCTTGGTGTTAAACTCCCTCAGATTTGAATTTTCTAAATACCTAGAGTGCCAGCTAATATTGCCATTATTCTCAGTCTGCAGCATAATGTGTACTTTTGACCTTCTGAAAAGTTGGAAGGGGGAATTGACTATGAGATATTATTTCAACTCCCAAATGAGTGATTTTTTGTAGTTCTTAGTTACTTCTTCTTGGGTACACAGACCTTTGACATTTTTTATCTACTGTGTTTTATGTGGCACTTACCACATTTTTGTTTTACCACAGTGTAATTATGTATATGTTTGTGTGATTCTTTGATTGGGATCCATATCCTTTATCAATCATAATATATGTTCCTTAGGACACTGTTCATTTCTGCTTCCTGTGTCCTCAGAACTGAGATGAGGGTCTGGATTCTTATTGGATAATGAAAGGGTCGTGAGTGGTTTTTAGACAAGGGTAGATAAGAACTCAGCATCCCTGACTGCATTATTTTCTAAATGCTCAAAAAGTATTTGTAAAGGATGGAATTGTCAGTTAGCAGCCTTTAGTGTTCTCTCCATTTCAAATATATTTTATTTACTTGAATTCAATCATACTAAAATCACTTAGATATGTTGGTTTCTTGTCTGATTTTCTTAACAACTTTCCTTTTCTTGAAGAAAATAAAGTCGACGTTATGCATTTTTGCCTGTATTTTCAGATGAGGAAACTGGGGTGAAGTAATTTTTTAATGACCATGTAGTTAATAATTAGTAGGAAGATACAAATAATTATATTCTTTCATCTATTATATTTTCTTTGCAAAGAAGAAAATAACCATGTATGTAGTGGTAGTCTTTCAGTTGCTTTTCTGAATTTAAATGCACAATTACATAGCAAATAATGACACCATATTTTATTTTTTAATACATGAATTTTCCATTGGTCAAAACTTTAGGAAAAAAATCTAAAATGGAAAAAGCTAATTATTGAATACTTCTAGTTCTTTCTTATTAAGTGATTATGCTAGTCATTGTTTTCATAGATTTTTTTTTTCTTATGTGAATGAAAACTTCTTCCTAACAATCATAGTTGTTAATGTATCACCTGAAGAAGCACTGGTAAAGACCATTGAAACTACAAATTTTTTTTTTTTTTTTTTTTTTTTTTTTTTTTGTGGTACCGGGGATTGAACTCAGGGGCACTCGACCTCTGGGCCACATCCCCAGCCCTTTTTTGTATTTTATTTAGAGACAGGGTCTCACTGAGTTGCTAAGTGCCTCGCCATTGCTGAGGCTGGCTTTGAACTCGCGATCCTCCTGCCTCAGCCTCCCAAAGTGCTGGGATTACAGGCGTGCGCCACCGCACCCGGCTGAAACTACAAATTTTAATCAACATTTTGGTGTTGAAGTAGTCTTCCTTCTACTCTAGAGCAGAAATGTAATTGTTTAAAAAATGATCATTTCAATCATATTATCTAGCAATATTCAGTAAAGTTAAAATGAGTTTAAGAACATATGAAGGACTTAAGGATTAGAAGACTAGTGCTGCTAAGCTTAGTATTCTCAGAAGAACTTGGCCATGGAATCCTTGGGTGTGTCCACTCATCAGGAGCACAGTTCAGAGGACAGAGGGTGGATGCTTCAGAAGTTTAGATCCCTGTGACTGCCCACGTAATAAAGAGCTGGTTTCACTCAGCTTTGCTGAGTAAGTTATTTTCACCTTATTCAAAACTTGTATTGTGTACTTTTTGATGAACTCTTTTAAAAATCATTTTAGAAACAAGATTGTGTATCTATAAATACATTCCAGGGATTTTGGAACTATGTAAGCTGTAAAGAACTTTGTGTTATAATTGTTATAAATTACACATTAACTATCAGCTAGATTTCTGATTTGTGTGGTTTATCTTCTTTCCATCCACTCCTCAACTTTACATTTCATTGCTATGTGAAGTTCTGTTTCTGTTACTAACAGATTTCCACAAATAACACTTGTGATTTTCTATCTTGTTAACTTTGAATTCTACCATTTAGGTATGAAATTTCTTCTTCTCTTGAATATATTTGCTTACTTAAAATACAATCTTTGCTCCAGCTTTAAAAATTACAGTGTTTTGTGATGTTTTCCCAGCCATTCCAAATAAAAGTTGATACCTTTTTCTATGGACCTTTTTGCATTACTCTGTTTTCCTATTCACATAGCATTTATATAGTCCATACAGAGTGGGCTCCTGTCAGTTATAGCACATTAATAACTCAAGCTTTTTTTCCCCTGATTTTAAGTTGTTTGAGGAAAGGCTCTCTATCTTATCTGTCATAAAACCTAATGTTCCTCTGTAGACTAGGTGATTGGTTGTTTCATAATGTTCTTGGTTTTCACACTACAGATAGCTTTTTAAATGCTTATTTGAAAGACATATTGTCCCTACTGCATCAGTAATGTGGACATATTTAAAGTGCATGTGCTTGTGTAAGCACACACACATGTGCATGCACACATACACACACAATACATCAAAACTTCATGCATTATAGAGAGTAGAGAGCATGCATCAGTCATGTACCTGTTGGACCCCTAGCAGGAAACCTGCCCATCTTTATATAAGAAGAGGGGTGGGGTAGCAAGAGTGGTAGTAAGTTGCCTTAAAAATTATTTTATTACTAATTCCAGGCCAGTCAGAATTGTTCCCTAGGGTTTTCTTTCCCCTCCTAAGTGTCAGCTGAAAGAAAGCATTAGAATCATCCCTAGAAAATTTTATATTAACATTGGCAAGAACAACAATTGACATCAGGCATAAGTCTTATTTTGTGTTATACTTTTGGCGCATCATTGCTGGAAAAATTATGCTAATCTACACCATCTGCAGCTACCAGATGTGCCATTGCGAGGTGCACAAGTTCCTTTCCAGAAAACTGTTTGATGTCGAATGTCAATCATTTGTGTTAAAGTGACAGCACCTGCCATCAAAGAAAGAAGAACCAACTATAATTCATGTTTTTTTTCTATATCATCACATACCAATCTGGATAATACTGTGATAAACTAGATATAACTGACAGGGAAAAAAACCTAACAAAAGTAATTGTTTAGTCTACCTTTTGTTCTGTTGCAAAATAGTATCAAATCAGTTTATGACTATCTTCTTGAGTATACATTTACAGTGGGTGTGGTTACATCCTGCTGAATACCTTACATTTCTTGGCTTGTATGGTTTATAATATGAAGAGACTTGGCTGCAAAGGTGTCAACAGATGGTGGTAGGCACAGAGTAAGTTTTTTCATTGTGTGGTTGAGTATACTTCTAGGAACTCTCTCCCAAATATGATTTTTGAAAATAAATTTGTTCATTTGGACACACTGACAAGTTCTTCCTCACGATTGTTATGTCATAAAGACACTGCCACCAATTTAGTGGAACCGTGGTTTTGTTTCCTTTGGCAGGGGAGAGAGGGAGAGAGAATAGGAAGCAGTTACTTTCATCTGAAATCTTTTCAAATTCTACCTGGTTCTGGATTTATCTACATTTAGAGATAATAGAAATCCTTTGTGTTTCAGTTTTATATGTTTTCAATTTTGGCATCTAATGGTAAGCATTAAAAATGCCTGGTCAGAAAAACAGTTTGAACTGTTGAACATACTGAACCTACCTTAAAATTTCATAGATTTCTGTAATATTAATGAATAACAATGTTTGCTAGCAGCTAGAACTTACAGTAAACTCTGAAAGAATGTTTCTTACTGCAGAGCATAGCTCGTTCTCTTGTTCATTTGTTCAAAGGTCCTTGCCAGTCACACTGCACTGTTGCTTGAAGGGGCTTTCGATGAATACCATTGCATTTTCTCATAGCTCTGGTATTCTGTAAACCCATTCTCACCACTGTATCAGAAAAAAATTGTATTTTGACTTAAATTCCTCTGTTTAGGGAAAGGAGAGTTTGCCTTGTCCCTGCTAAATGCTATCCTTATTCAGGTTTTACAAGGAGGTAAGGCAATTTTTAATTATTTTTACAGTTGTTTTGGATGAATACCTAAATATCTGAAGTTGCCCTTTGGTTTTGTAATTGGAGCATGGTGCAGTTCCTAAGTACTGAGTGAAGTGAATTTATAAGGGAACATAAATGAAGATCCATTTAGTTAAAAATAATATGATGTTCTCTGGATGAGTAGGAGACCATAAACGTCAATAAAATGACATTGTTTTGCCTTTGGAATTATAGTACCTGCTGAAAGCTCCTTTCAGAGAAATAAATAAAGCTATACATTCCATTTTTTCAATACTAAGCAATAAATCCTATAAAGAAAATATTTTAATAATTTTTTTCTGGCCTTTGTGCCTTTGCCTAGAGAATGTCCAGTCATCCATGAAAACCTTGAGCTCAAACCTAGGTGAGTTTTTGCTCATCCCAAAGATTTAACTTAATTGCCACTTGGTGGGATGCCTTTGACCTCCCAGGAAGAATTCTGTGCTTGGTGCAGTCTGCAGTCCCAGCCTCTGTCCCCTGCACTCTCAATGACCTACTTATGTGCTCTAATCATAGGCCAGCATCTATCTTTGTCACCTAATGAAGTTCATGATGTGTTGAGATTAGCTTTGTTGCCTCCTTTTCAAAATATATCTTTGAGTGGGTGGGGTTGTAGCTCAGTGGTCGAGCACTCACCTAGCACTTGTGAGGCATTGGGTTTGGTCCTCAGCACCACATAAAAAAAATAAATAAAATAAAGGTATTGTGTCCACCTACCAAAAAAAAAAAAAAAAAAAAACTTTAAAAAATGTATCTTTGAATTTTTGTGGCAAGTAGGTATCTCTTAAATGTTTGGTGAATGCATGGATGTGGGTAATTTTATTTTTGTATGTAAAATTTCCACACATGGTAAATCATTATCTTTACTACCTTTATATTTAGAGTTCATGAGAGTATTAAATTGTGGACTATGAATTTCAGCTAAAATAATTCATATCTCTTTTAATTTTGAGGCAGTATTTCTTGGACTTGAAGTGTTAATGCATTGATATATATTATTTTTTTGTGTGAAATGCTTGTTAACTTCTGTGTTTTAGTCCAGTTTTTTATAGTAATTATCATCTATATTTTACATCAGAAAATTTAACTGTTTGAAAATCTTACTGGCAGTTCTTTTCAAAACTGTGTTTATATAAACAGAACATTGTCTAGAGTGTGAAAAAAATGCTTTTAATTCCAAGGTCAGCAAATTACATTTACATCTGTAGCCTTGCAGACCTTTTGAAATATGTTTATGTTATAATTTACAACTAAAAGGAGATGATGCTACACATACTATTCTTTAACTGAGCATCACAGAGTTGACCAAATTACCCAAACATTTTAGATTAGGAGCTGCCATTTGATGAACATCTCCATAGATGATGCTCCCATTGAAATGAGAAGGTCAACCATATGGAGAGGTTGAAAATAAAATCTGCTGGCCTTCAAATCCTCTTATCAGCTACATAATGGGGTCAGATGCTGACAATGAGGTCTCTGAGAGCAGTGAATAAAGATAAATTGTAGAAGTTTTGTAATTGTGAATTGTCTTCTCAATTTATTCATTTTATTTGTCTTTTTGTTCCTACTCTTAGAGGTTCCTTGGACTGTGCAAATTTATGTGGCAAATCTTAGGTATATCCCCAAAGGACTAGCATGAATTTACATATTCATGCATGAAATAAAGTATTTTATGATACATCAATCAAATATAACTCAGACATCAGTAAACAAGTCTTTTTCCAAAGTAAGTTTCTTCTAAATGGAGCTAAAGAGAGCTACTTTGTCAATAAAGTGAATGAATATTCATTTTTAGTACAGACATGATGTTTGGATTGTGTTAACCATATGTCTGTTAGTAAAAGTGTGAGTCACAAAGATAAAGTTTCATCTAAAAATAATATATATAGGAAAAAAGCAATACATATACACATGGTACAATACTTCTATTTTCTGTAAAATTTTAATTCTTCATATTTAAGTGTTGTTATTTAAAATTTTCCTATTATTAAGATGCTGAAGACGTGGTTGTAGGAACCAAGAAGTAGCAGCAACTAGTAGATGAATGAATAAATAGAGAATACCCAAGCACTCAAAGACATACACACACACACACACACACACACACACACACACAACACAGGAATATAATTCAGCCTTAAGAAAGAAGAAAATTTTGGTGTATGGTTGAACCTTGAGAGTATTATGAGAGAAGTATTATGAGTACTATTAATATTATTATGAGTATTATTATTATGAGTATTATTAGAGAAGCCAGTTGTAAAAAGATAGACACTGAATGTTTCCATGTAAAAGTGAGGAATCTAGTGCAGTCAGATTCATAGAAACAGAAAGGAGCATGGTAGTTGCCAGGACCAAGGGAAGGGGAGAAATGGGAAGTTGTTGTACAATGGGTATAGAGTTTGGATTTTTGAAAAAATGAAAAGATGGAAAAATTCTGGAGATTGGTTGTGAATATATTTAACACTACTGAACTTTATACTAAAAAATGATTAAGATGGTTTTTCAGTCAGCTTTTTCACCGCTGTGACCAAAAGGACTGACAAAAACAATTTTAGAGAAGGAAATCTTTATTTGGGAGATTATGGTTTCAAAGGTCTTAGTTCATAGATGGCTGATGCCACTGCTGTATGCCCTAGGTGATACAGAACATCATGGCAGAAGGAAAGTGGCTTAAAACATGGCACTCAGGAAGCAGAGAGGGAGAGCTCTGCTCACCAGGGATGAAATATAAACTGCAAAGGCATAACCGCGGTGACCCACCTCCTCTAGCCACACGTTAACTGCCAAAAATTATCACCCAATTAATCCCTATCAGTAGGTTAATCCACTGATTGTGCTAAAACTCTCATAACGTTCAATTTCACCTCTGACAATTCTTGCATTGTCTAACACCTTAGCTTTTGAGATACCTCATATCTAAACCATAACAGATGGTAAATTTTATATTACATATATTTTACTACAACTAAGAAAAGAGGAAAGAAATGTGGAGAGAGAAAACACAATTTTTAGAGTAATTTTGACTGAAGCTTATTTTTATTTTTAGCTGTAATTATTTCTATAGAATAAAAGCCTAGGACTGGTCTTTGGGACGTTAGCAGAGTTATTTTATGATATGTTATTGTGAATCTACTGGAAATATGCATGAAAACAATGGTTAAGGTTCAGTGACAGATCACTTGTTCCTAAATTGTCGTTTTCTATTTATTTTTGGTGGATAGCATTGAATGTAATAATCTATTATTTATACTAATTCAAAGCTAAATAATGTAGTAGCATCACTGTTTCCAAAATGTGTTTAGTTTCATGATTAATCACTCAATAACCCAGAAAGTTATTATTCAAATATGTATTGATTAATTACTGTTGAGTGAGGAATTGAACTGAGTTCCGATTTATAAGTAAGTTAAGTTTTGCTCTTAAGTAGTCTGAAATAGTCTAAAATCAATTATGTTTGGGTTGGAGAGGATAACCAGTAAGCAGAAAATAACTATAAAATACCATCAAAACTGTAAAAGTGGTGAATAAAGAGTCCCCAATGAGATAAATCAGAAAGTTTTGGGAGTTCGGTATTTCTATTTTGGGAAAGACTGTAAGAAGTAATAGCTTCTTTGAGGAGGAAAGAGGAAAGATGGCATTATGCCTTGAATAACCATGTTTATGATGGAGCAGTTTACTGGGGTAAGGACAACATAGAAGGGATAGTTTTTAAAGAAACACATGTATTGAAATTGAAGTTTTGGGATAGGGAATGGATATACCTAGTGACTTCTATGTGATGGGACCAGAAGAGGTATAGAAAATGGGACCTGAGAATAAAAGTTTAAGGATTAATACAACATAAACAGCTCACAACCAAATCTAAGAAAACCAGACCATCAGCAAAAAACACAATGCAAACTTGAGTGGGCCAGAGAGCAAGGAGGGAAACCTCCAGGGTCATTTCAGGAAACCAAGGGAGCAGGGTATTTTTGGAATGAGGTGAGAGGTGTATTGGAGAAGGTGTTGGTACAAGGTGCTGGGGGTATCCTGGTGGAGAACATGTCAGAGGAGCTGTGGGACCTGAGCTACCAGGAAGTGGCTGCTGAGTAGAGTAAAAGTGGAAGCTGTGAGCAAAGATGACATTTTCAAGAATTTGTACTACAAGGAGGATAGAGGAGTAGAAAAAAATTATACTGGAGAGGAATCTGAACTTAAGGATTGAGGTTTTTGATTTTTTTTATTGTGGTAAAATATACAGAACAGATTTATTATTATAATCATTTTAAGGCTACAAGTCAGTGGTGTTATGTGTGTCCCCAGTGTTGGTCAGCCATCACCATTATCTAGCTCTAGGACTTTTAAAATCATCACCAACAGAAACTCTGTACCTATTAGGCACACCCATTCCCTCCTCCACCCAGACCCTGATAACTTCTTATCTCCATGCTGTGTGCATGAATCTGCTCTTCTAGATATTTCATATAAGCTGAATAATACAATATTTGTCCTTTGGTTTCTGATTTATTTCTCTTTGCATAATGTTTTCAAGTCTGGTTTGTATTGTAGCATGTATCAGAACTTAATTCTTCTTATAGTTGAAAAATATTCCCTTATGTCTATACCAAAATTGGTTTATAAATTCATCTGTGAATTCTTGGGTTGTTTCTCATTAGTGTATAAGAATTTGTTTGAATTCCTATTTTCAATTCTTCAGTATATACATAGGAATGGAATTGAGCTAGGGAACCAGTGCACACAAGAAAGTGCTTTTAGTCTATTACTTTTGCTATAAGGGAGAGGTAGGAGGGGATGGATTTGAAAGTTTGAAGAGCATGGAGAGGGTTTGAAATAGCTGTTGTAGAAGAAGAGAGCAAATGTTAACTAGGGAAATGTGAAATTGTATATTGATTAGAACACGTTATTGTAGCAATAAGTAATTACTATTTTATGGCCATGCAAAGAAAAATAAAGAAATGATAAGCTGAGAAGGCTGTTTAAAACCTCCTTTTATGATACTGCAAACCTTAAAATATTGTTTATATGGACATCAGCAGTGCATGAATGCAGTCAACCTAAAGTAAATTGTTATTTGCCTTTGGTGAGTAGATAAATTGCTCATCTTTAAACATGTCATTTACTGGAAAGAACATTTAACACAATAATTAATTCTTATAATTCTTTTGTCAAGACTGTCATAATTTTCATTTAAAATGCATAGTACAAACAGTATTATACCAACAATAACAGAAATGAGAAAGGGAAAATATGCAGTTTTGCCATGTAATGGATTAGTTGTTCATATGGATGACTAGGTTTTACTCAAATGTATACACAATATTGATTCATCTCATCTGTTCATTATATCATATGCACTATTTAATTCATTCTCTTCTTTTAACATCATTTTGTAAGCATTTTTTTTTTTACATATTATGCTTGGGCCTTAACAATAATAAGCCTTTCTATTATCTGGACTTTGTGGCCCCTTTCCCAACAATTTTTATATCTCACAAAGAAAGGCTTTTTTTTTTTTTTTGCAATGCTAGGAATTAAAACTGGGGCCTCATGTTCTGCCACTGAGCCTTATTCCCAGCCCCAAAGATGGTGTTGTTTCCATTTTATAGATGGATTAAGAAAGTTCAGAGGTTTGCCTAAGATAAATGCGTCATCTCTAAGTATAAATAATATACATACCATTCTATAATTGTTTTTTTTTAAATTTTTTCTGTTTATGAACATTAGCTAAAATTCACATTTGAAACATGTGAGATTACCAAACAGATTAGTTAAGATCATACAGCTGTTATTATGTATATTACCAAGCAATGGAAGTATATTTTAATACATACATTAGTTATATTTGCTAAAATTTTAGAATTATAGCAAATAAAATCTTAATAGCATATGAAATGATTCCATGAAATTGGTCTGTGAATGATGTATTTAATTTTATATCATCTTCAAAATCTTTTCAATACAAACTATCAATGAATACAATTTTGATAATGTTTTCCAGTGTATATATGTATGTGTGTATAATTTTATACATGTGCTATTAATAGGACTTATATGTTATAAAATATAGTGATACACATTTTATAAAGATTACATTAACTTTAATATGAATATAATATCTAATTATTTCCCTCCTTTTGTAGTGCTTTTCCTTGCCCATTTGTATAAAATACCTACTTGTATAAAGTACTAAAAAAAAAAAAAATGGCAGAAAGGCATTTTATATGTTGTTTTCAGTGTATTAGTCAATTTTCTATGGCCAGGATAAAATACCTGACATAAGCAACTTTGATGTGGTAAGACTTATTTTGGTTTTTAGTTTCAGATGTTTCAGTCTATGGTTGGTTGGTACCAAGGCAGAAGTATCATGGTGGAAGGTGTGGTAGAGGAAAGCTGCTTATTCATAATAGGGCTAATGTAGACAGAGAAGAAGGAAGGCAGTAGGGACAAGATATATTTTTTCAGGGCATGTTTCCAATGACCTCTTCCTCCAGTTAGGCCCAACTTGTACAGTTTTCATCACCTTCCAATGATGTCATCAAATTATTAATTCACTGATGTATTAATCCACTGATGAGGTTAGCACCGTCATGATCCAGTCTCTTCCCCAGATCCCTATCTCTGAATATTAGTTTGTTGGGGACTAAGACTTTAACACATAGGCCTTTGGTGGACATTGTAGATCTAAACCATAACATTCAGGCACTTTAAAAATCAATATTTAAAAGAAATATCCTTTGTAGTAAAGTTTATTTATTCAAATCAATTCACATGTTCCTGTGGAGTATTCGTTGGGTACAAAGCATTTTGTACATGTAGTGATTTTACTTTGATATCTACAGAATATGCAATATTTGACAGTACTATGTTTCTGAATCATTAACCTTTTGTAGAACCTAATATTGGTGTAATATCTATATAAAGTTCCTAAAACTTGTTCTTGAGGAAGTGCCAACAATGAGGAAAGTAGTGTTAGCATCAAAACCTCTTGTAAAGCAGGATTTGCCCTGAGTTTGCAGCTCTCATCTATGACTAGTATTTAAATTGTCTTTGGGAAAAGTGAAAATAGTGATAGTTTATCTCAGAAACTGTTTGTGCTGATGTTTTGGCATTTTGGAGAAAAACACAAATGCATAAAATCTAATTGAGTGTCAAAGGGAAACTGGCAAATGACTCTATGTGATCTCAAGAAAACAACTTCTAAATACATATGTATATTTTAATAGGCTGAATTCACTTGAATGTGTTTCTGTTTTGACTGCTTTTGTACATCAATTTGCTCCATAGCAACTGCCAAATAGAAGTATTCTAAAGGGGAAGATAGAAAAGGAAGTACTTGGTATGGAGATTGTAAATGATTTTTGAGTCAGAGCAGTTAGCCATTTTCCTTTGTACACTAATAATTATTTAAGATAATTTAAAATGCATTTTTATTGTTTTTTATGTATATGAATAATATTTTCCGAATTAATTTTTTTAGTTGGGTGAGGAAAATGAATTTCCATGCCTGAAACAGCATCAGATTCAATTTGTCAAGCTCAGAACAAGCAAACGTTTCCCTCAGTGGTTCCTATAAATGTAATGGCTAAGCAGAGGTGATTATCTACCTTAATTCCAGAGAATAAATAGGGGAGGAAGAAAATATCATTGAAATTGTATATTGGCAAATCTAGCTGCTGCTGTATTAAATTTGGATGAAGCCAAAGAAGACAGTTTCCCATTTGTGCAGAAGAGTCAGGAATAATCACTTTCTTAGAGTATTTTTCTTCTTTCACACACTCCTTTTCACATTTATTTTAGCTGAATTAATAGATGATAACTTTGGGTGAAGTAGGTTTCTATCTCGTACAGAGTAGACTTGATTTCCAAACACATTATATCATCTCTTTTAGAAAGTAGGTTAAAATATGTGACACAAGAGGACCCCGATCTGGGAATGAGCACTTGGCTGGCAAGTCATAGGAAACAGAATAAAAGAGCTTATCCTCATGCTCTCTGTGGGCCTAGAGCTGCTCTTTCAAATGATGATGAAAAGAGCAGCTAGTGTTTATTGAGAACTGGCTAGAACCTAGTTTGCCAAGAGCTTTGTATGTATTATCTCATTTAATCATCAGGGCAATCCCGTGTTAGTTATGCTTGGGATCCCCTTTTAATAAATGAGGAAACTGAGACATAGAGGGTGTAAATCATTTATTCAAGGTCAATGCTAAAAATGGTAGATTCAACATAAGAACTCAGGCTTTCTGACTAAAACGCCTATGTCTACTACACTCTACTGCCTCCCATTTTGGCAATAAATTTTTTGGCAGATGGTGATCACAGAAGTTGCTTAAAGTCACAACTTTTAAGTACTCTTTTTTTCTAAAGTCAAATTGTGTAGTTTGTATCCTAAAAAAATTATATTATCACTTTTGTAGTTTAGAAGAAGAAGGTGTGAAAATTTGAAATGTTATCTATTCTCATTTAATTTCCTACTTTCCATGGAGAGCATTCCATACCCAAATCTAAATGTCATTACCAATTGTTGCTCACACTTACAAAAGGGAAAGTCTATGCTCAGTTTTGAGCAGAGGCTCCCTGTGTAGGAGGATGACAGTCCTCAGCAAAGTTCTGGCACTTGTATTTGGCAAGACATCCTGGGCATATGAGTGATTCATATGGCAAGAGCACTGCTAATCAAAAAGGTGCACTAGTATGAATATTAGCACCTCTGAGTGTTTGTGAAATAGCAATAATGGAAGGACTAGAATATTTGACAATACATCCTAAAAGAACCACAACACTACATATAATGGTTAAGTATAATGACAGAGAAATTAAATTTTTGTAATAGTGTGTGATGATTCAGTACCAAGTTGTATGTGATAGAGCTAAAGCCTGTAATTGTATTTTAGAGGCATATTAAACAGTACAGATGTGATCTCTGGTTCCTTAATGTCAATGATTACATTGAGTCCTAAATATAATAGATTTATAACCATATTTACCATAGATGTGTAACATTACAATATGACAAGCAGAACTCTTAGATGTAGTAGGAAAAACAATCTGGAATTTCAAGCATTTGTGATTTCAAAATAATTCTTAACATTTCTTTGGGGGCTATTACAAGGCAAATGAAAGGAATTTTTTTTTTTTTTTTTTTTTTACAAGGTATGGTTTAGTTGCAGTTTCCCTCCTTAAAATTCACATTATTGCCACAGCTTACAAATGACAAACATTTGTGGACTGTGGCAGCAATCTGTTGGGTGTTTCAATCTATTTTGAGCTGAAATTGATTAGCAGTTTATGAAAAGTGTACAGAAAATTGCCATGCTTATCAAGGCAAATCAAGCCATAATTCTGCCTTTTTTTTGTACACCTGCAGCTATGAATATTTTTTGGTGGATACATTGAGATGTGTTCAAGAATATACATATTGGACTGCATATCATGCAATTTATTCTGATCTTACTGACAGTTTGCAAACAAAAACTCAAAACAAGATGCAACTGTGTGCAGCTCCTGAACCGTGGGTTCTGATTTTGGCATCCATGAATGCACTTGGAAAAGGGCTACAGCTGAAGAGGTGTACTTTTGCTCATCTTACTGTGAAATATAATCTGGGCATTTGTTTGATGGATTTCATGAAATATGGAGGAAATCTGAACCAAGGGTTTCACTTGATTGCCTTTATTTTTGCCCCACCTTGGCAATAATAAGGAGAAAGGAAAATCAGCTGTAGATGATGATTTTAGTGTCATAAGTTAAGCAGTTTCAAGTATGATCATTAAGAATGAGGAAGTAAGGAGGGGAGCAATGTGGTGAACTTCCTTTTTTGAGAGGAAGAGCCCTCCCTGTGGCAACACCTTCACAGAAAAATATCATAGGACCATGGACTATGTGGAAATCATTGCTACTTGATAGGATTTTAAAAGCATAAAACTTTTAAAACAAAACAGGCTAGTTTTCATATTGTGTTTCTGGAGCAGAGTTGTGATAAATATCACGAGATTAAAAAATAAAATGAAAATCATTGAAAATTTACATGTGCTTTGGAGCAAGCTATTCACCTGAAGCCCATTTTAGTTCCAGCAGATGTTTTAAGTTGCTCCATAAAAGTAGCATATTGTGTGTGAATATGTTCCTTTATGCCTGGGTCTATCTAGAAAAATATCTGAATCATCTTGCTAAATTCTGTATTTGCAATGTTTCTATTCTAAGTAAAATTCTGTATTTTACATGAAAACATTCTTAATAAAATCAACTTAAAGTGACTTTTTGGGTGTTTGTAATGAGGAGAAAATTAAATCACTCATGATCCCAACATTCAGAAATAGCACCTTTTTAACATTTGGGACTACACAATCTCTTTTTTAAAGTATAGATTCCATACAGTAAGCAGTTTTGGGATTTGCTTTTTTAAAAAACAGTACCCTATGAATCTGTTTATATATCATAAATATTTAGAGAATGTATAGGTTTTTTTTTTTTTTTTTTTTTTTTTTTTGGGTACTGGGGATTGAACTCAGAGGCACTCGACCACTGGGCCACATCCCCAGCCCTTTTTTGTATTTTATTAGAGACAGGGTCTCACTGAGTTGCTAAGTGCCTCACCCTTGCTGAGGCTGGCTTTGTACTCCTACCTCAGCCTCCCAAGTGCTGGGGTTACAGGCATGCACCACGCCCAGCTTACAGTTTTTATTATATGTCGTTTCCAACATTATTTTTGATTTCTACGTAGTCAGATGTTTAGATGTTTCCAGTATTTGGCAGTTCACAACAGTAAAGATCAGTGTCATCAATATTAAAAACTTATTTGTTAAGGTGAAACATACCATAGCATCACATAATATTCACAGTGCTTGTGAAACCACCACCTCTCCCTAGTTCCAGAACATTTCTATATCTCCAAAGTAAATTCCTTTGCCCATTGATGCATTTCCTTTCCTGGCCCTAGCCCTTCTCTCCATTATTATTTCCTCCCCCTGCAAAACTAAACTCTTAGGCCTTCTTTAGGGCCCTGCTTAGCCTTCTAAATTCCTGCCTATACCCTTTGTCAATTGCATCCACTTCTCAATTTCTCTCCATTTATTTTTATTCAAACCCAATTCAGTTTTTGCTTCGTTTATGAAAACTCCTACCAACTGAGCCTGATTGATCTCTCTTTTGAAAACTCTTAGCACACATGTCTGCACTGTTCATTTGGCCCAGTTTTCATCTTATCTTGTAATGCCAATTCAGTAGCATGTGTTGCCCATAAATTATATTGCAAACAGTTTGAATTTTGCTAGATTGGTGTTTTATCTATTTTATGTCCCCTGATGATTATCTTAGTACATGGCACAACAGGAATGCACAAAAATTCTTGTCAAAATGAATGAAAAGTCTGGTTTTTTTCCTTAATAAACCTTAGCATGATGCTTAGCACATACTAAGTCCTAGCAAATATTTGCAGATTGATGTTAACATATTTATACTTTTATATAATTCTCTTCCTTGAGTTCTCAAAATCTTTAAAACTAACAGTAAAAAGTACTGCATGCATTCTTATTTATATGACTTTATTTATGAGATTCCTATTCATTTTTGGATACTGAGATTTATCGAACACAGCAGTGTTCAACATATGTAGATGTTTATTTTTTCCTTTTTTAATTTTTAAATTTTGTTTTAATACAAAATGAGTGTTCAATTGTTCTTAGCCTTCATCTTTCTATACTTGATGCTTGTTTGCACATGCCAAATTCCAAATGTAGGATTCTAAAATATAGGATTGTGGTTTTACTTTTGTTTTCATAATGGTGTTAGTAGCTCCAAAGAATGTTCCACAGTGACTTTTGGGTCCACTTTTGCTATTATTTCTTATAGCTAAGAGCATATTTTATTAGAGATATAAATTATATGATTTCTCCCTAAGCACATTTGCCTTGCACTGTGTCCATATCGACTGGCCTCAGTAAGTAGAATGCATGTTTCCATAGAAACTAGAATAATAAATTGATATTACTGTGCCTAGAGTTACATTGTTCCAAGAAGACATTTGCAAAGAGCAAAAGAATGTGAATTTGTATGGTAAGTAATCTCAATTTTTACTTTTAAAAATATAGGTATTTTTGAAAAGCTACACTTCATTCTAAGGAAACTCGTCTATCTCAGTACATCTGACGAAATATTCGTAACTAGGATTTGTTTGATTTTCACCCCTCATTCTTCTAGTATATGGTTCCATGGAAACTAAATGGAAAAAATGTGTAGTGAGGTTAAGATTTGGAGCTGAATCTCTTCTGGTATACTTTCATATATGTCTGATAGACTTCTTTACGGCACAAGGGCCACTATTTATTTTTATTGTTCTTGTAATCAGTGACTAGGTTGAGTTTAATTTTATTGACACTCCTTTTAAAAAACAATTCAGACTGATTTCAGAAGAGAAATCTTTTCCATCAGAGAGTACTAAACTATGCCAAGTGCCATCCTTTGAGGAATGCACATTACCAGAGTGGCAACAAGGAATTTGCTCAAGCAGTTCCTATAGTGATTGCAAACTGGCTCCCTTCCCAGCTCTTAACAATTTCAGCATGGATTTTTCTTGATTGACCATCAGTCTTCAGCATCTCTGAACACATACATTATACGCACCCTCCCCACGCATGCACAAACACACTTGGCCAGACATAAGATAAACAAACAAAAAAGTCTTATTAAACTCAAGGAACAGCTTACACAGAGCAACTTAATCCTTTTTGCATAAATAAGATTTTTATTCTGTATACTGTTTTGGAATATGGAAAGCCTCTAAATCTTGATTTTTTTTTTTAACTTTTAAAAAGCATAGTTGAGTGTTGAATGTTTTTAGTGGTTCAGATATTCCAGATCATCTCACACATTCACTGTAGTCTAAAACATATTGCCAGACTAATCTTCTAAAACTAATCAGTGGCTGTCACTTCCCGGTTCAAGAGTTGTTGGCTTATTTATTCATTAATTTTGTATTGGGACATTGACTATGTGTTAGGCTTAGTGTCAGAAACCTCCCTGCGGAAATCCATATTTTTGGAACATTGATTGAGTGTCAGGCTCAGTGTCAGAAATCTCCCTGCAGAAATCCCTGTACCTATTCTGCCTCCTGCACCACTTCTTTATGCCACAGACATGATCATCTTTAATTATACAAATTTGGCTGTTTTACCTTCCTGCTTAAAACCTTTCAATGAAGTCTCATTGTAATATGCATAAATTTCAAAGTCTTTATCACAGGTCACAAAGTGTAATGTGGCTCCTGTGCCCTGCCAGCCTCATCTCTTTCCATTCTACCTCTTATCCACTGTGCTCCAGCCACATTGGCTGCCTTTCTGTGCCTAGTTGAGTCCAGGATCTTTCTTGTCTGAGGCTTTGCACTGAGGGCCTTTGCCGTTCTTTCCGTCTGGAACATCCAGTTACGTGTTCTTTGCTAAGGTGCCCTCTCTCATCCATCATGTCTTGTTGTAAATGTCACTCCTCAAAGAGTTTTTCCCAACCACTCTGTGTACATAGGCCTTCCTGGAAACTCTTTTGTTATACTCTTTTCCTTAAAGCACATTCACAGTTTTAAGTATACATTTATTTGCTTTCTTTATTATTTTCTGTCTCCCCTCTAGAGAATTATGTCAGGATGGCATTTATAGAGAGTTCCAAAATCTTGAGCCTGAAGTTTCTGTCTGATTGAAGAACATGTGTAGTGGAACTGAGTGTTTGAGAAAAATGGAAGATTTGGGCCAGATGGTCTTAGAAAGATTTTAAGTGTTCAGCAATTCTTAGGATAATTTTGGGATGAGGCTGTGGGTATAAGAGGTCAGAGTCAAGCGAGATGAAGTGAGGGTTGCTAGATTGAAGTGTCTACTATGTGTCGGTTTCATTAGGCACTTGGCATACAAGTCTTGTTTCATGCTGTCCTGTGACTCATGATTGTCTCTACATTAAAGCTCCTCTGTCCTCCTCTTCCTCCACAAAATAAAACTCAAAACTCTACACATTGTTTGGTTTATTGTTTCTAATTTCCTTCCCTAATAAGGCTGTTTAGGAGCCTCCAACTGTGGCCATATCCTCTTCACTGTCCCCAACTCCATCATCCCATGTCAACCGTCTATATCCTGAATGTGGACAGAGTTGTGTGTGGCTCTCTTTGTACTTCACTGTGTTTTATCCTTTCTCCCATAGGTCTTATTTTTCCAGTTAGACCTAAGCACCTAGAGGGCACAGTCATTCATTGTGTGTCTGTGTGATATCATTTCCAGTGAAGTGTGTTAGACAGGGACGACATGGGAAAACACTTGATGATGAAAAGTGAGAAATTTTTCTCATGTATAGCTGCCAAATAGAAACCAGACACACAGTGTGTTTGAAATGCTGTAAGGTGCTAATATTTTACTGTTTATGAAGTTAATTATTTGATTATTTTGTGTATAAAATGATTGTGTTGCCTCTTATTTCAGTGAAAAACTGATGGAGAGAGATGTGTTAGATCTCTGAATAGCACAGGGGGATATTCAAGACTAATTTTTTTTTGTCTGAAATATTGAGAATATAATTTCTTAATTTCTACGTCTGGTTTCCTGTATCACTTTGTCTTGTCAAATGAACTGTCAGAATGATTAAATATATAAAAAAATCATTTATCATGGCCAGGAAATGATACTTTTTTTATTTTAAATTTTAAATAAAACAAAGTAATTGATTTTTAAAAAAATTAAATTCAAAGAGTTCTATGCACAAAGTAATCTTTATAGGTTAAAAATATTGTAACATCTTATGAGCCTTAATTATCAGCTCTTGTTATTGAATCTCAGATGTACAGAAGCTGATAAATGTTTTTCTCAGTAAGATACAAGACTATCAGAGAGTATGTTTTAATAGGTAAGTGTTACCTGGAGAGTGGCCAGGTAAGTGGAATTTGAGATTTCCTGCTGTTGCCAGAAAGCAGCACAGAGACATGGCAAATGGCAAGACAGATAACTAAAACAACCATAACCAGTTTGACTTCCTCATTTGCAGTATTTTATTAAACTTATTCATCCAGCAGATGTTTATTCAGTGCCTGTTCTGTTTTGTTGGAGGCTAGAGATAATTACAAAGGGGATGAGACAAGCCAGTCATCCGCCCTTGTGGTGCTTAACATCATCCTCGTTATGCAATTGAGATGTGATTCTCTGGCACTTAGCTCCCTTGCATTGTCCATGTTTGAGTCATATGCCATTTGAGTTCCTCCTGATGGACTGATAATATACATATGAGTTGGTAGCAGTTTGGTGTGTATTTTTATGGTTAGATGTTTGCACATGTGACTTGTGTCCTAGAAAAATTAAGAAAATGGTGAGAGAGATTAAGAGGCTATCCTGATTTCTCAATTCATCAAGGAGATAGCTATTTGGAAAAAAACCTGATATAATTATTTAAGCATGTGGCTTCAAGATAAAACTTAGACACAGTTTGTGAGCATCCTCCCTCAACAGAGAATTCCACAAAGAGCTATCTGGTAGTTTGCATGGGCTAACAGGACTCTTTTCCTAGTTCCTTTATTTCTCTGCCTTTTCTACTTCATCCCAGTGTCTTGGGGTTTTAACTAGATTATTTCTTCTCAAAGTCATCTTCCAAATGATTCATTTGGGTATCAAACTATCCCTTCATTTACCTATGTCTTCATATTTTCTCCTTGACTTTTTGGTGTAGTGGGAAACATTGTAAATATCTGTTTCTGAGCCTCTGCAATGCAAAAATGACAACACACTGAAGATACAGTATGATATTCTTAGGAGAAAACGTAGCTATGCTGTTTCTTTTTTCTCTTTTTTACTTTATGATGTCTGTTCTGAGAGTCTATGGGAAATAATACTGAACTCAGACCATTGGCATGTCTGAGATATTACTTTGAACACACTTTGAAGTCAAATAGAATGTGCTTCTTTTTAAGGTCAGAGTCTATATTTAATATGAGAGCTCTAGATTAATTGGCAGAGAGGTTAAGATTGTGTAATTCAAGAAACCTTGAAAACTTAAGTATAGGGTCTCTTAGTTGGATGATGGAGTAAAACAGCATATGTAGTACTTTCTTTGATGCCTTCTGTAGGGTAATAGCATATCTTCTTACCTTGGCAGGAATATTAACGTTATCAGATGAATTCACATATGGTCAGTCATTTCCCAGTACTGACAAAAGTGTCCAAGTTAATGTGACTTAGTTCTATTACTTAATTCACAAAGCAAATATTTTCTTTTGTTTATTGATACCATACATCCATATTTTAAAAAACAAACATTTTTATTGAAAAATGTTATAATAGCATTTAACTTCAAGTTTGCCTTAAAAATTATTGTAGCTATTCATCTTTATAGACTTATTATTCCTTAGAAGTAGCTAAAAATGCTATTATTCTTTTGTGGTTTTTGAGATTATATCATTTTACTTTAGCTTCTCTGAAAAACTCTGTATGCTTTACTGATTATATTTGGTTTTGTTTTTAGGGAAAAACATATATTTCAGGATACAGTTTTGCAGAGATAATGGAGAATATGTAAACATACAAAACAGTAAGATTGTAGAATGCTCAAAGGGGGCTTGAGAACCAAGGGCTGGAGAAGGTTGTCACATTATCTTTGCCATGTATTTTGCCTCATTCTCCACTATCTATTAGTTTGATTTTTTTTCCTTTTTCCTTTAGTTGTGTTAAGTCACTTTGTGTCCAGAGCATATAAGAACTCTCAGGACAACTCTTGGGGCACATCTAGCTTTCAGTGTTGGTGATAAAAGCCAGAGTGGATGCTGAAATCCACTGTCTTTTTAAAAACAAGGTAGAGTGAGATTTAGAGAGAAAGAAACAAGCACATCTAAATTGAATTAAATATTTCCAGCAAATGAAAATGATTCCAACAGTGTGAAGTTAGGAATGAAAACAGGGGAGGGCAAGAGGGAAGTGCAGATTGAAGATCCAATGTATACTGGGGCCCCATGTATGCCAGGCAGCCGCTTACCACTGAGCTATACCACCCCATCCCTTTGTGATAACTATTGGGAACACCAATGAAAAATGGTATAATAGGGAAAGACAGATTGTCATTAAATAAGTATACTTACTAATGCAATAGTGGCCATGAAAGAAAAGGCACGTTGTGCTAGAGAAATTAAAAGAACATGTTAACCCAGTCCAAGCTGATGGGGAAAGTTTTCCTGTGGAAACAGTGCTTAAGCACACAAGCAACCTGCAATTTTTATAAAATCCCTGATTTCTGTTAGTGTCCTTCTTTTCAAAATACTTTTATATCTGATAACTTGTTTTTATCTTACTCTAATATAAGGAGATAGGAGTAAGAATTTATACCTGAGTTCTTAATTAAAACACAAACAGAAAGCTATTGAAAATATACTAAGGGAACCTACATAAATGGCTGTAGTATGAAATAAAATAAGTAACTTTTGACTCTTAAACTGACTCTCTCTGCCAACTTTAGTGAATGTATGTTTTTCTCCATTTAAAGGGTCGTTGAAAAGAAACCTTTGAACTATGCTTACAGGCATTCAGTAAGAAATTCTTTGTGAAGAGTGTCAAAATAATCCAAACTAGTAAAATGTTACTGTCTTTATCAGAATGTTAACTGATTTTGCTCTACAAAATTTCCCAAAGAGAATAGTTGGTGAAGAGGTGAGATAGAGTTATATGTAGTATAAAAACTTCCAGATATGATGAGTTAGGATAAGATTTGTATTTCAGTGCACTCTTATTAGAGATATTCATGTTAAAACCAACTCAGTTCATGTGAATTGGCATCAACCAACAGAAAGTCCCTCTCTCTCCTTTCCATTTCCATCAAAGCTGTCACTCAATAAAAGTTATACTTGAGCCAGGCTCAGTGGCACACACCTGTAATCTTATTGGCAAGGGAGATTGAGATAGGAGGTTCTCAAGTTCAAGACCAGCCTAAGCAATTTAGTGAGACCCTGTCTTAAAATAAAAAATAAAAAATGGGCTGGGGATGTAGCTTAATGGAAAGGTGCCTCTGGGTATTCCAGTACCCCCTAACCTCCCTCTAAAGTTGTACTTGATGTAGGAAGTGTTAATTATAGTTTATAACTTTTGCCATTTTTAGTTTATTCTGGCTGAAAATGAGTTTAATTTGGCTTGTTTAGTGTATTTTTAAATAATTTAAAAATATTAAAACAACAATGGAAGGAAAAGCTTGCTTCATTAAGGTTTGAATGTTAAACTGGTCTATTCTTTTAGTCACTGTGGAATTGTAACTTGCTTAATTACAGAATTAATACATAATTGGTTGAGATTGCTTATCTGGGAAATGCTGGAAAGTTGGTGTAGTAGAATATCTATTGTTACTGGAGTCAAATAACTTAAATTTGAGACCAACTTCTTATCAGGTGACCTTAGGAATATCATTTAAATTATTTAAGCCTCAGTTTCCTTATCTATAAAGAGAGAAGAGAAACACCCACTTCAAAGGACAAGAGGTAATATTTATAAAATCACTTTTGAAATTGCAAATGTTTAAATACATATAAGGTTGATTGTTTGAGAAAAGCATTTGTAATGCACGCAAACCTTGGAATTTTATCAGTATTTTAAATTTAATTTCTAGAATTATAGAGGTCTCTTTCTGTGTCAGAAATAGGCAACAACTTCTCAGATGATAATTGCACTGAATGAGCTAAAGTTTGAACTAACAGGGCATCTCTATACATAGTTTGGAAAAATAAAGCTAGATATTTTCTGGAGAAAAACATGTTTCTCAGTTATAGGCTTTGGTGCCACACAAGTGGGTTATGTTTAAAAAAAATAAGGTACTTGTAGTATAATTATTATGATTTTTTACAGGAATAACACAGAAGAAACAAGTATATACTTGTTTTGGAAATTGGATATATAGTTAATTTTTTCATGTATATTCTGAATAAAGTGTTTCCAAAAATTGCTTCTTGCCCTTGCATTCTTTTTCCCATACTTGTCTAGTAATGAACTTGATTTGACTAATGCTGAATTGTATAAGAATATATTCAAAAACCCCACAACTACCCTATAATATATGTGGTTCAATTCAAAACCAGTTTATGCATTTAGATATATATGAAAGATTAATTGTGCATTGTTTTAAAGAGTGTCCTAAACAGAGTATGTTATAGTTAATTATCAGTATGTGTGTGTATACATATGCATGTATATATATAAAATTATATAATTATTATAATTATGTGTGTGTGTGTGTGTGTGTGTATAATTTCATGAATATTTTCTCCAAATGAAGAATTATAAATTTCTTTCTAGGCCTTGAATGTTTACTACCAAGTTATGTAATTTTATGATTATTAGTAATTAGTTTGTCACTAAATTCCCTTTCTATCTTTGAATTTTTCTAATGAGATCAGGGTTGTAAAATGAAGCTTATCTTATTTCACTTATTTATTGGTATCAGGAAGTGGAGTGACAGAACATAAAGGCATCATTGCTGTCTGTCAGGCTTTTAAGTCTGATTTACAAGCAGCTAGGCTTGGACTGTTGATGGCCTGATTTATTTGGGGAATTATCAAACATTTAATGTATGATTCTTTCCAAGTGGGGAAATGATTTTTTTAAATTTTATAACAGTATAAAAAATGAATGCATTGGTCTGAGAAAACAGATTTGACCTACTTTTTGCCATTGGTTTAATAGTCATGCCTTTTTATAATTAAAAGAATAGCGATAACAAATTAAGGGGGGAAAGGTATTGTATCAGTATTTAAGTAGAGGAAACTTCTCCAACATTGGAAACAGATGGTTCCAGGGGAAGACTTATGTATAAAATAGGTTGTATCTTCCTTCCCCCATTTTTGTAAGTCTCAGTATTCTTTTTTTTTCTACAGAAAAAGAAATGGGAATATCTTAGAGTCTGTCTATATGATTTGGCTTCAGAAATTGTTTCAAAGAGAGATGATTAAGAGCTAGGGTACCTGGGGGGAAACAGAGAAAGCCATCATATATGTGCACTTGTTTACTTTTGGTGCAGGTGTAAACTCTTTGAAGGCTTGCCAGTTTCTAAAACAGAAATTCCAGGGAGAAGTGGAGCCAAAGGTAACCAATGTCATGGCAGATGATCTCTACTCTTTCAAAGTGATCAGTGGGACATTATTTAAAGAGAAGTGATAACAAGTCCAAAAGTGATCGGGTCCTTGTGGTGTGAGATAAGAGGTGTAGAAATGAGTGAAGGGGGGCAAGAATCAGAGGGTTGCTCTTAAAGGCTTAGTGTTTACCCTCAAAGATCTTGTAAAGACATTTCCCATTCAGGTGTTTATTAGGCATGTACAGTTTGCCAGACACTTTTCTAGGTGAGGAATACAGCAGTGCAAACTCCAGTTAGCACCCCAAAGGAGTTGATGTTCTACAGGGGGGAGGACAGATGATGAATTATGGGGCCTAATGGTGATATGTGCTTAGAAGAAAACCAAACTAAGATCAGAGAGAGATTAAGTAGGCAAGCACCTTACACTGACTGGTTAGGAAGGGCTCCCCTTCATTTATTCATTCATCTATGCCTCTGTTCATATACTAATTTAATGCCAACATTATCTGTTTCAAACAAGAGAGATGGTGTCTCAGGTTTTAGGGAGTCATGTAATGGTTGGTATGAATTTAGATCTGATTTTCCTATTAAACATTGAATGCAGTTAAGATTCCTTGCTAGATTGCAAAAATCCCCTTCAGCCATTGTTAAAATATGACTGTGACATTTTCACAGGGAAAAGCAGGAAAGAAATCTATCTGGATGCCTGGCAGCCATCCTGTGGGCATATTTATAAATAAGCTAGTTTGGGTTTCACAGTCTTCTCTAGACTTTCAGCACCCTA
The DNA here is from genome assembly GCA_025594165.1 of Tamias sibiricus. Classification (NCBI taxonomy): domain Eukaryota; kingdom Metazoa; phylum Chordata; class Mammalia; order Rodentia; family Sciuridae; genus Tamias; species Tamias sibiricus. Next base: position 77,809,935 of record CM046659.1, read on the forward strand.
GAATTGTCTTACTTTTCCTCACTGTACTTATCGGCCCCTGCTCCCCAGTGGTTTTAGCCTTAGAAAGTATTCTTCTGCACATTCCAACATTTTCTTTACCTTGGGTTCTTCCTCTGTTGCATCTGAGGGGAGCAGCAGTTTGAACTGCTTTTCTTAAGTGGATGAGATGCATCATGTGAGCAGAGGTGTAGCCTGAACAAAGGGATTTGCATTTTCTAAAGAGGACACTTGAATCATTAATTACTGGAGTTTTAAGCTGCCTAACATAGCTAAGTGTAGATAGGATGTAGAGGAACAGTTGGGGCAGGAGGCCACCAGGTTGGGAGGGTCCACACTGCCTTTCAGTCTGCTGTCCAGGTAGGGTAACACAGCTTTACTTTTCAACTTCCTCTTCTTATGAAAAAAACAAAAACATACAATCAAAAAACTCTGGAGTTTTTCTTCTGTGATAGCTTCTACCCCAATAAAAGAAGAGAGACAGAACAGGTGCTGAAGGTATTTTGTTCTCTTCCTTTTGTTGGGTGTTGGTGACTGGTAATGAGGATAGTGCTACTCAGGTAGATAGCCTGGCCTGCCAGGACATGTAGGTGCAGAGCCTGTAACATTGACCAAAATGACAGTGGTATTGATAATCATGTTCACTGACTAAGTATGCTAGAACTTCCATGTACACTCACAACATCATTCAGCCCTTACCACACAGTCCTGTGAGGTGAACGGTAACACCATCCACCAATAAAGAAGGCAGGATGCTGGAGGGTTATGACATCTGCCTTAATTACACAGCTAACAAGTGGACCTGGGATTCAAATCAGCTTTGTTTGATACTGAAGTTCTTTTCTCTTCCCTTCCTTTTATCGTAGAAGTAAGTGATGATTCTGAGGAGCTAGCTTCTTGTTACTCTTGAACTGTGTTCCCTCAGGATAACTAAGTGGCTCCTGCTGTCCTGTACACCTAGGCAGACTGACCAGGACACAGAGAAGAAAGACTGGCAGCGAAAGTTCTAGGCGAGTGATTTTTCCCACATCAGCTCACCAAACTCAGAGGTCTGCTTATAGCTCAGATTCCAGAACACCAACAAGCCTCTGGGTCCCCTGTGCTTGGGCTGTCTTGGACTTGCTGGAAACTGGGTTCACTCCCTGTCTTGAGTATTTACAGTAGAAACATGAGCAATGAATTAGTGTATTGTGGTGACAACTCCACTGGTCCTTCTCATGCTCAGTACTAACAGGGCTGATCGTTGCAGATTTTAAAGAAAGTTTTTATCTGTTATTCACACCATTTAGCAACTTGTGTTTCCTTCTGCATGGGAACAGTTTCACTGATTGTTTGCTTTTATCCCTTATAAAAAATACCAAATGGGAAATCTGTGGTTTTAGTGTTTTTGTTCTTCTTAGGGCTCTTGAGAGATCTTTGGTTGTGGTTGAATAACCAGTTATTCAGGTATTTCAACAATTGGCTGCATTATTATTTTTCTTCTTTTTGAGGGAGTTGGGGAATAACTGTGCTGCCCAGGTTGCTATATAGGAATGTGGAATGATCTGATTTTTTTCAATTGAAAACTCCTTGTAGATGTGGCAAAAGGATTTACCTTCAGCAGGTAACCTGCCAGCTAGTCTTAGGTTTTCCAGTATTTCCAAGTTGGCCAATTCTTCTGTTTTTTTTAAATTATGTTTTCATTAGTGAATTATAATTTAACATAATAGTGGGGTTCACTGTGACATATACATATATGCACATAACATAATTTGGCATAACATAATTTGGTCCATTTCTTTGCCTAGTACTTTTCCTTCCCCCCCGTCCCTTCTCTAAACCCCTTTCTCAATTCTACTGGTCTTCCATTCTCTCTCTCTCTCTCTCTCTCTCTCTCTCTCTCTCTCTCTCTCTAGTTAGTGTCTTATAATTATACATAAATGTGGGATTCATTGTGCTTTATTCATACATGCACATAGCATAACTTAATTTCATTCCACAGTTCTTCCCTCTTCCCTTCCTTCCTCCCTCCCCTCAGTCACTTCTTTGTTCCATATGGTGATGTGAGGTATTGGATGCAGCATTCTTCTTCTTCTTCTTTTTTTTTTTTTTTTAATATTTTAGTTGTCAATGGACCTTTATTTATTTACATGTAGTGCTGAGAATTGAACCAAGTGCCTTATACAAGCTAGGCATACGCTCTACCACTTGAGCTACAACCCCAGCCCCAAGATGCAGCATTCTTTATGTTGTGTCTTACTTCATCCAGATGTGCATGTTTTAGCAAAGGTTTAAGCTGAAGGAATAGAATGATTCCACTGTGATGGATTTGCATACAGTTTTTGATACGTCCTCTATTATAAAAAATGATTCTTCTACAAATATACTGTTGCATCAGAAACTTCATCACCAATGAAGGTCAAAGGAATATGTGGACAGAGCTCAAGGGCAGGAATCTAGATGGCCCATGCATGATTCCATCTGTGCTACTGTTGAGAAATGTAAACTTTTTGGTAAATTTGTTTATTTTGTGGGCTTTTGTTTCCTAGTTTGTAATTAAAGCTATTATTAATATGTCCTTAAGGGTACAGTTTAGGTCTCACATTCTATAATCCAAGACTGAAATAAAATAGAATGCAAAGAAGTGTATTCTAGGAGTGAGGAAGACTCTCCCTTTAGTTTGTCAGTTTATGTTTCATGTATTTTGATAATGTTATTAGGTACATAAATGTTTATAATTGTTGTATCTTCTTGCTCTTTGAACCTTAGTAGATGGTATCCTCCTTTATCTCTTATAAAATTAAAAAAACTTTTTTTTTTTGTAGTTGTAGATGGACAGAATGCCTTTATTTTATTTGATTGAACCCAGTGCCTCACACATGTTAGGCAAGGGCTCTGCCAATGAGCTACATCCTCAGCCCATAAATTCTTTTTGATTTAAAGTTTGTGTTGTCTGATATTGTTGGAGATTCCTTTGCCTTTTTAAAAAAAAAAAAAATTATTTATTTGCTTTAGTTGTACACAATCCGTTTTTTACGTGGTGCTGAGGATAGAACCCGGGCTGCGCACGTGCTAGGCGAGCGCTCTACCGCTGAGCCACAACCCCAGCCTCGCCCTTTTTTTTGGTTACTATTTTTTCCATTATTTCACTTTCCGTCTACTTCTGTTTTTGTGTCTAATGGGAGTTTCTTTGTAGATAGCATCTCTTCTATTACATGTTTCTATCCATTCTGCCCATCTCTGCATTTTTGATTGGAGAGTTTAATCCATATACATTTAAAGAATTTACTGATAAGGAGGGATTGAATTTGTCATTTTTGTTTGTTTTCTTTGTGCCATGATAGTTTTCTCTCCACATTTTAAATGTCTTCCTTTGTGTTTAGTTGATTTTTTAAAAAATAGTGAAACATTTAAATTATCTCCTCATTTCCTTTCATGTATATTGTATAGCTATTTTCTTTGTGGTTACCTTGAGAGATGCATTTAACATATTAAAGTTGTACCATAGTAATTTGCATTTAGATTAGCTTAACTTTAGTATCAAGCAGAAATTCTGACCCCTAGCAGCTTTGTCCTACTCCTTTTGGTTGTTGAAGTTACAAAATTACATCTTTATGCCCTGTGTACTCCAAAACACACACTAACCATCCCTTTGAAGGATTAATCTCTTAAGTTATGTAGAAAACAAAATGTAGAGTTATAAACCAAAATAAAATTAATACTAGCTTTTAGATTACTTCATTTACCATATTAATCTCTTTAATCAGGTTGAAAATTTTAAAATAAAAGAGTTATAAATTGTTATAATAATACAAGTTTTCTTATTCAAAGTTGTTGTATATTACAGTAGAATGCATTACAATTCGTAATACACATACAGAGCACATTTTTACATATCTCGGGTTGTATACAAAGTATATTCATACCACCTGTGTCTTCATACATGCACTTAGGGTAATGTTATCCATCTCATTCTACCACCTTTTTTCCCCCTTTATATACCCCCTTGCTCCCTCCCTTCCTTTCCCTCCCCATTGACCTTTCTAGTGTTCCTCTAATCCTCCTGTGCTCCCAGTCCGAACCCCACTGTGAATCAGCCTTCTTATATCAGAGAAAACATTTAGCATTTGGATTTTTGAATTAATACTAGATTTTTAAAATTGCTCATGTATTTACCTTTACTGAAGCCTTTTTCTCATGGCTTTGAGTTACTGTTCATTATACATTTAGTGTCCCCTGCAGGTCTTCCTTGAACAGTTCTTGAAGGGCAAATCTAGTAGTAACAAAATCTTCTCTGCTTCTGTTTATATCTTGATGTCTCCCTCACTTTTTTTTTTTGAGGGGGGGGGGGGGCGGTAATCAGAGTTTAAACCCAGGGGCACTTGACCACTGTGTAACATCCTCATCATTTTTTGTATTTTATTTAGAGACAGGGTCTTTCTGAGTTGCTCAGGGTCTTGCTAAATTGCTGAGGCTTGCTTTGAACTCATGATCCTCCTGCCTCAGCCTCCAGAGTCACTGGGATTATAGCTGTGCACCATTGCACCCAGCTTTTCCTCAAATTTGAAGGATAATTCTGCCAGATATAGGATTCTTGAGTGATACTTTTTTTCCCATGTTGAATATATTGACCTTTTTTTTGTTGTTGTTGTTATTGTTATTGTGATGGATCCCAGAATCTGTGCATTCTATGCAAGCACTCTACTACTGAACTGTATCCCCACCTCTTTTTATTTTTTAGTTTGAGACAGGGTCTCACTAAGTTGTACAGGTCAACCTTGAACTTGTGATCCTCCTGCTTCAGTCTCTTGAGTAGCTGAGATTATTGGCATGTGCCATGCTTCTGGCTTGGCTTCCAAACTTTCTGATGACTAATCTGCTGATAATATTTTTGAGTGTCCTTTGTATGTGAAGAGTAGCTTCTCCCTTACTATTACAAGATTGCCTCATTGTCTTTGGTTTTTAAAAGTTTGGTTATAATGTGTGCGGGTCTCTTTGAGTTCATTTAACTTAGAGTTTGTTAAGCTTCTTGGATGTTTATAGTTCTTTCATCAACTTTGTGGTTTTCAACTATTATTTCTTCGAACAGCCTTTCTACCCATTTTTCTTCTCTTTTTGGGACTCTAGTGCATGTGTGTTGGTTTACTAAGTACATATGTTAGTCCTTTAATCTCTATTCACTTTTCTTAAGTCTTTTTCTTTATATTCATCAGACTTGATGATTTCATTATTCTATCTTAAAAGTTTGCTGATTCTTCATCTTTTAAGAAAGCTGTTTTAAAGCCTTTGTCGAGTAGATCTGCCATCATGTCTTTTTTTAGGGACAGTTTCTGTTGACTAACTTTTTCCCCCTTCATATAGAGCATACTTGCTTGTTTCTTTGTGCTCTTTGTGACTTTGTTGTTGAAAATTGGACATTTGAATCTAATGATGGTATATATACCACATTTTCTTTATCCACTCATCTACTGAGGGGAATCTAGGTTGGTTTCATAATCTAGCTATTGTGAATTGTGCTGCCTATAAACATTGATGTAGCTGTGTCACTGTAGTATGCTGTTTTTAAGTCCTTTGGGAATAGACCCAGCAGAGGGATGACTGAGTCATACGCTTGTTTCATTCCCAGTTTTCCAAGGAATCTCTATACTGCTTTCCATAGTGGCTGCACCATTTTGCAGTCCTACCAGTAATGTATGAGTGTCCCTATTTCCCTACATCCTCTCCAACATTTATTGTTGTTTGTGTTCTTAATAGCTGCCATTCCGACTGGTGTGAAATGAAATCTTAGAGTAGTTTTAATTTGCATTTCTCTAATTGCCAGAGATGTTGAACATTTTTTCAAGTATTTGTTGATTGATTGTATATCTTCTTCTGAGAAGTGTCTGTTCATTTCCTTGGCCCATTTAGTAATTGGGCTATTTGTTTTTTTGGTGTTGAGATTTTTAAGTTCTTTATATAATCTAGAGATCAGTGCTCTGTCTGACGTGCGTGTAGTAATGACTTGTTCCCAATTAGTAGGTCCTCTATTCACCTCACTGATTGTTTCTTTTGCTGAGAAGAAGCTTTTTCGTTTGAAACCATCCCATTCATTAATTCTAGATTCTAATTCTTGTGCAATAAGAGTCTTATTCAGGAAGTAGGAGCCTAATCCGATATGATGGAAGTTTGGGCCTACTTTTTCTTCTAATAGACGCATGGTCTCTGGTTTAATTCCTAGGTCCTTGATCGACTTCGAGTTGAGTTTTGTACATGGTGAGAGATAGAGGTTCAGTTTCATTTTGTTGATTTTGTTGCATATGGATTTCCAGTTATTCCAGAACCATTTGTTGAAGAGGCTACCTTTTCTCCAATGTATGTTTTTGGCGCCTTTATCTAATATAAGATAGCTGTAGTTGTGGGTGTTAGTCCCTGTGTCCTCTATTCTGTACCATTGGTCTAGAGGTCTATTTTGGTGCCAGTACCATGCTGTTTTTGTTACTATTGCTCTGCAGTATAGTTTAAAGTCTGATATTCTGATGCCCCCCTGCTTCACTCTTCTTTCTAATAAACAATAATGAATCTAATGATGGTGGTTAAAGTCAGGTAAATCAGATTCTCTCCTTTCCCCAGAAGCTAGTGGTTTTTTCTTTTTCTTTTCCCCCTTTTAATTATTGTAGCTTGACTTTGTACCAAGGATCAGCTTTAGGTATAAACTTAAGATCTTCTCAGATTTCTTCTGAGCCTACATCTTTTCCTGGGCATGCACAATTACTTTCTAATTTTCTCCATATGTGCAATTACTTTTGAATGTCCTACTTTTTCATGTCTTGCTCTAAAAGGGGAAAAATGTGAAGATGAGAATGCTAGTTATATAAATCCCCTGACATTCACTTCAGCTGGAGGAAGGAAGAGAGTCTTGCACCAAGGGGAGAGATGCAGCAGTTGCCACCCTCTCAGCACTATTTTGATCAGAAGCAGCAATTAATATCAGAGCATAGGTTCCTAATGTTTATGATAGGGTCCTTTCTGTCCACCTTGGCTCCTAGAAGCTGTGTGTGTGCAAGTTTTTCCAGGAACATATATATGGCTGCCTGACACAGGGCTGGAAATGGCAAATGAGTAGTTGCTACTGTACTAAGATCTGAAGTTGACAAAAATAAACCAAAATTGATCTGAAGCCTTCTATAGACTCCAGAATTCCAAAATAGTTACTTCAGACACATTCTGCCAGTGTAATTGTTGTCTAGGCGGAAGAGAGATTCTTGTTACTTTTACCCCCATCATCGTCCCAGAATCCTAAAGAAAGGGAGAGAGAGAGATTGTGTGTGTTATTAGGAGGTGGTTTAAAGATCAGTTGATTGGTTACAATATCTTAAAGACACCTCCTGCTCCTTCAAGAACATGCATAGGAATCTAGTGGGACCTTCAGGCTCAACAGTGGAAGCACAAATCCTAAACTAGACCGCTGGTAATTCAGAGGATTGTGGTTTAAGATACCTGTTTAAGATACCTTTTTAAGAATAACTAAATCCTCTTGCTAGTTTTTACATGGAATATATGATCAGAGACCCTAATGATTAGATAGCTGAGAGCTTATTGAGCTTATGCACAATTTCAAGGAATTTCTTTTGTTGCAGTTTTTTTTTTTTTTTTTTTTTTTTTTGGCCTTGTTTTTGCTTTTGATATTTGCGCTTGACAATTAATGTCCTCAGTGGATCCCATTTGTTTTAAGGTTTTCCTTCATACCTGATTGTGATGTCCAGGGAAAGAAATCTACACTCATCACTTATTTGTGGTTGCCGAAAAAGAATGTCAGAGTTATAAATGGCTAAAGTAGATAAGATTGCATGAGCCAGAAATTCTCATCTTTTTCATTTAATCAGCTGTGTTATAAGTTGTTTAGCATTTGTGGATCTTATTTTTCCCATCCATATATTACCCCAACTGGTGATGGCGATTAATGAGGTGATATATGCAATGTCCTATTATAGTTCTTGGGACAGTAGTTAGAATGAAGGGAGGGTTTCATTGTGATTAGATTTTGCCTGACACGTTTCTGCCTAGGCAGGTATGGAAGGAGACAGTAATATTAAATGCGAACCCTTTGCAGTACAGGAGTCACAGAAACTGTTGAGGTGGAAGCATGGTTCAGGCTGGGACAATTAGATTATCTTTCTTAAGAATTTTGGTATTGATCCTGCAACTAGTCTTGATATGAAGGTGGAGCTGTGCAAAATGTTTTAATTTGAGAGCTTTAGGGTGGCCACTTTTCCCCATGATGTAGTTCTATTAACACTGGCTTGATTCTCTTTCAGTTCCATCTCATATCCAGTCCATCAGGAAGAGTTTATCCCAACTCTGACTCCTCATTTTTACCACTCCCTGGTTCTTGCCACTGCCACTGTTACCCACCAGTCTTTGACTAGCTGAGTCTCTCTACTTTTGCCTGTGGTCTATGATCTCTTTTCTTTTTAGCAATTGGTATGATCCTTCCAAAGTATGTACACTGATGTCCTTGATCTACTATAAATCTTCTCAATATCTTCTCATCTCACTCTTAGTAAATGTCAAATACCATAAAGATGGCCCATGAAGTCATGTATGATCCAGCCCATGGGTACCTTTCTCTGTCATCTGTGATGTTCTTTCTTCTTCTATCGCTGTTTGGTGTTCAAGCATAGATGCCTCCAAGCTTTTGTACTTACTCTTTGCTTAGGGTGTCTTTCCCTTGGATAATTATGTGGTGCCCTCCCTGCTTCCCTGTAGTCAGAATTACATACATATCACCTCTTCAGAGAGACCTGTCTTGACCAAATGCAAAATATTCTTTCTTCCCCTCATGCTCTGCTTTTCCTTATCAGTTATTTTAACTTATAGCAGTTACATTTAATATTTATTTATCTCCCACTAGGAAATGTAAACTCCATAAATAATGACTGAATAAGTAAAACCAGGAAAAATCACAATTTAAATGTTGAAAAATATGAAACTTTATTGGTTATATAAAACATATATAGCATATTTACTGTATTTCAAGGTGATTTTTTTGGTTTTGTATTTTACTATTTAAAATCCAGTCATATTATACAGTTGATATCTACAATTCATATGGCAAAATAAGCTATTGAAATGTTATTGAATAGCTTTATCAGCATCCCATTCTAGACTGTAAAATTTCAGCAAGGTATTGTGCATGGAAATGGTAAGGTAACTAACACATTTCCTTATCAAATATTTAATAACCATAGATGTGTATTTTGGAACAACTGGGCAGAGAATTTTGGTGGTTACTCTGTTATTCCATAGACATTAGCTGATTCTTGGACATTATTTTCAATGTACTATAAACTATAAGTCATACTACAAATGCTTTGTGGGTAGTGGTTGTGATTTTTTCAATTGTATTTATTTATCAATTTAGCAAAATATGGTGATATGTAAAATGGACATATTTTCCAAGTCACATAAAGTCAAAATCATATGCCATCTTCTATTTACTCATATTTTTTAAAAATATATTTTTAGGTTGTAGATGGCACAATACCTTACTTTTACTTGTTTTTATTTTTGTGTGGTGCTGGGGATCAAACCCAGTGCCTCACACATGTTAGGCAAGAGCTCTACCACTGAGCCACAACCCCGGTCCCCTATTTACTCATATTTTTTAGAATTTCTCACTCATTTTGCTCTCATTGTCTTGAGTTTAGAATTTATCTAAATATTTTCCAAATGTGAACTTCAATGGAAAAGAAAAAAGAAAGCATGCAACTTTTAAAAAAGTATCTTTTATAACTGAATAATCCTTCCTGGGAATAGTTATTTTGAAAACGTGCTTATAGATGGGAAATACATTAAACATGCATGGATTTTGTTTCTAATGTGGCATAACTCCTTAATATTTATGACAAATAGACATTTAATTAGCCTCTGAATAATTTAGTCTTTTCCCCTTTAACTTAAGCGTTTATTTCTTTACAGACCATTTATGTTTCTATATTAGTGAACAACTTTACATATCTTAAGTGAGAAAATATTTAGATTTTTTAGAATTATAAATACTACACAGTCATTGTGGAAAATTCAAAGAACACAGAGAAGCCTTGAGGTGCCTTCCTTGTTTATTCTTCCTTCTTTATTAAACAGCGGCAGCAATAGCAGTTAGATTGGCATGCTGTCCCCCATGTAGAGACCACATTTCTTTGCTGTGCTTCAGGAAGCTGTGTTCTAGCCAGACATGTGTGTGGTATTTATGGAAGATCATCTGAAGAAAAAGGAGGTGCCTTTCTTCCTTTTTTTCCTCCCTCTTTCTTACCAGAATGGATATGTGAAGGGAAAGCTCCTCAGCCACATTGGACCAGGATAGTAAGTAATGAACTGGAAGGAGCCTGGGTCCTGGGTAAATTCGCAAAGTCTTTATTCCAGTTCTGGGCTACCTACTTCCAGACCTTTTTCAGTAATGTGATATAAAAATAAACTCCAGTCTTGTTTAAGCTACTGTTGTTACTTGCAGGATATCCTGTTATCCTGCTACATAGGATAAAAGTTGCTTTCCTTCCTCTAGTTTTTACCCATATCTGTGTATCTGATACACATACATGTGTGTAACATACCCATAATCCCATGCAGAGCTGAGGTCTTGTCTTGTATTTATAAATGTTTAGCTCAATAAAATATGTGTTGTTTATCCATATCATTAAATTATTTTTATTTCTTTTTTAAAATTTATTTTTTATTCAAAGTTGTTATAAATGATAGCAGAATGCATTACATTTCATATTATATTTATAGAGCACATTTTTACATACCTCTGGTTGTATGCAAAGCATATTCACACCATTCATGACTTCATACAAGCACTTAAGGTAATGATATCCATCTCATACTACCAAAATTTTTTTTCTTCACCCTTCCCCCCCTCCCTTCCCCTCCCTACCCATTGAACATTCTAGTGTTTATTTCTATTTAATGTGTACATGCCATAATTTGTTTTTGGACAGTTATTTCATTTTACTTTATAGCAGTATTTTATCGTCCTAGGAATAATTTTATTCATTCTTTAATTCACTGAGTGTATTTTTTTTGTCCCAAACCCTGTTGGAACATGACACATGCAACTCAACTTTCTCTTCTTCAAGAACTGACCCCCACCCCCCACTCCCCCCTAAAAAAAAGATCCCTTGGCTTTGCTGAAGCTTCATTTTCCTGTAATCACTTGCGGTTGGCATTTATAATGTGATTATTTATTTTCTTCCATATTTCCCTGAAAAAAAGGTCTAGAGCTGCATTTGGTTACAGCCAAATATTTGGTTCACTTGTTTATCTCACTCAGCCTCTACACAGAAGAGCTCTACAACTTCTTTAAGCTTGAGTTTCCTTATCTGTAAAATAGGTATATTTTCCTCACTATTCGTATCTTGAGGATAAATGAAATAATGATTATTCATATTACTTAGTACAGTACTAGACCCAGGGTTGGTATTCAATAACTTATTTCCTTCAGGTCTTTGCCCAAATGTCTTTTTTAAAAAAACATACCCTGAAGTTGTATTTAAGATGCAAATTTACCTCAGCCTTTGCTCTTAATTTTCCTTACTCTTTTTTTCTTGATGGAATTTATCACTTTTTAACATACTGTATAATTTGTTTATTTAGTATTAGATCTTTTTATTGCTTGTTACTTTCTACCAGAATGGAAGCTTCAATTAAGGCTGAAGTGTTTGTTTGTTTTTATTTAGTGAAGTATCTCAAGTCCATATAATAATACCTGGCACATATTAGGTAGTCAGTTAATATTTTTTGAACAGATGTGTTCATTTAAGATGCACTGAAGACTGAGGATGTAGCTCAGTGATAGAGCACTTGCCTAGCATGTGTGATGTGTTGGTTTGATTCCTAGTACTGCATAAACAAATAAACAAAAAATAAGATGCATTGAATGATAAAATGTTTGAGGAGTGATTTACAATTTTCTCACTGTTTGTGCTTTTAGAGACTGTGAGAAGCAGGTGTAACTTTTCCAGGTTACAGAGAACAATTTTTAGGCCGCATATTCTGTCCTTTATTAACATCTATTGCTGCTTTGGTCTGGAGCTTCTAGTTTTCTCCTTCCACTTACATTTTGTATTAGTTTTCTGTGGCTACCATCACAGAAGTCCACAAACTGAGTGGCATAAACAACAGAAATTCCAAGATCGAGGCAGAGTTGATTTCTTCTGAGTACCTACTTCTCTGGTTTGTAGATGGGCCATCTTATCTTTGTATCCTTACATGCTCTTTCCTGTGTATTTCTATGCTGTGACCTCTTTTACAAGGACAACAGTCATACTGGATTAGAACCTATGCATTCAATCTCATTTATCTTAATTACCTCTTTAAATCCCCACATCCAAATACAGTCACATACTGAGGTATTTAGAGTTAGGACTTATGAATTGTGGGGCATACAATGTAGTTAATAACACCTTCTTTCTCTGAATGGCTCTTTCTGTGACCTGCTTGGGACTGTCAGTCTCACTTTCCCTGTTTCACCAAGTTTGTTGTCTTTTTGATGATCTTTTGCTCAAAGCCTTGAGTAGTAATCTTTTTGTCCTCTCCATGTCTTCCCTCTCCATATCTTATCCTTTGCCCAGTCCGTAATCTAGGGAGTCCTTCAGAAATAAGAGGTTCAGAAAGACTGTTCTCATACCTGGCAGTTCACAATCTTGTGGACATGTTAGTTTGGTTTGGTTTTGGAAGACAATGTGGTTCAAAGATAGGCAATTAGTATACTGAAAAAAAAAAAAAAAAGATTATTATATGTTAAAGAAATAATTTTCCAGAGCAATAAAATATTTATATGTTGTATATATCTACATAGCATAGCATTCAAATAGCTAAACAAGACAACCAAAATTCTGAGAAACAGAAAGATCTACAATAGGAATACATGAATTTTTAACACACTTGCTCAGTAATTGGTAGATGGAACCAGTGTTTTTCAGACTTTATCATGCATCACAGTTACTTGGAAGACTTGTTAAAACAGACATCTGAGCCCACTTCCCAGTCTAGGGTTTCTGATTCCATAGGACTGTTGTGGGGTTTAAGGATTTCCATTTCCAGCAATTTCTCAGGTGGTTCTGATGCTGCTGGTCTAGAGATCACACTTTGACAACCATTGGACAAAGAACCAGAAATTAGAAATTTACTAGTGAGGACATAGAAGATCTTAAAAACAATTAACAAACATGATCTAATTGGACACATATAGATCTCTGAACCCCATAACTAGATAACAAACTGCATGTTTGAGTATGTAGTGGAGATTTACACAGGGGAGCAAATATGTGGCATAAAGCTAACTAAGTAAGCACCAAATGTTGATATCATATAGGGAACATTTGTGAGGTAAGGTACTTAGTTGCCTTTCAACTGTACAATTAAATAAAAATCTAATAGCAAAAAGCTAAGTACCTTAATTGCCTTTAATTGTACAGTTGAAAGGCAACTATCAAAAAAATCCTTTATATGTCTATAAATCACATTAACAAAACCTCATACTTCTAAGTAACTTCATGGTGGGTTTATATGAGTCTTCATTTCTACCCTGTAATATTTATTTGCTTAATAAACTAGAGATTTACAGCTCATATGGCACAATATTAAGATTGGACAAATTTGGATGGTAGTTCCATGGATGTTTGTTTTATTCTACTCTGCAGTTTTATATTTTAAAGTAAGAAAAAAGATAAACTATTTAGAGTCCTATACTCATGTATACAAACTTTATGTAGGAGGGTAAAATTGAGGCATTTTCCTTTATCTAAGAGCCCAGAAAATTTGCCACCCACAAAACCTATCTGAAAGAGAATTATAAAATCAGAAAAACCTCAGACTCCATTTTACTTCACAAAGGATTCTTTGGTCTCCTCTTACATAAACTAGTATGTGGATACAGAGTTTTGTGCTCTGTTGGGAAACCCATGTAGTTTTTAAAAGCCAGAAGTGATGTGAGAACAGACAGTATTTTCTTAAAAGGGGTGTACTGATAAGGTAAATCTGGCATACCCAAGATTAGTTAGAAAAGCTTTTTGCTACAATGCTTGAAATTCAGTCAGATCTTTCTGAAATATAGATGTGTGTGTCATAATAATCACAGTTATAAAAACTTAATCTTACTGATGACCGAGAATCAGTGTTTCAGTTATGATTATTCACATGAATTACCATTAGTGTACGTATTGCTGTAAGTAATGACAATACTTTACATTTTACTTATATGATGCTGTAGGGTAAAATGTAGACCTTATACTAAATTTATACTTGAAAATGCCAAGATTATAAGTGCCCATTAAAAATAAATATTTTCTGCTACTCTATTTCATCATAATTTGTCTTTCTTGAAAGTAGGTTCTTAGTCATTCAAGGGTTTATACAAATGGATTTGATTACCTCTCTACTTTTACAGTATTAAATATTAAACTTCTTTACACACACAAGCTGAATAAACATGCCTGGCATTAATAGCTAATATTTGTTAGAAAACAGTTGATTGAAAGTGCAATGATTTATGTATTATGAACCCAATTACATTTTATCAAGGTAGACCAATCTGTAGGGAAGCAGGGAGGCCTAATATCAGTGTTTTTTTTTTTGTTGTTGTTGTTTGTTTGTTTTTGTTTTTCTATTAGTTTTGGAAATGATTTAATTTTGAATTCTTTAGGAAAAAATCTACGAGAAGGGAAGGTACTTAGTGCCTTTCTCTGTTTAGTTAGTATATTTGTTGGAATTATCTATAGTGTGAAAGTGTATGATCTATTTTTTCAGTTTTTAGGATCATTTAAAGTAGGAGCTGTTTCCCTACAATTGGATTTAATAGTTCCTCAGGCTCCTCAAGAAGGTATATACAGTATTCTTACTGTGCAAGGAGCTAGATAGAGCTGTTTTAACTGCACTTATAAGCAAGAAGCCAAGCTAACCTCCTGGTGATGTACCTGTTGTGACCTTATGGTGGTCTTAAAGTACTTCCTGGCATCACATGGCCTGCCCTTTCTTCCTGTAACTTCCTTCCAGATGCATTTCATGCCAGTCTTGTCCAGTTTATCCAGCTTTGGCCTTCCTACTTATAGGCCTTTTGGTTGGCCCTGGGCCAAGTGTGTTGCATTGCTAACCTCATAGGGCCTTCAAGACCCCCATCTGCTTCCCTCACATGAAGGTTGGGTCCTCTGAGGAGGTTGGTCTTCCTTGCAGGGGAGGCTGACTTTCTGTGGCTTCTGACTGAGGGAGAAGGAGGAGTAGACAAACCACTTCCAAGGACTGGCTTCAGGCTCTGGTGATGTGATTTTTCAGCAATTGTAGTTCCAACTGCCTACCACTTGGACCAGCTGCTGCTGCTGCTGCTTCCCATTTTTAGTGTGGTCTGGGGAACTCTGCAGGTATTGAGGTTGCCTGCTAACCACTTTCAGCTCTCCTTTTTACCTGCGGCCTGCCATCTGAGGAGCTCTTTGCCTGGACTTAATAATTCCTCTGGCTCCTCAATGCCAGTGACCACTTTTTCCCAACCTTGTACTAAACTCCCCAGGTTCCATTCTTCTCCCGGTTATATTAATTTCCCTAAGTCACTGCACTGGCTTCAGATTTCATAGTTCAGATTCTTCAGTGACTCCTCAAGGTTTACCAAACAAAATACCAAAGTCTCAGTCTTGAAAGTCCAGCTGCTGCCCCGCAAATCTGCTCCAGTTTACTTTTCAAACATCTTAACTCGCTAGCTGGCTGGGTGTGTTTGATATTTGCAGGAAACTCCTTTTTGGTAGAAATTCCCACTTTCCTCCAGACTGTTTCAGTTGAGCCTTGTTCTCCTGAGAGCCTGGCATAATTGGCACTGCTTCAGTGGAGCCTGTCGAGGTTTATCTATCTGGGGAGTTCTCTCTCTCTTTTCTCATCTCCCATGGCACTTACTTCTTACCTTATTAATGATATTATACATTTTCATTTTAAATGTATTATCTTGAATTTTATCAAGATAAAAATATGAAAAGAAGTTCCAGACTACAGGAAAGATATATTCTTGGTTACAGCTGGATTTTAAAATAATTTGTTCAAAAGCTGAGCCCAGAGGTGGGAAGCCTTTAGAGTTTTGTCAGTGGACCATGGGGAAAGGAATCTTCAAATGAGAAGTGGCAAGTTTTGATCAAAACTGGTTTATAAGAACAGTTTGTTTCTTTAGATCTATGCTGTTAGGACTGCTGAGGTAATGTGTGCTATGTTCACCCAATAAAAAGGCTTTAACCTGTCACATTATTTTTAATTACTTGAGCCAATAAAGGCAGGGAATAGAATATGAAATAAAAGTATTATTAATGTCTACCAGAACAACCAAGGTACTAGTTTTGAGCTTCTCAGTTCCTTTAGCTACTTCACTGTTACAAAATACATTTATTTTTCTCAATGCACTGGAACAGCATTTACAGTATGACTATATGACACATTTTTTCTTAAAATGATTTATTAGGTGGTGTTCCTATATTTGTATTTCTTTGTATGTTAATTTTAATTTATCAGATTACAAACTCACAAATGTAGAAAAGTAAGTTTGTGCCTTAGAGGGGGGGGGGGGGAAATAAGTCTCAGTTCAGTTGTGTAGTAGAAGGTAGTAATTCAAGGCATTTAACATTGACTCTGGAATTTGCTGCCCAATACTCCACCACCTTTCTCAGTACAATCTTTGACTAATTACTTAACAAGAATGAATCTGTTTCCTCCATCCTAAAATGGGGATATTTACTTAATAGTATGTATGAGCATTAAGTGAAATAACCCTTGTGAAATGCTTAGCACAGTGCCCAACACATAATAACTGCTTTAGAAATGTTATTGGATTAATATAGTTTGAGTACTCCTAATCTGAAAATCTGAAGCCCCCAAATCTGAAACTTTTTGCACACCATCATAATGCCACAAGTGGAAAATTCCCACCTCTGACCTCAATCCTGACAATTTGCAGTCCAAACACAGGCATATTAAAAATATTGTATAAAGTCACTTTCAGGCTATATGTATAGGAAACATGAACAAACTTCATGTTTACACTTGGGTCTCATCCCCAGTACATCTCAGTGTGTATATGCAAATATTCCAAAATCCTGAGAAATCCAAAGTTCACAACACTTCTGGTCCAAAGCATTTCAGATAAGGGATACCAAACCTCTATTGTGATTGCCATTTTAATAAGTCTCTTAAAAGATAGTAACACTAATATTTAGTTAAATAGAAAAAAATCTGTGGGAAAAATGATTATATTTGTGATCTATAAACTGGAATACCAAGCATTAAATAATTGTGTATGGTTCTGTTAATTTGCTTTGTTTCTGTGATTTCAGGCTAGCTGAATCCAGAATTAATTATGTGTGAGCATTAATGTTAATAAAAAATAATTACTTTATTAAAAAATTAGTGATGCCTGCACTATATGAAAGCAGCTAGACAAAATCATCTTAAAGGGAAGAATGTGTTTTAAAAAATCAGCCGTTTGTTTCAGACAAAACAAGAAAAAACACAAAGTTAGACAATGATAGGTCAACACAAATTAGACCTGTGGGACAGCTATATTTTTGCTCAGCTCACACCTCAGATGAATGTGTTCCTCTACAAGATCAATGAACCAGCTTCTGTCTCTAGTAGAACCAGTTTGATAAAACTTTAACTAAAGTGATTTTACTGAGAAACCCTGCTTGACAATGTCCATGTAGTTTAAAACAAAGTTGTCTCAACATAGAGGATTTAATATTAAAATTCATATGATAACTTTTTAAAGACAGAGTAGGTGTATGCTGTAGGAGATCTGCAGAGCGATCTCCCCAGGCAAGGATGACAGACTTGTTCTTTAGGAAGAGAACTGGCATGGCTTCCTTTGCTTGGTATTTTGCCTGGAGAAGTTTGAATATTTACCTCTTTAGAACTTTTCTTTTCCCTCCCTCCCTCACTTTTTCCTTTTTTCCTTCCTTCCTTTCTGAGATTCACTGCTATTCAGTCAGTAATGTCTGATAGATGGAAGATAGAGGAGTAAAAGGGATTTTTTTTCTAAATATGTGAAATTGAAATTGGTTGAATTCAACAAACAGCAATTTCAATGTATAGGAAGATAAACCATCCAAAGTAAAGTTGTTCAAAGATAATTCAGAAAATGGATATGAAGTCACCTGTAAAGTAGAATCCTGTTATCCATGTAATTCTGATATGCCAAAATACATTCTACTGTCATGTACAACTAAAAAGAACAAATAAAAATTATTAAAAAAAAATATTCTGATACTGAGGTGTTTCCTACTTGGTGGAAAGGAAGGGCTGTTCATTCTGTCTGTTCAACAATAAGTCTCTGTCTGACATCATCAAAATCCATTTCCTCTGAGGCATGCTGCCTTGGGTTTCTGAGTAATAGTTTTTTTTACTTCAATAGATACATTAAAGGGAAGTTGGCTCATCCCATTTTGGGCAGCTAAAGGCTAAAATGAAATTTTAGTTTCAGAGGTAATATAAATATACTTTTTGGCCCCTGAGGATAGATGGTGTGTGTGTGTGTGTGTCTGTCTGTCTGTCTGTCTATGGGTAGTTTGTGACAGATTTGTTACAAAGGAATAACATTTTTGTGGTCATTTTGACTAATGATAATATTTTACATAGAGGGAAAATAAGATTGAGAGATTGAGTGATTTACCTGTGGTTACACAAGTAAATGCAGGTTTTGTTTTGTTTTGTTTTATTTGTGTGTAGAGCTACATAAATTATTACTTACTCTTCTACTCCATTTCTAGAAAGAATAATCTGGGATAAGAAAATTAGATTATTTTTTACCCTCTGTACTTTTGAGATATATATTTAAAGAAATCTGTATAGATAATAAATTTTAGGAAAAATTTATTTAGTTCTTTTCCTATATAATAGTCTTTGATGGTACTTACAACTTGTATTACTAACTTTTCTGAGAGCTTAAAAATATAGTTTAACTTATAATTAAAAACTGACAGCCGGGCGTGGTGGCGCATGCCTGTAATCCCAGCACTTTGGGAGGCTGAGGCAGGAGGATCGCGAGTTCAAAGCCAGCCTCAGCAATGGCGAGGCACTTAGCAACTCAGGGAGACCCTGTCTCTAATAAAAATACAAAAAAGGGCTGGGGGATGTGGCCCAGTGGTTGAGTGCCCCTGAGTTCAATCCCAGGTACCCAAAAAAAACAAAAAACAAAAAAAAACTGACTTTAAGGAAGGAAAGAGATATATGACAAGTATGATGTCAGGTATAAAAGGAATAACAAAATATCACAAATGGGCCAGCTGATAAAATTTTTAATCATATAATAAGTTACTGAAAACTTTGTAATTTTCATAAAAGTTGTAGATAACTTTTTTATTTAAAAAATAAATTAACAGGATAATTTTACCTAACATGAATTTTGAATTTTATTAACATTGTCCAAGGGTTTAAATTGTTATTTCGGGGCATTTTGCTCAGTGCAAAGACGGAATTAGTTCAATTCTTGTTACTCTCTTAATTTTCTCTAAGAAAGATAAAAAAAAAAAGAGTGCCCATTTATAAAAATTTTGAATGAAAAAATATATATGCTCATGTTTGTATTTTATCATGCTGAATAAGAGGAAGATGTAGATAAATTTTACTATCTTAGAATTAAATTCCATGTGTAATAAAGGATGCTATGAACAAAGCTATAAGTCAGGATAGTCTGAGAGATAACAAATATATATAAAAGAAAATGGAAAGAAATTTTATGTCTCAACAAGAAAAATACAATATACCAGTGGAGAAATGTGTGAATGATAAATGAATTTCAAGAAGACATGGGCACAATTAAGATAAATTTACTAATATTACTCAGGGATATGCATAAATTAAGAATAAGAATACCACTTAATACATGCACAAATAGAAATTTAAGTATTTCAGACACAAAGACTAGGTAGTGGGGTGGGACCTGTCTGTCTAAGGAGTTGGTATAGCCACTCTGAGAGAATATTTGGCCCTGTATGATAAAGTTGGTAATATACATATGCACTGAGTGAGAAACTTCTTCAGACAAATCAAGGAGACATGTAAAATATATTCCATAACTGTTTGTTATGAGGAAAAATGGAAATAAGTAAATAATACTATGGTATCTTAATAGAATGGATATAACTAGGAATTAAAAATAACGTGGATGTACATGCATGGTTAACATGGATACAAGCATAATTTGGAGTGATAAGGTCACATGCTTTATGTGTATAAATTAAAAATAACTTTCTATATGTTGGTTATAGACACCATAACAAGCGACCACCCAGTAAATTTAGAAAGGAATGGGCACAAGTTGGGAAAACAAAAGAAGAAACAAAAAATTGAAAACTGTACCCAGAATGAGAAATAAATGCATTTGAATGACTATTGGAATGTGAGGAGAATAGATTAGATCAATTAAGATTTTGTTCTGCTACTAAGTTAACTGTAATCTTAATTGTTCTGGCCTTAGCTTCCTTAATTTATAAAATCAGACTGTATTAAGTGTTTCTCCCCAACTGGAAAACCATGTAAACTATGTAGCTGTGTAACATTGGGCCTGTTTTGTATATAAGCTTTGTCTCAGTATCCTCATCTTTAAAATGGGGCCAGTAGTAGCCCCTTTTTAATAGGGTAATATTGATAGATATATGAAACTATCCAGGTAGGTTTTTTAATTCTGTGCTTGGCAGATATTATCACTCAATAAATGTTAGCCAATAAAACCATGGCTGTAAAATTGAAATTTATGATACATAATTTATGGGATTCATTAATCACAAAGAGTAATTTTCTTTTCAGTTACTTCTCTTTAGATAACAACTTTCTCCAGGATATTCCAAGAAGCTTGATGTATTTATTACTCCCACTTGTGCTATATGTGATTTTTTTTCTGTGTGTTGATTAGAAGGTATTTTATGGCTAAACACACACACACACACACACACACACACACATTTGAGGAAAGGGTACCTCCACGGTAGACCTGACTAAATTCTTAGACATAATTCAGTAAAATATAGATTTCTTAAATGAGAGGATTTGACAATGTGTATAATTCAATTGTACAAAGACAAACTCCACTCTAAATATCTTCTTGGCAAACGAAGTCCCATTAACCATGTTTCAATACATGCTCTAGGGTGGAGGGTGGGGAGGGAGGGAGGGACAATTTGTAGCACACTGTGTCTACTTTATGGCTACTGATTTTAAACAAATTTCAGATTACCCTTATTGTCTAATCATATGTTTGGGAGGATGGGCTATTTATGAGATGTTAGCTTTCCAGATGCTCAAACAATGTGCCGTAAGTGCTGTATTCATAAGCCAGCCCCCAAATGCAGCAGATTAGCTGTTTCTAATCTTTGAATTCAGAACAAATGTTAGAAAAAGGAACACTTGCAGAGCTGTGTAGTCTCTATTACCTCATTAAAATGTATTTATAAATGAAGTAGACAGAGGAGCAAATGTCTGCACAAAACATTGCTACTTCATTAATATTTTTATTACAAAAGCGCTTTCTATGAAATCTGTCAGCCTAGAGGAAATAAATGAACCAGTTGTCTTTCATTTTTGTGTTTTGTTTATTTTCCCTGATATGCAAACCAAGTTTAAAAGGAATATTTTAGCAGTAAATATGAACTTAGTGGAAAAGAAAAGATAAAAAACCTAAAATCATAGCATGTGACTAGGAACAACATCTGGTCCAAAATATGCATAATGCTACGATTTAAGTCTTGAAGTTGTCTGGACTTGAACAAGGTTCAGTTTTTCTTGGATGCGAAGTTTCTGTGTTATTGGAGAAATGTATTATGATAGGCTTAGTGCCTAAGTATTATTCCTTTAAAGAAGGTCTCTTACCATATCAAGAGTAGCTAGAAACAAACAACCATACAAATAAGCATTCCCCCCCTCCAAATTAGAAATTTAAAAAATACTTATGATTTGAAGGCATATCACAGGGGCTAGATTGTAACTCAGTGGTAAAGCACTTGCTTACCATGCAGGAGGCCCTGGGTTCATCTCCAGCACAGGGGGAAAAAGCACATCATAAAAAATAGTAAAAGTACCCAGTGGTACTCTTCCCTGTTCATTTTATAAAACACTTTATTTTAGATTCTGTTTAAGGAGGATCTGGTGCTGAAATACCTAAAAAAACAACAACAACAAAAAAAAAAACTTTTAATAGACTCATTTATTTTAAGAGTGGATAAGGGTAGACCTTATGCCAGTATTTATTTGCTGTGAAACAAATTACCCTAAAACTCAGTGATATGAAACAACTTGTGTTGTGTTATGCTCATGAATTTTGTAGGTCAGGAATGAAGACAGGTTACAGGCACTCTTTAGTCTCCCTTTCATGATGTCTTGGGTCTGGGTAGAAGGACTTGAATGGCTGGGTCTGGAATCATCTGAAGCCCTTTTCACTTCCATCACTGACTTGTGGGCAGTGATGATGGAAGTCTTGGCTCCTTTGGGGCCATCCAGTGGATTACTTGTATGTGTGTGTCAATACTGTGTGACTTGGGCTAGTTACCAGGAGCGGCCCCCTAAAAGAAGGCGAGTCCCAAGTAATGCTGGGGAAAGTTCCATTGTCCTCTTCAGAACTAGCCACAGATGTTACATACCATTATTAACACTTGCATTCTGTTGGCTGAAGCAGTCACAAGCCTGTCCAGATTTCAGGGAGAGGGATGCAGATCTCTCCTCTAAATGGAGAAGTGTCCAAAATTTTGTAGCCATTTAAAAACTTCAACAGATGATTACAAGATGTTTATATCTAATTCAGTACATCTTATGCTTGGTCCTCTTCTGTAAAACTTATATAATGAAGCTATAAGAGTGCATGCGTGTGCCTTTTAAACATTAGGATAAGTATTATTAACTGTTGAATTTCTTTATGATTGTGTAAATTCAGGAATAGAGGGCCTTTTTCTTTTTCTCTGTCCCTAAAGATCCAAGGACCAACAAAATCTTATGTTAGTCAGGGGAAAATAAAATATATGAATAGGATTTATCATTATTATTAGGTAAGAGAATTTGAAGGACAAAGCTGAAATGAGAGATAGAGATAGGAAGGATAAATGGAGGAATAGAAGAACATCAAAGTAGAATGCAAAGAAAAGGAGGAAATAAAAAGAAGTGAACAAAAAGGAGGTGTGGAGGAAATGAGAGTGGAAAATGATGCTATGGGAAGAGGGAGACCAAGCAGGAGGAGATATCAGAAAGGGAGTTCTGCAGGTCATCAGATGAGTATGAAACCAATGGTCATACTGCCATTCAGACTATAAATGTGAAATACTTAAAGCTAGCTTTCTCTTCCAGAAACAATCCTATTGCTATACCCTTTGACATTTTAATAACTTCATTCTGGAATGAGAAACCAGAAAAGTTACACCAGTGTAGAAATTGTTTGCTGATGGTTACGCTATCTTCTAAGGTGGTGCTTCTCAACCATTAATGTGCAAATGGATCATCCTGGACTCATTAAAATAGGAAATTTGAATGTAGTAGGCCTGGATAAGAGCCTTCTCAGCATATTCCCAGGTGATATTCACTGCTGTTGGTCCTTGACCTATAATTAGAGTAGCATGATTCCAATTTATTTTTTTATTTTGAGGTACTGGAGATTGAACCCAGGGCTTGGTGCATGGTAGGCAAGCTCTTTGCCACTGAGCTACATCCCCAACCCACATTGTTTTCAAGTAAAATTTTTGACAGATCATTTGTTACATAGGTTATAGTTAGAGAACATCATATTTTTTCCCTTGAGAATTGTTATGGGGCCCAGATTTTAGAAAATGATATTTATTGAGTTTAGATTGACTTCCAGTTGATAGATCTCATTCACTTAAATAATGGTAGTTAGGGTCTGGAAGGAGGATGGGAGTTCAAAATCAAATTTATTCTTCAAACCATTGTGGTCATTTGAAATGGCAAAGTATATTTCTTACCTTTAATTTTCACAAATGGAAAATTGTGAAAACTTGTTTTGGAAACTTGGACAAAACATTATTTAGCTTAGTCGGCTACCACTAAGTTTGAACCATGTAGACTTTGGCAGAAGACTGCAAGTGTGACAGAGGCTATTTTTCTGAAATGAATAGAGGAATATTAGAACATTTGGGTCCTATTATTTCCATTTGAGAACTTCCCAAGTACAGAATTGCTGCACCCTCACCGTGGCTAATAACTCACTTAAAATTCACACACACTGATGAAAAAATGTAAGGGCCTTAAGCACGACATTCCAACTGTGCATATTCTGATTAAAGTGAATGCATGCAGTGTGTGTCCGAAAAATGTGTCAGCTTATGGAGCACTGAGGGAATTTCTAAGGTTTGCCTTAGAGTTCTCAAATTGAATATTTGGAGAGCCAAAACACACAATGGAAAATACACTCAGTCTTGCAGTTTCCAATTAGGAGTGGGCTCCTGTTTCTTTAGACTTCAGCAGGTGGCTATTCATCATTAAGATGAAAAATGTTTATTAGTGAGAATATGGTGTTCTGGAATCTTCGCAATTAGGAATCAATGATTAAAAACCTTTTTCCCTCTGCTATGAACAACTTATAATTGTCCCATTCTAAGGTTTCTGTTTTCTGACCTGTTACTGAAGAACTTCACAAAAGTGGATTTGACCCTTTTCCCTTTCATGTCAGCTACTAAGTTATATAATGAGGACAGTGTCCCATTAAAGAGTGTTTTGTATTTGATCCAATTTACTAGGTAGTACAAAGGAAGTGGTAATATGGTACTTATTCAGTGATGTTGTTATTCGGAACAATGTACCCAATGGGGTTAGGACCCAGGGTATTTTTAAATTATGAGCCTTGTTTATACTTAGTAATCGAATATATACTTTAATATGTCTGTAGTTGAATGGCTTTTTCTTTTGCATTTTTCTGTGAGTACATAGGCTCTGCAAATAACAAACATTAAAAATAATAGCTTGTGAATTCACTTGTGTTGGTTACTTAACATTTATCAAAATGGGATATTTGTGATATTCTTTGTTTACAGGCTGACAAGTAATCATTGAAAGGTAAACTACACACACATAATGGAATATTATGGAATTCCCTAATGATGTTGTCATTTATATTATCAAAATGGAAAGCCAAGGAGGAAGGTAATATTTAGTGAGTGCTTATGGGTACAAAATGCTAGGCTTAGTTTGTTCACATGGTATATTTCTTTCTTTCCATTTGGAGTCTCAGCAAAGTCAACAATTTGTCTAAGGTCACCCAGCCTGTTAATGTTGGAATTTCATTTCCTTTGATTCAAAAGGTGACTTTTAAACTTACTGGCACTGCTTCAATCTTGAATTAATTAGTCTTTTGTTTAATTTACTTTCGGCTTAACTTTGAAAGTTCCTTGGATTTTTTTTTTTTTTTTTTTTTTTTTTTTTTTTTTAATCTTCACTCTTCACAGAAATGTCTAGCTCTTCTTTGGTCAGATATCCCTTTAAGAATTTCATAGGACTGAAGCAAGAACAGGGGAGTATTTTCTTAGTAGCAAGCATCAGTAGAGAATGTGCTGCTTTTGTATCCTAACTTCTTATGGGATATTCCCTAAGCAGAATAGTTTCCAGATATGCATGAAAGAAACCCAGGATTCTGTACTTAGAGCAACATTTTAAAAAATGTTGATGAAAATCTAGATATTATGTACCTAAAATAAAGGGCAGAACATTAACTGCCTACAAACTGTGATTGCTTTCTCCTTTTGGAAACTAAGGATCTCTCAGCATGAGATTTTATTTATAAACAGTACTGTTTCTCTTACAGGAGGTTCATCATAAGGTCATCTTTTTGACTGTCCAGATTGAAGCACTAAAATAATTTTTGCTCTATTAACATGCTAGATAATCGGTAAAGCCATTTTGGATCAGAGTTTATTTGCTGAGTTAGAAAGGCATAAAGCGAATATTGACCCTAGAGAAATAGTCACAAAATGCACAAAAAGAAGGTTGTGCAATGCACATAGGATGAAATTCAGATCAGTTCTGGAGGGGAAAAAAGCAGTCAAAGGATTCTGTATAAATCATACCTACATCATTTGTTTTGAAGCTACTAAACTTGATCTGAGACTGATTATTTTCTATAGCTCATGTGTAATGAATACTTGTAGTCAGATGACTGGGTATTATTTATTCAAATGATTGTAGAAGAAAAACAGATTGCTTTCCACAGTGACCTGGGAGGACAAAAACATTGAGGATCTGGGTAGTACATTAATCATGAAATTTAAAAAGGAAAAATTTAAATATAGAACAAATTGATTCATGGAGTTAGTTGTAAAACCTGGTTGCTATGCTGAGTTACTGATTACAGGTATCAGTGTTTCTGGGAGAGGATAGATGATTGCACCAGACTGGTGGTCGCTGTGGGTGATAAAGGCAAAGTGTTTAAAAGGTTGCTCTGACTGTGGAGTCTGACTGTTTGAGGAGGTTGTGCGTGGGTGTGTGTGTGTGCAGGCACACATGCTCTCACTGTGCATCCACACACATTCCATGTGGAGGATGCTATTGTTTAACCCAGAATCGCCAGGCATTGCTGTGTCGCAATTGGAACGTTTGCACTATTTTAACAATGGCTTATTGTAATATTTTGCCCATCGATAATTTCTAAAAGAGGGGTGAATGTATTTAAGAATTCTTTTGTGAACAGTTTTTCCTTTTATGAGCCTAAATGTTGTTTAAGCCTCTAGTGTGACCTGATCATGCTTCCTTTTAAAGTCCTTTGTTTAATTCTGCAATTCATTGTGTAAGAAGAAAGTGAATAGAATGATAGCTTAACTGGAACTCTCTATCCAAACCTAAAAGTCACATGTCATTCGGACAGAGTAGAAAACTAGGACTGTTTGAATGGTCAGGATCTAGCAAAGCATCTGGTGGCTGGCAGGCCACAGTGAGATGTCCTGAATGTTGGCTTAAGTGCAGTCACTGGGTGCCTGGCCCATACACAAGGTACTGGTATGGTGGGCTACCATGTAACTCTGCTTCTTCTCATTATCCTTCATCTCTCTGGCTTGTTTTCTTTTTGATCATCTTCAGATATCTGTCCTTAGCTGTCTTCTCAGTCTCCAAAAACTTCCTTAGAGAAAGCAAGAAAATGATTTTGTGTTTGCTTATTATCACTGATGACCTGATGACAGTAGCATCTTGACATTTACTCTGACTTCTCCCTGGAACTTCAGTGCATTTCCCATAATTCTAAATTCTCTATCAAATGTTTCTAAGCACACCACACCAGACTCTTAAACTCGGTACACTCAAAGTTAATTTGGCCTTTCCCCCTTTTTATTTTATCACTGCTAATGACCTCCAGAATTTGATTTAGGCAGTGGCATCATCTCAGCCTCCACCCACCATATCTCATCAGAGGAGATCAGTGCTGGCTGAGCTCTACACATCCTATCTCCATTTATCTCCCTTTGCTTGTTCATTTTGTCTCCATTCAAACTCTGATCTCAACATATGAAGATGATTAGAATGACAAGAGAACTGTTGAACCTGACTTCTGTCTTAATGATTCACACTGAACATTTCAACCAGAATGGTCTTTCTAAAACAATTTTATCACTTAGGTTTTCCTGCAGAAAATAATCTATCATTATCTTCATAGGACTCTCTTGTTATTTCTCTTAATTCGTTTTACCTTCCCATTATCCACAATCTCAGGAGATGCTGTTCTCATAGTCAGACCAGCCCCCTTACTATTCAGTGGAAACACTTTGCACTTGCATGGCTTTCTGCCATTCTCTTATGTTATTGCTGGATTTCACCTGAGATTCCCTTCTCACTTCTTTTCATGTCAACTGGGGGGAAGGGGAATATTTACCCATCCTTAAAGTTCCTTTTCCTGACACAGAGTAAATATTTATCGAATAAAGTTAATGTTGTCTTCTCACTGAAGCCTTTCAGAGCACTTGGTACTCACTGTTATTACAAGGGCATTTTATAGATTCTGTTGTTATTTCAGAATTCTGTGCCCTTTTCTCCTTTAGGTGGTTGAGTTTCTTAAGATTAGTGCCAGAGTTTATTCATTTTCTTTCTTTTTAGCGTATATTCTAGTGTCTGCACATAGTAAGTTCACTAAACGAGTATTTACTGAGTCAGACCAATAGAGTTGTATCCTGAATGCCCTTATTACCGGGGCTTATATGGTAACAACCTAACCTGTATTTAGGGTAATACACTTCACCTTCTTGTCATGGGGGCTGAGGAACTGGGATGTATCTAGCAATGCCCTGTGGAGAAACCTTACTGTTAGAAATAACTGGCATACTCTTATGAAACAAGGTTTTTGAGACTTGATTATGATAGTCTACAACATAATATCAGTATCTTTAGGGTAGGTGTCAGAGACCCTAGGCTTCTATGATTTGCACGGACTGAGCTCTGTTTCTGGTGGTTAATTCCTATTGCTGGTACAGGTCAAAGGTTTTTTTTTTATTATTATTTTTTTAAATTTAGAATTATTTCCAAATTTACAGCAAAATTCCCAACAATAAAATAAAATAAGGACCACTCCTCTAGCTTTGATGCCAATTCACCTAAATCTTTTACCCCATTTTGGTGCTCTGCTTTTCTCATACTCTTTCTTCCTGAACCATTTGAGGATCTTGTATACCCTGGCCCTTTGCACTTATCTCCTTCAATGTGTATTGCCCAAGGATCAGGTATTTTCAAGTACAATCAGTATAATTATCAATCTCATAAAATACTTTAGACTACCATTTGTGGTTCAGTTTTATCAACTAAGCCCAAAACTTCTTTTAGAGCATTTTATCCTCTTCCAGTATAAGCTCCAGCCCAGGGTAAGGTATTTTATTTGGTTGTTAAATACTCTGACCTTCCTTTACCATGGACATTTCCAAGCCTTTTCTTGGTATTTCTTGACATTGACTAAAATTTTTCAAGAACATAGTGAAGGCTTACTAACCCTTTTTTGATAGAACATTCCTTATTTTGGAGTTGGGTGGTCTGTAGATTTTCCTTAATCATTTATTTTTCTTAAACTAACAAGTAGTTGAATTCGGAGTACTAGTAGGCTATTACCATAGCTAAGTAAGAACTACATGAAAATTATTACCTAATTTTATGTGAGTAAACTGATCCTATTTGTGAAACTTCACAGAGAAATGAAATAAAACCCCTTCAAAAAACTATATGCAAAAGAAGTATATTGAATATGCCAGTATTTGATAAATAAACAGGCTCTTTCTGGTACTGCATAAAGAAATAAAATACCATTATTGAATTTTCATCAATACTAAAACCAAACAAAATAGCTCTACCAGAGAAGAGGTGACATTTGTTTTTCTCAGATAAAATATATTTTTTTTCAGTGTTTTGAGATCTTAAATGCCAATAAGATTGAATTCTTCTTCAGACCCACATTATGACCAATGAATTGATATTTTAAGACTTTGAATAAGAGCTTTTGTTATTATTTTCAGAAAAGTGTGCTATTTTGACTACAGGTACTTATAAATTAATTCCTTGGAGAATAAAACCCTGAAGGTATTAAAACACAATGCATGAATATTTAATAGATAGCAAATATTTAGACTGGTTAAACAAGGAAGTAAATTAGCTTTGAATTAAATAGGCTGCTATGGATATTTATCCTCACTACTGGAGAGAACTGTGTGGAGTGGTGTCTCTGTTTGCTGTTGTTTATCATCTGTTCTGCCATCTCAGCTAAACTCATGAATTGAGAAGCAGCCTGGGCTTATTTCCACAACATTCAGACCTTACTGTGCATTTACACTTGCTTACAATATGCTTCTCTTTTCTTTCCAAGCATGGTCATCCTTCATTTTCACACTGTAGGGTGCTCAGTAAGGCCACCACACACAGGGCAGTCTTTTGTCGTAGGCAGTGAGGTAGAAGGGATGCTGTTGAATGCCATTTTTTAAAACTTTAATTTGTTTTTCTCTCTTCATTGTTTATGATAACCTCCTAGAAACTTGAAAATAGCATTTCCTTCCCTGCTGTTTTTGTCATTTGTGTTTGGAAGACAGTTTTTTTTTTTTTTTTTTTTTTTTTTAATGAAAAAAATTGTTGCCTTTGAGAAAGAAAAAATGCCAAAGCTGTACACTTTTCTTTTCCTTTATAGTTAGGATGTTTTCTTTCTTTGTTGGCTTTTTGGGAGGAGCTCATGAGAATCATGGAAGCGGTGGATGGCAGAGGCAAGATCAGGCAGGTGTTGTGAACATAGATTCTGGGGATCTCACTACTTGGGTTCAAATCCTGGCCTAGAAGTTCACAAATGCAGTGATCTCAGGCAAGTTACTTCTTCTCTCTGTCCTCTATATTCTCATCTGTAAAATGGGATGACACAATAGTACTACCTATATAGTTATCATGATGGTCTATTGAAATAACACTTGCAGTATTATTAAGACAGTTTGCCTATAATAATAAATGGTATGTGTTGTTAAGTGAAACTAAAGCTCTCCCCTTCTGCTGATCTCACTGTGCTCATCCTTTTCCCTCATGGCATCACTGTTGGAAACCAGAATTCACAGCTCTTCTGAGGGTCCTCTGCAAAGCTAGGGGATCCTTTACTGAAGGAATGTGAATTTTATTCTTTTTGAAATGTAGTCTTTTCAAAAATCAAGACATATCGATTTGCCATGCATGCTTGTGCCTTTGTTGTTTGCGGAAAGCACTAACTACAAAAGGCTAAATATGTTTATATGCCCTCAAACCTCTGATCACTCACAGCTTGCCTGCCCGTTGGTTTGGCAGAAGCCCACTCTCTCATTCCTATGTAACACATTCATTTTTGTTTAAAATTCAACAGATGTCAGGTATATAAACTTGAAAGAAAGCATATATTTGAAGATGACCCTGGGAAGCATGTTGTCACTCTTAAAAAAAATGCTCTAGCTTGCAGAAAAATTCAAGTATATAGTTGGTTAACTGCTTTGTAATACTTCAAGCCTTCATATATCTTTTTAAATCTAAACATAATAGAATGGATCATTTTGGAGCCTAGTAGGTCACTGATAGTTATAGTTTTCTTCATTCTGAAGGCAAGTACAGAGAAAACATGATCTCTTGGACTTCCAGGAATTTGGGAGCATTTCAATGTGCAGAGACATTAGGTTACAGAGAATAGATCATTTTACATCATTGAGAACATTATATCCTGGATGACAATTTTACAATTCATTGAAATAAGAAATTGTCAGCAGGGCTAAACAAGTCCCAAACCGATATCTTCACAGAGGGCAAAATCAGAGTAATTGCAAACTTCTGATGATTAATAATGATGCAGCTGAGGATATATTTCAAGAGAAAAAAAATCACTTAACACTTAAGGATAATAGACAATTAAAAGAAGTTTATATTTTGGAATTTATATGATTAAAACTTAAATAATTTTCCAGGTTATATAAATGTGTACATAGGAAACAATTTTAAGATGTTACATAGATTTCATAATCATAGACTTAAGTAACAAGGAAATATATTTTTAAAAATATATTTTTAAAATCATCTCCCTACCACCATGTTTCTGTTATTGTTGATTAATGTGTGGTACATGATTATTCCCCTTCTTAGGCAGTGCTGATAGCCCAGGACATCTGATTACCTCTCTGTACTGATTTTTATCAACTGCTGATAAAAAGCTTTTAAGAGGAGCTTCGATTAACTGTTGACTATGTTCTGGTTACTAGAGTGTTCTCTTTGCTAACACGTGCACTAGAAATAGAAATATTTTCTTAAATTAATGAAAAAATTAGTATTATTAATGTGTAGAAAAGAGGTGCCACTTTTAACTGGTAGACATAGGTGCTCTTGTAATTTCTGTAGTTTATCAGATAATAGAAATGGGGGCTAAAGTTGAGAAGCAGAGTTGGAAGTGTTTAGTGAACTCTGAATCCACTTAAAAATTTTACACTATGTACATATTTACTGGTGCCTTAAGAAGAACACTGAGACAATGAGTTGGGTTTCACTATTCAGACAGGGTGGGCTTTATAAGACATGTGAAGCTGAATTCTCAGTCAATGTTCCATTTCATAGTTCTATGAATTGTTCTAGTATCTTAATGGTTAGATTGTTATCATTGAGTGTCTCCCATTTTTTCTGTCTTCTCTTTTCATATTCAGACTTGTGTGTGTATGCCAAATACATGCATTTTATACTTGGATTTTTCCTCGCATTGTCATGTTTAGCATCTTGGTTTGGATAGTTTCCCTCTAGGGACATTTTAAAACTGAATTTCTTGAATGGAGGGGTAACAATATACTGGAAGCATATAAACCACAAGATTCCACGGTATTCATGTTAACTATGATTTACTAGTGGATTAGAAATAAATAACTGATTATAATATTTGACTATTTTAAATAATTTAGATATACCTAGTAGTAATTTTATCATATCAAGATTAATTATTTAGCTGGGTGCAGTGGCGCACGCCTGTAATCCCAGCACTTGGGAGGCTGAGGCAGGAGGATCGCGAGTTCAAAGCCAGCCTCAGCAATGGCGAGGCACTTAGCAACTCAGTGAGACCCTGTCTCTAAAAAAAGGGCTGGGGATGCGGCCCAGTGGTCGAGTGCCCCTGAGTTCATTCCCTGGTACCACAAAAAAAAAAAAAAAAAAAAAAAAAAAGAGATTAATTATTTAATGTTGTAGTATAAAGTCCCTGTTGTAATTTTTCTTTAATGATTAAAATGTCATTTGAAATACTTTTTTTAAAAGTAACTTTTGAGTTCTAAAGCTAGTGAGCTTGAATTAACCAGGGAACTTGGAATTGCAGTTGGTTTATTGGCATATTTTAGAAAATTTTTATTTTTAAGAATCAACTTAGGGGTTGGGATTGTAGCTCAGTGATAGAGTGCTTGCCTAGTCCATGTGAGGCACTGGGTTTGATCCTCAGTACCACATAAAAATATATAAATAAAGTAAAAACAGAAAAGAAAGCCCAAAAGGACATACATAGAGGAAAAATAACAATGATTGAAAATAAGAAGGAAATTTAAAAAAAATCAATACAAAACACTTTGTATTGTTCATCTGTAAAACCATACATTTTGTCATCTTAGTTTAGATTGGTGTTTATTTAAATATTTAACCATCATTTACACTGTTTGCATAGTGACACAATTCAGGTTGGCTCTTGCCTACATTTTGCTTAGTCGTTAAAAGTTTTGTCTGTAGTCAATTAAATTGCATGAAATATAATTAGCTTAGTTTCAAGTGCTAAGGAATCAATGAGAGAAGAGAACAGATTCAAGGTCTTTTTGGTGGTAGATACAAAGCTGTATTTGTGTTGGTGCCAGCAGTGGAGGCAGCCTGGAATCGCCAAGACAGGGCATGCAGCCAGCCTGGGATCTGAGCCTAAGCTGAGTGGAGAGGGTTTTGAATATACCTTTGAGAAAGTGCACTGAAGTCAGGTGTGCAGACTGTGGTGTGGGCACATGCAGACATAAGAGGTGAGCTATTCAGAACTCACAGGGACCAAGATGAGGCAGGGAGAAGCCCTCTTCCTTTGTACCAGGAGCCTAGACATTTATAAGAACTTGTGACTGTCAGAACTAAACTGGGGCACCACTAGCAAGGAATCCTTGATCGTCCGCCAACACTGCTCTCCTGCCTCAGAAGGTTCTTAAGTGCTTTTTGTTAGACTTCCAGGCGCAAAGCTTGGCTAGACGAAAATGCAGTAATTCGCCACACCTGGCAAACCATGACATGGAGTTGTTGGCATGCCTACACCTGACTGCTGCTGGCAATGATTAATTATGCAGTGGGACCATATGATACAGTCAAGTGAGGTCATGAGCACAGTGCTGTTCTATCTGGGGTTCCACCTCTTCCACTTTGATATTTCAACTTTGACATGAAACTTCATGGGAATTTAGTGAATAAAAAGAAAAGAGCCAGGTTGCAGAGAAGTCTGCACATATCCATTCATTAATTCAGTCTTTCATTCAACAAATACATTCTGATGCCCTAGTATGTAATTACTCAAAGCGAATGAATATTCATTCATCTTTGAAATTCAAATTCCATTTTGCTAATGAACAGCCCCATATTTACCAGAAGTACAGAGTTAGCAGTGGCAAAATTAATTTGGATCTCAAACTTACTTATTTACTTTCTTTTTTTGCAATTCTGTAGGTCTCTGTAAAATTCTGACTAAAACCAAAGGTGGGCTGATCTAGGCAAAGTACATCTTGTGACAGAACAAGAAGTGGTAAATATAGTCAATGGGTGCATAATTTAGGCTGAGAATTGGTATTAAACACTTGGAGGGTCAGTTTGGAAGCATACTACAGTTATTAAGATTAACAAGCCGGGCGCGGTGGCGCACGCCTGTAATCCCAGCACTTTGGGAGGCTGAGGCAGGAGGATCGTGAGTTCAAAGCCAGCCTCAGCAATAGTGAGGCACTTAGCAACTCAGTGAGACCCTGTCTCTAAATAAAATACAAAAAGGGTCAGGGATGTGGCCCAGTGGTCGAGTGCCCCTGAGTTCAATCCCTGGTACCACAAAAAAAAAAAAAAAGATTAACTGATAACATCTATTGAATATTGCAAATGTTCTGGGCTAGTTGGTATTAAGCATCTTTCTTCCTTTTCTCCCTTAGCACAATCTAAGTAGGAATAGGTGTCTTTTGGGTAGTCTCAGTCTCCAAGGCCCTATAGACTTGGCCATGTTGTTGCCCTAGGATTGTAACAAGACTGGTCCCCTTTGGGCATTTGCTCACATGCACAGTCATTAAAAACCAGAACATAATTCTCACTTGGACGGGTTCTGGAAACTCACCTTAAAAAATTCAAATGTTTCTTAGTATACTCTGGTGTTTTAGCATCCGACAAGCAAGTTGTTTGGTCTTTTATATAGAAAAGTAACTGTACCCACATCAAATATGTATTTTCAGTTATAAATGGCACACAATATCAATTTCTGGTTACAATAATTTAACATTTAAAGTTTGACTTTGGCTCTACCACATGAGATTATCTTCTTTTGTGAATACAGGCATGCTTTTACATAGACTACTCCAGAAGTATATTTCTAGTTTCTAGAATACATATTTTCTTTTTTTTTTGGGGGGGGGATACCAGTATTGAACTTGGGGCACTTGACCACTGAGCCACATCCCCAGCCCTATTTTGTATTTTATTTAGAGACATGGTCTCACTGAGTTGCTTAGTGCCTCGCTGTTGCTAAGGCTGGCTTTGAACTAATGATCCTTTGCCTTACGGGCATGCACCAACATGACCAGCAGGAAGAATGCATATTTTCATTTTAACTTAAATAAGTAAGAGATGTTTTAACAAGAAATATAACTGAACATATTCTTCATGAGAGGAAGAATTCACATGGTTAATATGGTGTTTGGAGATTTTGTATTCAACAAGTTATTTTACGGATTGCTCTTTTACATCATATCAATGTGAAATTAATGTTCTGAATGTCTCCCTATTTAGATAGTTTGGATAATAATTGCCTGTAGGTTGTACATGCCCATTTAATAGTCCTTGGATCCTTTTGTAATGCAGATAATTACAACATTCTCTTAGAAGAAATAATACAGAGAGATCCTTTGTAACTTTACACATTTTCTCACAATTATGTTTTACAAACCTACAGTGTAGAATCACAACTAGGGTAATGAGATCTATCCACTTTTTTAGTGTGTGCTGCAGAAGTGAGCCAGGCCTTGGATTTTTACATACATCAGGCCTGGATTCATCCCTTAGCCATGAGTACAGTTGGCTTGGGGTTTAATGTTCTCATTTAGCTCTCTAGAAATCCTTAATTTTTTGTTGCACTTGTGTTTTGTGAGTGAAGTTGAATGGGACAATGGTACTTGCCACAGGACTTGAAGCCTTGGTTCAGATGCAGCTTCCTTCTGATGGGTTCTCTGCTGCTTGTTCCCCTACCTCCTAGGACCCCACCCCTACCTTGTTTCTTCCTTCCCTGCCTTTGTCTAACAATGCTGCTCTTTTCTGCCCCTGGTAGGGAAGGCAGGGATCTGGATCAAGAGCTTTGCAGGCCTCAGAGCAGGGCATTGATGTGGCTGTCTCCATTCAGGAGTGCCACAGCAGTGCTTCAGATGGATAAGTCTCTTGCCCACCCCGGGTCTAGATGCCCAAGGCATCCTTGCTTAGGGATGGGACTGCTTCAGGGCTCCTCTGTCTGCCTCTGGGTTGGGCATAAGGCCTGTGCATGGGAAGTTCCTTGGTGCAGAATATAATCCTGGTGGCTGGTGGAAGGGGAAACTCAACAGCTGGTGAGTGGGTAGTAACTGTACTGTGGGCACATGAGGTTGGGGGTGGACCCACTATGTGGGTATCCCTGTTCCTGAGAGATCATATCACCATTGAGGGAGAAGCTGCGGAAGAAAGGAAAAAGCTCGATATTTTAGTACCTTTAATGGTACTTTCCTTTGCCTTTTGAACAAGGGGCCCTGCAAATTATGCTGTTCTTTCTGATAGACATGGTGTTATCTTCAGCAATCATTTACTATACACACTGCCCACTTGTTTTCATTGCATCATCCTATATTTGCTTCAAATCTCAGTGACATAATAAGAAGATATTTAGTGAGACTGTGTGGAGACTAGAGCAGCACAAAACCCATAATGATATAAATATGTGGTGGAAAATTACAATAAAACCCTTGCATCTTCCACTTTAATTTTGCCTCAAGGAAATGGCAAAATGCCCAGCTGGCAGTAACCAGTTCCAAATGAGCTGCCAAAACTACTAGGTGCTGAAATATATAGTTTGTTGCTCTTCCCAATTTTAGTGCCTGAGTATAGGTCTTGGGGTTTCAAAGCCAGAGCAGGTGCCTGCCACCTGAAAGCATTTTCTTAAGTGCAGTGCTAATATCAACACAGCAAGACCTAGTGAAATGTATTTTAAAATAACATTGAAACTGCTTTATATATGTATACATGTCTATTGAAATAAAATCATAAATAGGCCTAAAATGTTTTTATCTGGAATTCAAAGGATATGATTTGTGTCTTGGAACAATGAAGAATTTTTATAAAAAAGGAACATACTGATGGAAAACAGGTAGATAAAATTAAAATATTTGAAAGTTTGTAAGTGTGGGTTGAAGTACTAGCATAACAAAACTAGGATGCTTCAACTTAGAACCTTACAAATAGAGGCGGTGAGGAGATGATGAATAAATTCAGATTCTATGATAGGTTTCAATTTTTGAAGTCAAAGGACCTGTCTTGTTTTATTTGCATGAAGCTGTGTTTGTTTTGATGCTTGGAAATACATTTATACAATGATTGTTGCAGAACGCTTAAAGGCAATTCCTTGTCTCCTGTTAAATTCTTTTCCTTCAGTTTTCCAAGAGCACCTCTGCATATAGATTACATTAGGAACCTGTAAACTTCAGAATTTTCCAAGGTCATTTTTTTTTCTTTTGCTTTACAGCTTGTCTGAACAATCTGAACTGTTTCCCAGTTCTCATGTAAGCAAACAACTGTGCTGTTTATCACTCTGCCTGACCTGAAAATCAACTCTGTGTGATGCGCTTACCGTTTTCTAATTCAGGCCACAGAATCCAGGCTGGACCCACTCAGTGTGTTTCCTTCTTCAGCAACCTGAAAGCCAGGCAAAGAGGGTTCACTGAAATGTAGGATTAATGAGAGTTGACTTTCATAATTACCTTTATACCCTAACCTTTTTTTCTTAAAACCTATTGCTAAATGCCCAAGTCAGAGCAAAATAAACTGATTTTATCATCAATTGTTCTCCTACTCAGTTTCACGAAGTTGCTCTAGGAAGCAATCAAACACTCCTGTAGAAAGAAGAAAGGGATTCAGAAAGGGGGTGCTAGATAATCCGTAAATTGGGTAATTAATATAAGAACAGTCATGACTCTGTTGTTCTTGAGAGCTTTTTTTTTTTTTTTTTTTTTTTTTTTTTTTTTTTTAAAGTGTATTTAAGGAGAACAAACTGTTGGTGTCCTCTGATGGTTGAGGATATCTTGGACTTGACTTGCTTTCCCCTCTGGGTGTTTTCTGCCAAGCAGTTGGGTCTTCAGTGTCTGGGTGATGATGTTTCCACCACCACAATGCAGTCTCCTGCACCTGTTGTTTCTCCGAGAATTACTTCTGTTGTCTGATTATCCCATTCTCTAGCTCATCCTCATGTACTATCTTCTCTCCACTCCATTGCAAACATACTCCCCTTCATTGCCAGTTTATAAGCACTTGCTTCACTTTGTGGTGATTCACACTGCCCACCAGTACTGAAGCATGCATATGTCCCAAAGAGCAGAGGCCATGCTCTGAGAGGCTGCTAGCTCCAGTGGAGTTGAGTCCTGGCTCCACCCCTCATCCACTATGGAGTGACTCTGGTCAAGTGATTTCACCTCTTCTTGCTGCCCTTTCCACATCTGCAAAATGGGAATAATGACCATATAGATCCTGCCTCATAGAGTTTCTGTGAAGATTAAATAGCCTATTCTACATCCTGTATTCAGAACAATGTGGGTAAAGGAAACTGCTGCTTAACCGCTGTGGCCATTATAATTGCTTGATTTTGTTTAGTTCAGTTATATGACCATTGAGTCTCCTATCACCATTCTCTTTTTTTTTTTTTTTTTTTTTTTTTTTAGTACTGGGGATTGAACTCAGGGGCACTTGATCACTGAGCCACATCCCCAGCCCTTATTTGTATTTTATTAGAGACAGGGTCTCACTGAGTTGCCTCACCATTGCTGAGGCTGACTTTGAACTCGTGATTCTCCTGCCTCAGCCTCCCAAGTGCTGGGATTACAGGCGTGCGCCACCATGCCCAGCTACCATTCTCATTTTTGTCAACGCCTAATAATATCTTAAATAACTAGGTTCCTTGGAGTATGTTTAAAAACTGCTACTTTTTGAGGTAAGTTTAGTCTTACCATTTTTCTTGTTATTTTCCAAGAAGGGCAGTTTGAGGTGGAAGACCTAGAAATAGAATCTCCCTTATGGTGATATCCTACTTTTATTAGCATTCTTCAGCCATTGTGTATGATGTGTATTCTTTCTGCTGACCCATCTAAGATGGTATCCAACATATTGCCACTTCAAGTGTTGTCTGCTGATTGGTAGCATGGGCATCCACCTACAAGCTTGTAGAAATAGAGATCTCAGGCCACATCCCAGACCAGCTGAATGAGAAACTGTATTTTAACAAGATCTCTAGGTGATTCTTAAGGACATTAAAGCTTAAGCAGCATTATGCTGACATTTCTGGGTCTAGCACATCATAGTCTTCTGCCAGGGAAATGGTAAGAGACCAAGCCAAATCCTATTTTGTAGCATGTAGCATTGACTATTTCTACAAGTACAGCACGTTAAAAACCTGTGAGATTTCCTGGAAAACCCATGTTGTCATTCTCTTGGGTGTAATTGTTATTGATTAACGTCACTATTAAAACTACAGCTCAGATCTACTGGGAGCTTTAGCTCATTGAAATGGAAAAAAAAAATCATGTCATTGATCCGAAACAGTCAGCCATTCTTACCTTTTCAGAAAACACTTCAGATAAATAGCAATAATCTTAGCAGTGAGAGATTTGTCTCAAGGGATAATCTTTCCAACAATGACTTGCATTGATTAAGTTCATTGCTTTTTAACTGTTCACTTGGTTGCTGTGGTAACTGTTTTAAACATTAGGATGCATTTTCTTAGTTGGGATTGTGTGTGAGGGAGGTAGCACAAAGAAGCACATTTGGGCTTGTACTATTGGTGAATTACTTACTGAGATTCTGGTGTTCTTGTAGTTTTCTAAATATTGCTTTGTTGAAATAAGGTTCTGGAAGGGTGAGGCACTGGACATGTTTATGGGTAGAAAACATTCAGAAGAGTCAGGCTGGTGTTATGGTTCTTGGTATCAACTGACAAGAAAGGACAACAAGTACTATTAGTTGGAGAACTTTGCTTTTTGAACACTTACTTTTGTAAACTCTGCTTTTCCATTAGATTGTATCCTTGCCTTTTGCATATGTCTGTTTTTATGGGTGGTTGGAGCATTTGGAGAAATCTTCAGCTCATTGTGGTTGTTGGATAGCAAGAAAGACAGTGTTTATACATTTTGAATTAAATGTTAACTAGTGGTATTTAAAAATTCAAACCATTAAGTGAAATGATGTTTGAATGCTATAAAACAGAATATCAATAACTAAAGAGCCAAAGAACACTCTCATACTCTGAATTACCAACCTTGGAGTATGCATTAACATTTTTAGGTCTCTCACCTTTCACCAGTCAGTTGCTTAGCGTCCTTTCCTTAGGGTCTCACATTCACCACCTCTGTTTTTATCACAAGGCCTATCTTTCTGGCTTGGACTATTATTACCTCCTGCTTAGACTGTTGCAATATACTATGTGGATCTTTTACTTCTTCAGAGTTACCCACCATGTTTTTTACAAGTTAATTATGCTACTACAGAATACAATTTTTATATGTGCAGGCTCTACAACAACAAGAGAAGTCAAAACTTGATGGCTTTCCCATTGCCAGTAAATAAAACACTTTTTCCAAACTGGTTGGTTAAAACTCTCCAAAATGACCAAAATTTACCTTTATATAGTTATCTTGCTCAATCTTTCCATGTATAGACCTTGGGTACCATCAAAATTGGACTCTTTATTCTAGCCCATATGTACATTGTAGTTCCCAATCTTTGGACCTTAGCTGTGATTTTCTTCATGTGAAATCCTCTACTCCTGTTCATTGAAATATTTCTAATCCTCCTTTGTTTTCCTGAAGTTTCTGGGTCCTTTCAGCTGACCCAAAGACCAGCATTTGGGAGGGGCCTCCAGGTAGCAATCCTGCCTCACCTGCTGAGCTGGGCCTCTCTTCACAGATTCCTTGAAGGGGAGCACCTCTGTCCTAATTCACAGGGTGATATGCTTTTCTAGGTTTTGCCTCTCCATAGCAGGATGCCTGCAGAGCAGATTCAGAAACTGGGAAGTTTGTGAATTGGCTCAGAATTGAAACATAAGGAATTGTTTGGACACAAAGGATATTCTATCTAGGATACAGGAAAACCTTACGGCCCTATTGGTTACCTGATAAAGTTATTTTCCTTTGATAATTTGATATAAACACTGATTGTTTTTTCAGGTTCCAGCCTCTTATCCTTACTCCTATTTACTGAATTACAGTTCTCCATTACAACATTTTCCATTATAATAGGGTCATCTTATTTTATTTTTTGTGGTGCTTGGAATTGAACTGGGGGCCTCCCATATGGTAGGCAAGTGCTCTGCCACTGAGGTACATTCTGAGCAAACTTGTTTTAAATTTAAAGTTAGCAATGCTTATCAGTTAATTTGTTAAGTATTCCATGTGTACAAAACCACATTTAGATCTATCTACTGTGGTGCCTAAATCTTTGAATGTCTGATCTCACACTGTTTTTGACCTGTTATGGTCTCAGAATGTGCCTTTTGTTTGAAGTTAGACCGGAAGTCTTAAGTTGTTTTATGCATTAGATATATTCACTTCTGAATTTCTTTCTTAATATATTTGAATCATGTCTCTTTGTAGATGGAACTTATTAACTAGTCAGGTCTAAATTGCTTAAAAGCAAGGATTATTTTTTAGTCTTGTTTTTGTAGTCTTACCTACGGTGATTTTGTTTTATCCAGTAGTGAAATTTGTCATTCGCTCCTCCTCTACTTATTTTTTCTTTCATTTCCTCCTAGGCTCCATTCCTTCCTTCAGTCCTTAAACATTTTTGGAATACCCCCTACCTGCTAGAAATATATTAATATCTGGGAATACAGTTATAAAAGACATAGACTCTAATAACGTAATTACTACCACTCATTGATTACCTTAAACTTTTCATATAATCACTAGAATTAGACACCAAATTGTTAATATCCTGT
Organism: Tamias sibiricus; assembly: GCA_025594165.1. Lineage (NCBI taxonomy): Eukaryota > Metazoa > Chordata > Mammalia > Rodentia > Sciuridae > Tamias > Tamias sibiricus. Next base: position 77,851,801 of record CM046659.1, read on the forward strand.
TCCTCCCATTTACTTATTCATATATGTTTTGCAAAACAAAACAAAATTGAGTTTCAGAGAAGACAAGTGACTTAAACCACATAGTTAGTGAAACAGCTGGGACTTAAGACCCAAACTGTTGCCTCAGTTGCCACTGACATGGCCATTGCTTATTGGTGTTCATGGAGGCAACTTTATGGTTTAAGGTACTGTGATGATTGGTTATATATGCCAACATGGCTACCCAGTTGTTGAGTCAACATGAATCTGGGCCTGTCTATGGAGGTATTTTATAGGAGTGGTTAACATCTACTATCAGAGAGCTTTAAGTAAAGTCATTAGTGTCAATAATGTAGGTGGGCCTTATCAAATTAGGTGAACATCTAAAGAAAAGAAAAAACTGAAAAAAATTTTCCTCAAGACTATAGTATCAACTCTTGCCTGAGTTTGTGTGGTGTGTGTGTGTGTGTGTGTGTGTGTGCGCGCACACACAGACACAAATACAATATTGGGTTCTCTTTGGAGAACTCAACTAATTAATGCAGTTTTTGACAATAAAATAGAATAAATATTATACAAATTTTTTTGTAAAAATTATTTAAACTAAAAAAAATTTAAACACTATTTTAAAGTTCAAAATATGTATAGTATATAATAGTCTTTGCTTTTTTAAATAGGAAGGGTTGGTGCAGGAGTCCTCTCACGTAGGGAGCACAAGTGGAGAGAGAAAGAAAAGGATGAGGGATTATATTGTGTCTTGAAAGCAACTGAAGAAATAGAGGGATACAGCAACCTGAAGGTGCTCATATTTTAGCTGTCCAGAAACAGATTTATAATATTGATAAAGGTTTTTGTTTCAAGAAAATAAAATAACAACAACAAAAATAAGCCTCAGTTTTCTCCTTCTCTGATTTAAAGTTAGCACGTGTCAATGTATTCACTCTGTTCATATTTTACTTTTGAGTTTTATAAGGGGGAGAAGGTGAGATATTTTCCTGCCTATGATCTTACCAAATAGAAGGACATTAAAGAAGAAAGGAGGGATGAGTTTTGAAATTTGGATTTGAATAGAAAAGTAATTTCATTGTCAGGCCCAGGGTCAAAATGACCAATCCACAGATATGTTTTGTTTGTTATAAACTGGAGTTAAACATCCAACAAACCCCAAGGTCTACAACTACAGGATTTTATTAAATACAAATGGACAAATTGAGGAACAGTTTAGACAAATGGGAATGGGCTGCTTTACCTCCAGTGCTGCCTCGCCTTGGGATGGTGTATCAAAACCAAATCAATTAGAGGTATACAGTTGATTCTCATTATTAAGGTAGTTCTGTTTTGTAAAGTTACCTCAAACACAGAATAAGCAAATACTGAATTATTGCTACTAGGAGAAATATAGAGTTAGTTTCTGTGAGCCACTTGTCACATTTTTGTCAACTGATCAATATATAATCTTGTTTGTGTGTGTTTCTGTTAAAATACACCACTAATATGTTCATGGCCAACAGCAATATAATTTATGCATGAGCTAAGGCACATCAAAGCCTTCTTGTGCTTTGGAACAGTAGACAGCTCTTCTGCACTATGCTTGGGGCTCCTTATTTTAAGCAGCAAAATCACCAAAAAAAAAAAAAAATACAAAATGTAAAACAGGAGGCACTAAATAGAACATGAATAGAACACTTGTTGAGAGTATGATAATTGAAATCAGAAGGCATAGGTCCACTAAGAATAACATTTTTGGCCACTCTGTGCATGCCTGCAAGTGTCCGTAAAAGTGCTGCAGATATTGACATTGGGTCATTGATATCATTTTCATGAATAGGTGAATTCTCAAATAAGGAATTGACAAATAATGAGGATCTATTATAAGCAATCTGAGTCTTTCTAGAAGATAAACCTATTTGTCGTAAAATAGCCTCCCACAGATACTCTTGTCAGAGTATAGAGGTGCTAAATAAAGTTGCTTTGCTTTTCAACATCCAATGTTCATTTGCAAGATTCCTTGATAAACATTTTATAATCCTTGCTATTGCAGCATTTTTAGGGGAAAATAAATGTATGCTACAAATAATAAAACTTCAACTATGGTAGTAGGACTTTCTTAGGAAACTCTAAGCAATTTCAGGTGTCTGTTTTGAACCACTGGAGTGATTGATAAAATCAAGACAGATAAATTAGTTATTCAAACTCCAAGCAAAGCAATTTGTCATCTTTTCCAAAATATTAGTGGACGAGCAATTTTTTTCCATCAAAGTTTACTGAGTCGATTCATTAAAACACTACTTGTTTAACCATGTTAAAACAATTACTAGTTTAATGTTAAAATAATTACTAATTTCATGTTTTAATGATTTTTATCATTGAAATTTGAGAAAAAAATTAACAAGTCTACAACTTTGATTCTTGCATATTTTTTTAACATTTTAAAAATTTATTCTAATTTGTTATATATGACAGCAGAATGCATTACAATTCATATTACACTATAGAGCACAATTTTTCGTATCTGTGGTTGTGCACAAAGTAGAGTCACACCATTCGTGTCTTCATACATATACTTTGGGTAATGATGTCCATCTCATTCCACTGTCTTTCCTATCCCAATGCCCCCTCCCTTCTCCTCCCAACCCTTTGCCCTATCTAGTGTTTGCCCCCATTATGAATCAGCTTCTTTGTATCACAGACAACATTCGGCACTTGGTTTTTTGGGATTGGCTTACTTCACTTAGCATTATATTCTCCAACTCCATCCATTTACCTGCAAATGCAATGATTTTATTCTCTTTTAATGCTGAATAATATTCCATTGTGTATATATACCACAGTTTCTTTATCCATTCATCTACTGAAGGGCATCTAGGTTGCTTCCACAGTTTAGCTATTATGAATTGTGCTGCTATAAATATTGATATGGCTGTGTCCCTGTAGTATGTTGTTTTTAAGTCCTTTGGGTATAGACCAAGGAGTGGGATTGTTGGGTCAAATGGTAGTTCCATTCCAGTTTTCCAAGGAATATTGCATATTATGGTAGTACTTTGAAGTTGATAGTAATCCTTTAATTTTTTTTTATTTGTCCAACACTTACTATATGCAGATTTTTTTTCTTATAAATTCTGAATTGGAAAACTCTGGCTTTTCTTGGATTCAAGCGTCTGCCAAATAGATCATGGAGGCACTCCCACCAGGAAAGAGAAGTCGGGATGAGATCTGCTCTTCTTGCTTACTAGAGCAAATTTAGAACTCAAGGGCATAGGGAGCAGATCAGCCCCACTACTGGTGAGGTTATTATGAAGAAAAGGAAAATCACTTACATGGAAGATTATTTGAATTTCTTTCTTGTCAAGGTTTCAACCAATAGAGCACTGTACAGTGGGAAAAAAAAAAGGGTGACATTATTCTGTATTTTGAGAAAGCATTGTAAGTCATTTTTGTCAGTCATTTCATAAATTAGAATGGAACAATGATATTTATATTATAGCAAGTACAATTTAGTTTAAATGAGTAAAAGGGTACACTACCAGAGGACTTTCTTATGAATATGTATAACCTGATATAGGTATAAGAAGCGAATTAGAGAAATTAGCATGGGCAGTAATCAGATTCATATAGTGATATTGACTTGGAGAGAATTATATTAGGTAGTCAGAAGACTTTATCCAATTGCTGCTTGAAATTAAGTATACATGGATCCTTAATGTTATGGGCTTGAATTTGAAAGACTCACTCATCAAGATTTTTAGACACATTATATTTGCTTTTGCAAATTAGAAGCTCCAACCACAGATGCAAGTATACATTGCCATGTGTGGAATTAATGCTTCAGACAGCTTATGAATATGTATGTGTATTTTGGTGGCGCTTCTGCCACACGAATCTGAAAAGCAGTGGGAAGTGGGTGGAACTGCGTGGAAATGCATATTGCTGTCAGAAAAGTGCAATTTTCAAAGAAAAAATTATAGGGGCAAATTTTCATTTCAGACATGTCTTCAAAGACATAAAATTTTCCAAAAGAGGAATGCTGATGTTTGTCCATTTTAATTGTTGAAATTTCTGTTGACATTTTCATAACTTGGAAATCTTCTGAGGACAAGCCTTTGTATTAAAATGTGCATACAACTTCATGGTGGTTTCTGGAAGACCTTAAGTTTTAATATGTGGCAATATTTGTATGATATTTAATTCTGAAGTTACAGTTGTACCCGATTGAATGTCTCCATAACTGATATGTATTAGTTGGGTTCTGCTTAAATTTTAGTGCAAGGTTTTATGTCTGTATATTAACCACTGACTGTCTTAAAACCATTTTGGCCTTGGCAAAGAAATGCAGAGTTGTACAGTTGCAATCTGTTCCACATGTGGCCACTACTTCTGGGTCCTGGTAACAGGTGAGGAGAAAGAATAGGGAAGCTGAAGAGCATGTCTTTTAGTGTCTGTGCGGAAATGAAGTGCCTTAAGATCTTCTGGCCTCAGGAGGATGAAGAGGCTACACCAACTGTGGTCTCCACGAGTGGTTTGAATTAGTTACATGTTAAAATGAATAGAAAGTAGCCCCTTTTCTAAAATTTTTAGGACATTCAGGAAATTTTGTCACTTAGTGATAAACTGGTGACAGGGTCTGGCAAGGGCAGGATCAGATCACCTGTACCAATTCATATGCTCTGACAGTACAATTTTGATACTCCAGACAGACCTGTAAACTATTCCTTCCGGAGCACATATTTGAACACCAAGTTGAACCAATGACAGTGACCTCATTCCCACAGCTCTATTTTATTTAATCAAATTTGCTACGTTTGACCAGTTACCACCAGTGCTTTTAATCCATGGTTTACATAAATTTGTTTATCAGGCAGAATAATATCTTCCTTAAGCGATCATTTAATACAACTTTGCTTTTTCCTTTTCTTGGAGTACTGTCACTCTGGGGATTTGATATATAAGTATCATGTAGGAAGGGGAAGAGAGCATTCACTGCTGCTTTTGATATGCAGTTAGAATCCCTGTACATTTTATTGACTTTGATATTATGTCTGGTCTGAGAGTCAGAAGTTTTCTAGGTAAAAATGTTTTCCTTCTCCTAATCCATTTCATCATTTCTTAATGGCCTTCCCCATAAGAGCATTAAATTGAATTTAGAAAATATGTTGTCTGGAGAACGAAAAATAAAGAATTAAGTGTTGTAAATTTTCATTTGCCTTAAAAAATAAACAATAACAACAAAAAGCCTTTTGCCCCTTGACCTCTCTTGCCCCTTTAGCTTCTGTGCCATTCTTTGTTCCTGTTTATAATGAGCCTCAACAAATCTATACTTTGGATTTAATTCTTCTGTAACTGTCTCTTTAACATAATTTAATCAGATGCATCCCCACCATTCCACTAGGACCATGGTCAGGTTTAGCAGTGGCCTTCAAGTTACTGCATCCATTAGTCAGTTTTGCTTTTCATCTTCCTGGACCTGCTCCAGGAAACAGGTTATCTTTCCAAATGTCTAACTCACTTCTTCCTCTGCATTTTCCAGACCTCTTACTGTTGGGAGTGCCTGAGGGATGAGTACTGGGTTCTCTATATTTGTACTCTTTGTTGGGAATCTTATTCAGTCTTGTGACATTAAATATCATTTATAGGCTGATGACTACCAAATTAATGTCATTAACCCAGAAATCTCTCCAAAACATTCAATTTTTCTATTTTAGAAGCTTTAGGAGTTTCTGGTTCTACATCCAAAAATTCTTAATAGGAAATTCTGCATCTTTCACCAAAAAGAAAAGCATCTGCAAAGTAATAACTAAAGAATATATCTAAGAACTTTGATATTGTTCTAATTAAACATTCATTTCCATGTTTAGGAGTAGGGAATTTAAGAAAGACAAACTAGAATCACTCAATTCAGGAGAGCACATCATACACATTTAAATGATTTTTATGCATACTTGTTGATTACTATTTCATATTTAAGGGTATTTACCTAACAAACTAATTCATGCTAACATAATATACCATGTAATCCTATTTGGAGATATAATTTAGCCAGAGAAATCATTTGCTTATTTAAAAGAATGTTACAAATATGCATATCACCATTATTTATGTCAATAGATGAAAGAAAAGTATAGAATTTGTAATTAAGGAAGAAACAAGTACACTAATATGACCAGATAACATACTTAAAGTGATCTTAGTAAATTACATTTGTAAATTTTTTTGTCTTCCTTCATAAACTTTGTCCTTTGCCTACCTACCAATAAGCACTTAGCTACTTTAGCTAAGGTGAAAGTTGAAGTTATAACTAAAACATTCAGTCCACAAAATATTTCTTATAATTTCATGCTTAAAAATGTTGAAAATTTGTGTTCTGTTGTCTTCAAAGATTGTTTTAGTATCTGGAACTTGGGAATATTCCTAATTGTTGTGTTGACCATTATTGCTTCATTGATCAACTTTGCTATAGTTTTAAATTAGAAAAGAACTCTGACTTGAAACCAATTTCAGGCTGGTTCAGTTCAACCTCAGAGTCACCAAAGTGGTTATTTGTTCTCTGAATTACACTAGTAATACTCATGTTGGAGAAAAGATAATATTCAATTAGGGATTCCATAAATGTTTACTAGTAAATGAAAATAAGTTGAGAGTAAAATGAGAACTTGAATTAAATTTAATATATATTTTTGTGTGAGCTAAGAATATAGAGAAAGGTAAACTTTCCCTTTAGTTCACTTGATTTAATAATGAAATGACATATTTGATGTATAAAATAGAATAAGTATAATTAAATATGTTCATATGAATACAATTATATTAAAATATACAAAACAAAAAGAAAAATGGTTTAGTGTGACATTTTCTGGCTTTTTCTTTATATAGAATTTTAAAACATTTAATAGTTTGAACTATTGATACATTTAATGACTAGAAAATTGATATTGATGTCATTTTGAGAATTAATGAAAATATGATAGTGGTATTAAAAAGACACATGTTCATAGAATTTAAATAAGTATTTATATAAATGAACACATAAATTGCAAAGTTGAAATGAAAAAATTTCAACTTAGTAATATTGTAGAAATGTAAATAAAAGCCGGTATAGTTCATCTACTAAATTACTAGATCATAAAAAAATCATACATTGGTTTTTGGCAAGTATATTGGGGCATGAACCACATATCGCTGCTAACATTTTAAATTGGAAGAATTTATCATGATATTGGGAAATCCATATCTTTGAATCTCTCATTTGGCTTCTACTTTTGAGACTTTTCTTCAAGAAATAACTCCAAAATAAAGTACAGCTGCAAAGACAGAAGACAGAGACAGATAGCCACACATATAGTAGGGGAAGAGAGACAGAAATACAAATATATATGTTCTTTATTTAGCATCAAAAAATCAGAAACTCAGTATGTAAAATTTTATATCCATTATGAAAATATAGTCCAATAAAGAACTATGCTTGAAATAAGTAAATCAGTGTGAAACAGTTTACCTACTATTATAAATTGTTATAAATATTTGTCTATATGTACAAGGGAAATGAATAGGCCAGGATAAAAATAATTTGTAGGCCTTATTTGGAGACACAAGTACTTTATATTTGAATTTCTTTGTTTATTTCTTTATTAATATGTGTTCTTATGTTTTTTTTTTTTCTTTTTTGTTTGTTTGTTTGTTTGGTACCAGGGATTGAACTCAGGGGCACTTCACCACTGAGCCACATCCACAGCACTATTTTGTATTTTATTTAGAGACAGGGTCTCATTGAATTGCTTAGTGTCTTGCTTTTGTTGAGGCTGGCTTTGAATTTGTGATCATCCTGTCTCAACCTCCCAAGCTGTTGGGATTACAGGTGTGTACCACGATGCCTGGAATGTTCTTTTTTTTTTTTTTTTTACATCTTTATTTTATTTTCATGTGGTGCTGAGGATCGAACCCAGTGCTTCACGCATGCTGGGTGAGTGCTCTACCTCTGAGCCACAACCCCAGCCCCTGGCATGTTCTTAAGTTTTTATTTGCAATAATTTTTGCATATTTCCTACTTTAAAGGGAAGACAATAACGCAGTGCACTAAAGTATACTTTTACTATAGTATGTAGTATTTTGATGCATAATTTTAATTATGACCTTTGTTATTTGTGAATAAAATAAAAACTTGAAAATAGTCTAAAATAACTCTTTAAAATTCTTAGCTCCCTTTGACAAAATCAACATGCTATGTTGCTGGGTGATTTTTTTGTTTGTTTGTTTGTTTGTTTGTTTTTTGGCACTAGAATTATTGAACCCAGGGAACTCAACCACTGAGCCACAATCCCAGTCCTTTTTATTTTTGAGACAGGGTCTTCTAAGTTGCTTAGGGCCTTACTAAGTTGCTGGGGCTGACTTTGAATTTGTGATCCTCCTGCCTCAGCCTCCTGAGCTGCTAGGATTATAAATCTGTGCCACTGTGCCCTGCACAACATGTTAATCTTAAGTTACAGGTGGAATTTAAATTTAAAATATCCATTAAAACAAAACTCTGTGACAACAAAATAAATTTTAATCATCAAGCACTCTAGAAATTTGGCAAACTGCTAATATGTTTGATTTAAAATGTCCCACTATTTGTGTATGACTATGTAATAGCAAATCCCACTATTATGTACAATTAACTATAAGGCACCAATAATGAAAAATGCTGAAAAATTAAAATGGCTACCATAAATATCTGTTTGTGCTGGAGAGAACATTTTAATCTTAGTAAGTTTAGAACACAGCCCATGAATTGCTGTGTTTAGAAAAGATACTACCTAAGCTTGCTTGTTTCATCATCTGTCCTTAGTTTAAGGCAAAAATATGTGTGTACATGGAATAAGAATAATATTCTATGTTTAAGAAAAAATTCTAACCAAATTTTCAGTTGACATTAGCTGTGGGTGAATTAAAATCCATTGCTTCAATAGAGTTATATAGAAGGGTTCTGGAAATCATCTTTACTTTTTTAAAACCTGTGAAGTTAAAAAAAAGAAAAGACCAAATATGTACTCATCTTTTCCTGTTGGAATGATTCAAACATGGACGTGATTATTTTGAACATTGCTCCTATTTAAATCTAAGAAACAAAATTGCATAAACCAAATTATGTTTTTACTTCCCAACTTCCCACAGAACACACATTGAAAAGATAGCTGTGACATTCTTTACAGATTGTGGGACTTAGGTATAACAAATCAGTTCTTGCTAGTGGTTTTTGTTTTCTTTCAGGAAAATGTAAAATTTTCAGGAAAATGTAAAATGTAAATCTTTCAGATTTACCTGAAGGGGAAAAAAGTGAAAAGATGAAGTGCTTCTTTGGTTATTATAACTTAGATGATTTTAAAATAAAAATCATTTTATTATTTTCTGTGGGCATTTTTTTCTTGCCAGCATTTTAAAGATGACTACTATATATGAGGTGTAGAATTGGATGTCTTTTCAAAGTGCAATTCCATTCTCTATTCTGCAGAAACACCTACCATTTAAATAAAATTACAGTGCTCCTACAAGCAAAAAATAGTCTTTTGTTACTCGTATATATTTATGCATATTTTGCTTTTATTTTAACCAGAAGAACTTTCTCTAGTTTTGGCAGCACTAATAATCTGCAGATTGTCAGTTTTTTTTTTTTTTTTTTTTTTTATGATGTAAGTGTGAAGTCTTTAAGAGAGAATGATTTATAGCTGTCTGTATTTTGCCATCATATTCCCTTGTGTTTTTTGAATGCTTTTTTATTTTGTGATCAGATCACTTACATCCAATGAGCATTTAGTGGAATGTTTGATTTTTTTAAAGCAGTGGCTTCAAATTGGTAGCACTTGAACGTTGGCTATTTTACTAAAGCCTTGCTAAGTGGATTTGAATTATTTTTCCTCTCTAGTTTGCATCATGTTATTGCTTTCTTCTTAAGTATTGCTGTGCCCAGGTGTTTGTGGGTTGCAAGTTTCCATATGGATAATAAACCTTTTCTTTTAGCCTGAGTTCTTCAACAATGCCATGCTCTGTCTTTTATGACATTTTAGCATTATTCCCAGCTGCTGCTGTCACTGAGATGGCAAAATTATTTCCTCCCCATTTTTGTTGACTTATTGGTAATGGTCACCAAACTTCAGCATCCTGGCGGAAATGTCAGAAGCACAAATTGTGCCATGTGTTGGCCCTGGAAACTTCAAATATTGAATAAAAATTCTTCTCTATAAAGCAGTCATTTAAAATAATATTTGAGATAGATTGCTATGTGAAAGGTTCCTAGTGTTTCTAATATTTGATAATTATAAGAAGGTGTCTCATCCTGTCTAATTCTATAATTTGGACTTTCTAGCCTTATAAAAGCAATTCATGTACTCCTCTGTGCTTGGGATTCAAAAGTGTGTGTGTGTGTGTGTGTGTGTGTGTGTGTGTGTGTGTGTTGTTGGTTTTATGTTTTTGGTACTAGGAATTGAACCAAGTTGTGCTTAACCACTGAGCCACATCCCAGCCCTTTTTCTTTTTTATTTTGAGATAGAGTCTTGACAGGTTATTCAGGACATCATTAAGTTTTTGAGGCTGGCTCTGAACTCCTGATTCTTCTTACTCGTCCTCACAAGGGGATTGTGGGAGTATGCCATTGTGCCTGGCCTTGTGTGCTATTTTTATTGTGACATAAATCTATAGAATGGAATTTCAATTATAGTAGTAAATAACATGAGAATTTTGACATTAAAATTTTATATTTTTATATTATATCAATTTTGTGTTCTTTGAAGGGAGTTTTTTTTTTTAATATTTGTTTATTTACTTTAGTTGTACACAATGCAATGCATTGATGTTTATGTGGTGCTGAGGTTCGAACCCGGGCCGCACACGTGTGAGGCAAGCACTCTGCCGCTGAGCCACAACCCCAGCCCCATGAAGGGACTTTTTTTTTGGTGATTTACTTCACTGGGAGGAAAACATAAGCAAAGCTTCACTTTTCTGATCTATGACATGGGAATTGTGTATCATTTTATATAGAGAGAAGTAAACAAAGGACACTTTTAGATTGGCTAATACTAAAATGACTGTTCATTCCCAGGGTTGCTGAGCATATGATGGAGCTGGAACTTGCACATACTCCTGGTGGGAATATGCAGAGGTACATACATTTTGAAAACATTTTGGTAGTTTTTTTTAAATCTAAGCAAATTCCTGCCAATATGTTTTAGGTATTCTACTCCTGAGTATTTACCAAGGACAAATATACCATACCTTGGTGTGGTATGTCCACACCAAAAACTGTAGCTCTTTTGTAATAGCTTAAAATTGAAAATAACCCAAATGTCTACCAATAAGTGGATGCATAAACAAATTATGGCATATTCATCCCATGGAATATTCCCTGGAAATTAAAAGCAATAAAGTATTGATATGTGATACAACATGGATGAATCTCAAAATAATTACACTGAGTAAAAGACTACACACAAATCTACACAATTTATGATTCCACTTATAGAAAATTATGTTCTAGAAAATGCAGTTTTATTTCTAGCCAGGAAATGCAGATCAGTGGTAGTCTGGAATTGGATGGTAGGGAGGAGCTAAGGAAGGGAGTACACAGGAGCATGAGACTAAATGCATGTGTTTCTTTCGAATAAAACCCATGCATCTGTTATCTTAATTTTGTGGTAAGTTCAGTAACATATTCATACACCAAAAGTTATCCAATTGTCCACTTTAAATATGTATAGCTTATTGCATGTAAATTATAGCTTGGTTAAGAGGTTTAAAAATGAAACAAGGTAACGCATGTGAAAGCATCTACTATTTTGTTTGTGAAATGATTATCTCATGATGCATGTTACTAAATTGAAATGATTAAATGGTGAAGTGAGGGAAATCAGAGCAGTTTCACTGCAACTTCAAGGAAAGCCTGGTTAAGCAATAGTTTCTCTTTTGATGAGAAAATTATTCTCATATTGAATATTGCTTTATGCATAGGTTCATACTTATTTGTGTGCGTGTGTTCCTTGAAGCCACCCTTGCCCTATTTGAGTCACCTGGTAGTCCACACTTATGTTTGAATACAATGGCAGATGGTGGGTTCTCCAGGTGGTTGATTTGGCCAGGTCCTCTGAGTCCAGGCTGAAGAGCACCTATGACTGAATAATGTGGAGAGATGGAAGACGGCAGAACTCCTCAGGTGAATGAGGCCAGGTTCCTCAATGGCTTCTAGCAAACTGGTGGAATGAGAAGCCTAAGTACAGCTGGAGATGTCTGTACTCATCATACCTAGATCTTCTGTTCCCTGCAGGCACATGACAGCTTCCCCTTGGATCTGAAATGACCTGTGTAGGGTAGGAGAGCCAGGAATGGTCCTGTGAGACACACGGGTTAAGCCTCCAATGAGTTGGTTCTGTGCTATAGTGGAGAACTATAAAACAGCTACAAACTTTGATGCCCTTTGTTGTTGTTCTTAAAAAAAAACAGACAGCATATTGCTCCTGGCACATGTGATTCAATCTGTAGTGTATTCTGAAGGACAGGAGAGATCTTGTGTTGAGTGGTTTTAACTGTGTAACCATTGTCATTATGATCATCATCACCTTCATTATCATTTCATTGGGTGGCTGCTCTGTATGCTGGCTCCAGAACAAGTGCTTTTAAAATGTTTAATTCTCCCAGTAACCCTCAAAGAAGGCTTTCCTGATGTCTTTTCTCTCATCAACCTTCCCCAAATGAAGTCAGAACTTCATTTTTGCATGGTCTTACAGCCTGTACACCTCACTGATACTTGTGATTATGTCAATCATATAATGGGTTGCATAATTAGTAGCTTTTTATCTATCTCCCCTTTAAAATGCATAAGTAAATATGTCTTGTTCACAGGAGCTTGTTAAAGTTTAGTACTATCTGTTGAACGAGGCAATGAACAGAACATCATTGAAACTTAAAAGTTTTATGATGATGGGCAATAAAGGGCCAGTCATGCACTGATTTCAGGTTTCCCATAAGGATATTTACTCTGGAGATAATTTTAATTTAAGCAATGAAGAAAACTAAGCAGAAATGTGAGCAATGTGATTAAAAACTAGCCTTAAGATTGGGAAATCATGACATTAAAGGTAGGTTAAATCCCATACAAAATACTCTGGGGTGGTTAATTCCAGAGATTGTTAAATTCAGTGAATTGATGAATGTCCTCATCAATACAAGTATCAACTCTCTTTTCAAAATGTGAGAGTAAAGACCTACTGGTATTTATGGCATATGATCCGCATGTTGTTGAATAAATTGAGTCTCCTATTACAGCTGATGATGAAAACTAAGACTGTATCCATAATATATATCTTTAATAATTTGCTTATTTAGTCAAGCATACATTATTAGCAATATGACTTTTATGATGTGTATCTTTAAATGCAACTTACGTAGGTGAAGTCTTTCTAGTAAAGATTATTATACATCTGTACTATTTAACAATCATAAGAGCTACCAAACCAAATATTACAAAAAATGTAAGTATTTAAAAATAATAAATAGTAAAAACAATTGTTCAAAGGAAAGATTCATAGTAATAACTCATTTCCCTTACTTAACACAAAATCATATGTTGTATTTTGCCGAAAACTTTTTTGTTTATTCTTGCTAGTAACATTCAAAACTTAGTGGAAATCAGCAAAGTAATATAGTCTCCAAGATAAAGCAGATTGTCCCAGATACATTCGTGCATCAAACCAGAATATACTATGCAAGTGCATACTATGCAAGTACATTGACTGAGACACAGAGAAGTATCAAGTGTTCAGATATGCACCCAATTCAACTGATTACACTTCTTTAGTCAGAACCTTCTCAAAACAAGTAGGGTCTCAGTATTCATCTGATATGAACATATGATACACTGTCTTAGGAAAACAATGTTTTGAAATATTCAAGGAATATTAGGGCATCAAGAATATATCACAGACATACCTATGAAAATACAAACAATACAGATAATCTTGATAAGACAAAAGAAAATGATGTAATCAAAGAAGAATAATATGAGACTTTTTAGAAATAGCAGCAGAGCTAATTGCATAGTTTCATACATCTTGCAAGAATATTCACGTGTGATATAATTGATAATATAACCTTTAAGTATTCTTTACATGGAAAACATTGACTTCTTCTTTTTCCCTTATCAAGTTATCTTAGTAAAAGTGCATTCTGTGGCTATATCTTTATTTTATTTTCTTTTTTTAATAATTTTTAATGTGTACAACTCATAGTGGATGAATTTAGCATCTTTTTACATACAACTGTTTGTATACAAAGTATATTCATACAATTCAGGTCTTCAATCATGCATTTAGGAAAATGAAATCCGTCTCATTCAACCACCTTTTCTTTTCTTTTTTTTTTTTCCCTTTTCTCCCCCTCCCTCCCCCCTTGCTCCCCCCCTTACCCTTCCTTCCCTTTGACCATTCTAGTGTTCCTCTAGTCCTCCTATGTACCCCCCCCCCATTGAACAATACTATGAACTAGCCTCCTTATATCAGAGAAAACATTTGGTACTTGGATTTTTGAGACTGACTAACTTCACTTAGCATTATGTCTTCCAACTTCATCCATTTACCTGCAAATGCCATTAATTTATTTTCTTTTATTGCTGAGTAAAATTCCATTGTGCGTATATACCACATTTTCTCAATCCACTCATTTACTGAGGAACATCTAGGTTGGTTCTACAACCTAGCTATTGTGAATTGCGCAGCTACAAACATTGAGATAGCTGTGTCACTGTAATATGCTGTTTTTAAGTCCTTTGGGAATAGACCCAGGAGTGGGATGGCTGGGTCATAGGGTGGCTCCATTCCCAGTTTTCCAAGAAATCTCCATACTGCTTTCCATAATGGTTTGCACCATTTTGCAGTCCCACCAGCAATGTATGAGTGTGCCTTTTTCCCCACATCCTCTCCAACATTTATTGTTGCTTGTATTCTTGATAGCTGTCATTCTGACTGGAGTGAAGTGAAATCTAAGAGTAGTTTTGATTTGCATTTCTCTAATTGCTGTGGCTATATCTTTAAAGTGCTTTTTGAGCTAAAATTTCTGAACATACAATGTATGAAGTAAACTTTCAAGATAAACTTCAAAGTAAACTTTCTGCTGTACCTGGTGATGGGCATTTGTCATTCTTCTGGATCCTCCTATAACTTGGGAAGAATTCCTTGCCTTTTGAAGCAGAGCCCTTAGCCATTACCAACACTGACATTGCCTTTCTGTCTTCTTTGTAGCTTGGCGCAGGCCAGATAAACTTAGAACATGTAGAGTAGGCCTCCCTGACCGTCCTGGCAGCTAGTAGCTGAAACTGTGGTAATATGATCCAGTTTCCAGAGAGAAGTGGCAGCTGGGCTGATACTGTGTCAGTTTGAGTCACTTGTTGAGGTGTCATTGACCAGAGGTAGGACCTTTATCTTGAACTTCCAAGCCTGCTTCTCCAGTCCTCCCAAGATTCTATAAGCTATTCACTTCTCTTTCAGTAAATTGTTTTTTTTTTTTAATACATAAGCCAGAATTGGTTTCTGCTGCTTGTGACTAATAACCCTAAATGATGCTGACCCTTGCGTCCTCCACTGTCACCAACTCTTTAATATTTCCATGCTTTGACGTGACCTGTGCCACATCGTCTCCTCATCTCTTTAGTTGAGAACTGGGACTCAACATCTTGGTACTCTTCTTTTCCTCAACCTTCTCTTGCAGTTTACCTTTCACTGACCTCTGCTTTCTTGTGGAAGAAGCCCCATAACCCTTCCTTAGTATCTCCTAAACATTGTGAAGCTTTGGAAACAGAGGGACATGAACTTACACCCTCATTTTCTTTATATTAGACTGTGTTGCCACAAGCAAGGTAATTCATCTCTCCAAACCACAGCCATCTTTAAATGAGGATAACAAATTATAAAATGTATAGTTATTATGGGAATTTAGTTATAATGTGGACTGCCTGTGTTCCTACCTTTTGATAGCTCTGAGGATTCTAGCAAGTAACTCAACCTCACTGTGCCTGTTTCCTTAACTGCAAAATAGTGGTAATAGTACCTAAGTCATGCGTGTAAAAGGCTTAGGAGAGTGATGGGCAGAGTAAGCCCTCAGAAAGCACTTTAATTATTATTACTAAGGATAAAATATTGAGGTAATGATAGCATTGGTTTCCTCTTCCTCTTGTTCCACGTCTATTCCTCTTTTACTTATTAACACTACAGAATCCACTGATGTACATATTTTTTGAGGTAAAGTTTAACAATTAAAACAACAAAAAGAAAGTGATAAAATTCTTTCTTACATACAATCTTATTTCATCTCACCCTTCCACAGCCCCATCCTCCCTGGTCAGGCGCTTCTTATTTTCTCCATGGCAAGTAGGGGTCTTTGTTACCATTCCTTTGTCCTTGTCATACTCTACCCCGCTTCTGGTGCAAATGGAGAAGATGTTTAGATTCCCAAGTGGTTTTCCCATGAGTTTATCCACGTCCCATTAGTTTCCCCAAGGCTTCATCCATATATTGTTTTTTTCTGGGAAACCTTTCCCATGTTCTCCAGCTTGACTGGTCTTTCTTTCTAGGATCTAATACTTATGGCTTGTAAAACTTAAACTTTGCTTGCTCTGCTGCTTTTCACAAATGTGTTTTAGCTTGTGTCTTTCTGCCTTGGGTGTGAGGTCCCAGAGGAGATGAGTCTCAGTGTCTCACTTGCTACTGGTCATACCAGTTGCATTTCACGAAACCCGTGGTCCAGGATGAGTCACTGTGTAATTATTTCAGGGTTGTGTGGGTATATCTCATTGTCTCCTGTCTTGTTCGCAGTCTTTATCAATGGAGTTCTCTCAAAATAGGCAAAATCAATTAATGAGTCATGGTCACACTACCAAACTTTGAGGAAGTTGTTGTGTTCCTTTCTGTAGAAATAGTATTTCAAAAGAGATTGGATTATATGAGATTATATATTTATATTTTCAAAAGGAAGCAACAAACAGCTTTGATGAGCACAAACAGCTCATCAGAAAACAGATCTGAGGGTAATTTATGTGTCACATAGAAACACGTATTTACCTATATAATGTGATGCTCTTGAGTTCTCTGTATTCTTTTAAAAGCTAATTACATATGAAATGGTTATCTAAAACTAGGGTTGGCAGAAGGATTTATCAGAAAATTATCTTAGTTTGTTACTGACCTTTATTTTAAAAAATATTTGAACAGTCAAAAAAACTTCATATTTTATAATTTAACAACTAAGAAATCTTTAAGACACTAGATGCTGGGAAAATTGAAATTACTAAAACAAAAAATGAGCTAAAACATCATGAAGTGAAGTATAAAGAATGCAATCTCTGACATTTCTATGCAATAAAATTGCATGAAGAAACTTCTTGTTATCAGTTGTTCTTCTCAAGGAATGTGTGGGAGCAGAGATTGTGAGGATACACATAACAGGGAGTGACCAAGAGGAATGGGCATTATTTTTGCGGAGAAGGTGAAAGAAGTTAAGATTTCTGAGAAACTAAATCCCACAGTCTTTAAAGACATGGAAATATGTTATCTACTGTTGATTTAATGTGTATGTAACATTTTATGTAAATTTTATCATTGTAACATTTCATCATTGGCAGATCTTAGCAACTGACAGGCAGTTGTCAAATGTCAATAAAGATAGAATTGGTATTAAGAAACTGTTAGGAACTTTTCAGATGGTAATAGAAGAAAAAATATGTATTCACATGAAATATATAAGCACAAAAGGTATTGTTTTAGTTCTTTTATGCTGCTATTCTAAAATACCTCAAGCTTGCTAATTTTTAAACAACAGAAATGTATTGTTCATAGTTCAGAAGGCTGGGAAGTCCAAGATCAGATTTGGGTTTAGTGAGAGCTTTGTACCTCCAGGGTGGCATCTTCTAGCTAATTCTCACATGGTGAAAGGAGAGAACAAGCTCCTCCAGGCTTCTTTTGTAAGGGTGCTAATTAACTCTAAAAGCCCTACTTCTTAACATTATTGCATTGGAAGTTAAGTTTCAAAATAAGAATTTTGGGGGGTACACAAACATTCAGGCAATGGTATGCCACCCATAATCCCCCCAAATCCGCGTTCTTCTCTCATGCAAAATACATTCCATCCCAGTGGCCTCCAGTGTTTTTAACTTCTCTTGTCATCAACTCAAAAGTGTGAAGTCCAGAGTCATCTCTAAATATCTAAGTCAGATACAGGTGAGATTGAAGGTGTGATTCATGCTGAGGTCAAATGTTCTCCAGTTATCAGCCTGTGAATTCTTCAAGTACGCGTTTCTAAAATGCAGTGATGGGATATGCATAGGGGTAGACAGTCTCACTGCAAAAGAGAGAAATAGAAGAGGAACAGGTTCTAAGTAAGGCTAAAATACAACAGGACAAACAACATTAAGTTTTCAGGGTTCAGAATAATCGTTGTCTCCACATCCTGCTTTTAGAACACATTGGGATAGGGGTTGGACATCCTCACCTTCATTGCTTTTCTGGGTCCAGCTAGCCATAGGTCTCATGGGTGGGAGTCCTATGCTTATATCTCTCTCAGGCTGGTGTCATATGCTGGTGGTTCTGTAGTTCTGGTGTCTCTAAGGTGGCCCTGCTCCCATGGTTCACTAGGTATTGCCTTAGTGGATAGTCTGCCTACACTTGAGGCTCTTCAAGGCATCCTTTGATATCTAATTAGTGGTACCACATCCCCCCAAACTTATGCATTCCATGCACCAATGGAAATGGCACCATACAGGCACCGCCAAGGTTTACCATCTCTGCCTTCTGGAGCAGCAGCTGTTGCTGCACCTGTGTCTACTGGAGCCACACCTGGACTGGCTGAGGAGCATTGTGACAGAATGTGGGGAGCAGATACTTGGAGAAGTGCTGGACAGTGAGTGCTTAGGTCCTGGAGGTACCTAGAGCCCCTCTTTTGGTGTAGTTCTGTCTCCCAGGCCTTGGCATAAGCCTTTAATGGGAGTGGCAGCCTCAGTGATTATCCAAATGCCTTTGGTCATTCTTTCTTTGTCTTTTTGCTTCTGCAGATCTGTGATAATCTTCTTCTCAAGGGGTCACTGGGCATATCCTTGGTGTTCTCTCCTGAACATGCTGTTCCATTTTTTAAGACATGGCAACCTGAGAATTTTCTGAATCTTTAAGTTCTTCTCCCCTTTTGTCTATGCAGTATGTCTTTAATAAAACTTTCCTATCTTTTCATATATTGCTAAAAACTTTCAAGAGCAGCTATGATACCTTACAATACTTCAGTATTTCTTTTGCTGAATATCCTGTTACATAGCTCACAAGTTCTCCCTTCTACAAAACATTGGGATAAGGACATAATTCAAGCAAGCTCTTTGCCACTTTATAACAAGAACGACTTTTCCTTAGTTTCCATTTCCATGTTTCTCTTTTCCATCTGGGATCTAATAGGAATGGCCTTTATCATTCACATTTCTGCCTAGCATTCTGGTTGTGACCACTTATGTAACCTCTAGGAAGACCCAGACCTTTTCTACAGCTCTGTTCATTTGCGCTCTCACTAGAATCACTCTTTATGTTCCACTCACAGCAATGCAGGTTTTGTCTAATGAACATTTCAGGACGGCCCCAGCCTTACCCATTACCCAGTTCCAAAGCTGCTTCCATGCTTTTAGCTATTTATTATTGCAACACCCTACCTCTTGGTGACAATTTCTATCTTTATTCCTTTGGGCTGCTGCTATAACAAAATACCTTAGACTGAGTAATTTATAAACAACAAGAATGTATTGCTCACAATTCTGGAAACTGGGAAGTCCAAGGTACTGGTGTTAGCAGATGTCTCATGAAGGTCTTCTCTCTTCTTCATAGATGGTGACTTCAAGCTACATCCTCACATGGCAAAAGGGACAGACAAGCTCCCCCAGACCTTATTTGTAAGGGTTCTAATTTTTTTTTTTTGTCTTAAAAGGAGCAGTTCATTTTTAAAAAAAGTGGTGTACGCAGTACCTTTATTTTATTTGTGTGGTGCTGAGGATCGAACATCACATATATGAGAAGAGTGCTCTACCGCTGAGCCATAGCCCCAGCCCTGATAAGGGTTCTAATTTAATCCATGAGGTCTTTGTGCTCTGACTTAATCTACACCAAATGGCCCCTCTTCTTAATACTGTTACATTGGGAATTAAGCTTCAACATGTGAATTTTGAGAGTATACAAACATTTAGGTCACTGCAGGCATAATGTATCATAATGTATGATATATCATGTACGATACAGGCATACTTTGTTTTTATCACACTTCAGTTTATTGAGCTTCACAGGCATTTTTTTTTTTTTTTTTTTTTTTTTTTTTTAACAAATGGAAAGTTGGTGCCTACCTTGTGTCAAGCAAGTTAGTCAGGGCCGTTTTTTTTTTTCCAGAAGCGTACGCTCATTTTATTTCTCCATGTCATATTTTGGTAATTCTAATAGTCATTCAAACTTTCTTCTTTTTCTTATGTATGTTATAATGATCTGAGATTAGTGATTTTCCATGTTACTGTTGCAATTGTTTTGGGTCACCACAAGCCATGTCTATATATAAAGAAGTTGAATTCAGGGTGGGGTTTGTGGCTCAGTGGCAGAGCGCTCGCCTCACACGTGCGCGGCCTGGGTTCGATCCTCAGCACCACATAAACAAAAATGCATTGCATTGTGTACAACTAAAGTAAATAAATAAATAATTTTTAAAAAAGTTGAATTCATTTGATAAATATCATGTGTGTTCTCATGCTTCACTGACTGACATTTCCCTCATCTCTCCCCCTCTCCTTGGACCTCCCTATTCCCTGAGACACAACAGTATTGAAATTTGGCTGACTAACAACTTGACTAGCCAGTAACTGTTCAAGGTAAAGAAAGAATTGCACGTCTCACACTGCAAATCAAAAGCTAAAAATGATTAAGCTTAGTGAGGAAGACATTGAAAGCTGAGACAGGCCAAAAGCTAACTACGTCTCTGGTGAGTTAGCCAAGCTGTGAATGCAAAGGAGAAGTTCTTGAAGGAAATTAAAAGTACTACTCCAGTGAACACACAAATGACAGGAAAGTGCAACAGCCTTATTGCTGACATGAAGAAAGTTTTAGTGGTCTAGTGTAATGGTCAAATCAGTCACAACATTCTCTTAAACAGAGCCTAATTCAGATCAAAGCCCTACCTCTCTTCAGTTCTGTGAAGGTCAAGAGAAGTGGGGAAGTTGTACAGGAAAAGTTCAAAGCTTTGAACAGAGCTTGTTGAGAGGTTGTTTCGTGAGCTTTAAGAAAGAATCTATCTCCATACCATAAAAGTCCAAGGTGAAGCTGCAGGTACTGATGTAGAATCTGTAGCGAGTTATCCAGACCATTGAGCTAAGATGTTTGATGAGGATGGCCACACTAAACACCAGATTTTCAATATAGATTGAACAGCTTTATATTGAAAGAAGATTCCATTTAGGACTTAGCCAGAGAGGTCAATGCCTGTCTTCAGTCCTTCTTCCTAGCCTTCAGCAACCACCACCCTGATTAATCAGTAGCCATCAACACTGAAGCAAGACATTCCACCAGCCAAAAGATTATGACTTGATAGAGGCTCAGATGATCACTAGCATTCTGTAGCAAAAAGATATTTTAAAAAACTAAGGCATATGCTTTTTTTTTCAGACAGGTTGCCATTGCACACTTAAAAGACTACAGCATATAGTAAATATAAATTTTTATTTGCAGTGCAAAAACAAAAAAAAGTTTGAATCATTTCATTATGATTTTCACTTAATTGTGGTGTTCTGGGTATGAACCTGCAGGATCTCTAGGGTATGCCTGTTTGAGATTTATAATATGTAATAATTATTTATTGAATATTATATATATAGTATCATAATGTGTTAGATATGAATGTTTTTGTTTATATTAATCTATGTCTATATCTGTATATCTGTCTATATATCTATATATATATAAATTTTCTTTTGTAACATTCCATACCAGCATTTTCCTATGCATTTTTGTATATATACATGTAGGGAGTATTATTTGATTATTAATTTCTTAAATGAACAGGTAGATTGGGGGTTAAAATAGTTAGCTGTTGCTCCTTCTACATGGGAGAAAATAATGGCATGGACTCTTTCTGAAGACATTTTATTATAATTTCCTAAGAATTATAAAATATTCCATGTTAAAAAAAAAGAGGCAAGAAAATATCTGCAGATGGAGGAGTCACTCTCTGAGTATGTCCCCAAAGGCCTGTGTAGTGCTTTGTTTTTCTCCAATTGGTGATTTGTAAAACTCCCATGACCTGCATTTCTAGCTCCACTCCCCACCCTCAGGACTCTTTTTCTGTTCACTCTAATGTCATTTCCTAGTATTTGTATAAGTTACTATAAAACTTTCAGTTTCTGATCAGCTAACATTAGGCCCAGATGCAGAATATTTGGGTGGCATTGGGGGCAGGAAAGAGGACATGTAGCAGGGATGACAAGTGACTTAGGCCCTTAATGCTGGATGATTTATATCTTGCTGGTTCTGAGAAGTACATAATCAAAAATGGTTATATAGTATATAGAAGAAGGGGATCATTTTAAACTGGTACAGAAAGGTTAAAGGATAGAGCAACCTGAAATATTCAACATCCTGCCTTTCCCCACAAAAGGCATTTGAAGCTAGTTTTTTTTTTTTTTTTTTTTTTTAGTAAGAAGACCAAGCAAAGGTAGGCTTATGCTTGAGGCCTGTTATAGAGTGTTCATAGATGGTAAAGAGAAAACACACTGTGTGTGTGTGTGTGTGTGTGTGTGTGTGTGTGTGTGTAATCAAGGAGAAAGGGCTTTCAGTTCTAGAAGTAGAATAAACCTGGTTAACAGGAATTTGATGCTTTAAGAAATGTGGCAATAGCCAATGAACCCTTCAGTGATGAAGTGGTTCATTCTTGACTTAATCATTCAGTGATCTTGGAAGCATCACTGGTTATCTTTGCTAATTAAAAGTACTGAAGAGGTTCTAAGAGATTAAGGGTAATTTTCTAGAAGGAGTAATAGAAGAATTTATAGATAAGTGGTCAATGTAATCTCACGAAGCTTGGTGAACACTTAGAAAAATTAACAGGAACATTTTATTTGAAAGAGAACATTGACAAAAAGAAGTGAAGGATGAATCCAGTGAGAGGTCATAAAGCCTTATCCTTTGAAAAACATTTGAATGAATGAAATATGTTTAACCTTGAAAATACGAAAATAGGATCTTCTTCAGAAATATATAATAGACCAGCATGAGCTGGAAACAATAGAGATACTTTGAATGCTTCAAAAATATGTGATTAGGGGCAACTTGTACTGTTTACAAGCATCAATATTACAACTTTATTTCAGTTTAAGATACATAGATAATGGATCCTATCTTGTTGGAAATTGAGTTCACCATTGTCAGAGATGAATAGGTGACATTACTACATGGTTGGGGAGACTCTTTCCCTCAGAATTGTTGTTCTATAGATGGATAAAACAAGAACTCCAGAAACTAGATTGAATATTTAAGTGGAACAGAAAAGCTGGGCAAGTTTTTTTTGTTGTAGAAGGAAAGATTGGGGAGATTCTGGTCTTGTGGAAATCAGGATTTGGAGGTGAGATTTGGGAACAACTGCAATTGAGCACATTGTGCTCACGTATTAGAATGTCACACTGTATCCTGATAATATGTAAAATTACTCTGTGTCAATTAAAATACTATGTTTTTCAAAAAAATTAATATGAAAGTCACTGCAAGTAACTAAAAATTTACACATGACAAGGAACTTAACCCATTGCTTTTTGGCAAGTATTTTCAGTTGGAATAAGGAACAGATTTCTCCATACTTCAGTAGAATTTTTCCCTCAAGACTGTCAAAGATTAGTCAATTTCTAAACCTAGTCCATTGAATGATACCAGTGTCTGCAAAAAAATGTGCGGAATATTGACCAAATTTTAAAATAAAACTTTAATTTTCCCCCCTACCCACCATACATTCATAATCTTAAATTCTGAACTTAATCTCTATGTTTAAAAGAATCTCTTGTTTGGTCCCTGAAATGCCATGTTGAAATCTCCTGGAATCTAAGATTGGGGTATGTTTGGCATCCACATTTTTCCAACTACATTTTTTTTTTTTAAGTTTTGTATAAAAGAAGCCCAAGGGAGAACACATATGTAAATTATAGGTAGCTCTTTTCCATGAGGTTGAGGAGAGAATATTTGTGTGAACATGGTGTTGATTGTCACATTATCAGTGCTCTTCAGTATTGGTGAATGCAAAGCCACAGTGGAGGTTGTTTTCATGCCTGTGAGAATGCTGTCCATAAGGTGAAGCAAGGCTGAAGTTGCATTAAACAGTTGTCATCCTGTGTTGTCCTAACCAATCCCTTGCTCCCTTAACTCTCATTCCAGCACATACTGTGTCATAGATTTTTATTGATTGAGAAAACTACCAAGGAGAACCAAAAGTCAGGACAATAGCCAAGTCAAGACTATGATGAACAGTGGGGTGGCGGAATGGTTTACTGAAAAGCACTGTACAGTAGTGCCTGGGGAAAGATACTGGCATGGGGTTCATGAAATTTAGGATTTAACTCAGTGCTGCTTGCTTCTTTTCCAGTTCTCTTCTTCCCACTTGTTCTTACCCTCCTCTTATTGCCTTTTCCTCTTAGTCCTTATTTTCTTCTAACATTGTTTTCAATATGAAACATAACATACTGCTGGGAAAGTCTAAAGCTGGAAGCTGATTTAAGAATTACTACAAAACACAGTCATTACCACCAGGTCAAAAAAAGGAACATTGCACACTCTTCTGTTTTTCTTCCCAATTGCAACCTCTCCCACTCCCAAATTCCTTTCTTTGCCTTTAAAATTTTACCAACTTTGTGTGCATACCTAAAACTATTACTTAGGCTTTCTTAGTTTTGAGTTTTACATAGATGGAATCATACTATAGATACTTTAATGACTTGTTTTTTCATTTATTATAATAATTTATTTATGTTTTATGGGTAGTTGTGATTTGTTTATTCTCATTGCTGTATAATATTGCATTGTGTTCCTGAACCACACAATTTATTTATCCATTCTATTGTTAATGGACATTTGGGTTGTTTCCCATTTGGTCTATAACAAGTGTGGTGCTGCTATGAGCATTGTTATGTGTCTCTCCATGTAAGATCAGAAAAGGCCAAATGATCTATGAAGTGGTTTTTACCAATTTTCATATTTATATTGGAGGAGTATGAGAGTTACTGGTTCTCAAACTCATCAGCATGTTCTGTTTTTGTGCTTTAGTACTAAGCACTCAAGTGGGTATGTAGTGTCATTAATTGTGGTTGGATTTCTCTGATTATTAATGAGATTGAATATCTTTGCATGCAATTTTTTTGCTAATAGGGCTTCCTCTTTTGTGAAGTATCTGAGTCTTATGCAGGTCTGTCTTCTAGCTACTAGTGCTTTGTTCCATGTCTTCACATTCTTCTCCCATTCAGTGGCTTGTTTCCTTTTCTTTGTGATGTCTTTTAAGGAAGAAAGTACTCTATTTGAATATAGTCACATTTGAGTCAAATTCTGGAATGACCATAACTTCCTCAAGAAAAATCAGTATTTGTTCCTGCCAGGCACCCAGAAACACTTTGAGTCTAGCACCAACCAAATTCAAGGTTTTAGTTTCTTTGGTAGATTCTGGTAATGCCAATCTGGGCTGTAAATCCATTTGTTCTGTTTTTACCTGTACCCTGAGTTTAAGCCATTTGTAAGAAGGATCTGTATTTGTTTCTGTCGGAAACAAACACCACTCTTTGTCAGCCCAGGACTTTCATTTCAGTCATACTCTGCTAATGAGTCTATCAAGGCAAAAGTTGAGAGCCACAGGGATTTTGAAATTTGTCAAAGTTGGTAAATACAGTTACTGGTTGAATATTTTTGTCTCCTTCAAAATTCATTTTGAAACTTAATCCCCATTGCAACAGTATTAAGAAGTGTGGCCTTTAGGACATGATTGAGTCATTAGGTGCCCTTATAAAAGGGCTTGGCAGAGGGAGTTCACCTCTTTTCACCTTCTGTCCATTCTGCCACGTAAGGACAAAGGAACAAGGAGCAATTTTGGAAGCAGAGAACAGCCTTCTTCAGACATCAAGCCTGCCAGTCCTTGGACTTCCCACCCTCACAAATATAATACATTTCTATTATTTATAAATTACCTAGTCCCATGTGTTCATGCTAACTAACCTGTCTGGGAACCCATTGTTCCTTAGCTTTAACCTGATAAATTCCTTATTATCTTGTTAGCTTTCCAATATATTTTTATTAAAGAGATCAGTTTTTAAAAAACATATCCAGCGTTTTTATTTGACAACAATTTTTTTTTTTCTAGTGGAGGAAGATTGGTCTGAAAACCTAGTTCATCATTACTGGAAACTGGCAGTTCTTGAGTGGTTCTTCACCAAGAGTGTACATCAGACCAAATAGGAATGCTTAACCCTCAAAAAGCACATGCATGAGTTCCCCTGCAAAGATTTTGATTCATTGTATTTGCGAGATATGAGACATCTATTTAAAAAATTCTCCCCAGGTGATTGTTTCCACTGTATTATTTAAGTATTATTATTAAGATATGTAAACACACATACACACACTCACACACACATACATATATATATCAATAATATTAAATCATATATATATCACATATAAACATACATACATATTTAAATATATATTGTATACATATGCATTTATATATGTATATACACAATGAATAATACAGATTATTACAACAAGTGTTGTTAGTATATCTGACTGTTCATAATTGTAAAAATATTTTATTATTACTGCCTGTTGTTTTGTATAAGGTGGCCTACAAAGTGTTCTGTTATGTTTCTCAAATTCCCTTTAAAATGTAAATATAATCCTTTTAAATAATTTTAAATTACTTTTTCCAGAATTATATTTTTAGGACTTTTTACCTTTTAGGATTTCAACATTTGGGATTGTGTCTTTCAGTATCCTGAACCCATACTTGAACACTTTAAATATTACCATATAAATATGGATTTCTAAATTCAAATTAGTGAAATAAGTGCTGGAAATAATTCTTCAATGTTCTGATGAATGTGAGTTATTGGAGGTTATACAGGTATCACTATCCTTTGTGTGAAAAGCATGTAAGAATCTTTCAAGTAGGACAGCTAACACCTTCAGAATAAGAATTTCTATGACTCTTCTCAAAGCAGCATTTTCTCTTCTGATTTGACTAGAAGATTAGGTGATCCTTCTGGAATGGTGAATCTTTCATGTAAGTGATGGTGGGGTGCCTAAAAAAGGGGAATCCAAGAGTCTACAGTAACAGGTGGCATGTTGGTATTTATTTTATTTTATTTTTTTTGGTACTGGGGATTGAACTCAGGGGCACTCGACCACTGGGCCACATCCCCAGCCCTTTTTTGTATTTTTATTAGAGACAGGGTCTCATTGAGTTACTAAGTGCCTCGCCATTGCTGAGGCTGGCTTTGAACTCGCGATCCTCCTGCCTCAGCCTCCCAAAGTGCTGGGATTACAGGCGTGCGCCACCGCGGCCGGCTGCATGTTGGTATTTATACCTGCTTTTTAATGCATGTTTGAACATGCATCCAAGTTTAATTTAGGACTTGATTTCATTATGAACATCTGCTTATTATTCAAGGCTACTAGCATTTTTATCAAAATAATTGAACAGTTGTGATTGGACACTTGACTTAGTTCAGTTTGTGGCACCTCTTCTTCCTCCATCTTCATTCAATAACCTTTTTATTTAGAGAAACCTACTTTTCTTGTTTCAGGGGAAGAGGAAGAACTCTTTCTGTTTTATACAGGAAGGATCTTTTCTTTAAAATTGTATTCTGTGTTCCCATTTTTACTTGTGAGACCACAGGCTAACATAATGATATCAGTGATAGCATCTGTTTATTGCACAGGAAGAAGACAATAATAATAGAATCAGTCATGGGGACTGTACATGTGTACTCTTCTGGAGCTGGTTAGAGCAGAGGTGGCATCTGTCTTAGAAAATTCTGAGATCACCCCAGCTTTGTAAATGAGTGACACAGATTTTGCTGTTTGAGTGTTATTAATAATCTAACTAACTAAATCATCCCAACAACCATATGAGAAATGAGCTCTTGTTCCCATTTTGTGGATAAGCAATCTAGGCTCAGACAGTCGAAAGTAACATGATAAATTCTGGCATTGTTATGGTTTAGATATGATTCCCGGTATCTGCCCTCACCCCCACTCCTGTATTAATGGAGGAGGTGAAATGATCAGATCAGGAGAGCCATAACCTAATCAATCCATTCTGATTCTAATGGGGTAAGTTGGTGTAGGTGGGGTGTGACTAAAGGAAGTAGGTCACTGGGGTGTGCTTTGGGGGTTTCTATTTTGCCCCTGGCATCTTGTTGTCTCTATCTCTGCTGCCTGGTCACCATGAGAAGCAGCTTTCTTCCCCCATGCCTTTCCACCATGATATTCTGCCTCACCTCAAGCCCAGAACAATAGAGCTAGGCAACCATGGACTGAGATCTCAGAAACCATGAGCCCAAATAAACTCTTCCTCCTCTAAGTTGTTCTTGTCAGGTATTTTGGTCACCGTGATGAAAACTGACTAATAAAGGCACTGAGCCCAGGGATTTAAAGTGCTTGTGCTTTTGATGCTGCACTGTGTTGCTTCCAGTAGTTACTGATGTTCATTATGATGGCTTCAAACCAATGTTCAAATTTTAAATTATGTTTAAAAAATATACCTAAGGAAGCATGTTTCCTATGATAGAAAGGTTCTAATATTGGCTGTTTAAAATTAAAATAGTAATTGAAAGTAAAACATTATGAAATTTAGCTAACAAAGGTATACCTAGAAGCATTGATTTTATAAGAGTTGTTTAAGGTAAACTTTTACTATATAACAATATAAATACAAGCTACAAAACATAAATATGCAAAAACAAAGTGGAATGACTTGAAAGGCTTGGTAGAGTGGAGCAGGTACATAGTAATCTATCACAAGTATGTATATTAACTGATATGTTTAAGAAGGTGAGAGAATTTTAGGTGGTGAGACTTAGGTTTTAACCTCAAAGTGAATTTGAAATCTAGGAGCTGTTCTAGTGAACCACTTGTACAAATGGGATTACACTGTGTGTGGTCTCTTTCAGGCATAACTCAGTGACTCTGCAAACTAGAATGCAGAAGGATTTCTCCACCATGAATAAAGAGGGAATTTTTGGTGGGCTGCATGAAATTCTCTCTATTAAAAGGAAAAATAAGGGAGCTATTGAATGTGCCATTACACAAAAATACTAGACAATGATTCTTGCCCACTAACTGGACACAATAGCCTCTTATTTAATAACATTGGGGAGGCCTGTGTTTCTAATGCTCTCATATGTGTTTACAGGCAACAGTATGTTTGACTAGACTGTTTTAACTTTTGATCATAAACCTCTGAATATGGAAGAAGTTGATATTAATTTCATAAATAGAAAATATTTTGCCAGTGACTAATACTCAATGTCCCTTAGTCATACACACACACACACACACACACACACACACACATATATGTATATGTATCTACACAAAATTTTATAGGTAATGCTTTAAGAATTTTCAAGTGGTCAATGTGGCCACAGTGCACCATCTTTTCATTCATGTGAGGTTGGTGCCTTGTGGAACAATGACAATTTCAACCATCATGCTTGGGGCTCTTGTATTTACTATTGCTGGGGAGCTCTTATTACTTGTATCAAAGTACAGTGTTATACATTTTTTTTAATAGAAGCTCCCTTCCATTGTGCCAAATTAACTCTCAAACTTATTCTATCCTTGAATTGTGCAGCCTCCAAACTACCTCAGAACATGGAGGCTGAGTAATGTTGTTGCTACTTAGGCTTCTGGAATATCTAAATTTTTCTTTTTTGGTACTGGGGATTGAACTCAGGAGCACTCAACCACTGAGTCACACACATCCCCAGCCATTGTTTTTTTTGGGGGGGGCAGGCAGGTTTTATTCCAGGCTCTGGAGAGCTGCAGCCACTCCAGAATGACATTGGGGTGGGGGTGAGAGCCCAGCTTGACTGAGCCCAGATGGGGTCATGGCTCAGAGCAGGAAGGGGATCATGGGCATGCGCAGGGTCGGGTAGTCGTGGAACTCCTTCAGGTAGCTGCGGTGCTTGCCCTTGGCCCAGATGGTCATCTGAGTGAAGCCCACCAAGGAAAAGAGGGCCACTGGGAGATACTATGTCATGATGGCAAAGCCAATCCAGGACCCCACCTCGTAGGTATAGTTGGGACAGGACACCAGCAAGAAGAGCCATGTGAATGGTTCTTGGTGGGGTATGGGATCTTCCTGGTCTTGGACCCAGTTGGCCGCAGGTCCCGCAGAACCATGTGGATGGAGAAGTTATCAAGCTGGCATATCACAAAGATGGCCAGCGCCAGTTTAACCTGCTGAGCTCCATAGGTGGGGGGCGTGTAGAGAGGGTGGTTGATGTAATAGGCCATCCACGCAGCAAAGCCACAGTAGTAGGTACAGTTCTTGAAGATGTTGCGCAGGGCATGGAGCCGTGGGAGAAGCGGTGCACGAACAGCGTCTCCAGCAGGCGCTTGACATAGTGCAGCGAGTGGCAGATGCAGGCCAGGTGCACCACTGTGTGCCGACTGGACGTGAAGTCATATGTATGGCGGTAGATGAAGGGCACCCGGAAGTAGAAGAGCAGGTAGATGAAGAGGGGTCCGGCATACTCAGTCAAGAAGACCGTCACCCAGCTGATCTGGGCCCCCAGGTTCCGGAAGTAGAGTGTGGCTGTGGTGCCCACAGGCAACTTCTGCAGAGCGACTTCTACAGAACATCTTTGTCCTTCAGGGATTTTCCCTTGGGGTCCTGGTGGAGGGACTGGCGGGCGGGGTACCACTGCGTATGAGTCTTGGTGAAGAGGTTCTTGATCTCTGTAATGGTGGTCTGGGACTCCACCTTGTCCTGGAAACACAGCTTCTCCCTCGTCTTTGCATCCAGAATCTCCACCTCAAAATGCTTCATGGCTCCCTCACAGGGTGGCTCCTGCTTCTACTACTGTGGATACAGCTTTCTACCTGCGCGCTACACAGCAAACACAGCCCCTCACACACTCGTGACCATGGCATGAGACTGCGGCTCCTAGGCCACCCCCCCCCCCCCATTTTTAAAAAATTTTAGTTAAGAGGGTCTCACTGAGTTGCTTAGTGCCTCGCTTTTGCTAGGCTGGCTTTGAACTCTTGATCCTCCTGCCTCAGCCACCTGATCTGCTGGGATAACAGGTCCGTGCCACCATGCCTGGAATCTAAATTTTTCTATTAGTGTTTTGAGTATGTTTAAAGTTATCTAAATTATGGAAAATGCTTAAATACTTACCATATATATCAATCTGA
Source organism: Tamias sibiricus (assembly GCA_025594165.1). Taxonomy (NCBI): domain Eukaryota; kingdom Metazoa; phylum Chordata; class Mammalia; order Rodentia; family Sciuridae; genus Tamias; species Tamias sibiricus. The sequence goes on from CM046659.1 coordinate 77,883,231, forward strand.
TCAATTTAATGACAACATATTTCGATACTAATGAAATATTTGTTTATATGTTTAGTGGTTCTGTGAATTGAATTCAGTGTCTCACATATGCTCAGCAAGTGCCTTTTAACTGAGATACCTACCTATCCCAGTAAGATTGTTGTTTTAAAATTAATTAAAAGCAAGGTCTAAAATGCATCGGCCTACATGCCAGGTAATTTACATGTTCTTTTGAGGTGAGTAAAATGTGTATTTGCAGTATTCCTAATTACTCTCTTTATTTCACTGTATCTCTTCTTATGTTTCCATTCTAATAGTATGTCTCCTCTTACTAGAACAGCACTGAATTTCAGTTCATGTGTTAACTATGATTGTGCAACCCTGCAAAAGCCAGCAGTTATAGCAGTCTCCCTAAGACTGGGGAATCTTGTGATGGGTAAGACCGAAGGACCACATATGACTAATGAACACCATTTGTAAACTACTGCTCTCATGTGCAACTTTATTCCTATATACGAAAGTTCACAAATTTGCAGTTCATAAGTACAGAAACGTCTATATTTAAAACCATTCTACTGGAAGTGAATGTGCTCATATCAAATGAATATAATTGCAGTATGACAAAGAATTTATGTGACAAAGGATTCTTCAACTGTGATAGACTGAGTCTTCAAAATTCACATGTTCTGTTATTCTAGTGTTATTTTGTTGCTGTAATGAAATACCTGAGGCTGCATATGCATAAAAAACAGAGATTTGTTCAGCTCATAGTTTTGGAGTCTGGAAGTCCAGCATAGTGCCTGTTCTGATGGGGGCCCCTTTGTCTGCATCACTTCATGATGGATGGTAGCACAATGGAAGGAGCCTATTGGTGAGATCCCCTGGAGAGACAGGAAGCCAGAGTAAGTAGAGAGGCCATACTTGGCCTTTTAATAGATACCCTCTCAGGGGTCCTATGAGAACTATATTAATTCTTTCTGTGGACAGTACTGTAGTGACCTGAGGACTTTCCATGATTTTCCACCTCTTAAAGGTTCAGTCATAGGGCTGGGGTTATGCCTCAGTGGTAGAGTGCTTGCCTAGCACGCGTGAGGCACTGGGTTTGATCCTCAGCACCACATAAAAATGAAATAAAGATATTGTGTCCACCACCTACAAGTAAAAAATAAATATTAAAAATAAATAAATAAAAAGGTCCATTTATCTCCTAACATTACCACACTGAAGACCATACTTCTAGCACATTAACCCTTGGGGGACAGCTCAATTTCCACACTACCGACAAACTGTGGCTTTCTCCCTCTGAAAAAGGGAGACTTCTCTCAGTCCCACCTTTAGATGTCATGGGGAAAAGAGACCTTATGTACTAGATCTTTTGATTTTTGAAAAGGAATCAGAAATTATGTGAACTCTCCTAATTTTTAAATATTGGTAAAACAGAAATGTATAGACTAAGCCTACTTCCTTTGTGAAGGTTACTTCTTATCCTCTAAAATTCAAATGAAGAAATGACTTCATAAACATGAGCAAAAAGTCTTCATATTTTAGTTACCTTCTCTAGCTGTGCATTTGCCAAGTCCACATTTGTGAAGAGAGGATAGAATGTGTCCTGCTCATCCTTTCTGCCTGATTCCCTCAAGGAGAGGATAGGCATTTATTAACAAGAGGTGCCTGAGGCCTGCTGCTGAATTCCCAACCATCCCCAGAAATTTTACTTTCAGGGTTTGCTGGCTCACAGGGGATGGAAAACTCTCACTGTAGCCACCTTGAGGTCAAGTCTGTACAGCTGCAAATGCTTGGCTCCCTCTTGCTGCTGTCAATCGTTCTCTCTCCATTTCCTGTAGTTATCGCTTTCCTCTTTTTCTTCCACAATGCACACTCCATTCAATGAAGGAGCTTCTTTTTCTTTTTTCCCCCTTTCCCATGCTTTTAAGCCGCTCTCTTGGTAGGAAGAGAGAGTTTTGTTTACCCTGTAGGAAACTATAATTTTGGCAGAAAATTACTGTGCAATCAGAAAGAGAGGCACACCCAGGAAACAGACCTTGCATCCTGAACCTACAGCTCTTTCTAGCCTAAGTCTGGTCTGCCTCTGATAGTCTCATTTTTAAGGGCTGCCAACAAGAACTGTCTGGTGAATCAAGCCCCAGATCTGAAGGCTGTCTTGCCTCTGCTGTTTCCCTGTGCATACTTCAGCCTCCATTTCAAATCTCCTGCCCTTGGCTTTCAGTCCCCTGGCTTAGCCTTCAAGGCCCTCAGCAGTTCTCATCTGGGAATACTGCCACTTAACCTCATCTCCAATCCCCCTCCCTTTAAGCCAGTCTTTATAAAACCTCATTTATAGTCAAATCACGTTTCTCTTTTAAAAATCAGTTTAAAATTTTTGTTTCTACAATAAAAAGAAAAGTCCTGGGGGCAATTAACATTTTCCTACCACTTTTGCCATTCTGCTGTTGGGAGATGTTCTAGCCATACTCAACCGTTCTTCATTTTCATTGAGCGCTAAGTATTTGTTTATGCTCCATTTCTCTTAGTGACAACTCATGCTTCCAAACTCCGGTTAATGACTCTTTCTTCATGCAGCCTTCAGGTAGGTTAGCTTCCCCATCTCTGCCTTCCCAGAACATACTGTGTAGGTACTGCATTGTTCTCCAGCTGTCTCACTACACTATGAGTTTGTTGAAACCAAGAAATATCTTTTGCTCCATAATTTGTAGCTTTTAGCTTGATGTGTATTTATATGTCCAGACACTGTGCTAGACCCTAAGAATGGAGAAATAGCTACAGACTTTATTATCTATATTCCTTTCAGGTAAAGAGCTGTCCCAACTACTAGAGCTATGTTACATCTACTAATGTATATTAAGAATCATTCATAAATTATTCATTTAGCCCATATATCATAATTATTATTTTAGATATTGTTTGAAATTTTGGGTTAAAATTAAATGATGTTTAATCTCTTAACTATACAAAAATATATCCAGAATTTAAAACAAAGTTTATCTTATAAGACAAATAGTATGTTCTGCCAGGGAATGTTTGAGTTAAAAGAGACATGGAAATAGGTTCCTGGTGACTCATCCCTTTTCATCAAATTCATGAGTACATAACTCAAAAGGGAATCTCTTATGAGGAATCCTAAGCCTTTCAGATAATTTTGGAAACACCACATCCCCCAAGTCTGCGGTTACCCCTGTGATTTTGCCACTGTGTAGACTCACAGAATGGTGTCCATAGCACCTCAAGCTTGCTTTTTATGCAATAAAGACCCTTGCCTGCTGTGAAGCAGAGGACAAGGAAGTGTCCTAGTTCTGAAAATGCAAGGGTACCCAATATCCATGATGGTCCTATATTTATCAGGAGGGATAAAGGAGAGGACAATGGGCAGTTTGCAGTAGAAATATTGTCTTGCCTTTTTATTTTAGTTTCCAAGAGCCCTCTTTGCTATTAATGTTTGTTTTTAAATGTTGCTTTCGTTCTTAAAAAACTGTGGAGATGAACAACTACATGTATATTTAAAAATTCCACACACACATTTTCAAAACCTTAAATATACGTTCATCACTTAGTAAATTTTGATTTTAAAACAGAGTCTTTAGTACAGAGAGAGAACACCAAACAGACTTTGGCAGCATGTGTCATTGTTTCTAAATGTAAAGTTTTTAAACATAGCTTGGTACAACAGTTTGTTACACTCAGAATTCAGTTTGTGTCACTTTTGGAAATCTAAACATTGTTTCTCTGTCATATGTCTTTGAAATGATATCATATGTTCTGGGAACTCAATGGGGTATTCAGAGTGCCAGAACTTACTAGAGGAAAATGCATATGTAGAACTATTATAGATATAGATATAACTATATATAAACCTGATATATTTTGTCCTGTTTTTTTTTTTTTTTTCCTCTCATTATGTTTCTGAAAGAGAAATGTCACAATTGGGGAATAACTATCCAAATTAAGCAATAGATGTGTGTGGTAATAGTAAATCTCTATTTTATGTGTAGATTAATGGCCCTGTGACCAAAGGTAGCATGGGCCATGCTCATTGGGTGGACAACTAAAGAGAAAGCTTATTAACAAGTTCACAGGATCCCAAGAAAGTCAAGGTCTGAAATTGGGATCAAAGCTGCCGTTTAAGATGCTCTGTCTTAGCACATGTAAGATTGAGCAGAAAATGTGGGCTCAGTATCAAAGCAAGTGCCACAGAGTCAGCAATTTCCTTCAGATGAGAGTGAGGACAACTTTCAGAGGCAGGAGGTCAGTGATCCACAAAGAGCCCAGGAAGATCAAAGTTTATACGCTGTGGTGTTAGGGCCAAATGTTTAGGAATCCTGTGATTACAAACGATAGAAACTATTACAACATTTTTTTTCTTGAAGGACTCTCTCAGTATGCAAAATTCTATCAGCCAGGGATAGATTTATTGTTTTCCAGAACTGAAGGTTCATCTTTTCCCTCTGTGGACTTGGCCTTTAGCTGAAAGCTTCATACCTATGTGAACTGTCTCTGAGTAAAAAGGATTAGAGAGTCTGTTATCAATTTGAGAAATATACAAACAATTCTATGTAAATAATTGTATTTTATGGAGAAATTTAATAAACATTTTAAAAACCTTGGGATAAGAAAAAGTAAATGCTAAAGGACAACAGTTTAAAAAAAAGAATATGTGGAGAAATGGAAGAGTTGAAATGAGAGCTAATGCACTTATCTGCAGATGAAATGAACATTTATCTTGAAAAGTAGAAAATCTGTAGACAGGCTATTAGAACTATGAAAGGAAACTTTTATCTTTCATAAATCAATTGCATTTTTCCATGCCAGGGATAGTCAGTTAGAAATCACAGTGGAAGAAACACTGCCCCAGAGAATGAGCAAATGGTGCAATTGAAGCCCATTACATTATGGGCACTTTCTCTGGGGTGTGGAGGGAAAGATGTGGGCTATAGGAATGGAAGGGTAAAGAAAGGGTGCAATGGCAAGGTGGGGAAGGAAGCATAGACACATTTCTAAAGAAATTGAGAATGGATTCTGTATGGCAGAAATGGCAAGTATATACTACCTCTGTATTGTTGAAGAAGTTAGAACGTCAACTCTGGACTCAAGAGGCAGAGGTATTTAAGAACATAAGTAAAAACAGCCAGTGACACACAGGTTGCCTTTTATAGTCCTTGTCAAATTTCCGCCCCCACAAGGACTGGGACCCCCAAAATATGGAGATAATAGCTAGCATCTTACGTTTAAGGAGAAGGTTGGCAAGCATTTGCAGAGAATGGATGGGGAAATACTCATCATGCTACAGCAAGGCAGAAACTCTTATCATACTGTGGATAGAAGTTTTTATCTAGCTCTGGTACTATTTGATTCATCGTGAATCTTTATCCTTCATTTTTCTCTTATGGTTTCATTCCCCTTAATTTTTCTGTTGTTGTTCACATCTCTTGGTTCTGTCCTTTTACCACATTGAATGTTAAATATATTGTCCTGTCTTTCTGTATTTTTCTTGCTCCAAGTGTCCATACAGCCTCTTCCCCATTTCTTCCTACAGGATATTTTCTTAATCCTGCAAATCTACTATGCACACTGCCCACACTCTTGTTTTTAATGACTTTAGAAGGAAAATGGTAGGAGTGAATAAACTAGGTTCCTCCATCTTATTTTCATGCACATAATTTAGCAATAGAAAATAAAAGTTATGAAAAAACAGGAAGAAAAAAGATTGTTGAAACACGCTTCTTTCACTTGTTTTTTGGTACTGTAGGTTGTTTTTGATCTCACACGAATGGAAACATTAAATTTAATTACTGCTTCAACAAACATCATATTATGGCTTTCACCTTGTATTAAATTGGTGATGTCCTCATGGATTCTCAATAATGAGACTCAGTAGGAAAGTGCTACCTGAATCCTGTCTATAATTGATGTAGACTTCAGAGAGTGTGAATAGAACAAAATACATTTCATTATTCACTCAGGGAGGAATTTAAATACTCGTTTTTGGACATGCATCACCCAATTCTACCTCCTATCATTATTCTACCTTTCTTTGCAGGTTTATGAGGGAAGTTGCAACCTACTTTCACCAATTATATCATCCTTTTCCCATAGAGTTGAACATCATTCTGTTATGGTTTAGATATGAAGTGTCCCCCCAAAGCTCATGTGTTAGTGCAAGAAGGTCTAGAGGTGAAATGTTTGTTCTCAATCAGTTCATTAATCCCTTGATAGGGCCTAAGTTGGTGGTAACTGTAGGCAGGAGGGTGTGGCTGGAAGAGTTGGATCTAGGAGGCATGCCCTTGGGGTTTATATTTTGATCATGGTGAGGGGCTCTCCCTCTCTCTCTGTTTCTCTCTCTCTCTCTCTCTCTCTCTCTCTCTGCTTCCTGGTGTGATGTCCTGACCTGTTTTCCTTCAGCACACTTTTCCATCATGATGTTCTGTATCACCTTAGGCCCAGAGCAATGGAGCCAGCCATCTATGGACTAAGAACTATGAAACCGTGAGCCCCCAAATAAACTTTCCCTCCCTAAAATTGTTCTTGTCAAGTCTTTTGGTCCCAGCAGTGAAAAAGCTGACTAAAACAATTCTCTTAGGGGAAAATAATTTGTTGCCTTTTTTCAGGATTAAAAACGCTTTTAGGCCCAAATCCCCAAAGACAGAATCCTAAATGTCATCATCCTGAATGATGAAATCCTGGAAGATCAATATCCCTAAATTCTAAAACCCCTAAATATCAGAATCTGTAAAATCACAATCCTGGTTGTTGATATTCTGAGAGCCAAAATCTCAGAAACTACAATTTTCACTGAGAAAAAGCCTATGTAAGAAGATGGAGCCTAATTCTGGGGAGCAACTAGTGCATTTTGGGTTGCAATCAGGACTGTGGCCATGTTATTCCTTCATGTCCCACTCCAGCCCTTCATACCTTCCGTGCATCCATCCACAGTCCATAGGGTTGGGGATAGCATTGGTGGTGATGAACAGTAGCATCATTGTGTATCTTTTTACCTTACTATGCACACAAGTAGTTTTTAAACTTCTTGGTAAGTTTTCAGGCTTCTTCAAGCAAATGTTGTTTTAATTCATTAAAACTCCTGAAATTTCATCAGTTGGTGGAATGCCAGTGTGGGCAAATGATGTATTTTTAAATTGGAGTTTTCATTGTTCTCAATGACCAGTCCACTTATAATATGAATTTTCCAGCAAATTAATTTGTCTAACTGAAAAAATATATAACATTTTTTAAAAATTCCCTTTTAGAAAGCTTGATTGCACCTAATTCATATCTGTCCTTACGGTTTGGGGTTCAATTGAGATGTATTTTATCCTATAAAGTCTTCCATATCTTCAAATAAGCATTTATAAAGTACTTTGCTTTTTCCAGTGACTAATATACAAATGAGCAGATAAATTTTAAAATGTACAAATATAACAGAAGAATGCCTTGCATATATTTGATAAAATTTTAGGGGACTTAGTTTTGAAGGTGCTATATATTAGATACAGTGAAGCATATGCTTGTTTTTCTGTGTTAGGTTGAGTGGAAAATATAGAAGTCTATCTACTCAACATTCACATTCCTAAGCAAAGATGATTCTCCATTTAATATGCTTCGTAACATCAGAGGAACCTCTGTATTAGCAAGTGTCTTTGCTGAGCTTGTCCAGTTTTTTTAATTCTCTGATTAAGGGCATTTGTTGAAGGCAAGAATGGTACTGTGAGTGAAAGGGCAGAAGTAGTACTCTCTCCTGCTATAACCAAGGGAAAGATGCACTAATCCCTTCCCTTCCCCCCAAAATTCAGCTCTCTTCCCCTCTCGTGTAGCTATTTCTTTACTCCCCACACCCCACCCTTCTGTCTGTCTCAGTGAGAATTGGAGTTTTCAAGATTTTGGCTTTCAGGATTTAACATTTGGGATTTTTTTTAAAAAAAAAATATTTATTTATTTGTTTTAGTTGTACACAATGTCTTTATTCTTATGTGGTGCTGAGGATCGAACCCGGGCTGCACACGTGCTAGGCGAGCTCTCTACCACTGAGCCACAACCCCAGCCCACATTTGGGATTTTAATCTTTTGGAATTATGATTTTTGGTATCATTTTCCTTAAGGATTTTAGATTTTAAGGATTTTTATCTTTTAGGATTTCAGCATTTGGGATTATGGTGTTTGTGTCTTTCAGGGCAACAGGAGAATTGGAAGCATTACTTCTTTGACTAAGCATCAGTCCTTAGGGGTGTATTATATTATACTCAGTAGTGTGCTAGTAAATGTTGAACAGCTGACTCTCTGAAAGTTTATTATAAAATTTAATGATATAAAAGTATGTAGTATGTCATTTACAAGCATTAATAAAAATGAGGAATATCTTTTGTATGTTTCAAATAGCTAAGTATATCTCACAGAATAATTTTTTCTAATTTTTCTGAGTTCTTATATTTTATAGGTAACCTGTGATTACAATTGGTAAATAAGTATAATTTTGACATGATTATTGGCTGATAATTTTGTTTATGTTAACAAATGTCTTGAAAATAAAACATACATCAGAACATACATCAGATAAAACATACATCAGATATATATCAGAACTTAAAATGCTTATCAGTGACAATAGGCAGCTTTTTTTTTCTGAACTGAATACTAGTTTGAACACTGAAAGACCAATTTCTCAATTTGGTGTGTATGCTGTTCACTTTACAGCAACAAAGGCAGCAAGAGAGACAGGCAAATCCAGGGAGTTTTCCAAGCCTCTGTTCAGTCCTGTGTGCTTCTATCCTATTGGCCAATACAAGTCGCATGGGCATTCTCAGGGTTGAGTGGGAGGACACTCAAAATTATAGGGTGAGGGAACCAGTATGGATGCCAATTCTATATTCATACTATTGCCAATGCATTCATCCATATACCACAGAAAACCCATGTAATAGTTAAATGTAAGTACACGAAAAGTTAGTTTACATTTTAAGAATGTGCGTTTTGTGGGCTGGGGTTGTGGTTCAGAGGTAGAGCATTCACCTAGCATGTGCACGGCCCGGGTTCGATCCTCAGCACCACGTAATAAATAAATAAAGGCATTGTGTACAACTAACTAAATAAATATTTTTAAAAAGTGTGTGTGTTTTGTAGGTAAGCAGTTCTAGAATCTCTTCAGTTCTACAATCTCTTATTACAGGAGTAGTATCTCTAATTTCCCTAGCTTTATCCTCTTGGTCACAAGATGGTTGCCAACATTCTAGACATAAAGGCAGAGGCATCTGTGGTCAGGACAGTGAGGAGAATTTAATATGCATCCCTTATCCTTTCATCAGGAAGAAAAAAGCTTTCCTAAAGCTACCAACATTTTGCAAATACAGGGTAGGAACAGCTGATGAATAGTCAACTAACAGTGTCTGAAAAGGACTCAGAAGTATCCCAAGATCCTATAGTTGGTCAAAAGTCAAGTCCACCTCTGTTCCCTCCTAGGCCCTTGTATCATTCAGCTCAAGGATTAGAGGCAAAGCAAGGTTGGACATATCTGGCATATGTTTCCCCCGCATAGGCCATAAAATTTCTATCCTAGAAGATGAACACCAGCCATAGCCTGGTTTTTGCACATCTCTATAATTGTCTGTGTGACACCCCTCCAATTTTGTTTTTCTTTCATGATTTTTTTGAACAATGGAGTTACAGTTGGCACTAGTCATGGGATGAGCAGGCTTGTTAGAGAATGGGAGAGGAGACGTTGTAGAATTTCTAAGAGAACAGCAGAACTAAGTTCTTCTGCTGGACAATAGCCTCTCCCCTCTCCTCAATTACAAACGAATTGCATATATGTAGTGCAAACTTTGAAAATGTGGAAAAACAATCCAGGCATAGTGGCACATGTAAGTAATCCCAGTAAATCTAGAGGTTGAGGTAGGAGGATCACAAGTTTAAGGCCAGCCTCAGTAACTTACCAAGGCCCTAAGCAACTTAATGAGACCCTGTCTCAAAATAAAAAGTAAAAAGGGCTGGGCATGTGGCTCAGTGGTGAAGCCAATCTGGGTTTAATCCCTGATACAAAAAAAAAAAAAAAAAAAGTAATAATAATAATAATAATAATAATAAAGAAAATGTGGAAAAACATAAATGAAAATACTTTTTCGTAACCCTTTTCATAAGTATGTTTATAGTAAATATTTTTAGTTTCTCTGTAAGTCCTCTGTGAATGCATTTTTAAAATAAAAATATGGTTTCATTGTCTATACTATTTTATAATCCTCTTTTTCATTTATTGGAATCTCATGGCAAATTTTGAACAATAGTAAGGATTTTATTTTTCAGCACTATTCATTTTTTCATTCATTTGAAACATTTATTGAGAACTTAGTATGTGACAGGCACTGGATGTTAAAGATGGTCTGGTACATTGAGATGATTCATCTTAATTTACTTCTGTAATTTTCTATTACTATGATTCATTCAATCAACAATTGTTATTTAAGCACCTGTTTTGAGCCCCAGTGTCCTGGTGCTGAACATAGAGTAGCAAATGGTGCAGATAAGATTCCTGCTTCCTGTAAGGTTGCACGGAGGGATATGGTGGACAGAGTCTTCAAGAAAGATGTGCACAGAAGTGAGGGCTCATGTGGGCTCCTTTTTCAGCAGATGTACATCTTCTTGGTTTTTGGTTCATTGATGACTGTCCTCCGAAGTTGAAGAAATGGTGAGATGGGTTAAATTCCCTTTGCATTTTACTTTTGTTTCAGTAGGATTTGTGGAGGAGAAACGTTATATTTAGGCTCCATCTTGAATCTGCAGTTTTCTTAATTTATACATTTTTAAAGAGTTTCCTCAATCAGGTAAATGTTAACACTCTTCTTTCTGACTTATTATTTAACTCCATTTAATTCAATTACTATGTAGTTTGGTTGTACAGATATAAAATTTACATTTTCTCAAATATTTTGAAATCCAAAGCCATAGCACATTACTGTAAGCACATATTTAAACATTTTAGCTGTAATTTTATCACCAGAATAAAAATTTTTTAATTGAAGTTTTTTTTTTTGGGGGGGGAAATATTGCCTATAATTCTGTGGTGAAATAAAACAGTTCATATAGCTATGTTACATAAAGTATATGAAGTACATTTGGTATAAGTGTTGAAGAATTGTAATTTTTTCAATGTTATTTTTTGAGCTATCTACATTAAATTGTATATCATATATTGGAATGGTATATTTTTTTCATTTTTAAAAATATTGTTCTAATTAGTTATACATGACAGTAAAATGAATTTTGACACATCATACATAAATGGAGTATAACTTCTCATTCTTCTGGTTGTACATGATGCAGAATTATACTGGTCATGTAATCGTATACACACATAGGGTAATAATATCTGGTTTGTTCTAATATCCTGCCTACCCCCATATCCTCTCCCCTCCCTGCACTCCCCTCTGTCTAATCCAAAATAATTCTGTTCTTTCCTAACCCCTCCCCTCCCTTATTGTGAATTAGCATCTGCTTATCAGAGAAAACTTTCAGGCTTTGGTTCTTTTGGATGTCTTAGCAACATGTTCTCTAGCTCCATTCATTTACCAGCAAATACCATAATTTCATTCTTCTTTAAGACTGAGTAGTATTCCATTGTGTGTGTGTGTGTGTGTGTGTGTGTGTATAAAGATAGGGGTTTAATTTCATTTTGCTACATATGGATTTCCAGTTTTCTCAGCACCATTTGTGTACATATATATGCATATATATACATACAATGGAATACTACTCAACAAACAAATTGTTATATATATCACAAATTTATATGTATGTATATCACAATTTGTTAATCCATTCAGCTGTTGAAGCACCTAGGTTGGTTTCACAGTTTAACTATTGTTAATTGAGCTATTGTAAACAACAGTGTGGCTGGGTCACTGTATAATGCTGATTTTAAGTCCTTTGGGCATAAACTGACATGTGGAATAACTGGGTCAAATTGTGGTTCCATTCCAAGTTTTCTGAGGAATCTCCAAACTGCTTTTCATCAATTTGCAGTCTCACCAGCAATGTGTGAGTGTATCTTTTCCCCCACATTCTCCACAACATTTGATTTTGCTTGAGGAATCTCAGTGTAATTTTGATTTGCATTTCTCTAATTGCTAGAGATGTTGAATATTTTTATGTATATCGTTGATCAATTGTATTTTTTCTTCTGTGAAGTGTCTCTTCAGTTCCTTAACCCATTTATTGTTTGGATTATTGTTTTTTTTTTTTGTGTGTGTGTGTGTATGTGTGTTAAGTTTTTTGAATTCTTTTAATCTATCTGAGGTGCATGTGGTAAAGATTCTCTCCCATTCCAAATAGGCTCTCTCTTCATGTTATTGATTGTTCCTTTGCTGTGAAGAAGCTTTTTAGTTTGATTCCATCCCATTTATTAATTCTTGATTTTACTTCTCGAGTCTTGTTAAGGAAGGCAGTTCCTAAGCTGACATGATGGAAATTTGGGCATTTTTTTTTCCTAGTAGGCGCAGGATCTCTGTTCTAGTGCCTAAGTCCTTGATAAACTTTGAGTTTTGTGCAGGGTGAAAGATAGGGGTTTAATTTCATTTTGCTACATATGGATTTCCAGTTTTCTCAGCACCATTTTTGAAGAGGCTATTTTTTTCTCCAATGTATGTTTTTGGTGCCTTTGTCTAGTATGAGATAACTATATTTATGTGGGTTTGTCTCTGTGTCTTCTATTCTATACCATTGGTCCTCATGTCTGTTTTGGTACCAATACCATGCCATTTTTGATACTTTGGCTCTGTAGTATAATTTAAGGTCTTCTATTGTGATGCCTCTTGCTTTACTTTTCTTGGTAAGGATTGCTTTGGCTATTCTGGTTCTCTTATTATTCAAAATGAATTTCATGATTGTTTTTCTATTTCTATGAAGAATGTCATTGGGATTTTAATAGGATTTGCATTAAATTTAATAGGAATTGCATTAAATCTGTATAATGCTTTTGGTAGTATGGCCATTTTGACAATGTTAATTCTGATTATGCAATAGCATGGGAGATCTTTCCATCTTCTAAGGTTTTCTTCAATTTCTTTCTTCATTGTTCTGTAGTTTTCATTGTAGATGTTTTTCACCTCTTTTGCTAGATAGATTCCCAAATATTTTATTTTTTGTTGAAGCTATTGTGAATGGGGTTGTTTTCCTAATTATTCTTTCAGTGGATCATCACTGATATATAGGAACACATTTGATTTATGGGTGTTTATTTTATATCCTGCTAATTTGCTGAATTCATTTATTAGTTGTAGAAGTTTTCTGCTGGAATTATTTGGATCTTCTAAATATAAAATCATATCATTGGCAAATAGTGATAGTTTGAGTTCTTCTTTTTCTATTTGTATCCCTTTAGTTTCTTTCTTCTGTGTAATTGCTCTGACTAGAATTTCAAAGATGATGTTGAATAAAAGTGGTGAAAGAGGGCATCCTTGCCCTGTTCCAGTTTTTAGAGGGAATGTTTTCAATTTTTCTCCACGTAGAATTATGTTGGCCTTGGTTTAGCATATATAGCTTTTATAATGTTGAGGTATGGTCCTACTATCCTTAGTTTTTGTAGTGTTTTGAACATAAAGCGTTGTTGTATTTTGTCAAATGCTTTTTCTGCATCTATTGAGATGCTCATATGATTCTTGTCTTTAAGTCTATTGATGTGATGAATTACATTTATTGATTTCCGTATGTTGAACCAAACTTGCATCCCTGGGATGAACCCCACATGATCATGATGCACTATCTTTTTAATATGTTTTAATATGTTTTGAATGAGTTTGGAAGGGTTCCAAATATTTGTGTTAATTCTTCTTTTAAGGTCTTATAGAACTTGGCTGAGAATCCATTTGGTCCTGGGCTTTTCTTAATTGGTAGGCTTTTGATTGCATCTTCTATTTCATTGCTTGAAATTGATCTGTTTAAATCATGTATGTCCTCCTGATTCAGATTGGGTTAGTTATACATCTCTAGAAATTTGTTGATGTCTTCAAGATTTTCTGTTTTATTGGAGTATACGTTTTCAAAATAGTTTCTGATTATCTTCTGTGTTTCAGTAGTGTTCATTGTGATATTTCCTTTTTCATCAAGGATTTTAGTAATTTGTATTTTCTCTTTCTTTAGAATGGCTAAGGGCTTATCAATTTTATTTACTTTTTCAGAAAAACCTAATTTTTGTTTTGTCAATTTTTTGAATTGTTTCTTTTGTTTCAATTTCATTGATTTCAGCTCTAATTTTAATTATGTCCTGTGTAATACTGCTTTTGGTGTTGATTTGCTCTTCTTTTTCTAGGGTTTTGAGATGTAATGTTAGGTCACTTAGGTGTTGACTTTTATTCTTTTATTGAATGAGATCAATGAAATGAACTTTGCTCTTAGTATTTCCTTCATCCTGTCCCAGAGATTTTGCTATGTTGTATGGGTGTTCTCATTTACCTCTAAGTATTTTTTTACATCATTCCTTATTTCTTTTGCTATCCATTTGTCATTCAATAGTGTATTATTTAGTCTCCATGTGTTAGATAGCATTTATTTTTATTAATATTTATTCTTTAGTTGTAGTTGGACACAATACCTTTATTTATTTATTTATTTATTTATTTATTTATTTATTTATTTATTTATTTTTACGTGTTGCTGAGGATTGAACCCAGGGCCATGCACATGCTAGGTGAGTGCTCTACTGTTGAGCCACAACCCCACACAACCCCAGCCCCTTTATTTTTATTTTATTTCTAATTTCATTTCACTATAATCTGATAGGATGCAGGGGAATATATCTATATATATATATATGTTTTTTTTGTATTTGCTATGTGTTGCTTTGTAGCATAAGATATAGCCCATTTTAGAGAAGGATCAACAGAGAAGAAAGTGTATTTTCTTATTGATGGATAAAATATTATATATATTATATATGTTTACTATAAATTATTGATTGTATTCTTTAGTTCTATAGTTTCTTTGTTCAGTTTTTTTAAAAAAATATTTTTAATTGTGCAGGGACACACAATATGTTTGTTTATTAATTTATTTTTATGTGGCGCTGAGGATTATACCACATGCTAGGGAAGTGCTTTGCCACTGAGCTACAGCCTCAGCCCCTCTTTGTTTAGTTTTTTTGTTTGGAGGATCTATCCAGTAGTGAGAACGGTTTGTAAAAGTCACTCAGTATTATTGTGTTGTGGTGTATTTGATTCTTGAAATTGAGAAGGGTTTGTTTGATGTATACAGATGCTCCATTGTTTGGAGCATACTATTTATGATTGTTTTGTCTTGTTGATGTATAATTCTCATAAGCAGTATGAAATGTCTTTCTTTGTCCCTTCTGATTAACTTTAGCTTGAAGTCCACTTTATCTGATATGGGGATAGAAACCACTGCTTATGTATGTGATCCATTTGAGTGGTATGTGTTTTTGCATCCTTTCACTTTCAGTCTAAGGATGTCTTTGCCAATAAGGTGAGTCTCTTGGATACAGTGTATTGTTCAGTCTTGTTTTTTAATCCAATCTGCCAGTGTATGTCTTTGATTGATGAGTTTAGGCTGTTAACATTCAAGGTTATTATTGAGATATGATTTGTATTCTTTGTCATTTTAGTTTACTTATGTTTTTTAATTTGAATTAGTTTCTTTTTTGATTGACTCTTCCTTTAGTTAGTTCCTCCCTTTGCTCCCCGCCCCCCCTTTTCATTTTATTGTCACAGAATATTTTGTGGAGAATGTTCTGTAGTGCAGGATTTCTAGTTGTGAATTCTTTTAACTTTTGTTTATCATGGAAGGTTTTTATTTCATCTTCAAATATGAAGCTTAATTTTTCTGGATATAGGATTATTGGTTGGTGTCCATTTTCTTTCAGAGCTTGGTATATGTTATTCCAGGACCTCCCAGCTTTGAGGGTCTGAGATGAGAAATTAGTTGAGATCTGAATTAGTTTCCCTGTATACTCAATCTGATATTTTTCTCTTACAACCTTTGAAGTTCTAACCTTATTCTGTATGCTAGGCATTTTCATTATAGTGTGCCTTGGTATGGATCTTTTGTCATTTTGTACATTTGGGTCCTGTCAGCCTCATGTATTTGATTTTCCGTTTTATTCTTTATGTTTAGGAATTTTCTGACATTATTTCCTTGAAAAGTTTGTGCATTCCTTTGGTTTGTATCTCCATGCCTTCATCTGTCCCAATAAATCTTAAATTTGATCTTTTCACTTTATGCAATAATTCTTAGAAGTTCTGTTGATGGTTTTTTACTATCTTCTCTGTGTGGTCAATTTTATTTTCAAGTTTATATGTTTTTTCTTCATTGCCTGAGCTTCTTCTGTTTTCCAGGTAGGTGGTCTAGTCTGTTGGTGATGCTTTCCACTGAATCTTTAATTGGGTTTGTTGATTACTTAATTTTGACGATTTCTGTTTGATTGAAGTGATCTTTCACCTTCTGAAATTTATCTCTGATTTCACACCTGACATCATCCTTTACATGGCAGATCAGTTTAACTGTGTACATTCTAAACTCCTTCTCTGACATTTCTTTTACTGTTTTGTCAATTGATAATGTTATTGGAGCATTTTGGTTTGTTTGGGGCACTTCATTAACTCATTTTTTCATGTTGTGTGTGTGTCTGCCCATCCAGGAGTGTGGATCTGAGGCAGTACAGTTTCTGCCCTGTAGATTTATAGTATCCCTGAAGGTTTCTAGTATCTCACTTTTTAAAAAAGGTTTTCTTTTTTTAATTAATTAATTTTAAAAATCTAAGTTATTATATAATACAGCAGTATGCATTACAATTCATATTACACATATAGAGCACATTTTTACATATGTCTGGTTGTATATAAAGTATATTCACACTATTCATGTCTTCATCTTTAAGGGGTAGACAAATATTAATAGCACCCAATGCAAACAATATACAGCCTTAAACCAAATAGCTCCTATTAAGATGTCTACAGTTTTGTCACATTAAACAGAAATGATGTATTTGTTGTCTACAATATAAACAGTAAGTTTGCAAAAGGGTTTACAATTTCAAGTGGTGGAGAAAGAGAATGGAAGTGGCATAGGATATGATGTTTATGTGGAAGGAGGAGAGAAGTTGGAAGTAAAAAAATTTAGAAAGAGAGGCTGGGATTGTGGCTCAGCCATACAGCGCTCACCTAGCACGTGCGCGGCCCGGGTTCGATCCTCAGCACCACATACAAATAAACGCATTGCGTACAACTAGAGCAAATAAATAGATATTTAAAAAAATATTTTAGAAAGAGTATAAGAGAATTTAATAGAGGTTGGCTGTTAGCAGGAGAAAAGAGAGAATGAGAATCCTGGGAAACAGATAAATTAGAGGAAAAATATAAAGATTTTTTAAATTAAAAAATAAAAATAAAAAGTAAAGATAAAAGAATACACAACAAAACTGTAATATACTATTCAGACTTCCCAGTCCTCAATAAACTGATGCATGAAAAATACTTGGTTTCAAAAATGGCAGAAATGTGAGAGAAGGAAAAAGAAAATAAAGGGATCTCAATGAAAAATTGAACAGTTGTTTCTATTGGAGTTCAAAAATTTCTCAGCTTCCCTTCTCAGCAGTTACGTCATGTTTCCTGGAGTTTTATGCTAGCTCCACCCTCAGGATGGTTGTGGTTGCTAGGCTGAGAGGTTATTCCTGGAGGCAGAACTCTTGGAGGCAGGGTGTAGGTTTAGGTATGTTCTAGTCTCTTTCCTGGGAGCCTATTTGTCTGGACGTTTTAAGTCAGTGCACCTCTGTTGCCGCCTGCAGCAATGATACCGTGGGAAAGAAATCGGAGGCAGACTGGGAATGAGTGGTTCCTTTATTGTTCCTTCTTCTTTTTCCTTCTTTCTCTCTTCTTCCTGATTCTGCCCCCACAGTCTCTTTAAATACTCTT